>OU015528.1:80125473-80725473 GCA_907165065.1 Caprimulgus europaeus
AGGCACTAGCACATCTGTTTATTGGAGGTCAATATATTCATTCTCTCCCTGGGGCTCTCAAAAACAACATCTTTCCCCACTTCTCAATTCCCTTTGCCAAGCAACAGGTATTTATTATGACAGGCTGATAAGGAACAAGAACCTTCAAAGGAGGCTTTGTATTTATTTACTCATTGCTTCTAATTTTGACATGGCCCTAGGCTTACCATGTTTGTCCTCAGAAGAGGGTAAGAATAGGCAGAGATGGGCTTACTGCAGAATATAGTTACTCCCTAATCAGTAAGGAACAGAATCATTTAGGAAAGATGATGATGTACTTAATGACTATGTTTTTTTCCTCAAACCAAAACCATAAAATTGTTATCTATAATCATTAAAGAGCTCTAAAGTTGCTTGCTGAAAGTGTCAACAGTAGAAGAAGTACAGGAATGCTTCCCTTCTTCTAGTACAGACACCCCACTGTTGGTTACAACTGTGCATTTATGGGTCCTGGTATCCTCTGGGCATTGCTGTTCAGACTGGGATGGCAGGGAGTCTCAAGATCCTACCAAACTGAGTCATCATTATCCTCAGTGATGAAGAAGGCAAAAGAGGGACCCAAAAGATGACTTCCCTTCCCTCCAGTGTGTTGACCAAACCACACAGCTTGGTGGTGTTGGCAAACCTGCTGAGGGTGCACTCAATCCCCCTGTCCCTGTTGCCGACAACGTAGTGGATCAAAAAGTGGAAAGGAAAGTTAAGGGATGAACTTGGCATTGACTGGGCTAGAAGGACTTAATGCTCTGCCACATATTTCTGGGATAATGGTGTTTTATTTAAAATGGAAGTGGTCTAAGCATGTGAAGAGAGCAGGGCTGTCCATGACATTGCATTTTCCAAGTACTTGCAAGGACACAGGGCTGTGGAATGTTACCATCCTACAACTGGTGGTTGAACTGGGTCTCCTGGCTGTTTCTCCATGTTGACTAAAAGGAAAGCCAACTGTTGCAGAGGGGACAGCCAGAATCACTCATCAGCCCTTCACTGGAGATGCCACATGTTGTGATGCCCAAGTTAGGTGTCTATAGCAGGACATCTAAACTTGGCTCTACATGGTCCTGGAGGCAATAGTTCCATCAATCCCTGAGTGTCCTTGGGTGACCTCTAAAGTTGTGATCTCTTGGTTTGGGCTTTTCATTTGCCCTAGTGTGGTTTTTTTGGAGTAACCCCTGATTTGACTGATTGGCCATACCCTCATCTGCACACCAGAGGCTAATCAGTCAGTTGGACGATCATGAAAGATCGCACCATCTGTCTGCTTATTTACTGGTGTGTCAGCACCCAGCAAATAGGAATTAATTGGACTGACAGACACAGAGCCAGTTCTTAGACCTTTTGCTGTCTGATCAGGAAAAGCAGAGGAGCAGAGATGTGTAGCAAAGCTGATCTGATAGTATCTGTTGTTGTAAGCACACCAAATCCACGGGCTTTGAAACCGCTGGCTGGTTGGAGTTGTTCCTCGCTGCCGTCCGCTCCAAAGCCATCCTTGCATTTCTATTACAAATCATTATAATGCAATCTAATAAAAAAACAGTTTGCATAAAGATGGTGCCCATTTATAAAGCTGTCACCACAGCTACTCTATTAATAGAGCCATTTTAAAGATTTATAGTCAGCATATGTTACTTTTTACAGAGGCCAGATTGAGAGCTGTGGGGT
This sequence comes from Caprimulgus europaeus, assembly GCA_907165065.1. The sequence continues at coordinate 80,127,172 of OU015528.1, forward strand.
TTGAGCACGAAGAATGTGCCACCAGATCAGATTGAAAAAAATAAGATGAATAATAAGTTAATGTTTGCAAAGCTGTTGTGCTCAGGAGGGAATAACTTGAGGGTGGGGGGGGTATCATTACATTTCAGTGGTGGTCAGCAAACTGAATGTGATGTGGCATTAAAGGAAATAGGATTTAATAATACGAAAAGCTAAAGCTAGTGAACATCTTATTTCAAATATAATGGGGTGACATTATAGAATCATAGAATGGTTTGGGTTGGAAGGGATCTTAAAGCTCATCCAGTCCCAACCCCCCTGCTATCAGCAGGGACACCTTCCACTAGACCAGGTTGCTCAAAGCCTCATCCAACCTGGCCGAGAACACTTCCAGGGAGGGGGCAAATGATGGTTCTGTTAACACCTTTATCGAGGCATGAAGTGTTGATGCTGAAGTGTTTTAAACACACCTAAGGAAAATGTTTTAAACACACCTGAAGTGTTTTAAACACACCTAAGGAAAATGTTTTAAACACACCTGAAGTGTTTTAAACACACCTAAGGAAACCCCACACAATATTTCTATGCAAAAGGCAGAAATCTCTTTAGAAATGACTGACAAGATTGTTTAAAATTATAACACTTTTTAAGCGAGGCTGTGGGTATTTTCTACCTTCAGTAGCAGTGAAATTGTCTTACCTGCTGTAGTTTCATGGGGAGTAAAGTGTTACCCTTACTTTTATAGTAAGTTTTGCACTTAGTTTTATAGTAACAGTAAGTTAGAAACAGAAGAAGCAGTGGGATCCTACAGGTTTGACTTCATCTCACGAGCAGAAAATACTTCTAAGTGTACACGTGCCCTGGGTTCACGTAAAATAAATACACCGCAGAACTTCTAGAGAGGGAGAGATTGATTGACCATGGTGAGTACATTTATCTTCTGGCTTCTGCAGGATTGGTTTTAAATTACAAATGGATAGACAGCGAGTAATTTAGTTCAGTGGTCATTTAGGATTATCATCTTCATCATGAAGCAATCTTGTAACTTTGAGGCAACTGGCAGGCTTTGCTCAACGTCAGTTTTGGGCTGGAGGGTTATGGTTTTGGGGACTGGAGCACAGAGATTTGGTGGTGCAACTGTAGAAGAGCAAAGGGGTGGTTGGTTATAGGAGCTGTGTTTATAAAAATTTTTATAATTTTATTTCTTTTTAGTGGCAAATGGTAATGTAGGAGCTCATCAAATGTGGTTCAGGCTGAAGGTCAAGTGTGTTGCCGTGGCTGCTGAGCTGTACACCACAGCTCTGCTGTCCTCATTCGCCAGAGGTGCAGCATTTTACATTTTCCCTTTACCTGGATGTGCACAGGTGGGGTTTGTTGGCATCTTAATGATACTGGACCCTTCTGCAGTTTTGAAGATCTCTTGCTTTGGAAACATTCATTGCTTGTTGTAGTGAAAACACATAGAATCACAGAATCATTAAGGTTGGAAAAGACCTCTAAGATCATCCAGTCCAACCGTCAACTCATCACTACCATGCCCACTAAACTATGTCCCCGAGTGCTACATCTGCCCATCTTTTAAATACCTCCAGGGATGTGACTCCACCACTGCCCTGGGCAGCCTGTTCCAATGTCTGACCGCTCTTTCGGAGAAGAAATTTTTCCTCATGTCCAATCTAAACCTCCCCTGGTGCAACTTGAGGCCATTTCTTCTTGTTTTATCCCTGGTTGCCTGGGAGAAGAGACCCACCCCCACCTCTCTCCACCCTCCTCCAAGGGACTTGGACAGAGCCACAAGGTCTCCCCTCAGCCTCCTTTTCTCCAGGCTCAGCACCCCCAGTTCCCTCAGCCGGGAACTCAGCACACTTGTGCTCCAGACCCTTCCCCAGCTCCGTTCCCTTCTCTGGACACGCTCCAGCACCTCCAGGTCCTTCTTGGACTCAGGGGCCCAACACTGAACCCAGCACTCAAGGTGAGGCTTTTTATACCCAAACCAGCCCAAAAAGTTCCTCAGTAAATTAGGAAGAGACAAAAACATTTGACCACAGGTTTCCTGCTTCCAGGTTCACATTGTAAAGAACCTGTGCTTGCTCTAAAGGATTTAAAGGGGGTTCATGGCATATAGGGAATAAAGCTACTTTATATTTGTTTTCAAAATGATGTGCTTAGGGCCATGGCTTAGTGGTGGACTTGGCAGTGTTAGGTTTATGGTTGGACTCGATGATCTTAAAGCTCTTTTTCCAGTCATCACGATTCTGTGATTGTAAGTAAGCTGTGGAGGGTCTTTAGGGTCTGAACAAAGCTCTGGTTTTCCAGGTTTGATCTGAAAGACCTCTGCAAAGATGTAGAGCGAATTGAATTCGTCTGCCATAGCAGGATGAAAGGCCAATGCCAAAGGACAGCTTTTGGGAGGAGACTCAGACAGTTCATTGCTTTAACATCCTGTACTGTGATATATGTACCAAAGCCACTGTTCTCTGCTTACAACGAGGTGCCCTCAGGGAGAAGGTATGAGTTTATAGATTCTTTGATGAGATCTACACCTTGTAGGAGAAATAAATTGTTCCAAAGCCCCAGATCTCCCCCTGTGTCTGAGAGTTCAGAAGGAAATGAAGAGGTGCTGGAGCACCTCTCCTAGGTAGGACAGGCTGAGAGAGTTGGGACTGTTCCGCCTGGAGAAGGCTCTGGGGACACATTCTAGTGGCCTCCAGTACTTGAAGGGGCCTACAAGAAAGCTGGGGAGGGACTTTTTACAAAGGCAGGGAGTGATAGAACAAGGGGAAGTGGCTTTAAACTGAACGAGGGTAGGTTTAGATGAGATATTAGGAAGAAATTCTTTGGTGTGAGGGTGGTGAGACCCTGGCCCAGGTTGTCCACAGAAGCTGTGGCTGCTCCTCCCTGGAAGTGTTCTGGGCCAGGTTGGATGAGGCTTTGAGCAACCTGGTCTAGTGGAAGGTGTCCCTGCTGCTGGCAGTGGAGTTGGAACTGGATGAGCTTTAAGGTTCCTTCCCAACCCAAACCACTCTGTGATTCTGTGATCTCTCTGTACCACAGAGAGATGCCACCTTGGTCTAAAGAGAACCAGTTGCATCATGTGCAGTGCTCCTTGGGAGGGATGTGAATTCCCCAAACCTCCACCAGCACCTGCTGCAGCAGCTCCAGCTCACGTTGCTTTCCCTGTAGCACTCCTGATTTGTATTTCAGGTGCATCCTCATTAACAGAATGAGCTGATGTGATTCACGCTTGAGTTGTCACTCTTCTTTTGCTTGCCTTCAAAGAGGAGCAGCTGCACTGCATCTGCTCTTGGAGGGAGCTGCTCGTGGGTCTTCCAGACATATAAATACGTATGCAGATTTGTGGCACTGTTAATTGCTCTGTTTCAGCTGCAGGAAGGGAAATCACATCTTTGCAAGAACAGTGTCTAAAGACAGAAGAGGAAGAGAGCTGGATTTTTTGCTGCTGTAAATCCACAGGTCAATGGATTGGGTTGTAACTCTGCAGACAAATACCTTTGCAAATTTACAACTAGGCTCCACATCTACCCAGTTTTTATTTCTTAAGTAACGTAGATCCATTGCAGTGGTCTGCACACTAAGTTTTCCCATGTTTTGCCCAGAATTCTGATGTTGATACCCATTTCCTAGCCTTCATTTCACACTAACAACTCTGAGTTACACCGTTTTGTTCTTTTGCAAACTCAATTTCTCTGAGAGGGTCACAAAACTCTGGGCTGCTCCCTGTTGAGATTTACCCCTTTGGGAAAAATCACACCTGGCTATTAGCAGAGGTTGGGCAGAGGATGGAAATGCAGCTGTTTCTTGAAGCTTGATCATGCCCTTGCAAGAGATGAGAGGATAGGGACCATGAGATGCAAGCATCTACAACCACCTCACCAGAAACCTTCCATCAAGTGGTCTCATGCTAATGTTTCTGATGTATTAATTGCTTTGTGCTGTCTTCATCAAGGAAATCATTCCTCCTGCAGGTGAGATTTACCTCTTACAAGATGAAAATGAACAGTGAGGAAGAAGTAGAGGTGCACCTACACCACCTCTACTCAGCTGGATCGGAGCAGAAAGATGTTTTCATTCTCGCTCGTGCTGGTGGTTGTTAATGAAGATGTTCAGCTACAATAGGCCAGAAATGATCAGAGAGATGGAACAGCTCTGCTGTGAGGACAGGCTGAGAGTTGGGGTTGTTCAGCCTGGGGAAGAGAAGGCTCCAGGGAGACCTTATTGCAGCTTTCAATACTCAAAGGGGGCCTGTAAGAAAGATGGGGACAGAGTTTTTAGCAGGGCCTGTAGTGACAGGACAAGGGGTGATGGGTTTAAACTAAAAGAGGGGAGATTCAGACCAGATGTAAGGAAGAAATTTTCTACACTGAGGATGGTGAAACACTGGCCCAGGTTGCCCAGAGAGGTGGTAGAAGCCCAATCCCTGGAAGCATTCGAGGTCAGGTTGGACGGGGCTCTGAGCAACCTGATCTGGTTGAAGATCTCAACTTGGACTTCATGACCTTTAAAGGTCATCTGCAACTCCAAAGGAATTGAAAGCATTTTTGAGGCCATGAGAAGGGGAATGGAAATGTGGGGTGCTGTTCAAATTACCCACTTGGAAAGGCTGTAATTAGCACGTTACAATTTTCTTCCAAGGTTTAACCTCCCCAACAGAAATCCACTGTGGTTCTGCTGCTGCTGCTCGTGGTTCTGGCTTGGTGAGAGACATCTGAGCTGTAGGGTAGGAGATTTGCATTTCTATACATTATGAAGCTTCTATCTAATTTAGTTCTTAATAGTTTTAACTCTACATCTTGTGGTCCAAATATTAGCCTATATTCCCCTCTGGAGCCATCAGAAGAAATTGCACCTGGTCTATCCTGAGATAGTTGCACTAAGTCAGAAAGTTGTGTTCTTCAGGTGATAGATGAGCATTAAATAAGCAGAAGATGATAACTAAATTACATTATTTTTTTTTTCTGAGTGTGTGTGATGTTTGTAGCACCTCAGAGGCAGCAAAATACTTGTTTTTATATTACACCTGCATGGAGAGGAGATATTTCTTACCTCAGTGTCATGGATGAGCAGCTGAAACACGTAAATAAATTGCTTAAAGCTCATATTTTTTTAGCTACTGTTAAAAAAAAGACATTCTAGACTTTCATTTTCTAGCACTAAAGCTCTCAGCATTATGGGACGATACTTAGAAGCCTTTGCACCAACCAAAAGAACTGTAGCAAGTAATTAAGCTTTTTTTGATTAGGGATTTCTGTTTGTATAGGAGAGGGACTGAACTGATGGGGATGGACACTATAATCTGGCCATTTGCCCAAACACCCCATCAAACTCAATGTTTGGTACTGCTGGTAATTTGTGTTAAGCTGAAACCTTCATATTTTAATGAAAAAATGCCCAAATCTCAGTGTTTTCTGTAAGCAATAGTCACTTTCTAGTGTCATTACTTTCCTGGATGTTTTCTATGATATATAATATTTCAAAATAGCAGAAAATTAATGCTTTTTGTGTGATATTTGATGGGTTTTTGTCTTGATTTTGCTAAGATTTTAAATGGACTTAGTGTAGCTATATCTCCATTGAGTGTTCCAGAGCTGTTTACACTTTTTTAATGATAATTATAATTTTAATTACATTTTAGATCACCTCTAGAAGAGTTTAAACCTTTATTCCTGCTGTTGTCCCCTGCATACAGCTCCCTTTGGACTTACTTTGTAAAGAAGCAGCTCTGTTGTCTTGCATATAGGCACAATATTTGTCAGCAGTGTGCTCCTCAGTGAAACATCAATCCAGGGGTAATTGGTAGTGTAACCAAAATAATTCTCTGAAGTCAAGTATTTATGCAAAATAATTGGCTTTCTGTTACTTTTGTACCTTTTTGATTGGTCTTCACTAACAAATGATCTCTGGTCTATGTGCTGCAGTGAATTTTTTAATTTACCTTTATTTGTTGTATTGTGGCCAGTAGGAGCAGGGAAGTTCTCTCACCCCTGGACTGGCTCTGGTGAGGGCACAGCTCGAGTGCTGGGTTCAGTGTTGGGCCCCTGAGTCCAAGAAGGACCTGGAGGTGCTGGAGCGTGTCCAGAGAAGGGAACGGAGCTGGGGAAGGGTCTGGAGCACAAGTGTGCTGAGTTCCCGGCTGAGGGAACTGGGGGTGCTGAGCCTGGAGAAAAGGAGGCTGAGGGGAGACCTTCTGGCTCTGTCCAAGTCCCTTGGAGGAGGGTGGAGAGAGGTGGGGGTGGGTCTGTTCAACCAAGGACCAAGGGATAGGACAAGAGGAAATGGGCTCCAGTTGTGCCCAGGGCAGTCGAGATGGGATGTGAGGAAGAATTTCTTTGCTGAAAGGGTTCTGAGGCATTGGAAGGGGTTGCCCAGGGCAGTGGTGGAGTCCCCATCCCTGGAGGGATTGAAGAGTCGTGTAGACACAGTGCTGAGGGACATGGGTCAGTCATAGGGGACTTGTCAGTGTTGGGTTCAAGATTGAACTCAATGATCTTACAGGTCTTTTCCAGTCCAGGCAATTCTGTGTTTGTACATGTACAATAGTCAATACCTTTTGGTATGGGAGCATCAGTAGGCCTCACTTCAGTGGAGAAGAGAGGGGTCAGAGGATGGACTAGACTGCAGGAGGATGAGAAGCAGGTTTTCTTCCAACTAGATCATTATTTGAGCTGAATGTAGTGAAATAATTGCTCAGGAGCAATGGTACCAGTTTGGTTGCAGATAGTTACTGATATTGCCTCTTTGCCTGGCAGTGTTATCACAGGGGTGGTAAATTAGGAATCAGAGCTGTACCTTGGTGGTTATCAAAGAGTTTGGCAGGAGAACATCATCTTTGGCTGTGCCTTCTGTTGACCCTCTCCCAAAACACCCCCTGTTGGGGTACTAGGCTTTCTGCATGGGAAAGTGAACAACCTGGGATCTTCCAGGTGTTTCTCTTAATTCAAATGTATTTTCAAACCTTCAAGAATCTACAGTCTTGGATATTTTATCTCTAATCACATGGAATCTGAACAATCTGTTTGGAATTTGCTGTTCTGTCAGTAACCAGTATCCAGTCCAAAGGATTTCTGATGTTTCATCAATATTTCCTTACTTTGGGTTAGCTCACCAGAAGGTTCATTCCAGGTACTTGGATGTTTTATGACTAAGATAGAAGGAAAAGACCAGTTTAGGATCATACAAAAAATGAAACAAACTGAAATATAAATTTGGGCTGAATGTCTGTAAAAATTTTCTTAATAAGGCTTCAGAATATTTTATTTTTTGCTGTCAATTCATTTGTTTGAGGAGGAAATTTCAGATATTATTATCATCATCATTAAGAAAAGGAGTGGTTGATGTTATGCACTTTCAATTACATGTCCTCAGTTCCTTTTAATGATTTTTTAGAAGATATCTGATAACAAGAAAACAGAAGAAAGCCTAGGGAAGGTGAGAGTTGTAGGTTTCTAAATCAATCCATATCGCTTTTTTAGGGTTTTATGTTTTTTATTACACACTTTCAGCCTAGGTAAGACAGTCCTTATAGCCAATTAAGTTGTGAGTTAGAATGAATTAAATTTTTCTGAAATGCTTTGCTTTTTTTTTTTTTTTGCTTTTTTTTAATCCAAATGACTGTCATTTACAAAAAGATACTTCATTTTCCTGAAAGTGCTGTTCTCTCTAAGGGGAATGCTTAATTGCAACCGCAAATCACCTCAAATGCTTTCATAGAAGGATAAAACAAGTTAGAAATTGTGCATCATTTTGAAATAGCAGGTTCTGAATTCAGGATAAGATGCAGATTTCAAATGTTTTTCTTCCTTTCTTCTCTCTTCAAGAACATGGCCAGACACCTCATAAAAGTGTCCTTCATAGCAGTGACTTCCCTATGAGCCTTTTTAGGATTTCAGGCCATTCCCAGGGCCATCTATAATGATAATTATCCAAAATGTGCTGTGGTGGCTTGACCTTGCCTGAATGCCAGGTGCCCACCGAGCTGCTCTATCACCTCCCCCTCCTCAGCAGGATGGGGAGGGGAGAAAATAAGATGGAACAAAAACCCCAAACTCATGGGTTGAGCTAAAGGCAGTTAAATAGAAACAAAGCAAAGCTGTACATGCAGAAACAAAAGAAGAATAAAATATTTATTCTCTACTTCCCATCAGCAGGTGATGGGTGGCCACTTCTCAGGAAGCAGGGCTTCAGCACACATTGCGGTTGCTCCTGAGGACAACGTAAAATAACAAATGCCCCACCTTCCTCCTCCACTGTTATCCTTGCATTTCTTTCTAAACAGATGTTATATGGTGTGGAATATCCCTTTGGTCAGTTTGGGTCAGCTGTCCTGGCTGTGTCCCCTCCCATGATCTTCACACCCAGCCTTCTGGGGATGAGGAGGGGAATGTTGGAGAGCCAGCCTTGATGCTGTGGAGCACTGCTCAGCAGTAACCAAAACACTGGTGTGTTATCAACACCTTTCTGGCTACTAATACAGAAATTAACTCCATCTCAGCCAGGCCCAATGCATCTGGTGACACAGCTCACTCTGCATTTTCATTCAGAGAAAGCGTTTGTGCGTTACGTGGGTCTGACATACACAGCAGTTCTGTTAAATAAGTGTAATTGCTCATCATTAAAGGAGTTTTCTACCCTGACTGTGCCACGTAGCTCTTTCTCTCACATTTAGAGAATGCACCTCATGGTGGGTTCACCTTTCTAGGTTTTCCTTCAATTTTTGTGTGCTGGTGAGAGGTGATCTTCGATGTGGTTGTTGGTACTGTTGCAGAAACCCTACTGAATTACAATGGAATGGTTCTCTTTTGAGTAGGATAATCTGAGCAAATGGAAGGTGAATCAAAGCTGTTCCTCCATGGCCTTAGTATCATAGAATGGTTTGGGTTGGAAGGGATCTGAAAGCTCATCCAGTTCCAACCCCCCTGCCAGCAGCAGGGACACCTTCCACTAGACCAGGTTGCTCAAAGCCTCATCCAACCTGGCCGAGAACACTTCCAGGGAGGAGCAGCCACAGCTTCTCTGGCCAACCTGGGCCAGTGTCTCACCACCCTCACAGTGAAGAATTTCTTCCTAATATCTCATCTAAATCTCCCCTCTTCCAGTTAAAAGCCATTTCTCCTTGTTCTGTCATTAACTGCCCTTATAAAAAGTCTCCTTTTTATTGTGAGCTGTATCTGAAATTTCACTCTTTGGTGAGTAAAAAGTAAACGTTAAGGTAGAAAAGGGGTCAGTGGCAAAGCCTTTCGCCATCACAGTGGTTTTTAATTTGAGGGGTTTTTTGGTCATTTAGATTTAAGCACGTGCAGGTGTATCCAAAACCCATTGAAAGAATCCTGTCCAGACCTTCCCTGGTGTTCCACTTTGTTCAAATGCCAAAAAATTTTCTTTACTTTGATTTTTCTGCATTTTCTATAAGTGTGCCATTGACCAAAATGTGATTTCTTACCATGTACACAGACATAAACGTTGATCTCTGGGATAGCCACAGGTCAAGTTGCTTTTTTGACATCTTAATGGTTACATGGATAGTTTGTGTGAGTAAAATGGGAACGTTTTTGGAAAGTACTCTTAGAATATATATTTTTAGATGCTGTTAAACATGGGTTTTTTTTCTTTATAAAGACTGAATTATGTTTGAATAAGTTAACCAGCAGTATTTGAAATTTAAATAAATAAATAGCACAATGTGTGACTGTGAATGTGTGTGTGTGTGTGTGTCTGCCAAGGAGAAAATAGAAAATATCTGTTAGGTCTTAAATTCCACCCAATATTTCCCATTTTGAAAACTTCATTTTCAGTTTCTTTTAATTTGCCTGGTCTTTCTTTGCCAACTGGGACTAGATATTTTTTTTTAAGACCAATGTGTCTAAAATACTTGTTTGTTCTATGAATGAGAAGAAGAAATACCTTGGACATGTTGTCAAATTCTGGTGACCTTTTCTCTGGCTGGGAATTTTCATCTTCACATTTCTCAGGAAGAAGAAGTGTTGTGTCAAGGGTGAGCCTTCTGCCATTCCTCCAAAAATACACCAAAATTTGGTTGTTTTACACCTTAGAAGAAGCATAGTGCTCACACTCTCCTAAGAGGCTTCCAGTTTGTAGCAGTTGGTGTTCCTGATGGGTATGACTCTGCCTATAGCTACCCAGGACCATGAGCCAAGGACTGCCTCCCCTCACAGTGTTTTTTGGGCTCCCATACCTGCTGAGCTCCAGCTTCCTGGAGGAGGATGCTTCCTGATGTATAGTGCCAAGAAGAAAGGAGAAACATAGGATGAACAAGTAGGATTGAGAACCAAGGAAGATAAGAGAACTAGTGGCCAAATTCCCACAAACAGGAGTCATATGAAGAAAAGAGAAGGCAAGAAGTGGTGGAAATTGTGCCAACAGCTCCATGGGACTTTGTGGCAGCAGCATCTCACTTGGTGTCACAATGATTCACACAGGTGACAATTGGCTGCTGGTGAGTGTTACTCCAGTCACACAACAGAGAGGTGCAAAGTCCCAAGGCTGTGACATTTACTGTCCAAACACTGACCTTCCTGTTCCTAGGACAAGACAAAGATCTGCTGATGAGAGCAATGGTGTGCCATTGTGTAATTAAAAACCAGATTGCACCATTATGCACTGCAGGCCAAATTAAGGTGACACCAATCCTTGCTTTTCCAAAATTTTCAGTGTTTTACTTTGCATCCTTAATTCTCTTAGGAAATACATAAAATTAGTATTTTCCATTAGATAAGTCTGTTCTTTATGACCTGAATAATCACAGAATCACAGACTGGTGGGGTTGGAAGGGACCTCAGGAGATCATCCAGTCCAACCCCCCTGACAAAGCAGGTTCCCTACACCAGGTTGCACAGGAAAGTGTCCAGGTGGGTTTGAACATCCAGAGATGGAGACTCCACACCCTCTCTGGGCAGCCTGTCCCAGGGCTCCAACACCCTCACAGCAAAGAAGTTTTTCCTCATCTTCAGATGAAACCCTCTGTGTTCCAGCTTCTGCCCATTGCCCCTTGTCCTATCACTGCTCCAGTCCCCTCATCATCTTTGTAGTCTCCGCTGGACTCTCTCCAGTAGTTCCTGGTCTTTTTTGAACTGGGGAGCCCAGAACTGGACACAACACTCCAGATGTGGCCTCCCAGGGCACAGTAGAGAGGGAGAAGAACTTCCCTGGACCTGCTGGCCACACTCTTCTGAATGCATCCCAGGATGCCATTGGCCTTCTTGGCCACAAGGGCACATTGTTGGCTCATGGTTAACCTGCTGTCCACCAGGTCTCCTGGGTCCTTCTCCACAGAGCTGCTTTCCATCAGGTCCACCCCAACCTGTACTGGTTCATGGGATTACTCCTCCCTATGTGGAGGACTCTACACTTGCCTTTGTTGAACTTCATTAGGTTCCTTTCCACCCAGTTCTCCAGCCTGTCTAGGTCTTGCTGAATGGCAGCACAGCCTTCTGGTGTATCATCCATTCCTCCTAGTTTTGTATCATCAACATGTCATCATCAGTCCTCCCAATGCAGAACACATAGGGTGAATCACTGTTGCTAGAAGGTTTCTTGGTGCAAATCTGCCATACACCTGTATTTGGAGATTTCCAGTGCTTGCTTGGGCACTCTGGTCATGTGGGATTTGCCTCGTGGTGGGATGAAGGTTGGAGCTGGACAGTGGCTGCCTTGGGTGCTCTATTTGTAGAGCAGATGTGAGACTCATCCTGAGAAGTGAAGGCTTGATGAGGTCATCCTTGAATCACAGCAGATCATAGCAAATTGGATCCCAGTCATCCTTCTTCTATGCCGTACTGAGTGGTAATGTACTTACACCACTGGAGTAAGAAATTCATGAACTCTTAGGGCTGTTCCCTACTCTTAGGAGATTCTCTGACATCCATACATTTTTCTTTACCTTTTCTCTACTTCCATTTCCTTTGGTAGAGATCTTTTTGATTAATGAAGACTTCAGAAATTGTCTGGTTTTCATTACCATTATCATTTAATCAAGCTATCCTTGAACGTTCAAACTTAAGGTCTCTCATCCATATCCTTTAGTCCTCCATGCCATCCAGTTTCATTCTTAATAACTTTTTTTTTCCTGATATCATGTTTAAATCTGCTTTCCTAAGCTCTTGGCCATTTGTTCCTTATCACAAGCGTTGCTGAGCACTCAAAAAAATTCCTTGTCATAGAGTCATTGCTATTGAGCAGCTTTCTCATAATCTGTGATTACTTCATGGTTTCTATCAAATAAAATAAGGATATATATTTTAATTCTTCCCAGTATTGAGCAAAGCACTGTTGTCTTGTTTATGCCAAGAAATTAAAGCTCATTAGCACATGTCAAGCACCAGGACTCAGTTCTCTAATCTGTGGGAGATTAAAGCCCAGCTCTTCAGGAGAGATCCAAAATGATGATTAAGGCCAGATATTGTGAATCAAAAATTCTTGATTACACCTTGCTGTAGCAGTGACCTTTCCTAGAGCCTCACACAAGCAATTTAGTCTCTGGTGCAGGAAACACTTAGAAACACCATCAAGCTGTTGTGGGATAAGGAGTTGCTGTAGGTCAGCACGGCTGAGCTCTAATAACTTGCTGCTAGTTTGTACGTGGCTGTTCTCACTCTGAAAGTTCTCTTCCATTTATGTTGGTTTAGCTATTTTTAAGCATGTGCTGAATTTTAAAGGTGTTTAAAAGTTGTTCCCTTCACTTCACTGGAAGTTGCTCATTTCAAATTCACTGAATCAAGGAATCACAGAATTGTAGTGGTTGGAAAAGACCTTTGAGATCAGGGTCCAACCATAAACCAAACACTACCAATCCCATCTCTAAACCATGTCCCTAAGCACCTTGTCTACCCATCTTTTAAATCCCACCAGGGATGGTGACTCCACCACCTCCCTGGGCAGCCTGTTCCAATGCTTGACTACACTTTTGGTGGAGAAGTTTTTCCTCAGATCCAATCTAAACCTCCCCTGGTGCAACTGGAGGCCATTTCCTCTTGTCCTGTCCCTTGGTCCTTGGTTGAACAGACCCACCCCCACCTCTCTGCACCCTCCTTGCAGGGACTTGGACAGAGCCAGAAGGTCTCCCCTCAGCCTCCTTTTCTCCAGACTCAACAACCCCAGTTCCCTCAGCCGCTTCTTGTAGGACTTGTTCTCCAGGCCCCTCACCAGCTTCAGTGCCCTTCTTTGGACACGCTCCAGAAGTGCTGTATGAATAAGTTTATAAAGAAAGAGTGGCAAATTTATTGGCAGACATGAAAAGACACAGTAAGTTACTTTAATATGGTCCCATCAACCTTGACAACATTCCCTTAAGTTCATCAGTGGTTGTCACTCGAAGCTGGTGGCATTAGGTCTGTTATTTCAGAGATAAGCTCAGTGGTGGTCTCTCTGCTCTCTTCCCAGATGACTCTGCTTTTTTCCCTGTTTGATAAAGCTGATTCACATGATCCATCTGTAAAAGCCAGGGAATAAAACTGCCATCCTTGGCACTTCTCTCCACACAACATCTCTCTCTGGAGAGGCAGTCCTCAAACTTAACTTCAAATGGATCTCCTCACAGAAGCAACAACTTCATCAGCCCAAATGTGTCACTCTGGACTGATGGAGTCAACACTGCAGAGGCTTTAGGGAACAAATTGTTCAGATTGTAAAGAAATCACGCTGCTAAAATTGACAGGAGCTCTTCAGTCAGTCCTCTGAAGGGGAGCTGCCTCCTCTGGAGTGTTGAACGTGGAGGGAGAAAATTATGGACAATTAGGCAGACTTTGTTGAAGTGTTTGGGAAAATGGTTAGTCATGAGGTGTCTCTAAGAAGTACTACCAGGCTAGAACTGTTTTAGATGTCTCAATTGCAAAAAAAAGTCTTTCCTAGTGAAGAAGAGGTGGCTTTCAGGGTGCAGAGGGTGTTGCTACTTACATTGGGAGATCCAAGGTGATCTACATATATTGGGAGATCCAAGGTCAAACACTTCCTTCTGCTGCTGCTGTGTAAAACAAAGATAAAAACAATCCCAGCCCATCCAGGAGTGAGATTAAAACATTGAAAGATAGCAAGACTCTCAACATGCATTGATGAAGAGGGCTGTGTAACCACCATACACGTTTCTCCTTCTAGAGCACGTCTCAATCCATTGAGACTCCTGATACTTAATTCCTAATTATTTTGATATGTACAATATTGAAAAAAAACAAGTAATTTCTAGAAGAAACTCCTGTGTGTTAAACAGATGGTATCACTGAGATTAAGATATTTTGCAGGAGGAAATGGCAAAACATTTTGTGTTCAGATGTTCCCAGAGTTGGCATGCCGGTCTGAGTACGCAAGAATGGGATCTTCAGATGAAAAAATAATGTGCAATAAAAATATGGCATAATCCAGACATCCATAATGCAGTATGGGATCAGCATAATACATCTGCATTGCTTTTTTTCAGTGATATCTCTAGATTTCAAGCTGGAATATCCTGCTGTTCAATATAGAGATGAGGAACCCACCTGTGGGAATTGAGTGACCAACACCAGAAGGAAATTTTCCTTTTCAAAGGGATTTCTGGCATCTTGACTTCTTTATGAGAGGTTTATTTTTTAAAAAGACATCTTTCCAGTATGTCTCAAGTAGAGCCATTTTTGGAATGATAAACACAAATTGTGCCAGAGTTGTGGATTTTCACCAGTTCCCCATTTTGCCTGTTCTTCTCCAGCCATTGAGTCTTTGTCTCACCAGCCGTTGAGTCTTTGTCTCACCAGCTGTTGAGTCTTTGTCTCACTAACTGTTGGCATTTAATGTATTTTTTTTGAAGGCCACCTTATAGACCTTTTCTACTCTTCATGCCTCATGTCAACACAGTCTGTAGTCATTCCCCCATGGCTGGTTCTTGGCTCTGAGATGTAGGAATGGCAGAGACAATGCTAACACATCGAGTAACTACGTGGTTTAACTACATTGTGTTCTTCCCCTTCTGTTTTCCAGATTTATCCAGGAGATAGAGCATGCCATGGAGCTTGGCCCAACCAAGCAGTGTCCTCTACGTGAGTTCCTCACCATGTACATCAAGAACATCTTCCTCAATCAGGTCCTGGCTGAGATCAATAAAGAGATTGAAGGCGTCACAAAGGCATCTGATCCCCTCAAAATACTGGCTAATGCGGATACCATGAAGATCCTTGGTGTGCAGCGACCTCTTCTGCAGGTAGGAGCTGAGTGAACTGCCAATACATCATTTCTGTCCATGTCTAGCCGTGACCTGGCTATATATCCAATGAGGAAAGACATAGACGTGCTTGAGTGGGTCCAGAGGAGGCCACAAAGATGATCAGAGGGCTGGAGCACCTCTCCTATGAGGACAGGCTGAGAGAATTGGGGCTGAAGCAGAGCCTGGAGAGGAGAAGGCTCTGGAAAGACCTTCTAGCAGCCTTCCAGTTCCTGAAGGGGCTTCAGGAAGGTTTGGGAGGGACTTTGGACAAGGGCAGGGAGTGACAGAACAAGGGGTGATGGCTTGAAACTGGAAGAGGGGAGATGGAGATGAGATATTAGTGAGAAATTCTCACTAATGCTAGACATTAGGAAGAAATTCTTTGGTGTGAGGGTGGTGAGACCCTGGCCCAGGTTGGCCAGAGAAGCTGTGGCTGCTCCTCCCTGGAAGTGTTCTCAGCCAGGTTGGATGAGGCTTTGAGCAACCTGGTCTAGTGGAAGGTGTCCCTGCTGCTGGCAGGGGGGTTGGAACTGGATGAGATTTAAGGTCCTTTCCAACCCAAACCAGTCTGTGATTGTACAACCCACAAAATTTCTCTCCACATTGAGTCTGTAACTGCAATCTATTCTGGTGTCACTGCTGGTGTAGTCTTTCCTCTCCCAGGATGCAGGTAGGTAGCTGTATGGACTTTAAGTGCTCTGATGTTTTGCTGGTGCAAGAGGGTGTGTCTCTCTCGATAAATACCTTCAGCTGACAGTATCTTTGCATCTTGCTGGTCATGTGCCATTATCAAAGGACCTTGTAGCCATCACGAGAAATTGTTACCAACTTTCTTAAACCCCTTCCATAGAAGTTTATTTTCAAGATTGTCCATGTGTGCCTCTCCTAGAAGTCCTGGGGACACTTGCAAATCACAGAGCCGTGTCATCAGCTTAAATACACGTGCCAAACTACCAGGAGGAGCAAAGTTGAGGTCTGATTGTTTCTGATTGATGAGGTGCTCATGCAGTGAGGCAGCTGGATTGCTTCCTCAGCCAGATAAGGGAGACTTGAGAGATTTGGCTTTGAAGTTAAAGAGTATTTGTATAAGAAACCTCTTGTGAAACATTTTTTTGGAGCTCTAATGTGGAGTAGTGATGATAGCAACGAGCACAGTTCTCATCCCAACTACATGGGTAAGAGGACAATATGGAAACACCCCCAAATATCTGAATTATAGGTGTTGCATGGGACTGTAAGGAATAAACTGACTGTCAGCTCTGACTCTGACTGGGGTTTGGGTCAAACTTTTTAATCCTTTTAAATTATTTCACTCTTATCTGTAAAATCATCTCCTCAGGGATTAATAGTCCTGGCAGTGTTCTTAGGAAGCAGCATGCATCTCCCAGGGTTTATATGACCACTTTCTATCTTAAGTTTTTATCTGTAAAATAAATGTATATTAGAATGATATATAATAGCAGTAATAATTAATAATTACTAATATTAATAATAGCATTCCTAATAATAGTAATAACTATTATTGTTATTATTTGGGAGAAATTGCTAGGATTTTGCATTTATTAATGGTCACTAATGCTGTGCTTGTCTGGGTGCTGCAGGGATGGGATGGTTCTGACAGAGGCCAAACAAAATGAGATTCCAACGGAGAGTTTTCAGGAGTCTTTAGAGGGGAAGAGCTTCCTTAGAAGGCAGCAAAAAAGTTTCTTTACATGGAAAAGTTTTTTTACAGGGGGGTTGGAACTAGATGATTTTTAAGGTCCCTTCCAACCTACACCATTCTATGATTCTATGAAATAATTACCAACATAGAAATTGTTTAGCCTCTATGTTCACTGAGCACACACAATGTGAGATGAGAACAGGGCATTGCCCCAAGAGAAGGTTATGTCTGAATATCTCATGTTGAGCCCTCTCGTGAGCTGAAGGTGGATTTTATGGCATTTGTCTTTTTTCCCCCTTGTAGTGGTTGCACTGGGCCAGCAGTGGGCTGGCAGCCAAACCCAGCCGCTCGCTCACTCCCACCCAGGGGATAGGGAGAGAATTGGGGGGCAAGGGAAAGGAGACTCGTAGGGTGAGCTAAGAACCATTTAATGAGTTAAGAACACTTATAAAAATAATGAAATTAAAATAATAATAGTAATAAAATATGCAAATGAGTGACACCCAGTGCCATTGCTCACCACCCACCGACCCAGCCCGGCCCGTTCCCAGAGAACGATCCCGGAGCAGCGACAATCCCGACCCGAAACCGCAATCCCGGGAGAGCGAGAGCCCGAGTGAGAGCCAGAGAGAGCCAGAGAGGAAGAGCCCCTCATGGATCTCCTGCCCATGGGGAACAGGAGATGGAACAGCCCCTTGGCAGAGCCCAGTGCCCATGGAGCTGATTCATTGCAATATTCCTCACCCCCTTAGATCTTGCACTTGCAGACTGGCAAAACACAAAGTCCTTCAACCTCCAGCGACAAAATGCAAACATCAGGATGTTCTCAACGTTTCTCTCCTACCAAATCCCAGCTGAACCCATCTCCAGCACTGTTCCAGCTGCTGAAAAGCACCCAGCTCTGTCCCAGGACACTCCCATTGTCACTGCAAAAGTGGTGCCCATCAGGTGGAAGATGTAATAGTAACAATGCAGCAGGAACGGTCATCAAACAAGAGCAGAGAGTTGAAAATAACTTTAATGAGAGCAGAAGGAGTTTTGTAGATCAAGGACTTGAATTCTTTGGTGGGGATGGCAGGAGCACAGCAGAGAGGGGCTGATCTGGGCAAGAAATTACAAATTACACCCTTGTTTTGCTGTTATCTCCAATGTCTAATTCCTCACCACTGCGAGTGTCTAGGAAAAAAGAAATATGCCAAGTCTGTGACACTTGTAGAAGTCCTCCAAGACTGCATTTTCGGAACAGAATAGAAAAAAAATCAATTTTAAAGGTAGTTCTAGCTTCCACAACAGGAAAATTATCTGAAAATTGAAACCATGAGTTACAATAGAAAGCAAAATTCTACTTATTCACAGTCTGAGGAGTCCGTTGAAGATGTGACGTGAAGTTTGTTTTGAGATATCTGGAAATAAATAGGTATATTCAGGGTTATATTTTGTAATTTTTTGCCTTTCTTTTGTTTTTCTCTTATGAGAATTAAACTGAGTGAGAACCCAACCTCAACCTACGCAGGCATCTGACCTTATTGAGAGCTGGAAAATACTTTATGGTAATATTAGCACACAAGCTTTGGAGCAGGACCATGGAGGTTGTGAACCTTACACATTTGTTTTGGATTCTTAATGCCATAATGTATTTTTTTTTCAGATTGTGGCTTCATTTGTAGCCCAGGAAAATGTGTTCTATAATATCAATATATTTTCTTAAAGTTCATTTGGGGTTGAAGAGTCAGAATGGCTTGGAATTTTCTCATCCAGTTCCTATAATTTGTTGCTCATGATGGATGGAAATCATTTTGTACTAGAATTATTCTTGGTCAAAATGCACATGGTCAAAAAGGTCTGCCTGTTCCCGACATTATCGAAGGGTAATTTTGTGAAAGAGAAGAAAAATTGCTGCCTCTTTGAACCAAGTCATCCAAATAGCTCCCTAAAATAATTTTATTGATTTTTACATTAAAAGAAAAAGGGGAAAAAAAAAAAAAAAGCTATTGACAGTGCTGGAGCCTGAAATCTTTGCCCTCATCACCTCAGGGGTATGATGGAAATGCAGTGTAGAGTGAACGAGCCTTGCACCTCAGCGTTACTGTGTTCACCTTTCCCTGCCTTGTGTCATTCATGGAGGGGTTCATGGTTCAACCATCCCCCCCTTTTCTATCCTGAAGATCTTTCTGAAGCTTCTGTGGCAGGAACTGGGGCTGTGATTTGAACACAACTCAAGAATTTATCAGTTCCTGATGCAAGGGCTGATAGTAGCTGTGTTTTGGTAACTATCAGCCCATGTTTGAGCTGAATTAGCTTATAGATAAGAGGGGTTTTAGCATCTTCTGCCATCGTGTCCTCACAGATGAATCACTCATTTCTGTAAAGATTATGCTTTAAAAAAATAATTGTAGCTGTCCTTTGTAAATATGACTTTTGAGCAGGAGGATGGTCTTCTTTGCCATTCTTCCATCCTTCCAGGTAAAATATTATAAATCCCTTTTCTTTTCAGAGTGACTCAATATCCGCAAATCTAATTTGTCCCCTAATTATTCTGAATTAAACTTCACGCTGGAATTGTTGAAATCAATACTAAATCAAGCTACAAGCAGCTCAACAGCTTCTTATTGCCAATTCTTGTACAGTTCATGGATAAATCTTTCCAGCTAGGTGGTCACTGCTAATACTGACTTTAAAAATGTGGTGCCCTGTCTCCATCCAACAAAAAAAGTTGCTTTGATCTTTCCACTCTATAGCAGCAGAGTGGGATTTCTCTTCCAAAGCATCAGTGTGACCATTATTCCTTATAGCAGTGTTGTGTAGATGATGGGCCTGATGGTTGTGTAGGTGATTGGGGTGCATTGAGAAGACTGTGGCCAGCAGGTCCAGGGAAGTTCTTCTGCCTCTCTACTTTGTCTTGGTGAGGCCACATCTGGAGTATTGTGTCCAGTTCTGGGCTCCCCAGTTCAAAAAAGACCAGGAACTACTGGAGAGAGTCCAGTGGTGGCTACAGAGATGATTAAGGGCCTGGAGCATCTTTCTTGTGAGGAAAAAGAGAGAGAACTGGGGCTGTTCAGCCTGAAGAAGAGTAGACTGAGAGGGGACCTGATCAATGTTTATCGATATCTAAAGAGTGGGTGTCAAGAGGATGGGGCCAGACTCTTCTCAGTGGTGGCCAGTGATAGGACAAGGGGCAATGGGCACAAGCTGGAACACAGGAGGTTCCACTTAAACATGAGGAAAAACTTCTTTCCTGTGAGGGTGTTGGAGCCCTGGGACAGGCTGCCCAGAGAAGGTGTGGAGTCTCCATCACTGGAGATGTTCAGAACCCACCTGGATGCTTTCTTGTGCAACCTGGTGTAGGGAACCTGCTTTGTCAGGGGGGTTGAACTGGATGAGCTCCTGAGGTCCCTTCCAACACCCACCAGTCTGTGATTCTGTGTGTGTTTCTGTGATAGTTTTCTGGCCAAGCTTCAGTGGCTGAAAATCCAGTGGAAAAACTCCTTCAAAAGTCAGAATGTGCAGCTGTTTGTAGGATAATGACTTGCTGGAGCTAATTATCCCATTGCCCACACCACTTATGCCATGCATGAAGTCACTCATTTGTGACTTTCCAAGGATTCATCACGGAGAGCTTTGGCATGTTTTTATCCTGTCAAATTGCTGGTTATTAAGAAGAAGAACGGTCACAGTGAGTGGTGTTGTAATGACTCACCAGTAGTGATGGGTGCATGCTTTGATAGTGAGTGGATGTTATTATTTATTAGTGTAAACAAATTAGTGGCTTTTCCAGGCTGGCTTCCAACCATCAGAATCCATTAAGAAGGAAGAGACATGGCTGATCAATTGGGTTTTTCCCATTCAAGGACATGGGTGACTTTTGAGGCAGCACCTGTGGTTGCTGGTCCTCATATTTGAATTTTTTGGCAGTGACATGGTGTCTAAAGCAGTCTGAAGTGCTTTGCAGACATTTTCATCCCTTGTGTGGTAGATCTGTTTCCATTGCACAGCCAAAACATCAAGAGGTTAAGACCCACCAACTGAGTCCGTGGCTGAATTTCCAGCTGAATCCTCTTTTTCAGTTTGAAATGATAAACAAAATGATCTCTTTGTGGGAGTCTGAATCTCCCTATTGCTCTCAATATTTCTTTAGATAATTTTTCCTCTGAGGGGAACATTTAATGTGATTACTGCCTTTTGTGGAAGCTTTTACGAGGCTCCCGTGCAAGTCATCTGCAGATGTTTAAGTTCTCCACTGAGGCTGATCGTGGAGCTCTAAGTTATATAAAAGGAATTGCTAGCTTTAGGCAAACTGTTATGGCAGTGCTTCAATTTATTTTAAAAATCAAGTTTAACTTGCACATTCAGTAAAACCTAGGCAGGAGATGACTTTAAGTTGCATATGGGCATATTGAAGCAGCACGCCTTGCAGGCAGAATTATTTTCTTCCTCTCCAAATCTGGAAAAGCAAAGTCAGGTTGCACAAACCATCCCATGGATGTGACTCATGTTTGACCTCAAGGAAACATTTGCATGTTTGAGGTCTCTGTAGCCTATTAATCCCTGCAGTTGTTGGGTGAGTGCAATCTTGTGTTGGAGTTGGTCAAATTCTGTATGACCCTTGTTCAGTGCTGAATCCAGGTTAATATTCCCCATCTCTCATGATGGGAAGCTCAACACCAAGTTGATCTTGGCCATGTGCTTTCTAGATGAACATGTGAGGACCACTGTCCCATTTAAACAAACTTTTTGAGAGCTGGTAAAATCACAACTGCTCTACCTGGAACATGGTCTATTAGAAATTAGCACCATGGAGAAATGTAAATGCCTGAGTCTTCATTGAAAGCAGTGAGAGGTGGGTGCAAAATGTCTTTGATCATGATCCTACCTGAGACCACCAACTTGGTTTGTTCAGCTCAACAAGTGTCTGTGTCATATGACTGCAATTTTGACCCATACCAGCCCAGACTGGATTTGAACTTCATTAAGGATGGATGACCATTATTTCCTGATCTTTAATAACAATTTTTTGACTGTTTACATAGCGAGCATCATAGGATCATAGTGATGTTAGTTGTAAGGGACCTGTAGACATTGGTCTTATCTGCCTGAACCTCTGTCCCAGAACCAGAGCCTGGCCAACACCAGATCAGGTCAGTCATGGCTTTGCCTCAGTGAGCCTTGGAAACTTAAAGAGATTGAGATCCTCTGGGTAATGGTTCTGCTTTACTCTCCTACTAGAAAGACCACAGTTTTTGGCTGCTGTCCCTTGTTATATCACACATATGATATATAGAAGAGACCAGGAGTCTTCATTTAAGTGATTTATTGTTTTTATTTGTGGAAATGTGAAGCCTACACACAATATAACTCTTGCATCTGTGTAAGTGTGAAGCAGAATAACTAATCCAATGACCACGTTATGGCTTTGCACTTCTACCAGTGGTTGTATTTTTATGGCTGATCTCTACTTTAAATTATTCCAATATTATTAAAATAAGCTTCCCCATTTTGTGCTACTAGGATCAGTCTAGCCACAATGGTCTTGATGGTCTTAGAGATGAAAGTGTGTGTGGAGGGATCATGTCAATGAGTCTAATCAAAAGATATTATGGACAACACAGACCAGTTAATAGAAAAGAGATCACCCAGTCTTGTCTCTGTTAGCAATTCCATTGTGCTTTTGATTAGTAAAACTTAAATATTTTTTCAAGAATTGAATTTAATTGGTAAAACTTGCTATTCAAAGGCTGCCTTTCTAAAGCTCCAGCACCTCCAGGTCCTTCTTGGACTCAGGGGTCCAACACTGAACCCAGCACTCCAGCTGTGGCCTTTATCTCTTTATCTGTGTCTTCGTAGTGCATCAGCCAACATCATTCCTAGGGTCCAAGAGCTCATGCTTGAGGGTGAATTCAAGGCATTAGCTCTGCTTCCTCAGGGTTGTGTCTGCTGGGTTATTTTAGAAGACAAACTGAGCCAGGAGAGCTCTATTTCCAACCTTAAGCTCTTGCTTTGATCAGAAGTGATG
The DNA here is from genome assembly GCA_907165065.1 of Caprimulgus europaeus. Next base: position 80,150,026 of record OU015528.1, read on the forward strand.
ACCGTTGCTCTGAACGTCCTTGTGAACCAGAAGCTTCAGGCTGGAAAAACACCACTTCCTGAGCTGCTGGTGCTTAGAAACCTGGCTGGAATGGGGTCAAAGCTTGGGTCTTCAGGGTAGGTTGGAGGGTGTGGACTGGCCACTGTCTCTTTTGGTCTTCCTGAATCAAGATTTTTTGGTGGACAAGCCTCAGAGAAGGAATGGTTTCTGACACATCTGCTGACAGGGACTGAACTGCATTAGCACTCTGTCAATCCCATCTTCTATGAGCTGCCTTTTTTGAGACCTATTTGACTACACTGCTTGTCAAAGGCACCCTCAGTTTTCAGCCTGCATGGGAAGAGCAGCAGGCAGTCAAGGGGGAGGTGGCCAACATGAATCCATGGGGATCAACTGTTCTAAGGGAGCAGAAGGGGCATTAAGCTCCTGAGGTCATCCTGGGGGCTGGAATGGGTGCAAGGAGAGGTTGGCTTTGCCTCTGTGCATTTTCTGTCTCAATCTATTTTTTCTGGTCATTAGTCTCATAAATGGGACTCAAGCCAAAGTGGAAGGAGAAAAATACTCCCAATTCTCACATGCTGGAGATGGCCTGGCCAGAAAAAGACCAGAGAAATAAAAAAAATTACTGTCACTATCTTCTTGGCCTTGAAGATTGATATGTCACTAGGAGGTCCTGTCTGTGTCATTGCAGTTCCCTCTACAGCTTTCAGATTAATCCTGTCTCCATCGATGCAGTATCTGTTGAGTTGGTAGGACTTTGATCCCTTTTCTTTTGCTCCTGAATTAATATGGGATTTTAGGGTCAAGGGAGAAACTTCATGCATGGTCTGCTTCAGTCTTTCCTGTTCTTTTTAATAGGATTTTATTTTAAAATCCTGCCATCATCATGAAGGCAACGATTTCTGGCTTGGCCAGAAGTCAACAGGAGGGTGCATCAATTCACATAAGGAGGCTGTGGGAGATGCACCAGTGTGGTGCTGGAAACACCTCCAGGACATTGAGTCCATCAGCTTCTGCTGCTGCTGTTAGTGAGATATTTTTGACTGATTGTTTGATTGATTATTTTAATTAGCAAAACAGCCTGGACAGGTTCCTTCAGCAATAGTATTGTGCTCATAAATCCTCATTTTACCTCACATGGCTGAGCCCACATGACTGGTGTCAGAAACAGCCCCTCTTCTCTTCCTGGCCAGAGGAGAAGCCATTTAGTATGACCACCCTCCTGTTTGTTTAAAGCTTAAGCTGCACATTTCTCATTTGTAACCTCATTAAGCGTGCACCGTCCGTGGCAGGAGAGCATCTCCCTGGGATGCAGAGGCAGAGCTGGCCTAAAGTAAGTGTGAAGTCTCAGATACAGCAACCACAGGAGCTACACTGCACCCAGCATGCCTTCTGTCCCCCCAGCTGCCTTTTCTCCTGGGTGTTTCTTCAGTTTTAAACTGATTATTTCACTTTACTAGACTCATAGAATCATTGATTGGAAAAGACCTTTGAGATCATCAAGTCCAGCCATAGCTGTCCACTACTAAACCGGATCTCTGAGCACCTCATCTGCTCATCTTTTAAATCCATCCAGGGATGGGGACTCCACCACTGCCCTGGGCAACCCCTTCCAATGCCTCAGAACCCTTTCAGCAAAGAAATTCTTCCTCACATCCCATCTCAGCTGCCCTGGCCACAACTGGAGCCCATTTCCTCTTGTCCTGTCCCGTGTCCCTTGGTTGAACAGACCCACCCCCACCTCTCTCCACTCTCCTCCAAGGGACTTGGACAGAGCCAGAAGGTCTCCCCTCAGCCTCCTTTTCTCCAGGCTCAACACCCCCAGTTTCCTCAGCCGGGAACTCAGCACACTTGTGCTCCAGACCCTTCCCCAGCTCCGTTCCCTTCTCTGGACACGCTCCAGCACCTCCAAGTCCTTCTTGGACTCAGGGGCCCAACACTGAACCCAGCACTCGAGCTGTGGCCTCACCAGTGCCCAGTCCAGGGGGACCAGCACTGCCCTGCTCCTACTGGCCACACTGGTGCTCATCCAGGCCAGGATGCCCTTGGACTTCTTGGCCACCTGGACACTCTTCTGGCTCACATTCAGCTGCTGTCCACCAACACCCCCAGGTCCTTGTCCACCAGGCAGCTCTCCAGCCACTCCTCCCCAAGCCTGTAGAGTTGTGTGGGGTTGTTGTGACCCAAGTGCAGAAACAACTGGGGTTTCATGTGATGGGTGGGCAGTGTCCAGGAGGCTCTTAGCATCCACTTGTGAGTGGGTACCAAAGCAAAGTCTGATGAACTGCACTTAAAGTTGCCACCCATATCGCTCCATCACCAGCAGCCCCTCAGGAGCTTCTTTCATAAATATCTTTTTGCTAAGAAAGTTTAATTATGTGCTTTTTCAAAACACAACAGTTGTAGAGTTTGAGGTCTTGGTTGGGTTTTTTTGACTCTTTGTGCACTCAAGGTTGTGTCTATCACAACAGCAGAGATTTTTTTTTCCCTTCCCTCTGCTTGGTTTGCTTTGTGAATCCCACATCCTGTAACACAGTCTCGGGCAATGTACTTCATAGGTGGCTTCAAGAGAAGACCCTTTCCATGTTCTTGGTAGGCTTGTTGAATCTCATATTCTTTTTATTTTTTTCCTTGTATATTTGAAGCCTGGGCCCATTTCATTTAGGCAGAATACCTCTTAATTTCTAGTTTTTTGAAATGTTTTCCTAATCAGAAGTGCTGTATGAGAAGAGCCATCACATTTTAAATAATTGATGGCTACTTTATTGAGTTGTCAGCACTAATTCATCCTCCTTTTGAAGTGCTCAGATGTTCAAAGGAATAATCCTTTTCCAACAGGCTCATTTCTTGAAGGAAAGTTCATTTTTATAATTACTTTTTTTTATTATTTTATTTTTTTCCTCCACTGCAGAGTGTAATTGTAGTTGTGTGGCGAGGGGGGGAAGGATGAAATACCTTCCAGCTCACACAAGCTCTAAAATGCCTTTATTACTAATTTTGCTGCTAATTTCCCTGCCTCATTCCTTTTGCAGAGGTTTAATTATACCTGTTTTAAAAGTGCATTTTGAAAGTGACACCTCATTCTCATCGAGAACAAAAGAGAGATTAATCTATTGTTAAAAGGAAAGGTAAAGAAGCTCTATTTTTTTTTGTCTATTTTATTTTTTTTCCTTCTTTTTCCAAGCAGCATTCAGTGGGAGGATTGCAGAGAAGTAGCTGTGATTTTAAAGGAAGGGACTTGTCAACAGGAGCATTAAAAAATGAAAAACAGATGCAGAGATACTCTGATCAGAATATTCCTTCTCACACAGTGGGTTTCCCCTCCTTCCCTCCACTGGCAGAGAGAAAGGTTCTTGCTAGAGTGTATAAACTTTGCTAGCAGTTTAAAGGTTAATAGCACTCTAAATTACATCTGAAAGAATTGAGGGAAGGCAGTAAATTAAAAGTTTCCCCTCTTGGTACTAATCTGTAAATAAATCTTTTCCATTAAAAAAAACAAATAGTTTCATTCATGCACACACAGCTGTCAAAATGGTAATTTTTTTTTTGCAAATGTTCTGCTTTTTATTTTAATTTGCAAATGATCTGCTGTGATTTTTACTTCTGTGAACTTCACCATACAGAGGGTTAAAAGCTTTTCCTTCTCCATGTGTAAAGCTGTTGGGTGGGATCAGGTTCTGCAGAGCCCCAGTTCTGGTCATTATGGGCCTGATCCAGGACTCAGTGGGGAATTTAAACCATTGGGATGAGCTTTTTAATTAAAATATTCAAGGGCCTTGTGTCTCTGTAAAGTAACCTGCTACATGGAGTGAAAGTAGAGTAAAATGATACAACTCTACAGGAGAGCTCAGCCCTGGGGCTGTGTTCTATTTTAATTAATTAAGTGCTGATTATAGCTGCTGGAAAACATAAAGGCAAGAGAGTGTTGAAAAGCATTGAATTTGTGAAGGTGGTATCCTAGATTCCAATCTCAACTGACCTTGAAGTCACTGGAGTTACACCAGATTTCTTCCAGTGTGAGTGAGATGAGATCTGTCCCATTATCATAGAACCCCAGACTGGTTTGGGTTGGAAGGGACCTGAAAGCTCATCCAGTTCCAACCCCCCTGCCATCAGCAGGGACACCTTCCACTAGACCAGGTTGCTCAAAGCCTCATCCAACCTGGCCGAGAACACTTCCAGGGAGGAGCAGCCACAGCTTCTCTGGGCAACCTGGGCCAGGGTCTCACCACCCTCACAGCAAAGCATTTCTTCCTCATATCTCATCTAAACCTAATGTCATCCAGTTTAAAGCCATCACCCCTTATTCTTTCACTCTCTGCCCTTGTCCAAAGTCCCTCCCCAGCCTTCTTGTAGGTCCCCTTCAGATACTTCAGCTCTAAATAACGTCTGTAGTCAATCATTTTAAACATTGACGGGCAGAAAAAGATCTGAGCATTCAGCTGCATCCGACTCCTGTTTGCACAACCAGCATCAGCCTCAATAACCTCGAGTCGCACTCAATTAAAAGAAAAACAATCTTGGAAGTGAAGCAAAGCAAACATTCAAGCCTCCAAGGGAGCTCCAAGGCACTTCAAGCAGAAGGCACTGAGATTTCTCTGCTTAACCATATTTTTTTTTCATTTAAGAGTGGTGTCACCAACTGTGTTATGGCAGGTTAGTGACAGGTTGAACACCCCTCTTTGGTATGAAAGTGACATTTCATATTTAATCCTGCTCTGTTGTTTTCCATGGCACTTTTATAAGCTACAAAATGCAAAAAATATTATTAATCACCATTCTTTTAGTTAGACACTTCAAAATAGTAAAGATGAACCATTTGCCCAGATGTATGAGCTGCAAAATGTACACAAGAGCTCTTGTCCTGGTGCTGGTCAAATCATTCATTTGGAAATAAAACTATATATGATTTGGGTCTTCCTAGAGTTACTTGAAGACCTTTTTTTCCCATCCTCTGAGTAGAAACACTTCAGGTTTGGTGTTTGCATTGCTGCTGATACAAGAGAGTGCAATCTGCAAACCATCAGGGAAAGGTGTTGGATCCCAGTGGGTGATGTGGGAAGATGGTGCTGTGGTGCAGTAGCTGCACTTGCAGGCTTGTAGGGTTGTAGGTTTGGAAGAAATGTTTGGAGAACCCCATTCCCAGGTTGGCACAGGTGATCTCATTGTAGAAACCCTTTTGAAACAAAGCTGCAGCTGAAAGGTGGCTCTTCTACCTTTTCTTGCTTCTCCATTTAAAACCCTTTTTCTCATTCCCAGGTTAAAGGTAGCAGCCAACACTGACCATTTATTTTGCACCTTGGACTTCCACTGAAGTTAAAAGTTAAAAAGATTGATTCCTTTTAATATTACTTGCTATTTTGGGATTGTTTTTATTTGATTCCTAGTTCTTCCTGATGAATTTGTGTATGAGATTTGCTTCTTTTCTTGTTTGTAAAGCCAATCACAACCTGCAGGAGTGAGCATAGGAGCAACCAGAACATCGTCCAGGTTTCATCTGTAGTGCTCAGTCTGAACACTAGGAAGAGTGACAAAGCAAATAAAAGTAATAATATTTCTTACCTTGGTAGGACTTGGGGAATCAGCCACATGCTTTAGAACAATAAGTGAATTTTCTTGCTTCTGCAGATAGAAGAGTTTATACCACAACAGGGGTGTGAGTGTTGGATGGATTCTTTAAAGAGTTAACCAAAGAACAGTCAAAGAGTGACCAACAGCCCATGGCTTCCTAATTATCATTCTCTCTTCAAATCAGTGGACCACACTGTGTTTAAGAAATGACCCTGCTCAGAAGAACATCAAATGCTTCTGGCCATGATGATGCTTTTTACTTCTAGGATAGGTTTAGATTAGATATTGGGAAGAAATTCTTTCTTGTGAGGGTGGTGAGACATGGGAACAGGTTGCCCAAGGAAATTGTGGCTGCTCCTCCTTGGAAGTGTTCAAGGCCAAGTTGGATGAGGCTTTGAGCAACCTGGTCTAGTGGAAGGTGTCCCTGCTGCTGGCAGGGGAGTTGGAACTGGATGAGCTTTAAAGTCCCTTCCAACTTATACCATTCTGATTCTGTGTTGATCTGTAACCAGTGTTCCCCTACAGAACAAAAGAAGAGGAAAAGAGAGAGATTAAGATTAAGCATCTGATGTTCTGAAAATCAGAACCTGCTATTAGATGGGGAGGAATATCCAGGGACTCAGACCAACAGGATCTACCCACTGTTGAGTGTAAACCAAAAAGTAGCTGGAGGTTGTCAGTGGTTACTTGGTCTTTTAGGTTCTTAAAACTAATTTGGCAATGCTTGCATGGTTTTTCAAGCCAACAAAATCTTGTTTAATTGAAATGAATTGCCTGTGTGTACAAAAATCTGTATTGAAGTTTCTGTATCGTGGCCTCAAACCAGTAATAGGGGTTGAGCATCTCTTAATTGCATTGGGTGTTGTGTGTCACAGCCAGGCTGAAGAGTGGCCAGAAAAAAACTGCTTTCCATCAAATCAGGTTTCAGGTGAGGGGGAACAAGTCTTCCTGCTAATTGTAATGTTAATGATGCACCAAGATCGTAGCACTGGAGATGCAAAGATGAAGTTTGGAAAAGGAAAAGAAAAACTTTTTAAAGCAAAATTTTGATTTTTCAGTGAGCTAATGAGAAAAGTTTAACCCAAGAGTTGATATGCTCAGGCAGGTACGTTTGGTTATCTGGAAAGATATGAACTTTACAAATAAACACCATTTTTATATAATGGGAATAAGAGCTCTTGAACATTAAACAATCTTTGAAGAGAAGGTGGTGTTTAACAGCACATTTACTTTTGATTTGCTGAATATTGGTCTTAGCCTGACATGTTTTTATAACCTTTTTAAAAAAATATCAATAAAATGCCCTAAATATCCAAAGAAAGGAAAATCTCTTGATAATCTGCAGCTGTGTTGGTGCTCCAACTCTGTGATACATGAATTGGAAAGGAAAAGTTTTGGGCAGGGCTCAGATAACGATGCCAGAACCTGCAGCAGCACAAAGCCTTCCAAAAATGGTCTTAAAATACATATATCTATATATCTCTTCTCTTCTCTTCTCTTCTCTTCTCTTCTCTTCTCTTCTCTTCTCTTCTCTTCTCTTCTCTTCTCTTCTCTTCTCTTCTCTTCTCTTCTCTTCTCTTCTCTTCTCTTCTCTTCTCTTCTCTTCTCCTCTCCTCTCCTCTCCTCTCCTCTCCTCTCCTCTCCTCTCCTCTCTTCTCCTCTCTCCTCTCTCCTCTCTTCTCCTCTCTCCTCTCTCCTCTCTCCTCTCTCCTCTCTCCTCTCTCCTCTCTCCTCTCTCCTCTCTCCTCTCTCCTCTCTCCTCTCTCCTCTCTCCTCTCTCCTCTCTCCTCTCTCCTCTCTCCTCTCCGTTCGTGGCAGCTTGAGCTTGAGCCCCAAGGCACTGAGCTGTGAACGGTGGAGGAAGGAGGAGGGGAGATGTGTGCTGATGATATTGGCAGGTTACTGATGGAGTAGATGGGAGGGTTTGAACCCCCTTGAGATCTTCTTTTCCAAATATTGGGTGGTGGGCTGGTTTGAGCCACCTTCACTTCTGTGCAATGTGTTTTTCCCCCGAGCTGTTCCCTTAAACGCCTCTTTTGGTATTTTTATGTGGGTATCAGCTTGGCTTTTTTCTTCTAAAGTTCATTTCCACCCTGTATTGTTTGGCACTGATCCATATTTAGGTAATGAGAGAGGTTGTTTTCCCTCTGATGAGGAAAATTCTTTCAAATGTTTTTCTTCTAATAGGTTAGCAAGAGTTGAAATGGATGTAATGAAATAATGAGAAGGGAACATCTCCCCTTGAGTTCACTGCAGTGGTGAAAAACATGCTTCTTGGCAGGCTTTGGGTTTTTCTTCTAGGTTTATTCCCTTGCACTTGCTCTTTTGCTTTGCTCTTAATAATCCAACAGCTCTTGAAGGCGTAGCATGGTCTCAAGGAGATAAGCTTTAAGTCCAGTCTATCTCCTCTAGCTGGTACCAGTCACACCAACCTCAGCTACCAGAACCAGATCTGTACTTGACCACTTGCCTTTGCAGGAGATGGTGCATCATTACCTCTCACCCTTCCCCTTTTCTTTCCCTAAACTCCCAATGACTGGTTATAACTTGTAGCCCTGAGATCATTTAAGGTTATTTATAAATTACTCCCTACTTGCCTTCTTTAGTTGCATGATTTCTTGCAGATATGGTGGTGACACGAGGCTTCAAGAGAGATTTGAATGAAGGTGGGGTTGATCTGGATGACCAGTGGAGAATTCATGCATATGAAATCACAAAAATCCTGAAATAATTATACTGGAGATAGATAAATGACACGTTCAAGATGAGTGTTGATACCAGAGGAGGACACAACACAAAGGCAGGCAATGGTGTAGTGACCAGGAGGGAGCAGAACATGTCTGGCCAAGGAAGCTGTTCAGTTCCCATCCCTACTATTGGTTTATTTTGTGCATTCAATTTTTTAAAGAGGCTACTAAAACTCAGCTCCAGGTCCAGGTTGTGAGATAACCTTTTCTCTTTTATTGCTGGACTCTGGGGAACTCAGGAAACAGCCAGTTGGAAAGTTCATGGCAGCTCAGGCAAGGAGCAGATATTTACAGAGCAGCTTGACAGCTGAGTTTGTCATACAAGTTCAGGTCAAAATCAGCTTGTCTGGGGTTGGGTTTTTTTACATCTCATTCAAGGTGCTGACTTTGGGTTGCATATGTTGCTAGCAAAAAGGAGCTGATTTTATTTTGGTTGATGTTCTGTCTGGTTTCACGGAGCAGGTCAGTATAGACAAGGTCTAACATGGGAAAAAAAAAAGTTGTGGCAGAAGTTTGTGCTTCAGTCTTCACTTTTGGAGATTGACATCCACAGGTGATGGGGAGGAATAGAGGAAAATTTCCAGAGGCAAGAGTGGAGAAGGGCAGTATTTTGGAGCTGACAGCTTTCTGTGGGTGGACTTTCAATGAGAAGTTGCTCTCCAGAACGTGCTGTTAGCTGTCCCAGGACCTCTTCCCTGCCTCATCTCCTACATTGCTGAACATGGCAGGCAATGGTAAGTCCACAACTGCTTGCTGGACCTATATCCTTGCAATAATTTAACTTAAAGTTAATTTATTACCAGATTTAGTTAATACCCCCAAATTATTTTTTCATTTAATTGCATAATAAAGGAGGAGTGGTCCATTTTTAATCACCTTTTTCCTGGTAAAAATAGCAGTCAAGTCACAATGTAAACTATATTTCACTTTTATGATCTGATTTTTCAATCAAATAACTATCCATATCTGCTGTCTCTTAGCTTTCCAATCAGTTTATGATCACATGAAGCCTTCAGCATCCTTCCTGGTTTATTTTTGTGTATCACACTCTTAGGAAAAGAAAATGAAAATAGAAAGAGCAGAGAAAACTTGAATGCTGTAATTGCTTTTTCAATCAATTTTAGAGAGCTGCTGTAGGAAGAAAATGCAAGAGCTTTTAGAAATATGTTTATGTTCCCAACTTATTGCAGGAAAATGCTCAAATGTCTTTTCTGTTGTCTTCTAACGTAGATATCTTTGGCACAGCAAATTATTAAACAGATGGTGGGAATATTTAGGTAAGGCTGGTGGAAATTGGTCAATAAAAGCATGCTTCCTGCTGACACTTTTGGGACCTTTTGTGTATTTTGCTGTAAATGGATTAGCACCATTTTTCTTGGGTGACTTTTATAAATTGGTTTTGGGCGAGATATGTGAGGTCACAACACAGGGTGAAACCCTCCCTTTCTTTATTCAGAGTTTACTCCACGATTGCTCACTGAATTCTCCTTAGCTAAGGAGGTCTGTGAAGGCAAACATCAGGATTTGAGCCATTTCCAGCATTCACAAGGAGCTTTGCATAACACCAGTGTTGGGAAATGGGAAGGGATGTGTGTGTCGGTGGTGGCCATAAGGCTATGTGGTTCCTGGAATGGAGAAGAGAGGCTGAAAGGTTCTGGTTTCAGTTTAAGGGAGAGAAGGGACCTTATATTTGTATGAGTGCCTGATGACAGCTCTGGGCATGATCACAGAACCACAGACTCACAGAATCACCTCGATTGGAAAGGCCCTTTTAGATCCTCAAGTCCAACCATGAACCCAACACTGATCAGTCCCCTATGACTAACCCATGTCCCTCAGCACTGTGTCTACACGACTCTTCAATCCCTCCAGGGATGGGGACTCCACCACTGCCCTGGGCAACCCCTTCCAATGCCTCAGAACCCTTTCAGCAAAGAAATTCTTCCTCACATCCAATCTCAACTGCCCTTGGCACAACTTGAGGCCATTTCCTCTTGCCCTGTCACTTGGTCCTTGGTTGAACAAACTCAAAAACCTTTGTGTTGAAAATTTTCCCCCCAAAAAAAGATATTTTAAGCAAAACTAAATTTTCTAGTGCCATAATATATATATTTTAAGGGTTTTTTAATTGTAATTTTAAAATTACACACTGGCAGAGTGTGCTGGGGGCTGGGTGCTGGTACCCTGGGCAGGCAGGGACAGGCAACATGCAGCGCTTCAACTCTAGATTGGTGTCTACTGAGACAGCTTAAAGCTCCAACCATTGCAGATCTGTAGCTCAGGACTAAGGTGTGGTGGCAGATGGAAGGTAAATGAGTCTGGTAGTGCATGTGAAGCAAAGATTGGCCCAAAGCACATCTGTAAGCAATATTTTCATCAGCACTTGCATCCACATTCATTTAACGCAGAGAAAATGAGATGTCTCCTATACATCCTTCATATTGAAGTCAAACATGTCAGCAGAAGAAGATTGAATGTGTTGTAGTTAATGGGGACACATTTTGGGTAACTGTAGAATGACAGAGGTGGGTTTTCAGAATTATGTCAGAGTGATTATTATTTCATGTGTTTATTAACATGTCAATGAAATTTAGGTGCAGCTGTCAGAAAACACTTATTTTATGGAAATGTTGATGTTGGGTTTGTGTGAGACAGTATCATGTTTGGAGCCAGGCTCTTCTCAGTGATGTCCAATGGTAGGACAAGGGGCAATGGGTGCAAGCTGGAGCATAGGAGGTTCCATAGAACATAAGGAAAAACTTTTTCACTGTGAGCGTGACAGGCCACTGGGCCAGGCTGCCCAGAGAGATTGTGGAGTCTTCTTCTCTGGAGATGTTCAAACCCACCTGGATGCTTTCCTGTGTGACCTACTGTAGGTGATCCTGCTCTGGAAGGCTGGTTGGATTAGATGATCTTTCAAGGTCCCTTCCAACCCCCACCATTCTGTGATTCTGTGATGTTTGGTTTCAGTTCTGATTTTATTAGAAACAAAGTATTTTTAAGAAGCATCTGATGGGGATTTTGTTTGCATTTCCCCAAAGTGTTTGTTGCCCTACAGCACGGTTCAAATACTGTGACAGAAGGAAGGAGCCATCAGGAGTTCTCACTGAGGGTAGGATAACCACTCATCTCCAAGGGAGAATCAATATTGCCCAAGGAGTCTTCAGATCTGAAGGAAATGTATTCAGGAGGACTTTGGGGGACACATTCTGGCTTATTGGAGCAGATTGGGCATCACCGAGAAGCTGGCTGAGAGCCTGGACAGAGTGTGGGACTGTGCCCTAATAATGAATCACCCACCTGCCTGGCCCCACGTCCCCCACTGGCATGGGGTTGATGAGAAAGATTAAAGAAAAAGTCTGGCAAGCTGTGATTCAATCACATTGATGCTTATGGGCTTTTGTCTCCTTTGTTTCTTCACCTTTTAGAAAGCCCACTTGACCAGAGGTGATTCCCACAGCAGTGATGTCTACCCAATATAATCTTAACACAGCAGGACTTCCTTGTGGTCATTCTCACATTTTTTGATGTTATTCAGGAAAAAAGTGCCTTTATTCTCTTATAATACCTCCTGTGAATGGTAAAAGTCAGTGTCACGTGTGACAGTGCAGGTTGGACCAGTATCTTCTGAAAGTTCTAATAAACATGTGATAGCAAATTAAAATGACACAGCTGAATGACTTCCTGCCCCCAGCCATCTGCCCTGTCCCTTCAGTGGCTGTTGCAGGAAAGGTGAGGATATCTAATCCATTTCTGAATCAGTTGTTGAAAACCTTTAGTTTTCATTATATTTTCAACCCTGAGCTCAGTTTATCTCAGTATATGCTGTGGAATGCTTTGAAGGTTTGGGAGAAGATTCACAGGTGGAGGAGATATCCCTAGATCATGCTATCAGGTGGTGTGGAGGAGATGGCTTGGCCATCTAATTTTAATCCATCCCCTCATTGCACTGAGCCTCTGAAGATTTTGAGATCTTCACTCCTATGTGCCATTGGTAGGAGCAGGACACTTGGCTCCTTGGAAAATCAGAGCTGTCATATATCCCACGTTGAAGGTTGTAAAATCTGTGTCCTCCTGCTCACTCTTCAACCCTTGAACTTTTAAGAAATGATTTTTTTAATCTGGCCCCATGGCTTGGACAGCAGGAGTATTTGTATGGCAAACATGGTGCTGTAGAGATGTTGTCTGTGCTTTGACTCTTTTCTTCAAGTAGAGATTTGGGGAACACAAGAGCTACCATGAGAATCACAGAATGGTTTGAGTTGGGAGGACCTTAAAGCTCATCCAGTCCCAACCCCCCTGCCAGCAGCAGGGACACCTTCCACTAGACCAGGTTGCTCAAAGCCTCATCCAACCTGGCCGAGAACACTTCCAGGGAGGAGCAGCCACAGCTTCTCTGGCCAACCTGGGACAGTGTCTCACCATCCTCACACCAAAGAATTTCTTCCTCAGATCTCATCTCAATATTCCCTCTTCCAGTTTAAAACCATCAGCCCTTGTTCTGTCACTCCCTGCCCTTGGCTAAAGTCCCTCCTCACCCTTCTTGTAGCCCCTTCAGGCACTGGGAGGCCACTGGAAGGTCTCCCTGGAGCCTTCTCTTCTCCAGGCTGAGCAGCCCCAACTCTCTCAGCCTGTCCTCACAGCAGAGCTGCTCCAGCCCTGGCATCATCCTCGTGGCCTCCTCTGGCCTGGCTCCAGTAGCTCCATGTCCTTGTGCTGTTGGTGGCCCCAGCACTGGAGGCAGCACTGCAGGTGGGGTCTCAGGAGAGCGGAGCAGAGGGGCAGAATCCCCTCCCTGGCCCTGCTGCCCACACTGCTCTGGGTGCAGCCCAGGCTATGGTTGGTAAGAAGACTTATCCAGTCTTCTCTTCCATCTTGGGAATGGTCAGCAAGAAGTGCTGTTGGAATCTGCTGTAAAAAATGAATAACTAAAATAGACTGTGGGAAATCTTCCCTATTCATGAGGCTCCATCATGGTCTCTGATAGTTCAGGTCGAGCCTTCAACACCGTGTGCAGTCTCCTTTCCAAATCACATTAAGTCTGTCAGCTCTGGATTGCCTTGATAGATGTGTGAGTGGTCAGCCCCGTTGTGAGTGCCACCCAACCCCGTGCCTCCCTGGTACCTCCCGTCACCGGATCTACTCACGCGCTCCCGTGGAAGTGAGTTTGAAGCTCTCATTACGCGTTGAACGAAAACTATTTGCTTGTTTCAATTTCTGAATTGCCCTTAATTAATTTAGAGTCCAGTGAGGTGTGAAAATAGGTCTGATATTTTCCCTCTAGGCTGGATTTAGAAGCACAGTGCTGAAGGGACCTCTTGGGTCATGAAGTCCCGGTCATTGCCATCATAAACATATTAAGTCTGTCTTCAAAGCAGCCAGGCTTTCATAGCTCCTGTTGAGGGGTTTGTAGACTTTGATTGCTTTACTGCTTTCCTCTTCCTCTAATTCCAAGCAATAATAATACTCAAGGCTATTTATCAGTGCCAGCTCATGCAGGCTGCTGACTTGGGTCTACCTGAACTTCACCATCTCTTCCTTGGGGCTGCAGTGGTAGGCAACTTGGAGTCATAGAATCATAGAACGGTTTGGGTTGGAAGGGACCTTTCAAGGTCATCTAGTCCAACCTCCCTGCACTGAGCAGGGACATCTTCAACCAGATCAGGTTGCTCAGAGCCCCGTCCAACCTGACCTTGAGTGTTTCCAGGGATGGGGCTTCTACCACCTTTCTGGCCAACCTGTGCCATGGTTTCACCACCCTCATTGTAAAAAAATTCTTCCTTATACCTAGTCTGAATCTCTCCTCTTTTAGTTTAAAACCATCACCCCTTGTCCTATCACTACAGGAGTCATCTGCAAATGTGTCTGCTCAGGGCTACTCAGCTTGTCTGCAGCTCAGAGTAAATTAAGCCATACAAGATTTTATACAGAAGCTTAAGACAATCTTCTTCAATTGCAAATGGGACATTTTCAGTGGCAATACTTCTGGCTGTCTCTTGGCCAATTTTTAATCCTTGGTCACAAAGTGTGGTCTTAGTAACCATGGTTTGGAAGGACTTCCAGATTCAGTAGTAAGGAATGCTTTATTTTTGTGATAACTGAACTACTCAGGATCACCTTGAGCACTTGACCTCAGCTACTTTTGTTCCTTGAGGTCTATCAGAAAACACTCTCCACCTTTGAATTCCTCAAGCAGAAGATGTGTCAGTGAGTGAGATGACTTGGGGGTGAATGGGACGTAGGAGTGAGGAAGAGATTTCTCTGTGACATGGGGTGGTGGATGTGCTGGGCATGTTCTCCTGCCTTTGAGCTGAGTGTGGTTGTGCAGCACTTCATAGGTTCTGCTGTCAGCACTGAACCACCTCTCTGCTCACCACAGCTTGGAGACTGATAGAGTGAGAAAGGACATTTAGATTAGATGTGACACCCACTAATCATGGACTGTATGGGCACGACAACAGAAGTCTTTGCTGTATCACTTGTGCTACTTGATTAAATCTGTGGTTGTCCATCAAGATGCTGAATTAACACAGAGCAGAGGTGTTCTCAGGCTGTCTGAAAAGTGACAATGGAATAATTTTTTACCTATATGTAGTCCACCATCAAGACTACCCTTCACTGTAGAAAGCAAATAGTTAGAATGTTTTTGTGGCCCATGAGGGCCACACTGGTGATTTCTATGAGCAGGTCTTACACTTAGAAGTTCCATTGCTGGTACCATCCAGGTCTAGTCTTTAAATTTTTGGCTTCTTTTAACATGGAAGTTACAAAATTTGCCAATGTAGGTTTGAGGTTGGTTTTTTTTGACCTGACTGATCTCACAATTGGACATTTCAAGAAAATTTCCTCCCTTTTTTTTTGAGAAAATGCTCTGCAGCAACAGGCAGGGATTCTGCTGAGAGAAGAAAGCTTGTGAATACAGTTGGGCCAAAAAAAAAAAACCCCAACAAAAAAACATTTCTCAAGGGTATTTAGCTGGGGAGGAGTTTTCCAAAATGAAATTCCTTCTGGAGGAATTAGGTGGGCACATTATCAGACTGCTTCATGCTGCTTGAGTGGAAGATGCATAAATATGGATTGACCCCATGTTGCAGTAATGTCTCTCCCCTTTTAAGCACTTTAATATTTAAAACAACTCTTCACTCTCCAAAAATTCCTATATTTTTCGCCCTGTGACAGTCCCAATATGTCTGACCACTTCCTGCCCTGTACAAACTCCAAATGGGATGATTCCCCTGTTTCTTCAACACTTTCACTGCCTTGACACGTCCAATGTGTGTCCCCGTCAGACCTGGTCATGGATAAGAAGAAAAATGTTTCTCCTACATAGGAATGAAACAAAAAAACCAAGCAAGTAGTAACTGAGTTGTAGCCTGGTGGTAACTGAGCGTCCTGGTTTTGCTAGGATAGAGTTAATTTTCTTCTTAGTAGTAATTGTGTGTAAAAACACAAAGTAGAACAGATGTGTTTTAGTTTCAGTGAGGGATTTGTTATGAGAAGAATGTTGATCAGGTACTGATGTTATTAGTTGCTGCTGGAGCTCAAGGTCATCGTGTTTGGCCAGTTTGCAGGTGGAAAGGACTGGGAGGGGTCAAGTGTAGTAATTAGCAAACCCCAAATTGGCATTTGGCTCTGCCAATGAGATATTCCATCTCATATCATGTCATGGTCAGTGTATTAACCAGGGTTGACCAGAAGTTGGGGATGTTCTCTCAGGGATCACTTGGGCTCACTCTTCTGTGGGTTTGGGACTGTCTTTGCTCCAGGATCACTGGCTGGCACAGGTTGGGCATCGGTCGGTGGGTGGTGAGCAACTGCACTGTGCACCACTCAATGGTATATTCTGTTATTACTGTTTTTATCATTATCATTTTATTTTAATTACTAAATCGTTTTTATCTCAACCCATGAGTCTCCTTCCCCTTTTCTTTCCAATTCTCTCCCCTACTCCCTGGAGCATGGGGGAGGGTGAGAGAGCAGCCTGTGTTTGGCTGCAACCAAAAGGGTGAAACCACCACAACGAGCTCCTTTAATTTGCTCCTTCTACCTGGAACTGAATCAAATCTGCTGCTGTTAATTGCAACAACATCTTGACGTTGGAGATGAATTTCTTCTCTGCTCTCTTTGCATTCAGAGAGCTACTCCCAGAGGCAGAAAGACAACACGAGCGATCTTGAGTGCCACCTGGCTTCCCACTGAAGCTTGTGTTTCAATATCGCTCCTCTTAGCAGCACGGCATTGCCAGAGAGATCTTACAAATATGACAACATTCAAGAGACAAATTATCTCCATTCAGAGTTAATTTCTGTTTCCCAGCAGGGCTCTGCTGTGACCCTGCTGGGTTTGGAAATGCTGCTGTTTGGTTAATAGATGAATGTTTTGTGGATGACTGTATCTCTGCTCTGCTGGTGCCAAGTTTGGCTTCCTCTGCTCTCTCTCCTTCTCACTTGCAGCCAACATTGGGAGGCCTAAATGGATTTATTCACAGGACAATAACTTGACTGTCATTAGCATGGGGAAAATAATGTATGAGCAAGCACTAAAACAAAATGCTCATTCTCTGCCATCCATAACTGCCTGGGAGGTCTCTTAAAGATGTACTGTAGGGAGCCATCTGATCAGAAGGGGAGATGGGACTGTCAGGAAATGATACACAAGTCAGAGATGGGAAGGGAAGATCTATAGCATCATCCAGACCATTTGCTGATCAGGGTTGCTCATTACTGCTCTGCCTGCTCTGGCTGGGAATTGAACAATGGCATCTCCGCTGGTCTTCGACATCTTTCCTAATGAGCTGACCCAGTGGGTCTTTCATTTCCCAATTTGATCTTTTTTTTTTTTTTTTGGTTTGTTTTGGTTTTCATCCTAGAATGTGATTTGAGTGGAAAAAAAACAACAACTTCTTTTTCACCGCCTTTTTGCTGTATTTTGGAAGCAGGATTTTGCGGTTGCGCGGGGCTCTGCGTTTCTTTGCTACGATGGAGTTCCTGAGTTATGGGCAGATGGTTGCTCAACTGCTGAGTAGATCATTTAGTTCTTTTTGCTCCTTGCAGGGAGCTCAGAGGAGTGGCAATATTCATCACTCAGTGTGGGAAACTGTTGAGTCACAACTGAATACTTTGAGTTTGGTTTGGTTCTTTGGATTAAGATTGGATATTAGGAAGAAATTCTTTGGTGTGAGGGTGGTGAGACACTGGCCCAGGTTGCCCAGAGAAGCTGTGGCTGCTCCTCCCTGGAAGTGTTCTGGGCCAGGTTGGATGAGGCTTTGAGCAACCTGGTCTAGTGGAAGGTGTCCGTGCTGCTGGCAGGGGGGTTGGGACTGGATGAGCTTTAAGGTCCCTTCCCACCCAAACAATTTCATGGTTCTATGATTCAATGATTAAGGCAGATCATGATTCCATAGCAGCATAGTTTGGGTCCTGTCAACCTGGGTATTGTGATTGTGAAAGGGGGAGAGGACAAAGTTGGATGAAGTAAGGGTTCCCTTGGCATGTGTACTTCAGGGTTTATCTATAGCAGTGTTCCTCAGCACATGGCATTTCACTTTACGGTGCCAGGCAAACAGTGCAGCTGACTCCTAACACAAGTGTCTTTTGCAGAGCTTGGCCCCCATCCAGACCTTGTTTTACGTTGACAGGTGTTACAAGACTCTGTGAGAGGTTTTCTTGTTCCATCCATCTCCATGTGAATAGGATGGCAACAGTTGCTTGGGTGGTAGCTGTGACTTGTCTCTGAGACCCTCTGCAAACATCCAAGTGATCCCATTTCCATGCTGTTTTAAGCTGATGAGGTCAACTTTTCCTACTGGAGATGGTCAGTCTGAAAGGGAAAGTGCCCTGCACACTAATGGCATTTTCCAAATTCATCACTGCTTCCCAGAATCACTGAATCCCAGAATTGCCTGGATTGTAAAAGACCTATAAGCTCATTGAGTCCAACCATGAACCCAACACTGACAAGTCCCCGACTAACCCATGTCCCTCAGCACTGTGTCTACACGACTCTTCAATCCCTCCAGGGATGGGGACTCCACCACTGCCCTGGGCAACCCCTTCCAATGCCTCAGAACCCTTTCAGCAAAGAAATTCTTCCTCACATCCCATCTCAACTGCCCTTGGGGCAACTTGAGGCCATTTCCTCTTGCCCTGTCCCTTAGTCCTTGGTTGAACAGACTCACCCCCACCTCTCTCCACCCTCCTCCAAGGGACTTGGACAGAGCCAGAAGGTCTCCCCTCAGCCTCCTTTTCTCCAGGCTCAACACCCCCAGTTCCCTCAGCCGGGAACTCAGCACACTTGTGCTCCAGACCCTTCCCCAGCTCCGTTCCCTTCTCTGGACACGCTCCAGCACCTCCAGGTCCTTCTTGGAGTCAGGGGCCCAACACTGAACCCAGCACTCCAGCTGCGGCCTCACCAGTGCCCAGTCCAGGGGGACCAGCACTGCCCTGCTCCTACTGGCCACACTGGTGCTGATCCAGGCCAGGATGCCCTTGGCCTTCTTGGCCACCTGGGCACTCTGCTGACTCATGTTCAGCTGCCTATCAATCAACGTGTATCTGGCTTTCTTGGTTTCCATCTTCACACCATAGCTCACATTTGGAAACATCCTGCTTCGGAAATGGCCCCAAGGTTGGACCTGTCATCAGGTGGGGTGTGATTTAGGAAGAGGCAGGTAACTTTGTTCAAGCAGGGAAAAATAGTGTTATAACAGCATTTAAATTTTGCACCCAGCCCACAAGTCTCATTGTAATTGCTCCTTCTCTTTGCAAGAATCAAAGGCTGATGTTGTCTGTTCTCCCATCTCCTGAGCAGAAGAGTTTGTCAGGCTGGAATCTCCAGGGGTTTTCAGTGGTCACTCAGTTTTGATTAATGCAATATTAATCCAAGCTGTCGGATACTTGGATCGAGCTGCTCACAGTCTCCATGCATGAAGAATTTAAAAGTAATCCTTTGGGGACATCCAGGGACAGAACTGTGATCTCCTTAGTCTTTGATGTGGAGAACATGAGGCTTAATTTATTGAATAAATCACAAATGATACCGTCACGTGGAATATATGAGTTTTCTCCTCTCTTTGCTTTTTGGGCAGAGCTCTTAATGCTGCCTCTTCTCTCTTGGGCTGGAGAAGAGACAACTGATCCTTTTGTCATTTCCAACTTAGAAAGTTCTGCATAATGCCCAGGGTTTCGTAAAATTAAGATTTCATGAGATAAGGATATTTGCATTCTTTTTTATGTGTGTGTTGTATATATGTGTGTTAGTTTTTACCTTGAGTACATTGCTTCTGATTTCATCTGTGATGGCTTATAAAAAGTCTCCCCTCAGCCTGGAGAAAAGGAGGCTGAGGGGAGACCTTCTGGCTCTGTCCAAGTCCCTGAAAGGAGGGTGGAGAGAGGTGGGGGTGGGTCTGTTCTCCCAGGTAACAAGTGATAAAATGAGAGAAAATGGCCTCAAGTTGCACCAGGGGAGGTTTAGATTGGATATGAGGAAAAACTTCTTCACCCAAAGGGTTGTCAAGCACTGGAACAGGCTGCCCAGGGAGGTGGTGGAGTCCCCATCCCTGGTGAGATTTAACAGACAGGTAGACGAGGTGCTGAGGGACATGGTTTAGAGGTGGGATTGGCAGTGTTGGGTTTATGGTTGGACTCAAAGATCTTAAAGGTCTTTTCCAATCACTACAATTCTGTGATTCTGTGAAGCCAAGCCACAGAAATCAATACAATAAATTTCATTGCCAATTTTTATATGCTTTTCAATGTATCAGTAGGAATTGAATCCATTGCATGGAATTAGCTGGACCCTCTTGTAGGGCCTCTGCTCTCTCTCCCCGCGTTTTCCAAGGATTGCTTTGGAAAATACAGACTTATCACATTAATTATTGTTGGGTTAATGAGCAGTGAGACAGAAATGAGAATTGCAGTGCTCCAAGGTGAGGTTTGAGTGACCTGTGTCTTTTGGGATTGCCCCTGTATTGGGTGTTACCTTCTAGAAACCTACTAGTGACATTGCTCTTGTCACTCTACATTGTCATTTTGCCCTACAAATGAGACTTTGAGACACTTGTTCCAAAAATCTGATAAATGGTCTTGTAATTTCAGTGGAATGACCTCTTTCTGATCCCAGATGTTCGCCTGGGGTTAGCTCTTAGAGCTCAGCTCGGGTTAACCTTTAAGCCTATACATGTTGCTCATGTACTTATTTGACCATTTTGTTTCTAATGAACTTTTGCATTTTCATTACTTTTTATTTAATTTAGATCATAGTTACTGTCTTTGCATTGATGTCCACACAGACATCATAAATCCAGGGGCACAACATCACCTTCATTTGGGGGCTCAGTCCTGCTAATCCATTCTCCATCTATTTTTTCTGATTCCTTTTGTTTTTTCAGCAGTTAGCTGCCCTTGTTGTGGTCACTGTGTCTTTCCAGGAGCATTTCTCCTTCACATGGGCCACGTCTATGCCCTCTCTCTAGCAAGCAATTTTTAATAGGCAAGTATGCTTTAAATGATGGGGCTCTGAGCCTGAAGAAAATAGACCTTGGAGCACATAGAGTATTCAGAAAAATAATACAGATGGATCTTATTCTCCAAACTGTGCTAGCCATATGAAAACATTTGTTAAAAAAATGAGGTTCACTCTGCTTCCAAAATTGATGACCTGCTTCTAAGCATCATTAATTTCATGGTCCACGTTCGATTTGTATCGTGTTGCAGCTGCTAATGATGTTCTAGAGCAGATACTACAAAGTAGACAGAAACCTGCCAGTCAGTAGATGTAAAATAAATCATCACCTTGCCGTGAGTTTACCTGTAATTGGGAGAATTGTGTAAAATCCTATAGAAAAGCCACTTCTGGGAATATTCAAGGGAGCTGAAAATGTCAGGGACGAGGTTTTTAGCTCCCTGCAGTAAAAACCATGCTTGAAATAACTGAATGGTTTTGCTTTTCACTGCAGCCTTGCACCAATGTCTATTGATTAATAAAAGAAGAGTGTGGCCTGTGCCTGGCACTTTTGAGTGATAAACAGTTATGCAGCAGTAAAGAGGGTTTATTAAAGGGTACGAGCTAATGACTTTTCTTATGTATGTAACACATTAAAAGCAGCATGAAGCTACAGCTATTTTATCATACTGCTAATGTCCCTGACAACATTCACTGGGTAGGAGTGAATGAATGGAAATCCATTTAGAGAAGTAAATTAAAATACCTTAAAAAATGCCTTTAATAATAGCTACAGAACTCAGCAGGATCAGAGAAGTGAGAGATACAAAAGACCTATTAAGTTATCCAGTCCATCTCCCTGCCAAGGCGGCGATATTCCTTATTATGCAGTTACTGCTGTATCATTCAGTGAAGATTTAAATGTCTCAAGTGCCAGCATCTCTGATGGGAGAGTCATCTAAAGGCTGGAAGATTGGACTGTCACAAACTTTCCCCTGTGTGCAACTTCATTATAGAATCCCAGACTGGTTTGGGTTGGTAGGGACCTTAAAGATCATCCAGTTCCCTGCCAGCAGCAGGGACACCTTCCACTAGACCAGGTTGCTCAAAGCCTCATCCAACCTGGCCTTGAGCACTTCCAGGGAGAGGAGCAGCCACAGCTTCTCTGGGCAACCTGGGACAGTGTCTCATCATCCTCACAGTGAAGAATTTCTTCCTAATATCTCATCTAAACCTCCCCTCTTCCAGTTTAAAGCCATCACCCCTTGTTCTGTCACTAACTGCCCTTATAAAAAGTCCCTCCCCATTATTCCTTCCCTGCTCACCTCCTGTGCTGCACACGTGGATGTGCGATGGGAATGAATGGAGGAAAGTCCTTATCCAAGTGTTAACTTTTATATTTCCTGCATTTTAAGTTTGTAACGATGCTGAGTTCACAACCTGCTTGGTATCAGGTATGTGTGTTTGTTTGAAGACTATCCAGGACATCTCCTCAAGCAGATACTTCTAGTCCCGTGGCTGTGATTTATGGGGGTGTCTTCAGAGCTGAGAACCCCCTTGGCAGGAGGAGCTCAGTGGCTTCTGCTGGTGGCCCATCTCCAGCAGGATGGACCCACTGAATCCAATCCCTTTTTTAGCATGCTGGCAAGCTCCTGGACGTTGGCTGAGAGTTGATGTGCTGAGAATTCCCATTTTCTGGGATATTTGGGTGATCTGAATAGTTATGTTGTCTTTTTGGGGGGACAGATTTGCATTGCTAGTTCTGGAGAAAAGAATACCACTGCTTTTAGATATTTCTGTTGGAGAGCATCTGGGCTGGCAGGGTGGTTTTATTTGACTAGTTGTTTTTAAGCATAACTTGGGCACCTGTTGTCGTGGATTCTAGTTGAGCTAAAAATCAGAATAAATTCATCTGATCTCCAGTATAACCAACCATAGAAGTTCATCCAGTAATTTCTTCATCAAGTCCATAACTCTAGTTTGGATGTAGTTTATCTTTCAGAAGAGCACTTGGGCTTGATTTAGAGCCTTGCAGAGATGGAGGATCCAACACACGCAAGCTGCTCGTGTGGTTAATTACCTTCACTGTTAAAAAACATGTAGCTCATTTCTGCTCTGGTATGATCTAACTTCAACTCCCACCCGTTGGATCTCATTATATCTGGCTTAGAAGGCTTCAATAAAATAAATAAGGAGATTGAAAAATATCCTGATGTCATAGGCTTGCAGGAGGTCAAAAAGAAAAGGGATATTTTCCCTTTTTCTATGCAATGTCTGAACAGGAGAAGTGTCATGATAACCATCAAGTCTAGTTCATCTGGGCCACATAGAGCAGGCAGTTGAGTGGAGCATTTCTCCTTTTCATATGTAGTTACCTAGTCACATCTTCATGATGGCAAAATTATTGTCTGGTGGGATGAATGAACTGTAGTCTCATAGGTGAGTGAGTATCAGTCTACAGTGGTCACTAAGGATAGTAAAGAAGAGTTGAATTGCAACCCAGATGTTAAGTCCATGTCCTACATGACATGAGAAAACACGAAGGTAGATGTTGGCCAGTTCTGACCTGCAGTGCTGTAAGAAGAGACTCAGTTTAATTAGAAATTGGGGAAATCTTTCTAAGAAAACTCCCCTATGCTGTGAAGCACAATCTGGAGCACAAACCTGCCTCAAATTTGGACAAAGAATATGTTGAAAAATCTCATCCAGCTGTACCAACGGCCCTTGTGCCTCCTCTCCAGCCTTCCCCAGCTGTGGGATTTGGCCTCATATATTGCACAACAGGTATATGTGCTTTTATAGAATCCTAGTGGTTGGAAAAGACCTTTGAGATCATTGAGTCCAACCATAAACCAAACACTACCAGTTCTACCTCTAAACCATTTCCCTAAGCACCTTGTTTGCCCATCTTTTAAATCCCACCAGGGAAGGTGACTCCACCACCTCCCTGGGCAGCCTGTTGCAATGCTTGACAACCCTTTGGGTGAAGAATTTTTTCCTCAGATCCAACCTAAACCTCCCCTGGTGCAACTTGAGGCCATTTCCTCTCATTCTATCAACTATGCGATCTTTTGTTCAAATTGCAGAGCCGATGAGTATGGCTTCCTTTTATTTTTTAAATCATTGCAGAGTGTAGGTTGAAAATCCTCTTGGCAGACTCCTCTCTCTGTGCTTTAAATCGTTGTGATTGATTGGGCACTTACTGGACTTCAGCAGCGTTGGCCGCAGTTAATGTGAACTTGGTGTATAATAGAGGCTCGTGTGTTCAAATCACGGACTCTGGGAAATCCTAAATAATGAATATAGTGTTTAGACCAACCAAACAGTTCTTCTCCATGGTCAAAGGTAACACAGGAATAAGCAGATTTTATGGTACATGTTCTCCATATTTATTTTTTTTTGCTTTAAAAAGTACATTTTGCTCTTCATCAATATTCTAGTTCACTGGAGCAAATGTTTCCTGCCTCACACAGTGCCAGGTCAATAAGAGCTGACCAAAACCTTGTTTGTGCACTCATGTAGCTGCTGCAGCATCAGGTTTAAAGGTGAGAGAATCATAGAATCGTTTGCTTGGAAAAGACCTTTGAGATCATCAAGTCCAACTGTACCTGTCCACTACTAAACCAGATCTCTGAGCAGCTCATCTACCTGTCTTTTGCACACCTCCAGGGATGGGGACTCCACCACTGCCCTGGGCAACCCCTTCCAATGCCTCAGAACCCTTTCAGCAAAGAAATTCTTCCTCACATCCCATCTCAACTGCCCTTGGTGCAACTTGAGGCCATTTCCTCTTGTCCTGTCCCTTGGTCCTTGGTTGAACAGACCCACCCCCACCTCTCTCCACCCTCCTCCAAGGGACTGGGACAGAGCCAGAAGGTCTCCCCTCAGCCTCCTTTTCTCCAGGCTCAACACCCCCAGTTCCCTCAGCCGGGAACTCAGCACACTTGTGCTCCAGACCCTTCCCCAGCTCCGTTCCCTTCTCTGGACACGCTCCAGCACCTCCAGGTCCTTCTTGGAGTCAGGGGCCAAAAACTAAAAACAGGACTCAAGGTGTGTCCTCACCAGTGCCCAGTGCAGGGGGACCAGCACTGCCCTGCTCCTACTGGCCACACTGGTGCTGATCCAGGCCAGGATGCCCTTGGCCTTCTTGGCCACCTGGACACTCTGCTGGCTCATGTTCAGCTGCTGCCCACCAACACCCCCAGGTCCCTCTCTGCCCAGCAGCTCTCCAGCCACTCCTCCCCAAGCCTGTAAAATTGTGTGTGGTTGTTGTGACCCAAGTGCAGGACCTGTCACTTGACCTTGTTGAACCTCATACAATTGATTGCAGCCCATGGATCCAACCTGTCCAGATCCCTCTGCAGAGCCTCCTGACCCTCCAGCAGATCAACACTTCCACCCAATTCAGTGTCATCTGCAAATACAGCATATCCTGAGCTGCCATTCACATCTGTGGGGATGAAGGGACTCAGACCTCTCAGAATAAAGCCCATAAAGAGAAAAACATCACCTGCAGTGAAACACACAGAGAGTTACAGTTTAAGAAAAGAAAAATCCCTCAGACTTAGGAGCATTTAAGAAGCAAAGTTGTAGTAGGATGTCGTATAACCATAGTAACGGGCAGGATTCTGCAGAACTGATACTGGTATAATGAATTTTTGCTGAAAAAAAACCCCTGCTAGATGAGAAAAGCAAGCTATCAGATTTGGAGACCGTAAAAAAGAGGTTTTGCATTTAAACACGGATTTGAATTGATACATACTAAAAACTCCAGCCCTTTGTAAACTCTGGAGGTACCACAGAAGAAAACAAATTGAAAAGCCCCCTTTATCACTCAGTGTGAAATAACCACTAATCAGTAAAACAGACAATTTTGACTATCATCTTCCCTCTGTTAGCTAAAAAAGAAATTAGTTTACTTGGTTGAGGTTTGGTTGGGTTTTTAGATGGTTTTTGGGTTTTTTTTCTATTTTACTGGGAGTAACCACAGCACTGATCTGCTGAGATAGGGGTGCAGGTTGATGGAGTCCATGGCAATGATGGAGCTGGGGCAGCGTTGAGCTCTCCTGCCCAGCCCGTGCCCACTCCCTCAGCCCCAAGGCTTCTGTTGACTATTTTTTAGACATCAAGTAGGATTATGAACAAGGGTGATGAGGAGTAGCTGAGGGAACTGGGGTTATTGAGCCTTCTGGCTCTGTCCAAGTCCCTGAAAGGAGGGTGGAGAGAGGTGGGGGTGGGTCTGTTCGACCAAGGACCAAGTGAGAGGACAAGAAGAAATGTCCTCAGGTTGCCCCAGGGGAGGTTTGGATTGGATCTGAGGAAACATTTCTTCATTGAAAGGGTCATCAAACACTGGAACAAGCTGGCTAGGGCGGTGGTTGAGTCCCCATCCCTGGAGGGATTTAAAAGACGGGCAGATAAGATGCTCAGAGATCTGGTTTACTAGTGGACAGGTACGGTTGGACTCGATGATCTCAAAGGTCTTTTCCAACCAAACAATTCTATGATTCTCTGATTTTAAACAGCCATTTTATCTCAATATTCAAAAGAAACTTGGTTCCCTAACTCCTAGTTTTCAGTTTTGAATGATTTCCATCTCTAACTCTGCCCTACCAACATGCAATATCACCTAATGAGATGAGATAATAGTAATATCAGTGGTCTCACAAAATATTTGTTAAACCACTGGAATTTGGGCAAAGGGACTAAATTAATTTGTGGTTTTTTATCTCTATCTCCCACTGTCCTTCAAGGTGCTGACAGCACTTGATATTTATCAGCTCACAAGAGCTTGTCCAGGTATTTAAACTAGTAAAAGCAAAGCACATGGTGGGAGATGACTGCAGAGCTCATTTTCACCCACCTGCCAATTAACAAACCATTATTAATTGACAGCAGAAGAACCAAATTGCAACTGGCAGCCTGATGCTGTGGAGCATCGTGGGTCAGAGCACAGGGTGAGGCAGGATGGCAGGTGGGGACATGGGATGGGGAGGCAGGTCGGGCAGGATGGGTTTCCTGGTTTAGAGTTGATTGCCTTGGGTGGGATTTTTGGCAAAGCTCCTGTAGCTGCTGAAACCTCCTTAATCACTGTAAGTGTCCTAATAAAATTAATCATGATATTAAGGAAGAATGGAATGGAATGGAATGGAATGGAATGGAATGGAATGGAATGGAATGGAATGGAATGGAATAGAATAGAATAGAATAGAATAGAATAGAATAGAATAGAATAGAATAGAATAGAATAGAATAGAATAGTCCAGTCCAGGTTGGAAGAGACCTGAAAAGATTGTCTGGTCCAACTTCTCATGGGAAGGGGAGCTGAAATGAGATTATCCAGCACCCTCTCCAGCTGTATCTTGACACCCTCCAATGATGGGGACTCTACCACATCCCTGAGGAGTTTGTTCCAGTGAATGATTGTTCTCACTGAAAAAAATGTCTTTCTCGGGTCACAATGAAACCTTTTCCATTGGACCTTGTACCCATTGCCCCTTGTCTTCTCCATGTGGTTCCTTGTGAGGAGAGCCCTTATCCTCTTTGCAGCTGACCTTTAAGTACTGGATAATATCATAGTAAAATTAACCCCAGATCCTGGATCCCAGATCCCAGATCCTATATGGTATTTGGGGAATTGCACATTTTTATGCAGAATTCTGTATGCCAGGCCAGTATCTAAGAGCCCATGGAGCTCAGTCTTTTGTCCACAACCCCATTATATCTTACTAACTCATCTCTTCTCCTGAGTATAAACAGCAGAACAAGAGGAAATGGCTTCAAGCTGTGCCAGGGGAGGTTTAGATTGGATATTAAAAAGAATTTATTTACTGAAAGGGTTGTCAAGCATTGGAACAGGGTGATGGTTGAATCACCATCCCTGAAGGTATTTAGAAGATGTGTAGATGTGGTGCTTAGGGACATGGTTTAGTGGTGGACTCAGCTGTGTTGAGTTTACAATTGGACTCAATGATCTTAAAGGTCTTTACCAACCAAAACAATTCTATGATTCTATATTCAGTGGCTCTTTTCGGTAGTGTCCAGTGACAGGAAAAGGGACAGTGGGCAAAAACCGGAACACCAGAAGTTCCACACGAACTTAAGGAAGAACTTCTTCACTGTGAGGGTGTCAGAGCCCTGGGACAGGCTGCCCAGAGAGGGTGTGGAGTCTCCTTCTCTGGAGATGTTCAAACCCACCTGGGCACTTTCCTGTGCAACCTGGTGTAGGGAACCTGCTTTGTCAGGGGGGTTGGACTGGATGATCTCCTGAGGTCCCTTCAGAACCCCAACATTCTGTGATTCTGTGATTATGCTGGTGTGATACCCAAGTGCAGCAGTTATGAGCTGGGTTTCAAAATTTTCCATCCCCTTTGCACTGCCGCAGGCGTTGGTGTGTGGAGAGAAACACTGGGCAGCCTCTGTCCTGGTTCCAGGCCAAGCAGCTTCCAACCTGGAAGCAGATGTGATGGAACCCCTGAGCAGAAAGACAGAAAAAAAATCAAACAACATCCCAGATGTCCTGGATCTGGTGGGAGCATTTTGCCTGAACCTCTTCTGTTGTTTGAACGCTTGGGCATGGCATGGGCAGCTGTGTGGCAGCTGCTTGCAAAGGGATGTGGAGAGGTGGGACAGGAACAGCCAACGCTACAGTATGGAGAAGGGGCCCAAAGAGGAATGAGGAAGAGTGAAGTTTTGATATGAGAAAAGAAGCTGAAGTGGGTCTTTGCTGGATGCTTTTTCCTTGGGATCTTGGTTAAAGAGGGGGATTTCCTTGGCGTGTGGCTTTCACTGGTGCACACCACAGGGCAAGGATGGCACCAGGGAGGTACTCCTGAGACAGAGCATCCCTCCAGGACCCTGGGTTGGGGCTTTGGGAGGCACTTGAACCCAATGCTGAGATTCCAAGAGATTACCCCATGCTTTGCTGGTGTTGAGGTGGATCCAGAACCAGCTTTCACTGTGTGCCCATCAGCTTCATTGCGTCCATCCCAAGCTGTCCAGGAACCTCCCCAAGTTCACTTCTGCAGCTCATTGCAGAGCGAGGAGTCAGCTTAACACCTCCAGGTACAACAAGAAAGCAACATCAACCTTCCCAGCAGGACAGAAGACATTCCACAGTCTCCTAAACCACAACCACCCAGTTTCCAAGTGCAACCACCAGCTCTGCACCCCACCTCCACGGGAGGAACCGGAGCAGTTTGTCACCGTAATGGATGATCACACAGCACCCAAGACAGGTGAAGCTGCATCAAGTGGAACAAATCTGTATGGATGATGCTTTTCTGCTGGGGCAGGTGAAGACTTCCTCCTCTGACATGATGATTTATATATTTGCAGCTCTTGCCCAAAGAGTAGTGCCCCAGCATGGGTCACTGGAGCCCTCTGCTGAATACACCTTCTCAGTGCAGGGAAAGGAGGATGAATAGTGCTTTGGAAATGCAGATGCTGCACATTTAGCATTTTTGAGGAGCTGCTGAGAAGCTGTAATTAAAACAAAAAAGCAAATACAACAAGAAAATGCAGGGGTGAGTGTTGGTTATCAAGGTGTCAGTGTGAGATGTAACCACCACCTTTGGAAATGGTCTCAAACTCAGAGCTGTGGGTCAGCACTCAGCTTGAAAAGGTTTGAAAACCTTTCATCTCTCCTGTCCTGCCTTTAATTACAGCTGTGCTCTATATAGTACTTTTAAAATTATGGGGTGCCAGCTAAACTCCAGCTTAAAAAAATTAGATTAGGCTTTATTTATTTATTTTTTACCTTTAAGGAGCCACATCCTGCACTCATCTGGTGCTTTCCTCTGCCAAGGCATCTCAAGGAGATTTTTAAATGATGGGTAATAAGATACTAATAATCAACAACCTTGCCAGTGCCAAGGTTTCTTCCTCCATCTGCTGTGTTTTCAAGAACCTGTCACATAGTGAAGCCATCCCTGCCCAGGTACATTCCCATCTTTACCTTCTCCTCCCAAGAAAATCTGAAGCAAGTGAACACACATGGGAGAAGCTGTGATTTCTGCAGAAAAAAAAATTAAAATATATAGGGTGGAGATTGTTCTCTTAATCTAAATGCTCTTTGACAAGAAGCTAGAGAAAACAAAATGACAGACTGAAAAGCTGAAGGTTTGCATAGGCTTGACCTGTTGTTCTGAACTTCTTCTGTGTGTTGAGGAATCATCAAGGAACCAGCTTTTTTGGACCAAAACTGCATTTTAAAGGACCTTTAAGAACATATCTCCAGCTGCATCATTTTACATCGAGTGCCCTCTTGCTGTAGAGGAATTCAGTCATTTTAAAAACTAAGGTGAGGCTGCATGAGACAATAATCCCAAAGGTATTAGTGAAATATTGACATTATTATTGAAATATTATTGAAATAAGCCCTCTGGGTCTGCTTTTTCTCCCTCACTGTAGGCTGGTGAAAGCCCTATGGTCAGAGTAGAAATGATACCAGCCTGGGAGCTGCTTTATGTTATCTGAGAATTTCTCAATTTCTCTTCTGAAGCTTCAGCATGACTGAGAATAAGGATGATATCAAGGAATAATGATAAATGTTTGCAAAATACACTGAAGATAAAACCCCACGGTGTTGAGAACGTGTAGCGCTGCTCGGTTTTATCTTATTGCCTCGACAGGAGCTAATGGACAGGAGGTCATGAGAAGGAATTTATTTTTTTTTATTATTATTTTTAGTAACCTTAAGACTCTTTTAAAACCTTCACCTTGATGTGCTGGAGGGGTAATGAATCACACCCTTGGTGTGATGTTGGGATTCAGCACCACACAGCGTTTTCAGGTGCGAGGGGATGAATATTGTTCTGGGGATGAGTTTCCTTGTTAGTGTGGGAGGGGTTTTTTTTGGTTGGGGTTCTTTTTTTGTTGTTTTTTAAAAGGCACCATTGAAGTGTCTTGCCATAAAATGATGCTTTGATCATATCCATTTGCTGTTAATGAATCCAGATGGGTTAGAGGCAACTGGATGGTAACTCTCTGATAATACGTGCGCTGCCTTTCATTTCCTCACACGGCGTTTCAGAAGATCCTGTGCTGGCCCAGCTAACGAATCCAAGTTATATTCACGTAGCCTAATGCATCTTAATACATAATGTCCCTAGAGACACATGCAGATGTGTCAGGATTGCTTTGGAAAAGGTTAAAATGTTACAGAAAAATAGCCATTACGTATCGGGGGACTGTCTTCTTTCATATGGTAATCGCCTTTTTTTTCTTCCTTTTATATTTTTAAATCATGCCAGTAGCTTTGTATTTCCTTGAAATCAAAAGAACTTATTCTAAAATCAAGAGATTGGCAAGAGCTTTGCTGTGATTTTCATGTTGTTGTAGAGAAGAGAAAGTAAGTGGGAGAAGCTACGTAGAAACCAGCAATACCTTCTCTTTTAACATACGGTCTTTGGATTTTTAAGTTGTTTGCTCAAATGTTGAGTTACATAAAAAAATAGAAATGGGGCAGATCCAGACCAGGTTTAATTTCTCTTTGTGTGATTCCACGTCCAACCCATGAAGTTTGCTGTTACACAAGGATGTCTGGAAGGACAGATCCTTCCTTTCAGGAGAGACCTTCTTGCTTTCTCCTGAAAGGAGGGTGGAGAGAGGTGGGGATGGGTCTGTTCAACCAAGGACCAAGTGACAGGACAAGAGGAAATGGCCTCAAGTTGCCCCAAGGGCAGTTGAGATGGGATGTGAGGAAGAATTTCTTTGCTGAAAGGGTTCTGAGGCATTGGCAGGGGTTGCCCAGGGCAGTGGTGGAGTCCCCATCCCTGGAGGGATTGAAGAGTCGTGTAGACACAGTGCTGAGGGACATGGGTCAGTCGGGGACTTGTCAGTGTTGGGTTCATGGTTGGACTCGATGATCTTGAAGGGCTTTTCCAGTTGAGGCAATTCTGGGACTCTGTGATTGCCCTGGTAAGCTAGGAGAGATCAGTTAATAGCATGGGTCTGCTGAAAATCTCACCCACCTCTCACCAGTGAAATACCAGTGGAAAATGAAAAGTATGGTTATCCATGGAAAGAGGAGGGGAATTGCTTTCGCCTTCCAGGTTGCTACGTGAGTTGGGAAGGATGTTATTTTCTTCTTCTAATGTTAACTTTAATGCCTGACCCTCCCTTCAAAGCCTCATCCAACCTGGCCTTCAACACTTCCAGGGAGGAGCAGACACAGCTTCTCTGGCCAACCTGGGACAGTGTCTCACCACCCTCACACCAAAGAATTTCTTCCTCACATCTCACCTCCATCTCCCCTCTGCCAGTTTAAAGCCATCACCCCTTATTCTGTCACTCTCTGCCCTTGTCCAAAGTCCCTCCCCAGCCTTCCTGTAGGTCCCCTGGTAGCTCATGTCAGCAGGCTGACGAGTCATCTTGTCCTCTGCTGACAGATAAACACTGGCTATGGGAGCACCTTGAAGCTATTTAGGCAGAAAGTGAAGCACCTCTGCTTAACCCCCTTGCACTGCCTGTGTTTGCTGAGGCTTGAAGGTTGAAGGACAGCAGCTCCCTCAGCAGCCCAAACGCAGTCAAGGTGTGATTATGCCCAGTGGATCTCATGGATCTCATTTCCCCAAATTACTGGATAATTTTCCCACTGCATCTCTCAGCCCAACATACATAGTTTTGAGTTTACTCTCAGGGTACTGGATCCATCTCCCACTTTAGTGTCACTTGTGTGGATTCTTATCCCCGCCAGCAACCGAGCAGGGATCAAAAATTGCCTGAGGGACATCTGAATCCTGCAGCTAATGAGCTGTGTTCACACCTCAGAGCTCATCAGTATGAAAACAGCATCCATGGCTTCTTTATCAGCCTCTCTACGCCGTTGTCTGCTTCATTTGCTTGTGATGACTCCAGGTTGCAAGTCCTTTAGGGTTGGTTGTTCTCCTCCATGCGCATCAAGCCCAGGGTGGAATTGAATATTTATTAAAACATAGATACTTGTAATAACAGGAGAAGCAGCGTAAACAAGAGCATCTGGGAGGCAGCTACAGCAGACTACATTTTTGTTTGGACAAAATAATCCTAAATTGTTGCTAATTACAATATGAAAGATTCGTTAATTCCTGTGATTTGCTTAAGAGCAAGTTTAATAAGATACAAGAGCAAGCAAAGAGAAGGGTTTTGTTTTTTTCTTCAAGTACAGTCGTGAGCCAAGGATGTCCCAGGAACAGCACAGGTGGTGTCTAACCCTTCATTGAAACCCCCACATGCTAAGGAGTCATGG
Source organism: Caprimulgus europaeus (assembly GCA_907165065.1). The sequence goes on from OU015528.1 coordinate 80,183,014, forward strand.
ATGCTCTGAATGAGGATGAGGTTTACAGATGGTTTTTTACCAATTCAGGGACAGGTAGTTGAGCAGAATCATAGAATCATTTGGTTGGAAAAGACCTTTGAGATCATTGAGTCCAACCATATCTAACTTCTGCTAAACCATATCTCTGAGCACCTCATCTACCCATCTTTTAAATCCCTCTAGGGATGGGGACTCCATCACTTCCCTGGGCAGCCCATTCCAGTGTCTGATGACCCTTTCAGTGAAGAAATTTTTCCTGAATCTCCCTTGGTGCAACTTGAGGCCATTTCCTCTTGTTCTATCACTTGTTACCTGGGAGAAAAGACACACAACCACCTTGCTACAACCTCCTTTCAGGTAGTTGTAGACAGTGATAAGGTCTCTTCTCAGCCTCCTAAATCAATTCCTGTCACTCACAGGGTTGCTCTGGAGGTGCAGGATTATGGATCAGGGCGATGCCGCCGCACTTTAATCTGGAAATCAATAGAGAGAAGGAAGTTGGGCTTGTGGGGATGTGTCAGTGATGATGATTTGGAGTTTGATGAGATTTTGCTCTGCAAACAACTTGAGTCACTAACTCCTCTTCACATCCTGATTAACACAGAGAAAGGGCTCAATTCTTGATGCAGCTGTCTCAAAGTCCCTGGGGTTGCCCTGTATAATTTGAGTCCTGAATTTCTCAGATGAACCAGAGCTTCCAAATGCTTCAGTTTTCTTCTTGACCTTTGTGCATAGCTTCAGGAATAACCCTTCACTCTACTGAGCCTCATATGAATTCAGTTTTTATCAACCTGGGACTTTGATAACCTTCCTTCTGTCTTGTTTGTAGCAACCAAATTAAATACAGCAGGCGATGTTCTAAATACAAACTGTGCCAAGTCACCTTGGGGTGCCTCAGAAATCCCAAAATTCATATGGAGCTGTTAAAATCTTGGGTTTTATTAGATGTATGGTACCTTCTTCTGCAGACTGTCCAAACTTACTCATTTATGGGATGTGGAGTTGTATTTTTGCTTGTTCCTATGATCATAACACACCCTTTGGGGTGCTACTTAAACCTCAGCTGCCAGCAGAAGGTTGGTATGAATGAGAGTGATGGGTGAAATCCCTGGTCTTTAGGATAGTCTGCAATCTGTGAGTCCAGAGTTCTTGGTCAGGCTGAAACTCTCAGGGTTTGCAAGTCCAAGTAGAGCTCAGCAGAGCTGTGTGTTCCTTGTTCCTCTAAAAAATCATACTTATGCATTTTGAGATTTCATCTAGTGAAGGAAAGACCTGGTGAACTCTGCTGCTTCTCAGCAACTGTCTCAGAAATCCAGATGTTCAGACCTGATATTCAAATCCCTAAGCCACCCATCTTCATCTCTTGCATGGTTTCTCCCTTTTCCTCATTCATTCTGCTTTATGTCAGTCGGTGGCATGGACTGCTCCAGCATCTGCTCAGCGTCGGGGAGCATCAGCTGTACAGTTGCATCTGTGATGCTAATTAGCAAAACATGAGAAGGCTGAAATTAAGATATACACTGAACTGCTATTCATACTTCAACTTTTCTTTCTTTTTCCAGAGCACAGTAATTGTGGAGAAGACTGTTCAAGACTTAATGAACCTGATGCACGACTTGAGCGCCTATTCGGATCAGTTCCTCAACATGGTGTGTGTGAAGCTCCAGGAGTACAAGGATACCTGCACCCTTGCCTACAGGTACAGGCAGGCTTGGAAACTGGTGTATGCTGGTGATACTGCTCTTGGGCTTTTGCCATGAGTAGTTACTTCTAGAAATCATCTCTGCTGGGTTGGTCAAGGATATTTCTTTGTAGGAGGGGAAAAAAAATCTGAAGTAATGGTCATTGGCATATGAAGAGTCTTGGCTTCCCAGTGACTTTGTACACATCTCACTGAGGTTTAGGCTCTTTAAACGTGGATGACAGTGGTGGTAGAGCTTGGAAACCACACAACTTTTTTCTTTATCAGGCAAAAGGTGACCTCAGGTTGGAGATGGAGAATATAAGGCATCATCTTTAACATAAATCTCTGTATAAAGCTATCACTTGCTTGTAGAGCAAGTCAGATCCCTCTATCTGAGTGTTACCAAGAGATTCAGCTTTATTTTTGTTAATTGTATTGATATTTGGGTATTCATATCTCATGGCAATGACTCTGGAGGCCTCAGCACAGGAAAGACATGGACCTGTTGGAGCAAGTCCAGAGGAGGGACACAAAAATGATCAGAGGGCTGGAGCAGCTCTGCTGTGAGGACAGGCTTGGAGAGTTGGGGCTGTTCAGCCTGGAGAAGAGGAGGCTCCAGGAAGACCTCATTGAGGGCTTTCAATACTTGAAGGGGGGCCTTTAAAAAAGATGGAGACAAAGTTTTTAGCAGGGCCTGTAGTGACAGGACAAGGTGTGATGGTTTTAAACTAAAAGAGAGGAGATTCAGACTAGATATAAGGAAGAATTTTTTTACACTGAGGGTGGTGAAACACTGGTACAGGTTGGAAGCTGAAAGCAGTGTGGTCCCACTTGGCCTGGGGTTATCATGCTGGCTTGAGTCAATCAGGTACTTGCTTTGTCATAGAATTCTTGGGTAACCATCAATAAATAACTTATTCTCTGTACATCCCAGTTGCCCAGTTGTAAAATGGTTCTCCCTGGAGGGAGGGACCAGGACCATGCCCCACACCACGGGGATAAACACTTGCATTGAAAGTCACTAAAGATGCTGCGGCCATGTGGGCTATAATCGCTGCTCTACATAATCTCCTTTCATGGCTAATTGAGACTGGCGCTAGCAGGGGAAGCTGAAAAAGCCCCTTGTGTTTTCTGACCAAGAACATTATTTCCTATTGCCTGATTTCATTCAGGAGAAGCTTCATCTGGCAAGCAGCTGCCTATGGGCTCATTATGATTATTAATCACGCCAACAATAGCAGCGAGCACATGTGTGGGCTCAACTTCATCCGAACGCTGGTGGAAATTGGTAGCTCCTCGTGTGCTGATGTCCAAAATGCTCCTATTTTATATGAAACTTCACTGACTGGAACCAGACAATAGATATAATTTCTTTGGCTTGAACTTAAAGGTCCTTCCTTCCTTCCTTTACTAATACCATTCCTGGATTTGGCACCTGCTGAGGAGTAATTAGGACAACCCTAATTTGGCAATATCCTGATTACAGCAAGAGGGAAAAAAAAAACAAAACAGGAAATGTTCTAGTTTTGCTGTTAGCAAATGACTGACTGAAATAGAAATCTATATCCATTTCAAATGATGCAGAGGAGGAATATAGCAGCTCCCTGGCTTTCCCACTTCGATCCGTAGGGGCGTTATGCCCTCTGCAGGGATCTCACATCGGTACGGCTCTGCACAGCCTTGCCCTTCGGACTAGGGTTCTCCTTGGGGGTTTGAGATGGATAAATCCTCATGGTGATAAATTTAATGGAGGAAGGATCATTTCTAGCTGTTTAAAATTAGAATAAACTCCCTGGAGCTGTGTGTTAATACGATCAGGTGAAGCTCTCGGAGGAAAGGAGTCTGTGGTTCTTCTTGAGATGTCAAGATAGTGGGGAAGCCAGAGAGATGGTTTATGTAAGATTTGCACATGGCATTCGTTTGTTCCCCATGTGCCTGTGTTTTGTGAAGGGGAATATGAGCAAATGTGGATGAAATGTGTTCAGATCCAGGCTCCTCAAAGCACGACTGTTTTATTCAGAGTCCTTTTGCGGAGCAGATCGCTCTGTCAGGACGTCAGCAGGAAGAAATGCACAGCTGAGGTTTTTCATGTTTGATTTCCATTTGGCTCGCATTTTCTAGTGAATACAAAAAAAAAATAAAAATCAAGGCTGGATATGAATGAGTTGGACATTTATATGAGTAGCAAGTGTGGATTTTCTTGTTTTAATTGATGTCAAATTTCGGGAGCGTATTTAATCGGATGTAGGTGAGATGTCTTCTGCAAATTACATGTTTGTAAGAAGTGCAATTTCAGTTTGACACAAACTGTTTACAAATGGGAGTTATGTTTTTTCTGACATAGTTTATGAGGGGTTGAGGATTAAAAATGAAAACAAAAATGGGAGACAGAGCCACAAAACCTCCCGCTGTGTTGGCAGTGCTTTTCTGAAGTCTTGTCCAGCCCAGGTCTAGCTCCTTCTTCAGCAAATTCCTACAAAAGCAGCTCTACTCATGACTTAAGCCAGTCTGGTTAAACCATTTTTACAAGGCTTTGGGAAATCCCAAGAAGCCATAGAGGGAATCACAGGGACAGGGAAAAACCTAATGAGTTCAAGGTAGCTACTCTTAATATGGGTCTTTCTTTTTAATCACTTGCCAACACCCTTCTTGGACAAGCTTTGTTGTGTTGAGCACTAAAACTTTTATGTCTTTCTACAGAATTTAGCCCCATGTATGATCCCAGTGAAGTTGCACTTTCTTATTTTGTTGTCCAACTTGATCTCTCTCCTCAGTGTCCACCCCCTTCTTACCAATCTTCATCCTCCCTCCCTCAACCATCCATCCTCTTGTGCATTTTTCAGCCTATTTGAAGAGTCTGAGTAAAGGCACCATTCATCCAAATTATTCTCTTTAGTCTGGAAAAAAAGATGAACATTTCCAAAGAGTGATTTGCCTTAATTAAAATGTGTCTAAACCCTCTGGAGGTGCTCAGCTCTCTCGATCAGCTGTGAAGGCAGCTTATGGTGACCAACCTCCTGGCTGAACTTTCTCAGCTGAATCTGTAAAATTAAGTGGGGTAAAAATGAGCCTAAATCTCTCCAAATGATGGAGGGAAAAATCACAGTTCTTGCTTTCCAGCCAGGCAAAATAAAATTAATCTTCTTTTTGTTGATAAGGAAATGAGGAACAGATGAATTCATCCAAGCTGTGGGGTCTGCAATCAAATGGGGTTTCTTGAGTCCCTCCCTTAGTTGTGCCAAGGGAGGTTCAGACTGGATGTCAGGAGAAATGTCTTCACTGAAAGGGTTCTCAGGTGCTGGAATGAGCTGCCTAGGGAGATGGTTGAGTCCCTATCCCTGGAGGTATTTAAAAACCAGGTAGATGAGGTGCTCAGAGATCTGATTTAGTAGTGGACAGGTACAGTTGGACTCGATGATCTCAGAGGTCTTTTCCAACCAACCAATTGTATGATTCTGTGATAAAAGCTCTTACCTCTCAGTTTATTACTTTTTATTGGCACCTTCCTCTTCTTGCATTAGCATATTGGTTTTTAAGTTGTCTTTTGGACTCGTTTTTGGGCAGGGGTCTGTCTCCTTCAGGCTGTTAGATATCTGGCACATGCTGAGCATGTTGCTTTTAAAGTGAGTGGTACGAGCAGTGCTCAGCATGGAAACATCACCTCAGCCCTGGGAAGAGAAAAAAATTGCTCCAAAATACATTTGGCAGAAGGCAACAGAGTCCAATTAGCCCCTGTGGCCTCCAGATGTTTCCCTAATTAAATGCCATTGCCTTCCAGCTGTGTCCAGGGATGTTCCCCATCACTCTACTCCCAGCTCGAGGTGGCATTGGTACAAATCTGAGACCATTACCACCAGCAGATGTTTTCTGGGTAAAACCCATTGAGCTGTGGACAGATGAACCCTCCTCACTCATGTGCCATCACCTGTGTAAGTGTTACACCTCTTCCCTGCCCACTCTTGGGAGCTGGGTGCAAACAGATGGGATTTTCCTTGGCCCGTTGAGCTGTGAATTAATTAGTTGATTATGGCACTGGTGGTAGCAAGGAGCCTTATTGCAGCAGCAGGAATAATTACACAGGGGTTTGGGAGAAGGGGGGTGTTTGAAAGGAAGCGTTCTGAGCTGTACTAAAACATGTCATCCTGGCTAAGGTGATAATTTACTCAAGGACTCGAATTAGATTGACACTGATAAGAAGTTACGGAGGGTGAAAAGTGGCTGAGATGCGAGAAAGAAAAGTAGAGAAAAAGGAGTCTGTAATTGATGGGGAAAGCTGGGCATCTAATGGAGATTGGGGTATGCACCACCTTAATTAACATCTTCCTTAATGAGGGGGTGTTTGGAGTAAAACCAACCTGTCAATAAAAATTAGGAGGTGTTGGGATCGTGGGAAAGAATGGGGACGTAATTTCAAGGGACCCACGTAGTGGTGGCAATGTCCCAGCATCAATTAATTTGAAGTTCCCTATTAATGTCAGTGGAGAATTTGACTTAGAGCTCCAATGACTCATGAACCCATGAGTACCACGTGGCCAAAAGGTGAGAAAAACAGGAATTGTGTGGGTTAGGCTCTTGGGTAACACTGACCCTAGAAGACCAAGGACACCAAGCTCAATTTGCAACTTGCTATAGCAGCTCAACAGCCTCCCCAGTCTCTTCCCCCAACACCCACTCCAAAAAGCAGTAGGATTTTTGAGGACAGCAGATAATAAAGATCATAAACCAGACAGGTAGTTCTATCCTCTGTATAACTCCATCAGGAGACTCCCAAAGATGACTTGTGTTCGGAGACATCTGAAGGGCTATGATAAATAATTGAAGAGAGTAAATAGTGAAAGTGGTGAGTGCTGAGGCTGCTGTAAGGGGAAATAAGGGGGAGTAATGGGATGAAATTGAGTAAAATAAAACATGAGCACAGTATCAGGATTTTTTTTTTCTTTTTTTTTCCAAGGGTTAGATTTGTTCAACTGTGAAATAAACTCCCAAGGGAAGGAGACTATTACTTTAGTCATTTAAATCTGGAGAGGACAAAACACTGGCTAATATATTCAATGGAACAGTTGTCTTGCCTTGGCAGAGAAATGGCCAGATAGCATCAAATTCAGTTTTTCCATCTCAGATGTCAGAGATTCTGGTGGAGCTTTTTTATTTTTTTTTTTTTTCCTCCCTCAGTTTTTCTCTAGGTTGAAAAAAAAAAAAGACTTTTTTTTCCTAAGTGGAAAAATACCAAGTTCCTAACAGCAGCAGAAAGGTCAAATTGAAATTTTGACACCAAGGTCTTCTGTGGCTGGAAACAAAATCCATTCTTTTGTCTGTGGCAGATTGAACATGAAATTTAAAGAGAAGGAAAATTTCTATGTAAGTGCATGTGACAAATTCATTTTCACAAATCGTGTGCACTTACTGAGCAGAGGTTGTTTTCTTGGTGGTGGGTGAAAGGAGTGATAGGTTGCTCCATGCTGGTCAGAAAAGAAGTAATCATCTGCTCTTGTTTCAAGATAGATCAGTGTTGGCTCCTATCTCAATGCCTTTTTCACTGTTTTCCTCTTCAAAACACAGATACTCAGTGTGCTGTTACTTTTATTTCTATTTATTGATCAAAACATACCTTTCAGGAAATTTAAAATAAGATCAGTTAATCCACACAACCCCTCAGAAATGTCCAGGGGCTTTATTTTGATCTTGCATGACCCTTTCCAAAATCACCACCTGCATGCTAGTGACAGCTCTGGGCATCTCTTTGCCCCATGCAATGTTCTGGTTTGGATCCAGAAGTGTGCAGATGAATAAATGCCTCTGCAAAGTCCAGATTGAGCTGACATGGGCTAAGCCAGCACAGATATGTCCATACTGCAGCACCCAGCAACTCCAGTTCTTGATTGACAGATCCTTTATTGAATCTCTGCATTTTTTGGATGCACAATGTTTCTGTCCATATTGGAGAAGCAATTTCTACTGGGAGACAGTAACAGAAAAAGATCTGTCTGGCATTTACACCTCTTCAGCCCCTTGCACAGTAGGGCACAGCAAACATGAGTTATTTCTAGATCTCTTGTAGCCATGTGAGCATGAGGTGATGGGTATTTGAGGGGCAAACACAGGTCCCAGAGCCTTTTCTGTGTTTTTGCCTCTCCATAGGAACAGGATCACTGAAACCTTGTTTTTTCAGATGCTTCCTTTCACAAGTCACACTCTGCTGGCTGTTGGGTAGATTTGTCATGTTCCCATTACAGAGGACAGGAAAAAAATCCTACTGCTGCTCACTGGTGAGGTCACCACCATGCTTTTGCTTTGAGTGATGTGTGGACAGGTCACACATGGTTCTTCTTGGGCTGGAGAAGCAGTCCAACTGGTTGCCATGCAAGGATCTCCTAGATGAAGAGCCTTCCAGGCACTCTCCAGAGAAGGAAATCAGGATCTAGAAGGAGGCACCATCATCTGTAACTCCCACTTGCCTTTTCCAAGAGCTAGAAAAACATCTCCCAGATCCTCACTGTCCCCTGAACAACCCAAGAGTGGGACTTTACTCTCTCTAGTCACTCGTGTGCCAGTGAAGTATTAAACATTGACAAGGACTATCCTGATGGTTGTTGATGAGTGATCCTGACACAAAAAAAAATAGGCAGCTAATTGACTTCTCCAAATACAGCATCCTGATTGTCTCCTGCAATTGCCAGTGAGGAATTCAGATTAGTTACCAAAAACATTAAACTGGGAAAGTCTTTGTAATTGGAAGATGCTGGGATCTTTGATTCGGTTTCACACGTACCCACGATTTAGCTGAAATCTCCATTATTAGATGATTTAGGTGACTGGAAAAAAGATCTTGGACCCTTTTATTGCTTCAGACTTGATCCCCAAGCTGGGCCAGCTGGTGTGCAGTGAGCTGGTGGCTTCCACCCAGGTCTTCCTGGGCAGATTTCCACGTTGCAGTCACAACACAATCAGCAGCGGTTGGCGAGCTCGACTGAGATTACAAGAGAACAAATGAGCCATGAAGAAACTACCTTCTCTCTCTTCTAGTACAGAATGACCTCTTCCAGTTGTGTAAATGATTGCAAGTTGAATATTTTCAAGGGTGGGGAGAATATGACCTATTTTCCCTTGATGATTCTATCAAAGTACATCAAGAGTTGTGAGTTTAAGAGAATTTTATACGTTCTCCACCCATGTTGCCATGTCCTTTGTGGAATTCCTCTTTGCACCCTTTCCTTCTTGCTTAATGAACGTTTCTGTGGGACAGGGATTTTAATGAATGTGTGCAGAATTGTGTGAAAAGTCCAATTTGCTTCACACTAATGTGATTGTTGCTGCTTTCCCCCTAGGAGCATCGTGCAGTCGGATGAAAAGCTGGTGATCAGCGCATCTTGGGCTAAAGATGATGATATTAGCAGGCTCCTGAAATCTCTGCCCAACTGGAGTAACATGGCTCAGCCCAAGCAACTGAGACCCAAGAGGGAGGAGGAGGAAGACTTTATAAGGTAAAATATTTGATGAAGTTGTAAAAGGGTTTCAAGGAAAGTAGCAACAACCTGCTGGAAACACGGTCATTTGGGTGTTTGCTTAGCTGTTGTGTCCCCAGGTGTGAGAAGACATTGAGATGTGGTCTTTCCTCAAGTGAAGTAAGGAAACTTGAATCCACATGCTGTAAAACTGTGTGATTTTAGATCCAGGCACCAGCTTTGCTGAACTGAGAACTCTTTGGGCATTGCTTGGATTTGGTTCTGTTGATGATACTGAGAAATCATGAAGGAAATTATCTGCCTGGGGGATGTTTCTGGGCTTTGCTTATTAGTTGTGTGATGGATTGGTGGGTAAACATTTTAGCAGGGACTGTAGCAAAAGGGTTTTAAACTAGAAGAGGGTAGGTTTAGACCAGATGTAAGGAAGAAATTTTTTACACTGAGGGTGGTGAGACACTGGCCCAGGTTGCCCAGAGAGGTGGTAGAAGCCCCATCCCTGGAAACATTCAAGGTCAGGTTGGATGGGGCTCTGAGCAACCTGATCTGGTTGAAGATGTCCCTGCTCACTGCAGGGGGGTTGGACTAGATGACCTTGAAAGGTCCATTCCAACCCAAACCATGCTGTGATAAACCATCCTGAAGCTCTTTATCCTTCAAGAGAAAGGAGAAAGCAGAGCTTCTTCTCACATGCAACAAAGACCAAAGAGAGAGAGGCCATAGTTCAATAAGGAGCTTCAGTGGCAGTGCCAGCTTGCTGCTGTCCTGCCCCTGTTGCTCATTTCTGCTCACTGTGTTGTTCAAAGAAGGCTGTTTGAAGAATTGTGCTTGTGAACTGAGTCAGGAAGGAAGCTGGGCTTGGGGGGGGAAAGAGTGAGTTCTTTTTAATTCAGGCAGATCCTTGTCCTGGTTGATGGTGCTACTCTAATCACCCATGCAATGAAGAGAGCAGCAGTCTGTGACCTAATGGTGGGGGACAACTGGTTGTACTGGGCAGGAATTCCCAAAACTGGTATTGTGACCAACACTATCCTTCATTTGAGCCATGACCTGGTGGTGTTTCTCCTCCATCCCAACCCCAGGAGCTGTGTAAGGAGAGTCAAATGAAAAACACTGGTAGCTCCAGAGGGAATTCTTTCAGAGGCAACTTACTGTGTCCAAAACAGATTGTTTGGACCCTTTCAAGCAAGTGAAAACCTGTAAGTCGGCAGTTTGCCTTTCCCTGCACTCTGTAAATGGCTTAGCATCTGAATCCTTGATGCATCCTGAAGAAACAGGTCCTCTTTGTCATTCCAACGAGTCAAAAAGCTTGTCTGCATATTCCCATCACTATTCATCACTTCCTTGATTGGCATTTGGCTATAAAACTGTAGGAGTAAGTGAAGCTGTTGAAAATTACAAGTCTAATTTGCCCAGATTGTCATTTTACTTTATTCACTGAATGCAAGCACAATAACATCGAGATGATGCCGTCTAGAGAGAGGAACGACGAAGAGGATAAAATATGTCTAGTCACAGTCATGTTTGCTCATACTGCAGCAGGGATAATCAGCTTTGCTAGTGTTTTTAAAATATCTTCAGTGATAGTGGCAGAGTGAGGATGCAGAGCCCTTGAGGGCTTTGTGCAGTCCCTGAATTTTTTCAGATTCATAGATTTAGTCTCAGCCTCCATCTTTACCTTCGTATTTATCCTTTGTTTCTTGGCACAGAAAGGTGGTGGGATGCCCTCCTGGATTTTACTCTTATTTTCTGAGCCATCAGTATGGGACACCAGAGCTCCCATGGATGCAACGTTGGGTTCTGCTGGTTGAACGTAACCTGCTGGTGGAAATTCCTGACCAGGCTAAATCTGATGGCCAAGCTCAACATTTTGATCCTAATATGCATTTTATTCCAATATTGTCATTTTACTATCCCTTAATTGAAGTATTTTGTGCAATTGTATGGGAGGTGTTAGAATGGAAAGCCTATTTTAGGTCATCTACACTGAATTCACTGGGAAAAGCTCTTGTACTCCATCTTCTTTTTAGCCTAGACATTAGGACAAAGATCTTTTCTCAGTATCTGTTTGCACAGACCATCATCTATTAAGCCTCAGCTCCTGAGAGTGTCGTGTGAATGTTCCTGTAGCATTAATTTAAATGATAATAATTGGTCTGGGTCAGTTTTAGCCATTGGTGGTAAGCAACATGGCTTATAAACTTCCTCAAGAATCTCTGCATGGTTGAATAGGTCTCTCCTGAAAGCTTCAAAATAAAATTAATTGCTTGTCCAAGTTTTTGTCATCTTCTTTCCATTTAAGCAGACCTTTTTCAGACTTTCTCCTAATACAGAGGAACTTGATTTCTTCGCTGCTGTAGCTTCTTTCACTTCTTTTTGGCACTAGTGATGAATTGGGAATAATTCTGCTGTAGCCATCATTGCCTGAAAGGAAAAAAGGGAAAGTGAAATGGGTCTTGTAGATACCTTGGGCATTAGGGTCATGACTGTGTTGGGAGAGCCTGGGAGAGCTCATTTCATTCTCATTTTAACCATCTAAGATATTTAAAACTTTGATATACAGTGTGGTGGTTTGACCCACAGTGGGACCATGTGGTCCTGCATTCACTCTCCCAACCCTGTGAGATGGGATGGGAGACACAACAAAGGGGGTATGGGATTGGGATGAAGGACAGGGAGGGCTCACTGACCAGTGATGGTCACGGGCAAAACAAACTGAATCTTGGGGAAAAAAAATTAATTTGTTGCAGATCATCTGAGTAGACAAAACAACCACATCTGACAGCACCTTCCCCCACCCCTCCCTTCTTCCCAGGCTCAAATCACTTTGCTCTCCATTTCTCTACCTTCCCCCCCAGCAGCACAGGGGACAGGGAATGGGGGTTCAGTCAGGTCACCTCTGCTGCTCTTCCTGGCATGGAAGTCCAGGAACAAGATGTTCCAACATGATCTTCCCATGGAGCCATGGACCTCTTTGGGCTCAGCTCCTGGCTCCGGCGTGGGGACACCCATGGGCTGCAGACTCACCCCCCACTCTGGGGGTCCACCCCGGCTCTGGTTCGGGGTCCCAGTTCCAGTCACACTTGCCCTCAGGCTCAACTTCTCTGCTCCAGCGTGGGTCCTCCATGGCATACACGTGGGTCTCTGCTCCGCTGTTGATCTCCATGGGCTGCAGGGGACTTTGTCTTCTCCTACTCCATTTGGTTGAACTGTGTGTGGGTCTCTGTCTTTCCCTCTGGCAAGAAAGCTCTTTCTCTGTCTGTCCTTTGTTTAGGCCGAGGGTTGTCTTTTGTTCAGGTCAATGGCCTCTCCTCCAGGTTCTCTCCACCTTCTTCTTTTCAGGACAGTCCTTCCCCTCACCAATATGGATTTGCAGAGGTGTTTCTCTGGTGCTCATTGGCCCAGCCTGGGCTCGGGGGGTCTCTGCCTTGGAGCCAGGGAAGCTTTTTGCTGTCACAAGGTGGCCCCTTCCCCCACTACCAAAATACACACCCCCCTCCCTCCCCACACACACAAACCCAACACATACAGGTGTTCACAGACCGCACTCCTCAGCTAGCAGGGATGAGACTGAGCATCCTTTCCTGGAAAGGAAGATTTAAGCTGGATGAAATATGGGAGCATGTTCTTTTGGGATATAAACCAAGGCTGACAGCAATGCTTGAACTACTCAGCAGCATCCCTTTATGAAAGTTGCTAAATTAAATATATCCTGAAAGTTTACCACCAGTTTTCATGCTGTGGCAAGAAGATATATATCAGCACACAGTTTTCTTTCCTTCCCCCTCCCCAGGTTTCTTGGAACTCATTTGTTTAATTAAAAAAAATTCAAAGGGGATGTCTTTGCAGAAAAAAAAAAAAAAATAATAATAAAATTAAAACCCCTCATGCATATCTGTGTTGACAGTGATTGATTGTGTTGTCTTAACCCTCTTCTATCTCTTTTGCAAGTAGATGTCAAAAGGCAGGGTGAGATAGTAGCAGAATCTCCCCATTAATATTCTGGTGGGGTTGGCCAGACAAAGGGACCTGATTGAGCATATTATAGTAGCTCAGAACTTGGCAAGGGGAGAAAGGAAAGAAAAGTCATGCCTCTCTTCGTATAATTAGTTTTTAAAGCTCTGAAGGCTATTTGGCACTGTGGTGAGCGTGAAATCTGCTGCCCTTATCGCTTTGTAAAGGTTAGTCTGCAGTTCATTACTGAATCAGATACGTTGGTGATAAAACCCAAGGATGTATCAGTTCCAGGTTTGCCTTTGATGAAGAAAAGCAATGTAAGAAGAGCTTCAGAGCTGGTCACGCTGGAGTTATTGCAGCAGAAATTCTGGGGTTTTGGGGCAGCTTTGCAGCACAAAGGGTGGCAAGGGGCCCTGTACACCCAAGGGAAACCATGTGTTCAGGGCGCTGAAGAAGGTGTGCTGGAAATAACCCAGGGCAACAAATTTGCCTGGGAATGCCACATTGGTCTGAAGATCACACCACAAAACAGGTTATTCTGTGCTGTATGAGGAGAGGCTGAAGGCACTTGGGTTGTTCAGCCTGGAGAGGAGGAGACTGAGAGGAGATCTCATCATGGTCTGGAACTTCCTCCCAAGGGGAAGAGGAGGGGCAGGCGCTGAGCTCTTCTCTCTGGCCACCAACACCAGGAGCAGAGGACATGGCAGGAAGATGTGGCAGGGGAGGGGGAGGTTGGCCATGAGGAAAAGGTTCTTGAGGCAGAGGGTGGTGGAGCACTGGAACAGGCTCCCCAGGGAGGTGCTCATGGCACCAGGGCTGACAAGATCCCAGCAGCATTTGGCCAAGGCCCTCAGGGACACGGTGTGAATGTTGGGCTTGTCCTGTGCAGGGCCAGGAGTTGGACTGGATGATCCTGGTGGGTCCCTTCCAACTCACAACATTCTGTGATTCTATTCTGGTGGTAAATCTGAGATACTAAACCTGTGTTAGGAGAGGGTGGTGATTTCCCTGTTACCTTTTGACTCCACCAAGCTCCTGAAAACCAAACTTGGGATCAGATTCTCAGGCTAAAGTTAATGGAGCAATAAAAACCCCACACTTCTCAGCATCTGCATGTGCCATTTGACTTTTCCTTTCCCTGCTTCTTTTTTTTTAATGAGGATAACCCTGACTGCAGGGAGCTCCAACTGCATCTCCTGTTCACTTCAGGATGCTCATCCTCACTTGCTCTGCACTGAAAGGAGAGGGTATATTTGAGCAACATGGAAGGATGTGCAACAGCAGATCCTTCACCAGATCATCCCAAATGGCATTGGTCAGGACAGTTACACTATCCCTGCTGCTTAGTGGGGTCTCTTCTCTTCCCTTGGTTCAACTGATGCTGATCTTCTGACTGTATTTCAGTATTTCATAGAATGCCAGGATTGCCTTGATTGGAAAAGACCTTTAAGATCACCAGGTCCAATCATGAACCCAACACTGACAAGTCCCCAACTAACCCATGTCCCTCAGCACTGTGTCTACACGACTCTTCAATCCCTCCAGGGATGGGGACTCCACCACTGCCCTGGGCAACCCCTTCCAATGCCTCAGAACCCTTTCAGCAAAGAAATTCTTCCTCACATCCCATCTCAGCTGCCCTGGGCACAACTGGAGCCCATTTCCTCTTGTCCTGTCACTTGGTCCTTGGTTGAACAGACCCACCCCCACCTCTCTCCACCCTCCTCCAAGGGACTTGGACAGAGCCAGAAGGTTTCTCTGACCCATGTCAACATACTGACACCAAATTTTGTTTGTGTCCTGGTTTTTGTCATTTTTTTTTTGGTTGAACATGTCGCTGTTTCTCATGGAAGAGCTCTTTCTGGATTCACTTGCTGCTGAGATTGGGAATTGACCTACAGAATCCTGCTTCCTCAGCACTGCACAGATCCAGCCAAACCACGAGGAAAAAAATCATACAGCACCCTCAAACCCTACCCACTGGCTCATCATCATCAGTTACCACCACCACCACCAAGACATGAAGGGGGTTGATTGCCATGATCTCCTGCCCATGAATGGAGAAGAAATGGGGTGATGTCAATTCACCCCAAGTCTTCCCTTTTTCCACATCTTTGAGCAGCCAGGAAGCTAAATCTCAGGTGGTTCCATCTGCTGTCTGGTGGGTGTTTTTTCTAGGATTTGGAGCTTCCCATTATTTTTATTCTCTTTTGCTGTCAGTGTTTCTCCTGCTGCATGGTCTTTTTCTGAAGCCTTGATGTTTTATGGAAGGTTTTTCCCTTTCTTTCCCTCTTAACTCTCCCTCCCATTCTCAGTTGTGGCTTCCCTGTCTCTCTCTCTTTGTTTCTTTCTCTCTTGAGATAAAAGATCTCCCTCTCCAATTTCTCAGGCTCTATTTATTATATTCACAGTGCTTTTAAAGGGTGAAAGGATGATTTTGGAAGATGAGCAGCAGACTGCAGACCTTTTTTTTTCCCCTCTATTGGGACTATGAATCTGAGTGTACCATAGGTGTGTGTCATTTCCATTTGATGACAATCTGCTCCTTTATATTAAATGAGTTTCTAGATCTCTTTTTTTCCAATCCTACTGGAAAATGTGCCCAATTATGAGCACAACTGATACTAAATCCTGTTGCTGTCGAGAGTCTCATCTGAGAGATGTAAAATTGAGTGAGCACCTGGATCTTCACAAGGCATATCCGAGAAGTTGCCTTCCATCTTTGCTTGTCTTGTGAAGGCAAAGAAGTTTTGGAGGATTTGGACTGGATTGTGGGGGTTTTTTGAGGATTACATATAGTCTGAATCTGAATTTAGGAAGAATCTCAGCTTCAGATTCATTAATCCTACAAATTGCATCATCTACCTGTCTAGAACTACCTGAAAGGAGAGTGGAGAGAGGTGGGGGTGGGTCTGTTCAACCAAGGACCAAGTGACAGGACAAGAGGAAATGGCCTCAAGTTGCACCAAGGAAGGTTCAAATTGGATGTGAGGAAGAATTTGTTCATTGAAAGTGTTCTCAGGCACTGGAACTGGTTGCCCAGGGAGGTGGTGGAGTCCCTATCCCTGGAGGCATTTAAAAGATGGGTAGATGAGGTGCTCAGAGATATTGTTTAGTAGTGGACAGGTACTTGATGATCTCAAAGGTCTTTTCCAACCCTATGATTCTGTGATCTATTGAAAGGAGGTCAACAAAGCCCAGCTCTGCCAAGGTACTTTTTGGGGGGTAACATGTGTGCCCCTAAACTGCGTAGCAGGGATGGAGGAGGAAGGCAGAACAAAAACACAGAGATTCAGCTTCTCCACAAAGATTTAATAACAGCTCCTGCTTCAACAAGATTCTCTATCTCTAAATCACATCATTAGAGCTACACCCAGACACTTCCTTGTCTCCTCTGATAAATTGTACCATGTAAACTTAACAAGACCAGAATATTCAAATACATTTCAGTGAGAAGATGGCATGTGATGTTACAGCTTAAAATTGTCAATTAGCCATGTCTGCTTTTTGACAGTGTTGTGACCTCTCAGCAGAGATTTGGAGCTGCCGGGGAGCGCTGGCACCGATCGCGCCGCTCCCTAATAGAGATGCAGAAATTGTTGTTGAGGCTTTGCAAATCCTGATAAACCTCAAATCTAGGTTGGCTTTTTGGGGGGTTTTTTGGGTTTGTTTTGTTGGTTTTTTTGGATGGTTCTTTAAAACCAAATCCCTCAGGTTGGTGGGGTGAATTTCTATCCACGGAGGAACCTTTGCAGCAGCTTTTCATCAGGGACTACAATGCTGTTTGGCTGTGCTGAGAAAAGTCTCCTCATGTGCTGAATTTTTAAAATCCCTTCAGGTGCTGAATTTTTGAAACAAGTGGAAAGGCATCTTCTGCAGGAAGGTGGCTGGGCCAGGTTTTATTGTTCTTGTGGCAGCAAATCATTTCAGAGGGCTTCCCTTTGCAGGAAAAACCCACGTGGGGTATTTGCTTGGGTGTTTGCATGATTATTTTATGATTCTTTTAACAAAACCTGGTGCAAGATGAAGCAACAAATCACTTTTCCTCTCTTTCTTTATAAATAAGAGTATAATAGGAATTTATTTGAATTAATCAAGGATAATCTGTCTGCCTGGGTAGTTTCTATATTCAGTTTTTAAGCATAGTCTCCAGGCTGACTCTATGGGTCAAGTGCAGGAATAAAAAAGAAATGGGTTGTAGAAATTTCTATATGACATAAATATATGAAAAATTCTCCTGATCTTAAAGAAGATGCAAAGATGCAATGGAACTGATGCAAATACTATCATTATAATCTTTCCATTATAATGTGTATCATGTTTGGAGCTGTATATATGGAATACTCTCTATATTTGAAGTGCTGTATACTAGGTAGGATATTGAGTTATTATCTGGCAAGCTTTTTACCCAGTTATTGTTTTCACCAACATTTTCATGGATGTTCAGTTTGATGTGGTTTTGGTACAACACCATGACAAAGCAGTAATCCACGTAATGCCAGCTCTTCCTAAAGCATTTGCATCTTTATCCTCTTGACACTTTAATAGATGTTTTTAGGGTATTTAGTATTTTGGGGTATTTATTAATCACTGCTTTTAGCTGTGATTTAAATTCATTTTGTTGCAAGCACCTGATGCTCAGCAGAAAGCATCTCTCTCAGGTCTATGGTCCAGAGGGTGGGAGAACCTCAGGCTCCAGGACAGGTTGGAGTTGACCTGCTGGAAAGCAGCTCTGCAGAGAAGGACCTGGGAGTGCTGGGGGATGACCAGTTGACCATGAGCCAGCAATGTAGTCTCATGGCCAAGAAGGCCAATGGTCTCCCAGGGGACATGAAGTAGAGCGTGGCCAGCAGGTTGAGGAAGGTTCTCCTCCCCCTCTACTCTGCCCTGCTGAGGCTGCATCTGGAGTGTTGTGTCCAGTTCTGGGCTCCTCAGTTCAAGAGAGATGGGGAACTTCTGGAGGGAGTCCAGTGGAGGCCACAAAGATGATGAGGGGCCTGGAGCATCTTTCTTGTGAGGAAAGACTGAGAGAGCTGGGGCTGTTCAGCCTGGAGAGGAGCAGACTGAGAGGGGACCTTATAAATGTTTATCAATATCTAAAGGGTGGGTGTCAAGAGGATGGGGCCAGACTCTTTTCACTGGTGCTCACTGACAGGACAAGGGGCAGTGGGCACAACCTGGAGCACAGGAGATTCCACTTAAACATAAGGAAAAACTTCTTTCCTGTGAGGGTGTTGGAGCCCTGGGCCAGGCTGCCCAGAGAGGGTGTGGAGTCTCCATCTCTGGAGATGTTCAAACCCACCTGGACACTTTCCTGTGCAACCTGGTGTAGGGAACCTGCTCTGTCAGGGGGGTTGGACTGAATGATCTCCTGAGGTCCCTTCAGAACCCCAACATTCTGTGATTCTGTGATACCATTCTGTGAAAGCACACAAGGTCCCTGTTGGGTCAATGTGTTTCTGGGGGGCTCCAAAGGGATTTCTTGGTGTTCCCCCTTTCCTCCTACAGCTCCATGCACCCTTCCAATGTGCTTTTTCCTCGGTGTTATTTGACAAAGAGATAATAGACGGTAATTTCTTGGCAGAGAAAAGGGAGAGGAGCAGTAAGTGAACATAAAGCTGCTGCCAAGGGTACATCAGAGACCTCCTTCCTCGTTCTGCAGTATTGATGTAGACACTTGGCTGCTTTTCAGCCCTACTCTGGTGTGGTCAGAGTGCCTTAAATGTAGCACAGGTCATCTAGATTTATCACACGTGCTCTACCCTGGCCTTTCTTCCTTTGCATATGAATTTACCATCCTGTCATGTATATGCTGAAATGTGGATGAGGGGAAGCCTCGTATATTGTCATCAGTCCCCCTGTTTCCAGGCAGTTGAGCTCAATAGGCCATTTCATTTTATTACCAGCTTGTCCCTTAAAATAATCACCAGTCATCTTGGTTGCTGGATGAGAGGAGGGGCAAGCTGGTCTACCTGTAGAAGACTTCTTTGGGGAATGAGCAGCCTCTTCCTTATAGCAGCCTTCCAGTACCTGAAGGGATGTATAAGGAAGCTGGGGAAGGACTTTTCATAAGGGCAGTTAGTGACAGAACAAGGGAAAATGGCTTTAAATTGGAAGAGGGGAGGTTTAGATGAGATATTAGGAAGAAATTCTTCACTGTGAGGGTGGTGAGACACTGGAACAGGTTGGCCAGAGAAGCTGTGGCTGCTCCTCCCTGGAAGTGTTCTTGGCCAGGTTGGATGAGGCTTTGAGCAACCTGGTCTAGTGGAAGGTGTCCCTGCTGCTGGCAGGGGGGTTGGGACTGGATGAGCTTTGTGATCCCTTCCAGCCCAAACCACTCCATGATTCGATGATTCTATGATTCCTGTCCCTGCTCGTACCATGCAAGGGATGTGCTGTGCATCCTGTATAGAATCCACGAGAACAGGGTGGATCTAAAGCTGAGACATCACTGGTCACTGTGTTTGGAAGATTAAAAAAAAACATACAGATATTGATATCATAGAATCATTTGGTTGGAAAAGACCTTTGAGATCATTGAGTCCAACCATACCTGTCCACTACTAAACCACATCTCTGAGCACCTCATCTACCCATCTTTTAGATCCCTCCAGGGATGGTTTAACAAAGGGAAACAAAAGGAGGTGCTTAGTTAATCCGAGGGTTAAGCGAGGGCAGCCGGCTGTCTCTGACAAAGCCGAGATTTAAGAGCAAAGCCTATGACAGTGCACACCAATCCCAGGGGAATGGAGACTAAAGGGCAATGAAGCAGTGTGGCACCAGGATCAGATAGTGGAATAAGGGAGAGGGAAATCCCACAAAGAAACAGCTGGACAGTGATGAAGACACGTGGATTTGCTTTGTTCACAGTGTAGCTGATACGCAATGTTAAATCTTCGTCTTGATTGCTCTTGTAAGGTCCCACCTGGAGTACTGTGTCCAGCTCTGAACCCCCCAACATCAGAAGGACATGGACCAGTTAGAACGAGTCCAGAGGAGGCCACGAGGATGATGCCAGGGCTGGAGCAGCTCTGCTGTGAGGACAGGCTGAGAGAGTTGGGGCTGTTCAGCCTAGAAAAGCTTCCAGGGAGACCTTCCAGTGGCCTCCCAGTACCTGAAGGGGCTCCAGGAAGGCTGGGGAGGGACTTTGGACAAGGGCAGGGAGTGACAGAACAAGGGGTGATGGCTTGAAAGTGGCAGAGGGGAGATGGAGCTGAGATGTGAGGAAGAAATTCTTTGGTGTGAGGGTGGTGAGACCCTGTCCCAGGTTGGCCAGAGAAGCTGTGGCTGCTCCTCCCTGGAAGTGTTCTGGGCCAGGTTGGATGAGGCTTTGAGCAACCTGGTCTAGTGGAAGGTGTCCCTGCTGCTGGCAGAGGGGTTGGAACTGGATGATCTTGAAGGTCCCTTCCAACCCAAACCAGTCTGGGATTCTATCATTCTATGATTCATATCCCTGCAGAAGGTGGTTACTGATCTCTTGTATGTGCTGGCTCTGTCTGAGATACAAATGGGACAAGGATTGGCTGAGAAACTGTGTGGGAATCAAAGGTCTGAAGATGCTGGTGTAATGCATTGTGAAGGTTGGATATTCAGTTGATTTGTGTTTTTAGATCCTTACCATTAAGTGTTTAGTCTTTTGAATTTATTAAAGACAAATTAAATGGATTTAGGGAATATTCTCTTAAGCAGGCATCCAGAACACTCGGAAAAAATTGACTTCAGGGAGATGTTTGCTACCAGCAGGTTTAAAATTACAGGAATCCACCAGAACTCTTCAAAATTATCTTCTACAAGGGAGTTACTTCGCTGAAGGTTGTGTCCATTATAGATTTCAGTTTGTGCAAAAGAGTGTATTGAGGTTTCTGCAGTACAGTACATGTATTAAAGAAAACAATTAAATATATTTGCTGCCCTTTTGATACAAACTTTTATTGTTTTTGAGCAAGTGGCAGAATCCCATTGATCCCAACAACATTTGAGAGTCTGGCTTCCCGTACAAGACCTGATTTGTATTCCTCCCAGGAACAAAAATAGGAAATACACCATACTTTGTATTATATAGATATCTTTTTTTTTCCCTCAGCCTGACTGAAAGCACTGTATTATTCATGCACAGGCTATTCATCCAAAGCAGTGCCAAAACCATTTCTTTTTGCATGTGGGAAGTTGTCCCTGTGATAAAACTGAATTTGTAATCACAGTTGTGGGCAGCAGCACGGGAGTGAGTCCTCATTGAACAGCTCTCAAATTGTAGTTCCTAAAAAAGTTGTTTTTCTACAGCATTTTCTATTGGAAAGCCTTGTTAACGAAGGTAGAAATTCACCAAATGTTTAATTTCTTACTTTTCTGAGTGATTGATGCAGTTGCCAGAGGAATTTGATAGTCTAAGTCAACAGGAGTGGTTTGGTTGGAGGTACAGATTGGATGTCAGGAGGTATTTCTTCACTGAAAGGGTTCTCAGGCACTGGAACAAGGGAGGTGGTTGAGTCCCCATCCCTGGAGGTATCTAAAAGATGGGTAGATGGGGTGCTCAGAGATGTGGTTTAGTAGTGGACAGGTACAGTTGGACTCGATGATCTCAGAGGTCTTTTCCAACCAGGAGATTCTATGATTGAAAACAGCATCTTTACAAAATGTCTTCTGCTCCCCAGGAACAGATGAGGATATCTGAGTGTTTCTAGGTGGGTAGAACTAAGTGAGATGTTTCATGATCGCTGTAGAAGTCAATAACGCGTTTTGCTTGAAAAAAATGATCATGCTTTACCAAAGAAAAAGTTGTCTAGCCTAACTATGAGCATGTCCACCTGGTTCAACCTTGTATTCACCTTCACATGTCCATTTGGACCTTGAATGAGTCACTTAGCTGTCCACACTCCCCAAAGCTTTGTAGCTTTGTGTTATGACTAAGAAATGCCCAGTCAGGGAGGCTTGTTAAGGGCTTAACAAGCCCTTAGAGTAAGTTCTTCTTAAGCAAGAACTTACTACATTTCCAGCAGACAAAGTGGGTCAAAATTAACCCCATCCTATGGAGAGGACCTGTTGGAGTGGATCCAGTGGAGGGACACAAAAATTATCAGAGGGCTGGAGCAGCTCTGCTGTGAGGACAGGCTGAGAGAGTTGGGGCTGTTCAGCCTGGGGAAGAAAGGGCTCCAGGGAGACCTTCTAGTGGCCTCCCAGTACCTGAAGGGGGCCTATGAGAAAGATGGGGACAGACTTTTTGGCAGGGCCTGTAGCAACAGGACAAGGGGTGATGGGTTTAAATGAAGAGCTGCTAGATTCAGGCTAGATATAAGTAAGAAATTTTTTACACTGAGGGTGGTGAGACTCTGGCCCAGGTTGCCCAGAGAGTTGGTAGAAGCCCCATTGCTGGAAACATTCAAGGTCAGGTTGGACGGGGCTCTGAGCAACCTGATCTGGTTGAAGATGTTCCTGCTCAGTGCAGGGGGGTTGGACTGGATGACCTTGAAAGGTCCCTTCCAAACCAAACCAGTCTAGGATTCCATGAGAGGAAGAACAACTGAATTACCACCGCCATAGTCCACTGGAGTTGGAGATGTTCCTCTGTCTCAGTCCTCAGACACAGCCAGCAGAGAAGGATTCCTCCCAAACCATACTATGCAGGATACATCTTAAGGCACCATATTTTTTATTGTCAGGCTGAAGAAAATCCTCAAAGATTTTTTTTTTTAATGAAGGCTATTTTTATTTTTTGCCTTTAATGAATTCAACTGAGCAATTTCCAACCATTCCAGAATTGTTCTTTCTTTTTTTTTTTTCCTCAAGTGACAGTGAAGTCCCACAAATCTAGGGAGGTTCTGGAAATAAAACTGTTTAGATGATAGTATATAAAATGCCACTGATGGGATTATTTTGCTGCAGCTCGTGGCAGCTATTATGCTCAGCAGCATGATTCCTCATTGTAAGTTCATAAAAGAGCTAATGACAGGAAGTGGAGATTTGCAAAGTGGAATGAAAGTGGAATGCAAATTCATAACAAAAAAGAGCAACTAATGATGGGAAGAATGTTCTGAGGACCATGGTAAATGTGCCCTCACTTAAAGTCTTTCAATAAAATGCACTTGGTTTCAGCCAGGAGCTGTTGTAATTAGATGTAGGAATAGTGTCTTGATTGTCTCCATCCTAATGGTCCACAAAAAGTCATGCTGGAGGAGAGCTTCTTTACCTGCAGAAGCAATAAGAGTATTGGCCATGAAGATAGTTCTGGACCATAACCAAACAAGCTCTTCATGGAGACAAGTATTGGGAAAGCTAAATCTGGATGCAAAAGATGGAACAAGATAGTGGAGTGAGCAGTTCACAGAATCACAGAGTTGTTGGGGTTGGAAGGGACCTCAGGAGATCATCCAGTCCAACCCCCCTGCCAAAGCAGGTTTCCTACACCAGGTTGCACAGGAAAGTGTCCAGGTGGGTTTGAACATCTCCAGAGATGGAGACTCCACACCCTCTCTGGGCAGCCTGGCCCAGGGCTCCAACACCCTCACAGCAAAGAAGTTTTTCATGTTTAAGTGGAACCTCCTGTGTTCCAGTTTGTGCCCGTTCCCCTTTTCCTACCGCTGGCCACCACTGAAAAGAGTCTGGCCCCATCCTCTTGACACCCACCCTTTATATATTGATAAACATTAATAAACATTAAGTTATTAAGTTTATTAAGTTACACACCTTGAAATAACGTTTTCAGCTTTTGGGGATTAAACACATTTGTATTGGTCATCATTTTTACCAGGTGCTATCTCTGTGCAAGTGAAATAATGCACAGACTGATATTCCCAAGTCATTTGTTTGTCACTTTGTCATGATAAGCCATCAGGTTCCACAGGAGATTTCTGTTGATAGATGATGTGTGGAAAAAAAAGTGAATCAAGGATTGGAACATGTGTGTTATTTAGATGTGGAAAGCACCTACATGTCTCAGCGAGGTATAAATGCTGGGTGGGGGGAAGAGGTGTGGGAGTTGATTGGGATGAAGCTTTATGAGGAATGAGATAAAATTCATAGATTGTAAATGCAAGGAGAAGGACAGAAAAAATCTCCCTGAGACAGAGGTGTCATGAGCTGCAACAAGACTTCAGAACCTCCAACAGACAACGTTCTTGAGACCCCACACTGGAACAGTTCTACACTGGCTGGTTTGATCTTCTCTGTGGTGTAACTGGTATCTTCCCCAAGTTGTCCTGTGCTGTATTTCTGAAGGTGGCTTTGGTTTTCATTTCAGGGCTGCTTTTGGCAAAGAGTCGGAAGTTCTCATCGGCAACCTGGGAGATAAACTCATCCCTCAACAGGAGATCCTGCGGGACGTCAGTGACCTGAAGGCCTTGGCCAACATGCACGAGAGCCTGGAGTGGCTCGCAGGTCGCACCAAGGCAGCCTTCTCCAGCCTCTCAGCCAACCAGAGTAAGTAGGAGAACCTTTGCCTTAGAAATGGAAACCAGCATAAATATACAGGATTAGCAGGAATGGGCGTCTTCTGTTCTTGGTTTCAAAGCAGGTTGATGTCAGAGGGAATAGAAAAGCAGGTTCTAGTGAATGCTGTGGTGTGACATCTGCTCCAACTGTGGTGGGCACCACGTGAGGATGCCAGGAGCAGTGTAGGGGAAGGGGATCTGGGAGTCCTGGTGGACAGCAGGATAACCATGAGCCAGCACTGTGCCCTTGTGGCCAGGAAGGCCAATGGCATCCTGGGGTGCATTAGAAGGGCTGTGGTCAGTAGGTCAAGAGAGGTTCTTCTTCCCCTCTACTCTGCCCTGGTGAGGCCACATCTGGAATATTGTGTCCAGTTCTGGGCCCCACAGTTCAAGAAGGACAGGGAACTGCTTGAGAGAGTCCAGCACAGAGCCACCAAAATGATTAAGGGAGTGGAACATCTCCCTTATGAGGAAAGGCTGAGGGAGCTGGGCCTCTTTAGCTTGGAGAAGAGGAGGCTGAGGGGGGACCTCATTAATGTTTATAAATATTTGAAGGGTGAGTGTCAGGAGGATGGGGCCAGGCTCTTCTCAGTGGTGTCCAGTGATAGGACAAGGGGCAATGGGTGTGAGCTGGAACACAGGAGGTTCTGCTTAAATTTGAGAAGGAACTTCTTTACTATGAGGGTAACAGAGCCCTGGGCCAGGCTGCCCAGGGAGGGTGTGGAGTCTCCTTCTCTGGAGACATTCAAGACCCGCCTGGACGCCTTCCTGTGTGATCTCATCTGGGTGTTCCTGCTCCAGCAGGGGGTTGGACTGGATGAGCTTTCGAGGTCCCTTCCAATCCCTGACATTCTGTGATCCTGTGATCCCTTCTAGTATAAGCTCTGAAGGGTTGAGCTTCTCTGCAGTCTCTGCTAATGACATTGCTCAGGAGCAGGTATCAGTGCCGAGAAAGGTTTCATTTTCTTTAAAGTATTGTGGACTGATGAATATTTAAAAATGTGTATTATAAATTCAGTAGAGAAATTGAACAGCTCTTAATGAGGAATGTCCTAATGTGCATGTCACTGGGGCACTGATGCTCAGCCTGCAAAGGCAGAAGCCAACCCTTGGTTAACCAAGGTGCCAGGAGAGCAGAGACAGGAGAGCCTGGAAACGCCACTTCTGCTCCTGGCTGTCAAGGGTTGCCCCCACTACCTTTGTGAGATCGTTTTACTTCTCTGTGCTTCAGTTTTCACTCCTTCCTCCAGGGAACAGTGATTTTTTTCTGTCTGGAAAATGCTAGAGACGTGATTAGCATTGCTTTTCTTCTGTCATTGATGTTGTCTGCACGGGGTCACGTTCAGAGGAGGGTTGTGGTTGTGCCCCAGAAATTGAGCTCAGCATAAACAGACCTCAACTCTGCTGCTTTCCATCAACACCTTTCCCCTGTTACTAACTCACAAGAAGTCACCTATAGCTCAGCTGACACAAGGTGAAGCTTTTCCTAGGACCAGGGGTTTGGGTCTCACCTGCCTACCAAGATGATCCCAATAGCTGTCCTGTGTCACAGGTTGACCCTGGGGAGGAGGTGGCCATGCATTTATTAGAGCACTTTGTATTGCCCTAAATCCTTGTAATAAAATATTATTTGTTTTACAAATCTTGAACATCCCCTGTTGTCTAGAGGTTATATTAAACACAGCTGCCTCTAGTGTGGATGGAGGTATCTACAAGGTGCTGTAGATGAGGAGCAGAGGAGAAGGAAAGTGTTGCATTAAAAAAAAACCACACAGCTTGGTGAGATCCCAGAACACATGGGGACATAGGGAGGACATACGACATTTCTGCAGTTTGGGGGAAAGTACCCACAGAGAAGCAGGACTGTGGGCATCCAGCTCTTCTGAGCTCTCATGGGACGTTGGCATTGTGAAACACTCAGCCTTATTTTCTGGGGAAGTGACAGTGGAAATTTATTGGGTGCTAAATAAGCTCATAGTGTTATGTCTCCATTAAAATAATTGCTCCTTGACAGCAGAGTATCTCTGGTGAGTGACAATCCTCCCTATGGCTTGTAACTGCTCTAGAGAAGGACCTTTCAACTCTTTACTCAGTTGTCCCTGATCAGTTTGTTCAGATCCAGAAGGATAATTAAGATTATACAATCATCTAACAATTAAGACTCAAAATACTATGGGGGTGTGTGTATATATGCATACATATATAAAATATGTGCTTTTATCACAGAATCATAGAATGGTTTGGGTTGGAAGGGACCTTTCAAGGTCATCTAGTCCAACCTCCCTGCACTGAACAGGGACATCTTCAAATACATCAGGTTGCCCAGAGCCCCATCCAACCTGACCTTGAATGTTTCCAGGGATGGGGTTTCTACCACCTCTCTGAGCAACCTGAGCCAGGGTTTGACCACCTTCATCATAAAAAATTTCTTACTTATCTCTAGTCTGAATCTCCCCTCTTTTAGTTTAAAACCATCACCCCTTTTCCTGTCACTACAGGCCCTGCTAAAAAGTCTGTTCCATCTTTCTTACAGACCCCTTTGAGTATTGAAAGGTGCAAAAAGGTCTCCCCGGAGCCTTCTCTTCCCCAGGCTGAACAACCCCAACTCTCTCAGCTTTTCTTCATAGCAGAGGTGCTCCATCTCTCTGGTCATTTTTGTGGCCCTCATTATATATATACATGTAAAAGTATACTATGTAGTATATTCCCATAACCCATACTTTGAGTTCTCAATATCTGAGTGACAAGAAGAATTGCTGTGCTCCCTCAGGGTGTAATTTAGAAGATTATCCAAAGAAAAAGGAAAACAAATCTCAATAAAAAATGCTATCAAAGTTCAATAGCCAAATATTTGTTCAGAGAACTTTAGTTACTGGGAGAGTTCTTGGGGCTGAGGAGCTGTGCTCTGAGAGTCAAAGTTGTTAAAAATAAAACCATCATTTATAATTTTAGTTCTAGTTGAAACTCACATTTTTTAAATAAATCAATATTTTTCCAAACATAAAAGGGCATGAGCGTGACTTTCAGGCTTCTGAGAGGACGTTACACCCAGCAGTGAATAAACATAAAAGTACAAAGTGTAATATTTCACTTGGCAGCATCCTCCTGACAATAAAAATTCGTCTTCCTTTGTAATAACTTTATACCAATGCACTAAAATGTCTCGACACAAATGCCAGGAGTATCTGAAAGAAGAGGAAGAACGAGCAGCGTTAGAAAATTATAGAGGCTGTTGACCTCTTGGTTATAGATGAAACCTGGTGGAGTATATCTCATAAATGGAACATCAACAAGAGCTGACTGCAATCTTTATGGGAGAAGTAAAAAGTGATGCCGTGGGGCAGAGGTGGTGGGAGAAGTCAGATGTATTTACACATCCAGCAAGCTACGGTGATAGACGGGGGAGTGCAATTCTTTTGGGGAAGGATACGAAGAATAAAGAACAGAGGAAAAATGAGATGAGATGTTTGGTTCCATCCCACCTGGGCAGGAGGAGAAGAGCAATGCAAATGCGCTGGGACTCTGCTGGGAGGAGGAAAAATTAAAACTCTCTTTTTTTCAGAGATTCATACAGTGTTAATGCTGTAACACTCAGCTGTCGTCTCTACGAGTGATTCTGTTCTTTTCTGTCATGGTTTGATCATTGGAATTTCTGAGCATCTCATGGCTGGAAGCCACAACATGTTAATGAGCATCAAGGGGATGGAGGGGAATGACTGACTGAAAGTAAAGCTAAATAAAGGGGTTTTCTGCCACGTGTTGAAGCTCACCCAGTTGAGGTTCAGATCACCATAAATGCAGGCAGCTTTGTAATTTCAACATCGTTAACTTCAAGACATGCCTGTGTGATGCCCAGTCGATACAGTTCAATGCAACTGGAAGCCCTGGTTCGTCATACACAAGCCCACGGGCTGTTAGTCACCCAGCTCTCTTTTTGGGTAGCTGACTTTGGGCAGATGGCAGCTGTTATATTCCTCTGAGCAGCTCTTATTTTCTGCTTTATTTATCTCCTTGGACTAGATGTTACACTGAATTGTCTATGCTTGAACAAGAGCAGGAATCTCATTAACTGGTAGCAGTGATGGGGTTTTATCTTCCGTGCTCAGCACATGGTGGACCAATGCATGACTGGAACGCACAACCAGGTATTTGATCATTTCACTTGAAGGCCAAATGCCAGGTCCTGCACCTGGGTCACAACAACCCCATGCAGCGCTACAGGCTTGGGGAGGAGTGGCTGGAGAGCTGCTGTGCAGAGAAGGACCTGGGGGTGTTGGTGGGCAGCAGCTGAACATGAGCCAGCAGAGTGCCCAGGTGGCCAAGAAGGCCAAGGGCATCCTGGCCTGGATCAGCACCAGTGTGGCCAGTAGGAGCAGGGCAGTGCTGGTCCCTCTGGACTGGGCACTGGTGAGGCCGCAGCTGGAGTGCTGGGTTCAGTGTTGGGCCCCTGACTCCAAGAAGGACCTGGAGGTGCTGGAGCGTGTCCAGAGAAGGGAACGGAGCTGGGGAAGGGTCTGGAGCACAAGTGTGCTGAGTTCCCGGCTGAGGGAACTGGGGGTGCTGAGCCTGGAGAAAAGGAGGCTGAGGGGAGACCTTCTGGCTCTGTCCAAGTCCCTTGGAGGAGGGTGGAGAGAGGTGGGGGTGGGTCTGTTCAACCAAGGACCAAGTGACAGGACAAGAGGAAATGGCCTCAAGTTGCACCAGGGGAGGTTCAGATTGGTTTTGAGGAAAAACTTCTTCACCAAAAGGGTCGTCAAGCACTAGAAGAGGCTGCCCAGGGAGGTGATGGAGTCACCATCCCTGGTGGCATTTAAAAGATGGGTAGATGAGGTGCTTAGAGACATGGGTTAGAGGTGGAGTTGGTAGTGTTGGGTTTACAGTTGGACTTGGTGATCTTAAAGGTCTTTTCCAACCACTAAGATTCTATGGTTCTTTGGTTTCTCTTTGCTGTCCCAGCAACCTGAGTTTAAATCTTGGTCCCATTCAGGGTATCCTCAAAGCACTTAGTGAGTGATTGGGACCAGAATTTTTGCTGCAATGCCAGAAATACTATAATCTCCAACAAGTTCATGACATGGTGGTGGTGTCCCTGTATTCTTTTCCTGTAGAAAGTCAGTAGCTTTTCCAGGAAAGCTTCCTTGGCTGCAAAAATACAGTTGGACTCAATGATCTCAAAGGTCTTTTCCAACTGAATGAGTCTATGCTTCTATGAAATGAGGAATTTATAGGCATAGCTATAAGTATTTAGAAACCACAAGGTGAGTTGGGCAGGTCTGGACATGTTCTGGGCAATCCTAAAAAAGAGAGCTACCTATTGGTGGCTTTTTGGTGAGGCTGTCAAAAGCCGCCTTCCTTGAGATAAAAATTCAATAACCTTTTGCTGTGGATGTGGCCACAATTATCACTCATTTAAAAACAGTCTTGCTAATAGAGTGTTTTATCATGCTGGGCAGTCTCTGCATTCTTCATTATTGAGTGTTTGCTAAGCTGATGGCTCTTCCATAGCTCTTCCCTTATCTGCTCTCCTTCGGAATTGGATTTTATATTTTCCGAACCAGTCAGATATGACAAAGTCATTTTCTCTTGTCTTTTGAGGGAATACAAACTTCTGTTTTTTTACAATAACCATTTAAGGATTAAAGTTACTGGAAGAGGATGAATTAACTGAGGAAATCAAGTAAATTTTAAATAGGTTATATATGAAAATAGAAGTAAGGTTTCTTCTCCTCTTCCTCTACCTCTCCTCTTCCTTTTCCCTCACCGGAGCTTCAGCCTTCTAAAGCCCTCTGAATATTTCACAAAGAAGGAATTATTATGCACATTGAAGGAGCTGAGACAATCTTTACATTTTTAAGATGGTTGCATGCTGTGTGTAGGTAGGAAGATGAAAGATTAACCATTAGCTTCGTGAGTTGCAGCTATCCTTTCAAATTCAGCCAGCTGGTGACATCTCCCGACTTCAGATCATTGTAGGCAGCAGTTAACGACTGCCTGGCTTGAACATTGAGTGTGAAATGACTTTCTCACAAAGCTCATGTAAAACAGGATTGTCTTTCTCTTCTAGATGGTTTATTGGAAGTAAAGTTTTCTTTCTGTGTACCATGTGTCCATGTATGTTTGTAGATCAGTAGATACCCTTGCATCCACCTGAAGGTTTGCTCAGTGTATCTCGTTCTCTTCCCATGTGTGCTTTCTCTTTCTCATTCTTAATGAGGAAAAATTTTAATACCATTTTAGTACCTTAACAGTTTTATCTAGAAAAACAGGACTCTGGGAATAATCTCAAGAAAGGCATCTCCTCTCTTGTCATTTTCTTGTCCACAATAAGAAAATCTCTTTAGAAGTAGATCCTGAGGCTTAATATTTAGTCAAAGTAGGATGGTGCATCAAAGAGCCCCCTGAGAGGAATCAGTGTGTCAGGAGGGTATTGAAATCAAGGCAGAAATGGAAAAAAAACTCAGAGTGTTTTTATTATGGGCTGTTTTATTGGCTTTTTGTAGCACCCCAGGTCCTGGATCCATGCAGTTGGGTGGGCATCTAACTGTGTCTGAAAATTACACACATAGGTGCACGCTTACCCTTTGTCTTGGAGAAAAGCTTCAAAAGAAAGAAGGACTCAAAACATACTGGTTTTTTTAAACCAGACTTAAACCATTGATTTCTTTGACAGTTGTCAAAGCTCTTGACTTTCAATATCAGCTCCTCGCTGGCTCCTACTGTCCCTTGGAAGTTTTCACTGGAGCAAAGATAATGGCTTTAAGCTGAAAGAGGGGAGGTTTAGATTAGATATGAGGAAGAAATTCTTCACTGTGAGGGTGGTCAGACACTGGAACAGGTTGCCCAGAGAAGCTGTGGCTGCTCCTCCCTGGAAGTGTTCAAGGCCAGGTTGGCTGAGGCTTTGAGCAACCTGGTCTAGTGGAAGGTGTCCCTGCTGCTGGCAGAGGGGTTGGAACTGGATGAGCTTTAAGGTCCCTTCCAGCCCAAACCATTCTATGATTCTATGATTTGTTAAAAAGCAAAGATTGAAAGTCTTTGACACAAACCTGGCTTCAAATAGACATCAGGATGACCCTGTGTCTGCAGCAGCAGAAACTAGAAGGTAAACTCTCAATAACTGAGGAAAAATATGAGTACACATTTGGAATTAACCTCTGCAACTCAACCCTGCCTACCTATGGGGGAAGCATCCCAGTATTAGAGGAGATGCCTACCCCATCCGACCGTGGCCTTCATAAGCAGAGTGTTGAAGTGATGTCCATATGTCAAAGTGATGCAGATGTCAATGTGCAGATCGGGAGAAAAATCCTCTTGTTCTTCCAAGAAAGTCTTTTCCCATTGGATTATCTCTTTTTTTTTTCACCCATCCAAGCAATTAAAATCTTACTTTGCACTATGCAAAAAAACCAGTGTGGACTCTGTAACTGTCACAGGTTTTATCTGGGGATGCAACAATTTTCCTGTAGCACTCTTTCCTTCCCACTGCCACACTGAACTGTAACCCCGTGGCTTCCAAATTAAAGCCCTCAAGCTCACATGGGGTTGTGAACCAGACAGATTGAATTGCAGAAATACTGAGAAGTAAAATCACAGTGAGGACACCAACAACAAAGCTTTGGAGTCATTGACTTCACCTATTTCTGTTGTGACAGGAGCAGCTGGCTCTGGTTAGGATCGCCGTCAGGATGCAGTTTGGTCTCTTAGTGTGTTTTTGATGTTATAAAATGAGGATATTTACTTCAGGGCATTGCATGGTGTGCAAGGACAGAGTGTGGCCCTTCTGAAGTATCTAAAAGGACATCCAACCTCTTAGCTTATTTATCCAGGATGCTTCCAAAGCAGGTTATTTTCTCCTGTTCAGGGATACTTTCACCTCAAAATCAAAGGGCAAAGTGTGGAAGATGCTTTCAGCACCTCTTCTGCTGATGGGCAGCACTTCACCCTCCAGACTTAGAGCAGTTCCAGTGAGCTAGGGCTTCATTCAAAACCAGGGGAGAGGAAAAAAAAAGCTTTGTGGTACAGATTTTACCAAATCCTGCAGCTGTCTGTCACTGCCTGGCTCTTCTCCATGAGAATACTGAGCATCTGCATCGCATTTGCCAGCCATGGATCTCAAAATACTTTGACAAGGTTAGTGGAGGCCATTACAGGATCAAAACTATCATAGAATCATAAGATCATGGAATTGCTTGGTTTGAAAAGCCCTTTGAGATCGAGTCCAACCGTACCTGTCTACTAATAAACCATCCTGTCAAGCCAGGATGCCCTTGGCCTTCTTGGCCACCTGGGCACTCTGCTGGCTCATGTTCAGCTGCTGTTAACAAACATCCCCAGGTCCTTTCCCACCAGGCAGCTCTCCAGCCACTCTTCCCCAAGCCTGGAGCGTTGCATGGGGTTGTTGTGACCCAAGTGCTTGACCTGGAACTTGGCCTTGTTGAACCTCATATAATTTGCCTCAGCCCATTGATCCAACCTGTCCAGATCCCTCTGTAGAGCCTTCCTACCCTCAGGCAGACCAACACTCCCACCCATCTTGGTGTCATGTGTGAATTTACTGAGGGTGCCCTCAATCCCCTCACCCAGATCATGGATGAAGATGTGAAACAGGACTGGCCCCAGTACTGAGCCCTGGGAACACCACTGGTGACCAGGCACCAACTGGATTTAACTCCATTCCCCACCACTCTTTGGGCCCAGCCATTCAGGCAGGTTTTAACCCAGCAGAGTGTGCCTGTCCAGGCCATTGGCAGCCAGTTTCTCCAGGAGAATGCTGTGGGAAATGGTGTCAAAGGCTTCACCAAAGTCCAGGTACACCACACCCACAGCCTTTCCCTCATCCACTAAGTGGGTGAGCTTGTCATAGAAGGACATCAGGTTAGTCAGGCAGGTCCTGACTTTCATAAACCCACGTTGACTGGACCATGTTGTGGACCACTTTGCACCCAGAAGGTCATCCTCTCCTTTTGCCTGCCTCCTTGTACTGAAATAAGCTTTGGTGGGTAATAGAAAGCATCCTCCAACACTCAACAAAGTGATGCCTTGGAAAAATGGATGGTGGAGCCCCTTTATACCACTCAACTGAAGTAAAGGATCTATCATTTACAGTCACTTTAAGGTCCCTTTTTGCTGCCAGGGTGGTGTAAAGAGGTCTGAGTACAAATGAAAATCAAGCCAGATGAGATGGTCAAATTGATGCCTTTCATTTCGTAGTCAGGCCATGCAGCGGTGGTGAGCTGAGCTGGGTCTTTGTGTTTAACCCTGGTGTTTCTAATGAACTGAATTCAGCTCTTAAATGGAGCTATATTTCTCTCAAGTTAAAGCTTATTTTTTTTCTTCTGTCACTGAATTTGTAACACATCTTGCTGCATTGATTGCACGCGGGGAACTTTTTTTCGTAGCCATCTATTAATAGAGAACCTTACTTAAAAGCCAGATTAAAGATGATCAACACGTGCCTGACCTCACGCAGGAGAAGGGATTAGGCAATGCTGTTGCTTTAGTATTGCAGCAAAAGTAAATTTTTTGCTAAAACAGAAGAAGCTGCTTTTTTTTTTTTTTTTCCAAATGCAAAATATCTGCCAATAACTTTAAAAAATAAATCTTAAGTGTTTGTAATATTTGAAGAATATCTGTTGATCAATATTGCTTGGTCTAAACATCAGCTTTCCATTTTAACTTCTGAAACAGTCTCGTTTTCCAGTGGTTTTTTTTCCTGTTCCACTAACTGAACAGTTGGTGCTTTTCTGCAATTGCTTAAACCGTGGTCAGATCCTCTTCTGAGGTGCTCTGAACCTCTCTAAAACTACCTCAAAAGGAGGGTGGAGAGAGGTGGGGGTGGGTCTGTTCAACCAAGGAACAAGGGACAGGACAAGAGGAAATGGCCTCAAGTTGTGGCCAGGGCAGTTGAGATGGGATGTGAGGAAGAATTTCTTTGCTGAAAGGGCTCTGAGGCACTGGAAGGGGTTGCCCAGGGCAGTGGTGGAGTCCCCATCCCTGGAGGGATTGAAGAGTCGTGTAGACACAGTGCTGAGGGACATGGGTTAGTTGGGGACTTGTCAGTGTTGGGTTCATGGTTGGACTTGATGATCTTAAAGGGCTTTTCCAGTCAAGGCAATTCTGGGATTCTGTGATACAATCATCCTTTATGTCTTTTCCCATCTCATAGCTGTGCATATACTGTCTGAATGGAGATCTGGTGTCCTGAGGTGATCCCTTTCCACCTCTGTCTTGCAGACTGTTTGATCAGGATCATGTTAATTCAGTTTGCATCTCTGAGGTCTGTTACAGATGAACAAATTCACTCTGTCCATGCCCTGAACTGACCATAAGTTACATGAATGTGAATAGTCCTACAATAAGCTCAAGATGTCAAGCCCTGCACCTTTATACAGTGTGTTACTTTGGCCTGGGGATGGCTGGTTCAAAATGGTGTTGGACATCTTCATTCCTGGAGCACTGTGTCCAGTTCTGGGGCCCTCAACATAAGAAGGGCATGAACCTACTGGAGCGAGTCCAGAGGAGGCCACAGGGATGGTGCCAGGGCTGGAGCAGCTCTGCTGTGAGGACAGGCTGAGAGAGTTGGGGCTGCTCAGCCTGGAGAAGAGAAGGCTCCAGGGAGACCTTCCAGTGGCCTCCCAGTACCTGAAGGGGCTCCAGGAAGGCTGGGGAGGGACTTTGGACAAGGGCAGGGAGTGACAGGATGAGGGGTGATGGCTTGAAAGTGGCAGAGGGGAGATGGAGCTGAGATGTGAGGAAGAAATTGTTTGGTGTGAGGGTGGTGAGACCCTGGCCCAGGTTGGCCAGAGAAGCTGTGGCTGCTCCTCCCTGGAAGTGTTCAGGGCCAGGTTGGATGAGGCTTTGAGCAACCTGGTCTAGTGGAAGGTGTCCCTGCTGCTGGCAGGGGGGTTGGAACTGGATGATCTTGAAGGTCCCTTCCAACCCAAACCAGTCTGTGATTCTATGATTCAGATCTAGTTAGTTCAGAGGAGACCAGAGGAACTGAAAACAAAAAGTTCTTGGGCATCTGACCTGCATCTTCATGGTTCCTATCCACACAGCTCCCTTTTGTCAATCTAAGTCCTGACTTAGATCATTTTTGAGCCTTTTATCAATGACTCCAAGAGCCATCAGCAACAGGAGGGATTTGTTTTCTCCCAAAGAGCCTCCAGATTGAATGAACTGACTGAACATACATAACAAAATGAGATTATTTTTTTTCCCTTTTTAAGTGCCAGTTCAGCAAAATTGTCTTGAGTCTGAAATCAAATCCATGTCTGTTTCTCTCAACACCAACTGAAGCTGACCAAGAGCTGAGCAGAGCAATTCAGTCAACAGACAAGAGTCCAGCTGGTACCATCTTAGCTGAGTTGGCTTTTGGAGGACTAAAACCATAGAAAATTTGTTTAGGACAACAAAGTGTAAAGACTAACCTTCAAGACCAGCAGGGAACTGCTGACCTTGTGAAGACAAAATGGTAAACCTGAGCATTAAGAGATTCTTTTGGTTTGTTTTATGACTTTGGCAATAAAATTTCATAGCTTAAATATGGGTCTGCTTTGCTGGATCTCAGAGAATGAAACCACACAGTCATCAGCCAACTAAAAGCTTTTGCTTTCTTGTCAGAGTGATCTCCTAGTGTCTTTCAGTGCCTTTTTTTTTGCCCATTCAATGTCTGCAGTGAAGCTGTTCTTATGGATTAGTGGTTGCAGCTTTCCTCAGCCTCAATGCTTGACATCAAATATTTAATGGTTAGAAAATGAGATGTCGTTTTTCTGACCTGGATGCTCAGTATTTAGAGGTTTTTTATCTCACACAATAGGCACAGCACCGTGATGCAGTCCCAGTATTGATCTGGTGCCGTTGGGGTCAGCACTTAGCTTACCATCATGATTACACTAATTACTCTTGTTCCATCTTTCTTCCCTCCCACCCACCAGCCTTAAACGCAGGGGATTGTCATGTAAATAAGTGACCTAATTAGCAATGCTTTCAAAACCATTTTACAATGAGGATCCCTCATGAGTAATACCATCAAATCAAGGTTTTTTCTGTGGAAATAACTCCAAAAAGCCTGCTGTCCACTCCAGTTGGTTCAATGCATTAGGATCTGCTTTATCTCTTCTGAAGAAAATGACTCATTGGTGTCAAAAGATTAATAGCAGTAAGTCCACCAGCTTCTCCTTGACTTGTTAGAAGTGACAACTTACTATAGTGTGGAAGGGGCAAAATCATCTCCAAAACTAAGTGGCTGGATTCAAAGGTGTGGTCAACCGTTGATGTCACCACTGAGTCACTTTGCCATGGTGCTTGGGCTATGGGATCGTTCTGATCTAACCAGCTTTTATGCTCGTATGGGACTTGGGGGCAAGAACTCTTAAATAAGCAGGAATTGTGAAGAAATCAAACAATGATTCTATGAATGTGTCTTGTCCAGGAGGATAAAGAGGAAAGTGTGAATATGAATATCTCTGGGAACTTCAAAGAGTTTTCAAACGTAGGCTGAAGAATGGGAAACACACAGAATCCACTCACAGGAGAAGAGACAAGCACAAAGATTAACATCAGCAGGAACACCAGTTACGTTCTGCATCAGCTGCATCTGTTGTTCCTCTGCCTCAGTTCCCACATTGCTACGAATTTTTCTGTAATTTGCACAAATGCCACCATTCCTACCCGATGCTCACCAGTGAGTTAATGGTGGAGCTGATGTGCTCTGAGTCAGATACCACTGAAATATCAGACTCACAGGATGGTGGGGTTGGAAGGGACCTCAGGAGATCACCCAGTCCAACCCCCCTGCCAAAGCAGGTTCCCTGCACCAGGTTGCACAGGAAAGTGTCCAGGTGGGTTTGAACATCTCCAGAGATGGAGACTCCACACCCTCTCTGGGCAGCCTGTCCCAGGGCTCCAACACCCTCACAGGAAAGAAGTTTTTCCTTCAGTTTCTCTGGAACTCCCAGTGTTCCAGTTTGTGCCCATTGCCCCTTGTCCTGTCACTGGGCACCACCCAGAAGAGCCCGGCCCCATCCATTTGGCCCCCACATTTCAGATATTTACAGACATGGATCAGATCCCCTCTCAGGCTGCTCTTCTCCAGGATGAACAGTCCCAGCTCTCTCAGCCTCTCCTCACACAGGAGATGCTCCAGGCCCCTCATCATCTCTGTGGCCTCCGCTGGACTCTCTCCAGAAGTTCCCTGTCCCTCTTGAACTGGGGAGCCCAGAACTGGACACAGTATTCCAGATGTGGCCTCCCCAGGGCAGAGCAGAGGGGGAGGAGAACCTCCCTTGACCTGCTGGTCACACTCTTTGTAATGCACCCCAGGAGACCATTGGCCTTCCTGGCCACAAGGACACGCTGCTCGCTCATGGCCAACCTGCTGCCCACCAGCACACCCAGGTCCTTTTCCTCAGAGCTCCTCTCCAGCAGGTCACCCCCAACCTATACTGGTGCCTGCAGTTATTCCTCCCCAGGTGAAGGACTCTGCACTTGCTCTTGTTGAACCTCATCAGGTTCCTTTCGTCCTAGCTGTCCAGCATGTCCAGGTCTCATTGAATGGTAGCACAGCTTTCATTATCATTAATTTGATGATACATACATGATGTTTATTCTGAATGCTGTGAAGCATTCTTTATTAACAGTTGAGCTAAAATCATCTCCATCATCTCTAAGGATGTGGTGCCTTGTACAAAGCAGCTGGCCTTGAGGTTTTCTGTTTCATTTTTGCTCGTTCATTCACAAATGTTGACAATTTTTGAAAGGTCTTCTCCACCTGTTGAAACCAGTGACAAATGGGTAAAGAAATTAATCTGGGAGTCTCTGTGTAGTCTGTAATTTCTGACTCTCTGTAGATTGATGGAAATGTCTCCATTGGCTTCACTGGAGTTATGATTTTGCCATCTTTAATGAAAATTAGGTGAAGCACATGGCTGGTTTTGGCTAACCAAGCACAGAGATGGGTAAGAAACACTGAACAGGTAGAAAATACTTCCCATAACTCAAGAGCAGATGAATGGGTTTCTGCTAAGCTTTCTAAATCACGTCACTTCTGAGCTAATAGAATTCAGCCCAAGAAATAATATTTCTGAGAGGGGTAGGGAAGGGGAAAGTTGCATTATAAATCACTGAAAACAGAAGAATTTAACACAGAGGAGTTTTTGTAGTTGAGGAAACCTTGGACTTATCAAAAAGATCCTTCCATGCTAGAAGTCTTAAAGTGTGATAGCTCTCCTGGTCTTAGCTGCACCTGCACCTTCCTTCAGTGAAAAAAACCCCGCTCTTCAGAGTTTTGTAAATGAATGAAAAGGGTTTGGGTTTTCTTTTTTTCAAGCCTTTTTAAAATTTGAATGCAAACTGCTTCAAGAAAAGTGTTGAGCAACCAAACCTTCCAGGAGATTATCATAGGATGGAGCTAGAACCTCCCACCACACTTTCTGCTGTGCCCCTCAGGCTCAGAGACAACTGATTTCTTTTTTTTTTTCCCCCTTTATCCTGAGGCTGCATATTTGCAGCGAGTAATGGGAAAACAAACCACTTTTAGAGGAGTTATTGCCTTTGGAAAAGTGCTAATTTCCTTGTGAAATTTATGCCTGCCAGCAGAGGCAGGCGAGGAGCTCCGCAGGCAGGCTCTAACGAGACAATTCATTAACTGGCGAGTGTACACACGCCATAAAAAACATTAATTCACAAAATGAAAAACTAATCGAGTGTTTAGGCTGTTCTTTATCACCCATGACAGTCTGTGCTCTCCTCATCATTAGTGTTTACTGAACTGATGGGGACTGCAGCCCAGCCTGCTTATCACCACTCATCACAAATGAGGTTGCGATGGGGTTTGTTTTTTTCCAGCACAGTTGCCTTGTCCCTTCTCCTGCACTTGGATTTTTACTTGGAATGAAGAACAGAAAGGCATGGAAGGAAGTTCTCAGTGTCAGCCTTCAGTTTTGTCTTGCTTTTCACAAGTTTAGGCACAAGTTCTCTTTTCTTCTCCATCCTTGGCAGAATCTCAAGGAGATTTGCAAGGGAAAAGTCCTTTCCTTAAGTGTCTTCCCATACGGTCCTAATTGCCTCTAGTAGAGAACAGGATTAATTAGTAGGAATTTACTATGAGTGATATTAATGAGAAGCTCTTCTGAGCTTGCTTTCTCTTTACTTCTGCTTCTTCTTTAAGTGTTGGCAAAACTTTGCCCCTTCAACACAATTGAGTGGTTTTGTCCTTGATCCCAGGAAAAGGTGAGGTGGTGTGGTGCTGAGTATTGAGATAATTCCACCCTCCCAGCTCTTGTTTGAAAGGTCTCAACCTCTTAAAGCATGTCCTTTCTTGGAATTTACTTTGTTTTAACAAGAATCCCTGTTCTCTCCTGTGTTTCTCTATCAATCGATACGGTCAGCTCTGTGCTCAGCCCACACGTGCGTGATAAATGTTCTCCATATCTCAGAGCTTTGCAAGGGTCAGGGTCAAGGAGGAGGATTGTGGTGGTTGCATGGGAGACTCAGTGCTTGGCTTAGGTAGGCACTGACTGTCATCACCTCTGCTCATCAGCTCCCAGAGACAAGTGTCTGTAGAAACAAGCATCTGTAGAGACAAGCTCATCTTGGAGTCAAGAGTTAATCTTCCTCATCGTTGTGTAAGTGAAGGTCAGATCACTGGTGTGCAGAACCACTGTCCTTGCCACTTGCATGGGCTGGGGAACTGTCTTTGGATTTGGAGCCTATGTGAAGAAGACAGTTGACATCAGACATCAAAGTGTTAGGTGCCAGATATGTTGAAGGTTGGACTAGATGACCTTGAAAGGTCTCTTCCAACGCAGCCTATTCTATGGTTCTGTGATCTTGGAAGTCTTAGGAGATGTCATTGGGTTTTTTTTATTCTCTATATTTAAAATCTATAAAGAGAACATTTTAGGTAAAAAGGAGCAATGCAGCAATGTTTATATAAATATTTGAAGTATTCAGCCATATATCAGAGGCTTAAAGGTTCACACTTCTGCAAAGGAAGGGGCAGGATATCAAACCCAAAACCTCCTGAATTCTTGTAGTTCTGAAAAGAAGCTCATGAACTTGGGGAGAATCAAAATCCAGTTCCAGATTTTATGGCTCATTTCAGTCCTTTTCTATAAAGCTGCAGCTCCAAGATCCCCAAACAGACCAATTTAGAGGTAGGCAGTGAATGCTCTATGCCTTAGAGCTTCAAATCATACTCCTGCAACCAGAAACTGGTCCAAGTAGCCATATGGGTTGCATATAGTTGTTGTTGTTCATTATTTCTTGAGCACCACAGGTGTGCAGAGCACTTTGCAAGAGGATAAAAGGAGAAGGTCTCTGCTCCTCAGAGAGCTTCCACTCTAAATTAGATCGAGACAGCATCTCGAGAGCAATAAGGGATCAAAGTGGGAGAAAAGATGTGAAACCATGAAA
Organism: Caprimulgus europaeus; assembly: GCA_907165065.1. Next base: position 80,223,951 of record OU015528.1, read on the forward strand.
AACAAAGAGGCTTGAGAGCAGGATCCTGGTATTTATTCCCACTGGGAGAAAATCATTTGAGTTGATTTGCTTTTTCTGATTTTCTGTGGTTATTTAGGCTTTTTAATCTCCAGCAAGTTCTAATACATCTCCCAGCTCCTGCAGCCAAACACAGCCATCTCCATACAGCTACGTGGAGGTGATGCCCCATGCCACCTCTGTCACCTTTCAGTGGGGACTGTGGGCATCTCAGTGACGTTCCTGTTATCCCACAAAGCCCTGGCTCACCAGCATCACCACAGCAGCAGCTTTCCTTTACTCAGCTCTGGCCCAGATTGACAGACCATGGCTTAACAGAGAGAGAGGTGGTTTTTTAATGTGGTGACATATTTTTAAAAAATATTAGTTTTCTCCTGCTGTTTGGCTTCAGAAGACAGAGGTCTCCTGACATATGTCTTCCTTCAGAAATCTTGCCAAAATAAATCCTTGATGTTCCACCTGATGTGCACACAGTACTTCCATCCTCTATCTCCTTTGAAAAAAAAAACCCCACACTTAATCACATATCTAATTCTTTCCAACTTCAGCCAATGCTTTTTCCTTTAAATAAGCAGATTTTCCTCTTTCTTGTTGGCATGAAGAGTAGCGGTTTTGTGTCCCAGTGGCATCGTCACCTCGTGATGCTAAAAGCTGTAGGAGCAGGAGACATGGAGAGCTCAGAGTCAGTTTGAATGGCAGTGATGGATAAAAACACCTTATCCAGGTTTGACACGCTGGGAACTAAAGCATAGAAAAAAAACCCAAAACAGTGCATGATATCCCCAGAAAAGTCTCCAGCAGAGAGGAGAGTTAACCTCGAGTCTCCAAAGGCATAGTCCAGCACGTAACCCATAACAAATTCCCTTTTCTTTCTGTATATTTGCAATTATTTTGGGTTTTTCTCTTCTAGAGAGGAAGAAAATAAGAAATTAAAATTGAAAATGCTGTGAACTGGTCCTTAATGTTACCTGTGGGGCACAGCAAGTGTTTCATACTGCATCTCTTTTCCAAATAAGAGAGTTTGGGGGTTTTTTTCCCCCCAACAGAGTTGTAAAATTTCTCTAGGAGCCTTTTCCTTGGCTCCTGTAAAGCAAATGTGCTCAGTGCTTTGTAAAGCCTGAGCATGTTGGAGGTTTATTTCTCCAGTTCAGGTTGCACTGGAGCTGAAGAAAAGCCTGTAACCTTAGATTGATTTTTCTCCTTATGCTATTAAATCATTCAAATCTGTTAGCAGTCACTCTCCTCAAGCAGGGAGCGGGCAGGACACGCTGTTGTAGACCTTGATTGGTTACAGAGGTTTGTTTATGGGCAACGTGGCAGGTTTTGTTTAATATTCCTGAGGTTTGGTACTTTACATCCATCGATTTTTACAAGGCACAAGCTGTCAAGAGGCACCGGCGTGGCGTCGAATTGCAAAATGATTGAAATTCTTGGTGACAATGGGTGTGTTCAGGTTTATTTTGCTCCAGTTTGCTTGAATGAAACATTTCTTCAGCTTGGAGTGAGATATTTTGGCTGTGCTTACAGCAAGCTAGAAGAAAAGCCAAAGAAAACCATCACTGTTATCTGGCATCATGGGATGATCAGTTGAGACAAATTAAATTCATCTGTTTAGGCTGCAAGATGATAAGGGCCAATGGAGTAAGGTGTTGGCCACTGCTTACCCAACCATTGGGTATTTTGTTGGCCAGGAGGGCTCATATTCATTCAACTTGGTGTAAATGGGTTATGAAGGAAGAGAAGGGGAAGAAGAAGTGGATGGCTGCTGGTCTGCTCTTTTGCTTTTCCAGCATTTCAGTTGGAGAGATCTCTCTCCTTAAGCACAGAGCTCTGCGTGTGCTGAATGTTGGGTTGAACATCCATGCAAAGCAGGGTCACCTTTTCCCAAAGAACTGGCCAACTCCAAAGCCAATTCCAAATTATTTTTTTTTCACATAATCACGGCATGGTGGGGTTGGAAGGGACCTCAGGAGATCATCCAGTCCAACCCCCCTGCCAAAGCAGGTTCCCTACACCAGGTTGCACAGGAAAGCGTCCAGGTGGGTTTGAACATCTCCAGAGATGGAGACTCCACACCCTCTCTGGGCAGCCTGTCCCAGGGCTCCAGCACCCTCACAGCAAAGAAGTTTTTCCTTAACTTTGGCTGGAACCTCCAGTGTTCCAGTTTGTGCCCATTGCTCCTTGTCCTGTCACTGGGCACCACCAAAAAGAGCCCGGCCCCATCCATTTGGCCCCCACATTTCAGATATTTATAGACATGGATCAGATCCCCTTTTTATTCAAGGCCCCTTAATAATTTAAACTCTGATTATTTTTTGCTGCTACAGCTCCTTCTGCAGGTTCATGTTGCCGAGGATGATGGAGTAAAATTGTCTTGAGTGAGACAGAAAGAAATGGGATTTTCTCGTTGGCTGTGAAATAGTCCTTTCTGGATGTCCAAAGAAGGAGAGAGGAGAATTGATGGGCTCTGAAAGGCTTCCTTTCATCTCAAAAAGAAAAAGTACATTCTCAGTGGCCTCATGTTGTATGGGAGAAATTGGTATGCAAACCCCCAAGCCAGCACTTGACCCTTTTCTCCACCATGGGGTCTCTGAACACCCAGAAGAACTTCAGTGCTCTGGCTTTAAATAAGGAGCAGATTGTCCCCATCTCCCCCTTCCTCTTATCTCCACTGACAAATATAATTACAGCTTCACTTAAATTGCTGTAAATGAATTCTGGAGAGTAGAAAAATTGTGTATATATATCTCTCTACTGCAGAAATGAGCTGACTCGTGTGTTTTGGATGATGGGTCCATCCATCTCCACTGCTTGCAGGGAGGCATTGCTGGCACGATCAAACCCGAGGCTGCAGCCCCACCACTGCTAAAGAGAGATGATTCTTGCAGTGAGTCCATCTCCAGTTGTGAGGCTGATGGAAACTTCTCAAAATCTAGGATTTTTGACTAAAAATAGATATTTTTTCCCCCCATAAGAAAGGTGAGGTTTTCTGCTTTTTACTATGACCAAATAAGCACCCCTAGATCTGATCCTGCGTGACCCAAAAGTCCTGCTACCCTCCAAGAAAACAAATGTCACTTGGAGGTCTCACAGCTGAAAGGTGGGTGGCAGCTGGACAAACAGCTTTTCCAAAGCACCATCCCAAAGTCATCTCTTAACACCGTTATCTGCAGATAAGAAGCTGTGTAAATAAGCCCATCACCCCCCTGACCCCACTGATAATTTCATTTTCTTTGTGGGAGAGACCTCAGTGAGCAGAGAGAGACTTGGAGAAGTATCAGGGTGTGCTTCAAAAGGGGCATCTTTGTTATTCCCATTCACCCTGGGTGGATTGTCATTCTCATTTTCCTCTTTATTTCCCTTTTACACTCGAGTTAATTATTGTCAACAATATTTGCCAGGCTGTGAATTTCTCTATCATATTCCTTGTTTAAAAAAAACCCCAAAAATATCAATATTGCTGTGGTTGCAGGAGTTACTGAAGGAGGTTACGTCCAGGGGCCGTGTTTTAGATGGCTTCACCCGTGCATGCTTTTCTCTGTTGTCATTCACAGGACACTTAGATGCACAATTGGGCACTTTGCCAGGTGCAATCTTTTCATAAAATCATAGAATGGTTTGGGTTGGAAGGGACCTTAAAGCTCATCCAGTGCCAACCCCCCTGCCATCAGCAGGGACACCTTCCACTAGACCAGGTTGCTCAAAGCCTCATCCAACCTGGCCCAGAACACTTCCAGAGAGGGGCAGCCACAGCTTCTCTGGCCAACCTGGGCCAGTGTCTCACCACCCTCACACCAAAGAATTTCTTCCTAATGTCCAATCTAAACCGACCCTCTTCCAGCTTAAAACCATTTCCCCTTGTTCTATCACTAACTGGCCTTATGAAAAGTCTTTCCCCAGCTTTCTTGGAGCCCCTTCAGGTACTGGGAGGCCACTAGAAGGTCTCCCTGGAGCCTTCTCTTCTCCAGGCTGAACAGCCCCAACTCTCTCAGCCTGTCCTCACAGCAGAGCTGCTCCAGCCCTCAGATCATCCTCGTGGCCCACACAGTTCGGTGTCATTGGCAAACTTGCTGAGGGTTCACTCCATCCCACAATTCCTTTTGCTTTGTGGCACTCTTTTAATTCTACAGTTGTGTCTGGTATGTTTACCTCAGCTTCAATTTGTTTTGCACAAAATAAATTGGGGCTTTTTATCTCCTTATTTTCTCTGCCTTTTTTGTTGTTTTTTTCTTTTCTTTGGTTTTGTTTTTGTTTTTTCTTTTCAGAGGTATATTTACTTTTAGGAGTGAATCTAAAGCTCTGTGTCGTTTCCTCTTTCAAAGCAGGTCTTTGACTGCACAAACAGCAGCAAGTGACATTTACTTAATCAGTCTCCATCAAATTGAAAGTTTATTGTCCACAGTTCCTTGGTGATGTACAAACCCTTTTTGTGCAGAGTTGTGTTGGTGTCTGGTGAAGGGTTTATCGGGCAAAGAACGTTAGAGCAAGAGAAGAGAGGAGACGTTTCTTAACGGCAGCATTCTGCCGTTATTCAGGTTGATCATCGAACAATGAGCTGAAAATGTGAAGCAACCATGAAAAAAAGTAGATGTGGCAGGGCAAAAAGGCCAACAGCATCCTGGCCTGGATCAGCACCAGTGTGGCCAGTAGGAGCAGGGCAGTGCTGGTCCCCCTGCACTGGGCACTGGTGAGGCCGCAGCTCGAGTGCTGGGTTCAGTGTTGGGCCCCTGACTCCAAGAAGGACCTGGAGGTGCTGGAGCGTGTCCAGAGAAGGGCAACGGAGCTGGGGAAGGGTCTGGAGCACAAGTGTGCTGAGTTCCCGGCTGAGGGAACTGGGGGTGCTGAGCCTGGAGAAAAGGAGGCTGAGGGGAGACCTTGTGGCTCTGACCAAGTCCCTGCAAGGAGGGTGGAGAGAGGTGGGGGTGGGTCTGTTCAACCAAGGACCAGGTGACAGGCCAAGAGGAAATGGCCTCAAGTTGTGCCCAGGGCAGTTGAAATTGGATGTGAGGAAGAATTTCTCTGCTGAAAGGGTTCTGAGGCATTGGCAGGGGTTGCCCAGGGCAGTGGTGGAGTCCCCATCCCTGGAGGGATTGAAGAGTTGTGTAGACACAGTGCTGAGGAGACAGGAAAGCACTATTCCTGTTGTGACACCACTTACAGCTCCAATACAGCACACAGCTCTGGTCAGCCATGTTCAAGACAAATTATTTGAACCAAAATGGGTGCAGAAACTTGCTTTTGTCAAGCACTGGAACAGACTGCCCAGGGAAATGGTGGAGTCACCATCCCTGGAGGTTTTTGGAAGATGAGTAGACATGGCACATAGGGACATGGTTTAATGGTAGACTTGGCAGAGTTAGGTTAATAGTTGGACTCAATGATCTTGAGGATCTTTTCCAACCCTGTGGTTCTATGAAGAGGGATGCTAGGGATGGGGAACTCCATAAGGCAAAGAATAATGTGGGCATCTGCAGAACCAAATATAAAACATCAGTGAATAAGTTTAGGCTGGACATTAGATCCCAAACTTTAACTTCCCTGATGGAAAATGATGTTTTGAAGGAGCCAGCTAGGGCAGAAATCTGAACAACTTTAATAGGGTTCACAAATTTATACTCAAGGCCATGGGACACGGGACTTGTGGGGACTGGACTTGATGATCCAGGACATCCCCTGTAATCCCATTATTTAATTCAAGTGGAAGTTGTCTAAGTGGGGCTGCCTGATTTCACACATTGCCAATCACCCTGTGCAGGAAGTCATTTCTAAAGTGCTGCTTGAACAAGGACTTGAACTCAGATATTTGGGATATGCTGCTTCTAATTGGGATGGGATATATGATAATGACGTGTTAGTCCTGTTAGTGAAGCTACTTCCTTAGCTCAAGTGGCAGCAAATTGTGTTCCAGAGGAGAAGGTTCAGGGTTCAGGCACTGTGGCAAAATAATAGGGATGAAGGCTGCAGAGTTGTAGCTCTCCAAGAGAGATGGTGCTCTCTTGGAATAAACTCAAGGTGCTGTTTTAAAGAGGTCTCAGTGGAAGGGAAACATTTGGTCCATGATCAACTCATACCTGTTGCCTGCTTTTTAATTGTTTTACTGCCCAAGAGCTGTGTTTTATTAACAAGAACAAAGAAAGCCTTGTAGATACCTCTGAAGGGATGGGGACAGGCAAAGACTCACTTGAGATTACATGGGGAAGTCTATGGTGACCAAAAAGGACTATCTTTCCTGTTGGTGCCATGCTTAGCTCCTGAGGAGCTCTTTTCTCACTCTAAGTAGAGCGAGATAAATGTTCCTGGATTTTGCAGCTACAGAAATACTCATCACAGAGCAATATCTTCCCAGGGAAATGTATTCTGGTGGTTGATTAAACCCCTCAGGTTCACTTTGGAGTTTAATCAATTGCAGAAGCAGTTTATTGCTTCGTACACTCCCAAATCATTGTGGTTATTGCTCAGCCAAAAGGTGGGAGAGAACACACATATTGAGGGTGGAAGCAGAGGAGATGCTGTGGTGGCTAAAGCTGAGCAGTGTTGATGAAATATGTTCACGAATTTATACTGTCTTCTCTTGCTAGCCATGTCTCCTGGCCAGGACAGCCATGCCAGTATGGAACACCTTCCTGCCTCTGAACAGATCCTTCAAACCCTGAGTGAGCTGGCCAGGTCTTTTCAAGAGATGGCTGACCGCTGCCTGCTGGTTCTGCATTTGGAAGTCAGGTAAAAGCCCTGAATTCATGGATTTTTGGGGAGCTTGGGAGAATATAGGTTAAAATCATGTCCAGAATACATATTATGGCACCTGAGACAGATATACTTGCCTGCTGTAGCACCAAAGGTCAGTCCAGAAATGCTAGATCCCATCACCATGGATGGCCAAAGGTGGGATGGAGGCAGGATACTGAAAGTGGAATTTCCTTGGGATACCTGTGTCTTATAGGGGCAACGAAGCTGGTGAAGGGGCTGGAGAAGAAGCCTTATGAGGAGTGGCTGAGGGAACTGGGGTTGTTTAGTCTGGAGAAAAGGAGGCTGAGGGGAGACCTTATCACTGTCTACAACTCCCTGAAAGGAGGTTTTAGGGAGGTGGGTATGTGCATTTTATCTGAGGTAACAAGTGATAGAACAAGAGGAAATGGCCTTAAGTTGCACCAAGGGAGGTTCAGATTGGATGTCAGGAAATACTTCTTCACTGAAGGGTTCTCAGACACTGGCACGGGCTGCCCAGGGAGGTGGTTGAGTCCCCATCCCTGGAGGTGTTTAAAAGATGGGTAGACGAGGTGTTCTGAGATATGGTTTAGTAGTGGACAGATATGGTTGGACTCGATGATCTCAGAGGTCTTTTCCAACCAGGAGATTCTATGATTATGTGTCAGAGACTAAGAAAATTGGAGTTTTGGGGGCTTTATCCTTGGAAAATTGCACAGTGATGTTTTCATAGTCTCACAGGTGTGTGAACATTTATTAACCACTGCGCTTCGGAGCTTTTCTTACTACTTTTTCAACTAGTAACAGAAACTGGGAAACCAGCTGGATTTTTTTAATGGGATGGATAATTTTATGATGTCTCTGATCACATGAAAATATCAAAGGCAGCAAATCCTTTTCTTCAAGCTGCCAACTATCCACTCTGGGGCTGGAAAGATGTTTTTTCCCTTATGCATTGTATTGGCCAAGTGTCTTTTCATTGCTCCCCTTTTCTCTGAAGCATCAAATATAAAGGGATGTCAGAGACAGGCAATGAGACTTGATGGACCATCAGTTTGTTCTACTGTGACATATCCTGAGCCATATTGTGTCCTTGTGTACATTGGCAGAGCTCTGGTGAAGTCAGTATGGAGCTTTAAGAAAAAAATACACATTAGTTACTGTCAGCAGCCCTTCAACCTGCTATCCATCATCTGCTGGCCACTTGATTGCAGGCATCACAAGCAAGCTGGGGTTTGAAGGATTCAAGGAAAAGATTGTTAAGGTATGGAAATGGAGCAGCTTCCCAGCTGTGATGTAATCCAAGGTGATGCCTGAGGTAACCTGGACTCGTGGTACAGGCACCAGCCTAAATGGGTTTCTGGCCTCAGTCCTCTGTGGTTTTCCATCATGCTTGGGTTAAGCAGAAAGAAGTGCAAATGTAATTCAGGAAAATAAAAATTGCTGTCATTTTAGAGCAGACTCTTGCCCACCTCCTTTGGTGCTGCTAACAGGAGTCCCAGTTTGTTGGTGTAAATACACCAAAGCATGTTACTTTGTGCAATGAATGGAAAGTGCAACCTCACCTCCAGCACTGGGGGCAGTTTTGGGCATCACAGGATAAAAAGGATCTAAAGCTGCTGGAGAGTGTCCAGAGGAGGGACACAACATTGGTGAAGGGTTTAGAGGAAAAACCATACAAGGAGAAGCTGAAGTCACTTGGTTTGTTCAGCCTGGAGAAGAGGAGACTGAGAGGAGATCTCACCATGGTTTAGAACTTCCTCCCCAGGGGAAGAGGAGGGGCAGGCGCTGAGCTCTTCTCTCTGGCCACCAACACCAGGAGCAGAGGACATGGCAGGAAGATGTGGCAGGGGAGGGGGAGGTTGGCCATGAGGAAAAGGTTCTTGAGGCAGAGGGTGGTGGAGCACTGGCACAGGCTCCCCAGGGAGGTGCTGATGGCCCCAAGGCTGACAGGATTCCAGCAGCATTTGGCCAAGGCCCTCAGGGACATGGTGTGAATGTTGGGCTTGTCCTGTGCAGGGCCATGAGTTGGACTGGATGATCCTTGTGGGTCCCTTCCAAATCACAACAGTCTATGATTCTATGGAAGGATTGAGAGAGATGCTAACAACCAGGAAAATCCCCAGCAGGGTGGGAGCTTCCCCATATTCATCACTTTGTGTTTGCAGCCACCTACAGTAACAGAGGAAAATCCCAATCCCTCTGATGGCTCTTGCTTGCAGGTTTCTCTGAGATTCCTACACCAGCTCCCTGGATCCGTGCCAGGGCCAAGGTGCTCAGTACAATGTGTTTTCATTCACAGAAACCCTGTGCTTAAAGAGCCACTCAGAGCACATTTGTAAAGAGCCTGAGAATTTATCCTGCTTCTTGCTGTTACAGCTGCAGTCTAAGAAAACACCAGCGAACAGCAAAGCAGATGTGAGACAACACAATTATCCCCTCATAATTCTCCTCCCTTAGGTCCTCCTATTTGTTCACATTTCTGCCAGATACAGGTTGACACCAGCCCAGCATTGGCTTCTCTTCCTCCACTGCCATGTGGATATGACTTGAGGACAGTGGACATTAAGATCCTGCTCCTTGGATTTATATCTGCTTCCTTAAAGGAAATCTGTTGGCTCCTTCAGATCATTAACTCTTTATTTTGTTACAAATAACCATGGAGTTTTAGATTAATTAATGTCTGTTAATATAGTGTTCTTCACTCCAAGAAGGCCATGGAGGTGCTGGAGCGTGTCCAGAGAAGGGCAGCGGAGCTGGGGAAGGGTCTGGAGCACAAGTGTGCTGAGTTCCCGGCTGAGGGAACTGGGGGTGTTGAGCCTGGAGAGAAGGAGGCTGAGGGGAGACCTTGTGGCTCTGTCCAAGTCCCTGACAGGAGGGTGGAGAGAGGTGGGGGTGGCTCTGTTCAACCAAGGGCCAAGTGACAGGACAAGAGGAAATGGCCTCAAGTTGTGGCCAGGGCAGTTGAAATTGGATGTGAGGAAGAATTTCTCTGCTGAAAGGGTTCTGAGGAATTGGAAGGGGTTGCCCAGGGCAGTGGTGGAGTCCCCATCCCTGGAGGGATTGAAGAGTGGTGTAGACACAGTGCTGAGGGACATGGGTCAGTCAGGGACTTGTCAGTGTTGGGTTGATGATTGGACTTGATGATCTTAAAGGGCTTTTCCAATCGAGGCAATTCTGGGATTCTGTGATTTGGCAGTTTCCTATAAAAAGCCCTATATAGAATTATACAGGAGCAGGCACTAAAGAGTGCAAACAGATATTTTTACTCTTGAAATTTCCCTAAATTGAACATTTTCCAGGAGGATGGTGAACATAAAAGCAAGGACTCACTTGCCAAAGCTTCTCCCACCCCAGCACAGCTCCCCACTCTTCTGGCCAGTCCAGTGTGAACTGTCTGTCTCAGTGTGCTGATCCTAAGTGATGCTACAAGTGCAAAGGATATTTCACCCAGGCATCAATTTGGCCATGGTTTCTTCACAGATAAAATTCAGAAGAACCCAACCAACCTCCTGTCCCCATTGAGTGATGTGAGTGGAACCCAAGAATTACACAAGCAGAGGGAGTTTTGCTTTCAACTTTGCTGAACTTAGCACTTTCCTCTATAGGTTCAAGAGAAATTAATTACATTTTTTTGCAGAACCATAGCAGGTGATTTGAATGCAGAGAACTTCTCCTTTGATGCAGGGGAAAAAAGTTGCAATGGTGTGAAGTGCTTGGCAATAGTCACAATCGTGGCCTCCTAATTATCATTTCATGTCCCCTGGCTCACTCCTTCTGCCAGTTATAACTGTTATTAGGTCTTTATGGTACACAGAAGAACTTCTTTTTGAGCATCAGTATGGAAGTGCTGCTGAATTGGCATGTGTGAGGTTGGAGAAGGTGGTGAAAAGACACTTGGCCACTTTAGTGGGCTGATCTAGGACAGATCTGTTAATGAAAGGTCCATTGTATTCACCTCTGAAGATGGGACAGTGACATGGCAGGAGGAGGATGTGTTTAATGCAGACATAACCACCCATTTCTTCAAATTATTGTTAATTTTTACTTGCTTGAACATTGGAAGGAAAAGAAGAAGCCAACATTTTGCATACCCACTGATATTTTAACGTCGGGGTTGTTGCCCCACATCTGGGGCCTGAAAGATGATGAGGGGCCTGGAGCATCTCCCCTATGAGGAGAGGCTGAGAGAGCTGGGACTGTTCAGCCTGGAGAAGAGCAGCCTGAGAGGGGATCTGATCCATGTCTATAAATATCTGAAATGTGGGGACCAAATGGATGGGGCCGGGCTCTTTTGGTGGTGCCCAGTGACAGGACAAGGGGCAATGGGCACAAACTGGGACACTGGGAGTTCCAGAGAAACTGAAGGAAAAACTTCTTTGCTGTGAGAGTGTTGGAGCCCTGGGACAGGCTGCCCAGAGAGGGTGTGGAGTCTCCATCTCTGGAGATGTTCAAACCCACCTGGACACTTTCCTGTGCAACCTGGTGTAGGGAACCTGCTTTGTCAGGGGGGTTGGACTGGATGATCTCCTGAGGTCCCTTCCAACCCCACCATTCTGTGATCCTGTGATTTCTCTCTTCTGTCTCACAGAGTCCATTGCTTCCACTACCTGATCCCGCTGGCTAAACAAGGGAACTACGCCATCGTCGCCAACGTGGAGAGTATGGACTATGACCCCCTGGTTGTCCGGCTCAACAAGGACATCAGTGCTATCGAGGAAGCCATGAGCGCCAGCCTCCAGCAGCACAAGTTCCAGTACATCTTTGAAGGTCAGGCATTTAGGAATAGCACAGGGGTTAATGGTTTTAAACTAAAAGAGAGGAGATTCAGACTAGAGATAAGGAAGCAATTTTTTTACAATGAAGGTGGTGAGACACTGGCCCAGGTTGCCCAGAGAGGTGGTAGATGCCCCATCTCTGGTAACATTCAAGGTCAGGTTGGATGGGGCTCTGAGCAACCTGATCTGGTTGAAGATGTCCCTGCTCAGTGCAGGGGGGTTGGACTAGATGACCTTGAAAGGTCCCTTCCAACCCAAACAACTCAATTATTCTATGTTTTACCATACAAGTTTGAGATGATTTTTCATTCTCATCCCAAAGCTCCACAGTATTCCTTTTTGGGGGTGATTGTGGTACTGTTGCCACCTACAGCAGATGGATAAGTGAGACCCATGCAAACACAGGGCACTCAAAAACCCTGTTGCTTCCATACCATTTCTGAGGTATCTGGCTGAACAGGAGACACAGCCCATGCTGAGTAGGAAAGCAGGAAGCTGATGTACATGCAGGACAGTTCATCCTCAAGAAGCCATAGGGCATGTGTACATATTACAAGCACAGCTCTATTAACGGTGCAGTTCCTATCTGAAGTGGAGCCATTCCACTCCTCAAATTAAATTTAGAGAACATTAGCTCTTCTGATGTCTCATCTGTCGTGATTACCTTGGAGAATATCAATCATGTCTTGGTTCATCTCCCCTGTATTTATTTGTGGAGCTGACACACAGTTCTCTTGCCTGCACGCCAGGATACGAGTCCTTTTATGTGGTCATTGTTCAAAGTCAGGAGAAGGTAGGGACTGGAGATGCACCCATTGACAAATATAATGTCAACAGGGATGAAGGCTTTGCAGGCCTGGCTAGCCTTATTTTGGCCACTCTTTCTGGTCTTAGAGAAGGCTTTTAGTACCTGTGTACTGCCCCCCTGTACTCATGTAGCTACTGGTGGAACATTTTTTGATCAGATGTTTTCTGAGCTGTGTGAATCCATGGCAAACTGAATGGTCATCAGCACATTGTAGAGCTCCTCTTACAGCTCAGGTCTCCTGTATCTGTTTGAGGAGACAGTGAAATGGCTCCAGACAGAGCCATGGGGACATGGTAGCTCACTAAACCATAAGGTTGAAATTCATTCACATGGTCTTCATGAAATGTGGGCACCTCTTAAGCCCAGTTTTGGGGCTTACATATACTCTGTGGTGGTTATCTGAGCACGAACATATTTTCTTAATTCAGACTTTTAATCCATGTCTTATCTTGTACAGACCTGTGCACTGCATGAATTGGGCTGGGTTTGAGGTTTTTTTGTGGAATGCAACATGAATGGATACATAATTTTGGGGTTCACTGTGACTTTTAGCAGCTGGCTATGTTCTTCAGCAGCAGCAGAAAGCTGGAGACATCATTCAGACACAATAAACTGTTCAGGACTGATCAGAGAGAGGTTGCACATCAAGAGCATTGAAATGCAGAACATCTCTTGTGGACTGTGAAGTTACCAGGGTTACATACCACCCTTGATAACAGACTAAAACACTGTCATTTTGTAGGAGCAGTAGTGGTGGCCCATTGCTCTGCCCAGACAGAGAGAGGGACTGAAAGGGACATTATGCAAAGCCTGATTACAAATCTGGAAGTGCCCTGGAAATATCAATGGTTATGATAATGCAACTTTGAGTTCCTGTAGTGTTTGGGGGGTGTTTTTGTATTTTTACTACAGAAGGAAACCTTGAGGAAAGTCCTACTTAAATGCAGAGAGAAGGTACTGACGGCTTTTCCCACCTACAGTCCAGTGAATCTCCTGTTCCAGCTCCCATGTACCACTTAACAGTGCTGATTCATGGGTTTTATGATGAATTATTGTCACTAAGTGTCTTCCTCCTGTGGTTTTATTGTTTATCTCCTCACTCTGGCAGGTTTGGGCCACCTTATTTCCTGCATTCTTATCAACGGCGCCCACTACTTCAAGCGCATCAGTGAATCTGGCATCAAGAAAATGTGTAGGAACATCTTCATCCTCCAGCAAAACCTGACCAACATCACCATGTCACGTGAGGCTGACCTGGATTTTGCAAGGTAAGCAGAGAGCCCTGTGTTGTGTTTGGTACTATTTTGATGTCCACCTGTACATAGGTAGCTCCTTCCAAAGCTTTCAGCACTCATGTGCACAACTGGATGGATATCAAGTTAAACCCATAGAAATGTTAATTGTAATATTTGGTTGCCCAAGAAAGTTGTGGCTGCTCCTCCTGGAAGTGTTGAAGGCCAGGTTGGATGAGGCTTTGAGCAACCTGGTCTAGTGGAAGGTGTCCCTGCTGCTGGCAGGGGGGTTGGAACTGGATGAGCTTTAAGGTCCCTTCCAACCCAAACCATCCTATGATTCTATGATCACCTCAGAGGAACAGTTTGTGTGAACCTTAGGGATGGCAGATGCCATCTCCATTCAAGTTCTGTCACTTGTAGAATAGTAGTGATAGCAAAATAAAAACAAAACTGGACATGATAGATCTCTTGCAGGTTTCTCACCAGTCTTCCTGCTTTATTCACTAAAGGGGAATCATTTGAGGAATAAACAAACACTGAACAGTGCATGCTTTGTACATGGACCTAGGGTGCTGACCACCAGTAGATATATTGGTTGATCCTCTGGGCAGCAGCTGGTTCAGCAACAGGCAGCTGAACCCATGAAACAGCCAAAGGAAGAGTCTGGAACTTGGAAATTAAGGTGTGTAGATCAAATGACAGAGTTTTGCGTGACACTCGGGTATGACCCACCACAAACACTGGCAATAGTTGGTGTCATCATTTGGCCATCGCTCTTGGAGACTGAATTACTAGGGAAGCATCAGCCCCTCAGATGAGGGAGAGTAGATATGACCAAGTGCCTCATTGACTTGGGCTCTCATATGGGGAATGATCTCATTATTGAATTAGTTTCTTCATAATAACATTGACATGGAGAAGTTATAAATGCTGAGGCCTGGAGTGGGGGGAGAGAGAAAGATCCATTACTAACTCTCCAAGGAATAGAGTTCCCAAATTCAATTTTTCCTTTTTTTAAATGAGGTTTTGTTGGGGTTTTTTTTGCCTGATCTGTTGAAATGTTCAATAAATTAGCTCAGGTTTTTTGGCAGGTAGAACAGAGCTTGAACATGTGCTGACAGCAACTGGCACCCAGCTAATGAAATGCTGACCAAGCGCTGCTGGAGGCTGGCACAGCATGGTTGGCTGTTTTCTGGAGAGGGTTTTGCAGTCAGGGTTGAATATCCATGGAGCTCTGACTCGTAGTGCTGCATAATTTGATGTGGAGTTTGAAGGGAAGGGCAAGGAAGGAACGTGTTCACTCCTCCTCATCTTGTTTGATGGGTGATGTGCCAGACCAGCAGTTTTCACCATGTCAACCACATACAAACCTACTTCATATATGATTTATGTGACCAATACATTTTCTCCTGTGCTGCTGGGTACCACCACCACCAGCTGTGGAGCTCAGAAGAGATCCCTGAGCTTTCTGCAGAGCAGCATCAGCTGCTTTGTGGTACCTGTGACACAGATTTCACCCCATAATATTAATTCAACAACATTTCTTTTTCCCTTTCATGACTGCACCGCTTCCCTCTTTCTTTTGGAGCAGATTTCTGTGATCTAGAGAGTATGTTTTATTCTTTTCTTCTTGAGATGATTCCTGAATACTTATTATCCAGATTCTCCTCTTAGATAAACAAGCTACCTCATGCATCCAAACCCTACCCTGCTCACCTGGATTTACAATTACCTGAGCAAGTTCTTGTGTTACCCCAGGGACTCCAGTTACCAAGGTCTAGTCAAACTATAAAATAAACACAACAGCTCACCTCCAGAAAGTAAAACCCCACATCAGTGTAGGATAAAAGTGATTTATAAAAGTGAAAGTTGTTATTTCATGTATGGGATCAGTGGCAGAGCTGATGGAGAAATACTCATTCACCTGCTCTTCTTGGTAACTGGGGTAAATTCCCTCCCTGCTTCACTTCTCCAAGGACCTGAGTGATCATGACTGAATGGGAGAGATTTCTGAAGGGAGTCTTAACCCAGCTTGGGACTCACTGCCCCATCTCTGCTCTTTGCATTTGCCCTTGTGCCAGAGGTGATGAGTGGTGGCCCTCCAGGGTCTGTACTGGGACCAGGACCGTTCAATATTTTCATCAGTGACATCAACAGTGGGATGGAGTGCACCCCCAGCAAGTCTGCAGATGACACCAAGCTGAGTGGTGAGGTTGACACGCCTGAGGGACACGATGCCATCCAGAGGGACCTGGACAAACTCAACAAGTGGGTCCATGTGAACTTCATGAGGTTCAACAAGGCCAAGAGCAGGGTCCTGCACATGGATCAGGGCAACCCCAAGCACAAATCCAGGCTGGGTGGGGAATGGCTGGAGAGCAGCTCTGAGGAGAAGGACTTGGGGTGCTGGGGGAGGAGAAGCTCCACATGAGGCGGCACCGTGCGCTGGCAGCACAGAGCCAATAACCGTGTCCTGGGCTGCACCCAGAGCAGCGTGGGCAGCAGGGCCAGGGAGGGGATTCTGCCCCTCTGCTCCGCTCTCCTGAGACCCCCCCTGCAGTGCTGCCTCCAGTGCTGGGGCCACCAACAGCACAAGGACATGGAGCTACTGGAGCCAGTGCAGAGGAGGCCACGAGGATGATGCCAGGGCTGGAGCAGCTCTGCTGTGAGGACAGGCTGAGAGAGTTGGGGCTGTTCAGCCTGGAGAAGAGAAGGCTCCAGGGAGACCTTCTAGTGGCCTTTCAGTACCTAAAGGGGCCTATAAGAAAGATGGGGACAGACTTTTTAGCAGGGCCTGTGGTGACAGGACAAGGGGTGATGGGTTTAAACTAAAAGAGGGGAGATTTAGACTAGATGTAAGAAGAAATTTTTTACACTGAGGGTGGTGAGACACTGGCCCAGGTTGCTCAGAGAAGTGGTAGAAGCCCCATCCCTGGAAACATTCTAGGTCAGGTTGGACAGGGCTCTGAGCAACTTGATCTGGTTGAAGATGTCCCTGCTTACTGCAGGGAGGTTGGACTAGATGACCTTGAGATGTCCCTTCCAACCCAAACCATTCCATGAGTCTGTGATAAAATAATTCAACATTTTCTCTGATTTCTTTAAGGAACTTGATTAGAAGTCATGAGCTCCCTTGGTCAGAGAAAGACATCATTTAGTGTTCTTTTCACACACACAGGAAAATAGATTTTCTCAGGCAGTTATAAAGTTCTTTGCCCTCCAAGTTGGATCTAAACCTCATCTGAAGCTGAATGGCTTGTGATTCCCCTGGACAACCAGTTCACTGCCCCTGTTACTCTCTTGCCCTCTTGATATTTCTTTGTCCATGTGAGTGTGACACTCAGGGTTCAGAAGCAATCAGCCATAATTAACAATCAATTCATCACTCCTCATACACTCACCCTTTGTACCTTAAGTTTTAATTCTGGATCAGGTCCTTCTCTGAAAGTGAATGCATTTAAAGTCTGATGTGCCCAAGTTTATAAGAAAAACCAGACCATTTGAGAAAGGACCAAAAGACTTTCAAGATCCTCCTGGGTGGCATGCTTTTGATTTTGGGTTTAGTTTTGGTTTTATTTTTTGCCTTTTATATATTCTGCAATGCTTTCTTTGAGCCCCAGAGAGCACTGGGCATCCCTGTTCTTCTCTTAGTTGCTGTCTCAGGCAGTAGAAACCCCACCCAGGGAAGGTGAAGGGGGAAGATCTTTCTCCTCTGAAGCCAAAATCACATAGAGGATTCACAGCAGAATCTTAACTCGTTAAACACTCCCTGGTTCTGGTGAGGCTCTTGCTGTTTAAACCACATTTTTCAAAAGATCTGTAACCTGAAAGGAGGGTGGAGAGAGGTGGGAGTTGGTCTCTTGTCCCAAGTAACAAGCAATGGAATGAGAGGAAATGGCCTCAAGTTGCCCCAGGGGAGGTTTAGATTGGATCTGGGGAAAAACTTCTTCACCCAAAGGGTTGTCAAGCACTGGAACAGGCTGCCCAGGGAGGTGGTGGAGTCCCCGTCTCTGGTGGGATTTAAAAGATGGGTAGACAAGGTGCTGAGGGACATGGGTTAGAGGTGGAATTGGTAGTGTTGGTTTATGGTTGGACTCTGATCTTAAAGGTCTTTTCCAACCACTGTGATTCTGTGATTCAGCAGGTGACAACAGCAGGATTTGCTGCTTTGGGAGTAGTACCATGGCAGGGGGAAAATGTGTTTTAAATGAGTTTTGCTTTGAGATTCTCGAATCAAGGTAGAGCAGGGTAGGAAAACTCTCAGCAGAGCATCACAAAGCAGAGCCAGAGCACATTTCCATTGAAAATAATAAATTATCAAGTTCTACAAGCTCTACAAAGCTCACCAACAGGAGAAAGGGTCAAATAGGCTGGTTCTGACTGCTGAGGTGTTGCAAAAGGATTTGTAGCATTTGCTAAATTTCCTGCAAATATTAATAGGTTTTTCCCTGCCATGTGTATTCAGTATCTAGGCCAGCAGAAATGCAGTCAGTCATTAGGGCATCCACTACTATTTTAAAGAAAAAGCAATATTTTCTTCCTTAAGCCTATACTGCAAAGTGTGGGATTGAGAATGAGTTCCAAATATCTCCAAATTTTGGAAGTTTCAGACTCAGAATTCAATTGATGGTATTAGAGGGATAAAATACAGCTTCAAATTTGGATTCCAGTTCAGATCTTTTCCCTTGTGCCTTCTTTCCTACTCCCCTCTTTATCCCCACTAAAAATTATACTTGCATTTTTATGCAGAGATTTCATCAGAGGTAGTCAAAAAAAAAGTGTAGATTTCTGCTTCAGACTTATCCTTAAATAAAATATCATTCAACTCTTAGATTTTCATTTTTCATAGCAAGAAAAAAAAAACCAACTTTCTCAGACATACAGCAGTGATAAAATTGCCCTATTCTTGAAAGTTAATTGAGGTGGTTGCAAGGGGAAGGGAGAAACCAGTGATGAAATGTGAACATTTCATACAACACAATGTCATCTTGACCTCTGAGATGAAGGTTTTTCAGTGGTGCTGCTCATCATTACTGGGTCTGAAAGTGTCCTTCATCCCTTAAATGGTTTGCAGCATAGAAAACCAGAGGTGTCTGTACACCTCAAGGGTTAGGTTGGAGGTTTCCCTGCTGATGCCATTCAAGTTAGCAGTTGGCCATCAAGTAGATGGATGGCCATCCATCCCACAGGGACCAGGAAACTCTTTTCCTGCTGCTAAAGATGTTACCAGGACCTTTGGCTCTGACCACCTCTTCCTAGTAAATGTGACACTTAGATTGTCACTGCCAACTCTGAAGTCCACAGTGAGAAGTGATGGGGAGAAGCCATCAGCACGCCAGAGAGTTGCTCACAGGTTGGCCATGAATAAGCCCTCAAAATGTAGTTCAGACACCTGTGTTTCAATCTATCAGTATACAAGAGCTGCTTCAATTTTTATCTTTCACAAAGGAGAGTGACTTTTGCTTCCAATCCCCAGCAAAATACAGCTGGAGCTGCTGCTCTGACCTTGTTCTTCTGCATCCATGCTCTCCTGGTGACACCCGTGATGCTATGACGTAGATGTACTTGGTTATACTCTTGTATTCTTTGGGCAAACACCTTCCCTCTATCCATACAGCTACCTGTGGAATCAGGAGAGGACAGCACCAGTCCTCATACTGGTTTCAAAGTGAGAACTGCCAAAGGATTTGTAGAAAGCAGTTACAATGAACACCAATTACCCTAAATGAGTCCTGGAAACACACCCTTTACCCCAAACCCATCTTCATTTAGGTGGGGAGGGTGAGAGAGTGTAGATGAAGGAGGATGCAGCTGGAGCTTGAGCTTTCTTTCAAACCAGTGTCAAACTGCTGCTGAATCATTGGTTGGGTTGGATACCAAGGTCAAGGTGCTGAGATGTCTTCACAGGGCCACATGGTGTGATGGGAAGAGAATAGCATGGATTTGGGAAGCAGCAGATCTATTTTTGCTTTTAAGTTTGAGTGAATCACATCAGCAGAGTGGATACAGACCCTGCAGGCTTAGGACAAGCTCAGTTGGTGACAAGGAGCAGAGATGTCCTTGTGTTACAATTTTCCAGTGCAAACAGGCAAATTGCTTGCAGCACAAACATGCACAGAGGTGACAGGGTTGTCCCATCTGGCTCCAGTTACTGGAAAACACCACAGGGAACAATCTCTGAACTGCAGCAGTGGGATTTGGGAACCTTATGAAGTTCACTAAGGGCAACTGTAGGGTCCTGCACGTGGGGAGGAATAACCCCAGGCACCAGGACAGGTTGGGAGTTGACCTGCTGGAAAGCAGCTCTGCAGAGAAGGACCTGGGAGTGATGGGGGATGACTGGTTGACCATGAGCCAACAACATGCCCTTGTGGCCAAGAAGGCCAATGGTCTCCTGGGGTAGATTGGGAAGAGTGTGACCAGCAGGTTGAGGGAGGTTCTCCTCCCCCTCTACTCTGCCCTGCTGAGGCCACATCTGCAGTGTTGTGTCCAGTTCTGGGCTCCTCAGTTCAAGAAGGACAGGGAACTTCTGGAGAGAGCCCAGTGGAGGCTACAAAGATGATTAAGAGGCTGGAGCATCTTTCTGATGAGGAAAGACTGAGAGAGCTGGGGCTGTTCACCCTGGAGAAGAGCAGGCTGAGAGGGGACCTTATCAAGTTTATCAGTGTCTAAAGGGTGGGTGTCAAGAGGATGGGGCCAGACTCCTTTCAGTGGTGGCCAGTGATAGAACAGGGGCAATGGGCACAAACTGGAACACAGGAGGTTCCACTTAAACATGAGGAAAAACTTCTTTGCTGTGAGGGTGTTGGAGCCCTGGGCCAGGCTGCCCAGAGAGGGTGTGGAGTCTCCATCTCTGGAGATGTTCAAAACCCACCTGGACACTTTCCTGTGCAACCTGGTGTAGGGAACCTGCTTTGGCAGGGGGGTTGGACTGGATGATCTCCTGAGGTCCCTTCCAACCCCCATCATTCAGTGATTGTTTGATTTCAAAGGGTGCTTTCTTTCAGAGCCCAGTTCTGGTTTGGGTGCTCAGCATTCAGGGCTCCTCCTCAGTTTACAACTGACAGGCAGGGGATTTTTTTGTTTGATTGTAGAGGGGCAGGGGAGATTTGTTCCTCTTGCCTCATGCTCAAGGCTCTCCCAGACACGAGGAATAAGCAATAACTTGCTGCCATCTACTGGGCACTGCTGAGGGACGGGGAAGCCAGTGTGCATCAGAGATTCCTCACACATCCAGTGCTTAGAGAAATCCTTTTCCTTGCCAAATGTTATTTCTTTTTTTGATTTCATTCTTGATAGATACAGAAGCAGGAGGCTGTGTTTGCTGCCTGAGTGCCCAGATTGCCTGAGGATGGAGCTGGTCGAGGGAAGCCTCCTTCAAGAGTCATTCTTGGTGTTTGATTTGTGTGGTGAACCCCAGGTCTAACAGATCCTGACTTGATTCCCCTTCATTCAGTGACAGACTGCTCTTCAGCTCTCAGGTGCCTCTGCAGAGCTCCTGTGATGCTCCTCTGCTGCCTGTCTTCACTTGTGGTTCAGAACTGGATGAGAATGATATCTCAGATGTTCTCCTTTGGGGCTACACTCAAACCAGGAGAAAATTTGGGGTGTTTAAGATCATTTGGGGACAAACTTTGTAGCAGGGCTTGTAACAATAGGACAAGGGGTGATGGTTTTACACTAAAAGAGGGGAGATTCAGACTAGATATAAGGAAGCAATTTTTCACAATGAGGGTGGTGAGACTCTGGCCCAGGTTGCCCAGAGGGGTGGTAGAAGCTCCATCCCTGGAAACATTCAAGGTCAGATTGGATGGGGCTCTGAGCAACCTGATCTGGTTGAAGATGTCCCTGCTCACTGCAGTGGGGTTGGACTAGATGACCATGAAAGGTCCCTTCAACCCAAACCATTCCATGATGCTATGATCCTATGGTTCAGTTTGAGTTGGGTAGACACCATGGGTACCAGGCACTGTAACTCATGTATTCTCCCCAGCACTTAGGGTATTCAAAAGCAGATGGAGCAGACCACTAGAAAGGATCCTGCAGGTAGTATCTTTCTCCTGCAGGTAGAACTGATCTTGATCTGGAGTTGAGTACGCTGCAGATCTCTTCTCTCCCTGTTGCTGGAGCAGTTGGAAACACAACAGTCCTGCTAGTTCAAAGTTTCCTTGCCTGAAAGCCCCATCTTTCTGCCCCTGTGTCAGGAGCACCCTGCTTGTGGGGGTCAGTGTTCCCAGAAAGCTGGTGGGGAGATGCTGTGGTGCATTCAGTATCATGGGGCTCAGCTGCAGAGAGAAGGGAGCCAACTGCAACAAGTCAAGGCCAC
The DNA here is from genome assembly GCA_907165065.1 of Caprimulgus europaeus. The sequence goes on from OU015528.1 coordinate 80,245,821, forward strand.
GGCTCATTTTCCATGAAATATTAATCACTGAGTACGGGATAAGATGTGGACCCAGACATGAGGGGTATGGGCACAGGAGAAAGAGTAAGATAGCTGAGGTCTAGCTGTGGTCCAAGAGCATCTATTGACTCCTGGGTCCCTGTTGACCTCACTCATTACCTCTCCCACAGTTCAGGTGTAAGGATTTTTGGTTCTCAGGTGCAACAGAACCACTTCCATCATGAAATAGCTTTGCCAGTCTCCCAGATGTTTGGTCAGTGTTGGTGGGTATCAAGATTAGGGGGAAATTTCAAGACATACACAATGTTCTCTGCTCAGCAAGGACAGCAGGTGGCTGTCACATATGTATTCTATAATGTCTTGTTAGGGCTAGACAACCCTAGAGATTGAACCCCTTCCTTCTGCAGTCAGCTACCAGGGGAGGGGTTTGGTACCCTGGTGTAGACATGCTGGTCACTGACCCATCTCCCCTTGACTCAGTGTTGATGGGAAAAACTCCTACTTGTTCATAAAAACTGTGTTAATCTGAAGGAATTCCTCTCTCCCCACTTTATAACCCAAGATACTCAGTGCTGTGGGAGGGAAAAATGACCAATACTTTGCAGTATGGATCCTAGGAAGACCTCTCCCTGTAGAGGAGCCACAAGCAGAACAGGCTCCAGAAGAAAAGCTTCTCTTTGCTGACAGCGTGGGAAAGATGTGGTACCTCCATGATGATGCTGAACTCATGTTGTGTGTCTGTGGAGCATGCCCTCATTTTGTTTTTGCTGTTTTTAATTAACAAAGCTGCTTTAGTTTTCAATTAAGGACTTGGTTACAACAAAATCCATATTTGCTTTTCCTTTCTTTTCTCTCTTGTTTTCTCCCCCCTGTAGTTTCCACTGAGCTTTGATCTCAGTGCAAGTTTAATTAGCTGTAATTAGTGGTTTCACTGCATTAACCAAAAATCCCAAACACAGAGGATTAAAAACAACCCTTAGCTTGATGCTGCCCACCCTCTTCCTCCTTTTTCTTCCCCCATGTGCTTTGGGGGGATCAGAGACTGTGTCCCTGTATGGTCCTTCACCACATGGGTGCTGCTGGGTGATGCCCCGTGCATCCCAAACAGATGCAACGAGGTTTAGGTTTAGATGAGATATTAAGAAGAAATTCTTCACAGTGAGGGTGGTGAGACCCTGTCCCAGGTTGCCCAGAGAAGCTGTGGCTGCTCCTCCCTGGAAGTGTTCTGGGCCAGGTTGCATGAGGCTTTGAGCAACCTGGTCTAGTGGAAGGTGTCCCTGCTGATGGCAGGGGGGTTGGGACTGGATGAGCTCTAAGGTCCCTTCCAACCCAAACCATTCTGTGATTCTATAATTCTATGCCCCACACTGAGCCCCACCAACCACTCATGTGTTGGAAAAGATCTCCGTTCCTCTGACCAGCTCAAAAGCTTTATGGATATTTATGAAGACAACACTGGAAATGCAGTATTCCCAGGTGGTTCACCTTGATGCCCAAGACTCAAGATTGCAGATGAGTCTCAGTTCACCATGGGTCAAGTATTTCTTCTTACCACATCTGTGCCAAAATTGGCTGTTTTCAATCTCATGCATGCACCTCATCTCCTTGCAGTGCTGGGAACCAAAAGGCTGTCCTTGTCCCTTCCTCATTTCCTCAGGAGAAGAGGTTGGTGAAATTCAGATCTAAGCTTTATGTCCATGAGTGTTTGAAAGAGGACTTTGGCCAATCTTTGTCTTTGAATCATTGGCTTGTGGTGCTAAGATCTACAGGAAAGGGAACACCTCTGTCCTGAAGCCTGAAAATGGTTCTCAGGTGATCTCAGCAGAGAGAGGACGACCTGTGCTCTGAATCCCATGTTCTCCCAGGACACAGAAGCCATCTCTTGCTGTCCCAGGGTTGTCATTTTGGAAAGGGAAGCGTTCCCAAGGGAAATGAGCTCTTGTTAAACAATGACCATCTCCTCCAGGTATTTCCTCTTTGCCACAGAACCAGATTTCTTTGTTAAACCTGACTTGTCCTGATCCATTTGGAGATGGGGTCTTTATGGTGTCTCTGGATGAAGTCGCGGTTTTGAAGTCTGAAGGCTTAAAATTCCTTTTAATTCACTGTCAGTAACTGCAGATGGTAAATTTATTCCCAGGATAAAGTGTGTGAGGGCTGTGCTCTGGCCAGTCTTCTGTCACCTGGGTCCTTTCAGCTCTGTCCCCTTCTGTAGGGTCAATACATCCAAAGTAGATCAGTTGAACCAGCTTCCAGAAGGACTTTTTTTCTCCCATTGTTGAGCACCTGGATGGACATCAGATGTGAGTAGATCCAAATGCAGGTCTAAAATACTCCCTAGAACAGCACTTGGTGCTTTATCTGCCTCATCTGGAAAACAACTCCCAAAACTTATTTTATTTGCTGTGCCAAATGCATAGTCAGGACACAACAAAAGATCAGCAGCTCTTTCCAGCTCACCATCATGGAGGAGGAAAGCAACATCCAGCTCTGAAGGGTCAGTGAGAATTTGTGATCCCCTGCAATGCTGACACCTTGGCATGTATCACCTTCCCCTTCTCATTCTCTGCACAGCAGCCCTTGAGTGGAGATGAGGAAAAGGTTCTTGAGGCAGAGGGTGGTGGAGCACTGGCACAGGCTCCCCAGGGAGGTGTTCATGGCACCAAGGCTGACAAGATCCCAGCAGCATTTGGCCAAGGCCCTCAGGGACATGGTGTGAATGTTGGGCTTGTCCTGGGGCCAGGACAGGCAGGGCCAGGAGTTGGACTGGATGATCCTTGTGGGTCCCTTCCAACTCACCATATTCCATGATTCTATGATGTGATTAAATTTGAATGAGGAAATGATCCAGGCTGGGGGGAAGGGTCATGTTTTGAGTTTTGCATCAGCTTTTTCTCTTTTTTGGCAGGATCAGCTCCCTGGTCTGGTTCACAGCAGGTCTTGCAAACAGCTGTGCTGGCAGAATTGAAGGAGAGGAAACAAATAAGGAAATGAGCTGTAAGGCTCTGAGATGATCATGTTCCTGAAAATGGAACTTTGTCTTAAATTAGGATAAAACATCAGGGGTGAGGAAGGAATTGCTCAAGGTAGGAGCAGAGGGGAGGCAGGAGGAGTCTGCAGAAGTCACTGCTCTTCCCATCTTTGAGCCATTTGGCCTCACTCCAGCCTAAGGATGGACAACTTTTGTTCTCAGGTTTGCTGAGCAGCAGATTTCTTATTCATTGCTTGTGTCTGGGAAATGCCTTGTCTACTGCTGATTCTCCACGTTAGGAAAAAACCTCTCCAATGCCCTAATGGTGATTTACCAGATGTTCAGAAGCAAAAAGAGCCTGACTCATGGGGGATGACATTTCTCCTGTTTGTCCTTAAGTAATTTTCATGTAACGAGAGCACTTGAGCACATGAAGCTGGAAAGAAAGTGGCTGAACCGTGGGGTGATGACAGCACGTCACTCCTCTTCCTTTGGTGACTGCATGGATTATAAATTCCTCAAGGAAGAGGATTTTGATGGCTTTGTAATTAAAACACCCACCAGGCATTTCACAGACACGTGGCCCATGGCAGCCTGAAGAACACACACTCAAGTCCAGAGAAGTATTTAAGCTGAGTTTAACTTCCAGCCATATGTGTTGACCCGTTGAACCGATGAATACTTGCTCTATTACTACAGGTCCACCACAGTCACGTCTCCATCAGAGCTGGTTGCCCTTGGTTCTCTTTAGAGCAGGTAGCGAGAAGTGAGCATGATTAGAGTGTAATTTTCTGAACTGGTTTAAATTTTCTTTCAAATGAGATGAAGGGCCTCCTAGGAGTGCCTGTTGCTTTCTCATGAGGATCAGGGAGAAGAGGTGACCTGCTCAGTTGGAATTACCCATGGCAGATGTCTGTCACTAGATAAGATGAACCCTTCCTTGGCTGTCTGGGGTCAGGAAGTGACTTTGCAGGTGGGCAGATCAATCCATAAGTGCTCTCAATAGGATTTACACCCAGTAGCAGCCCCATATTAACTGGATTATGAGGCTGAATTCATTTGGCAGCTCCTACATCCCTAATGTCCAGACACACTGCGATGCATAATTGCTCTCTACAACTCCCTGAAAGGAGGGTGCAGAGAGGTGGGGGTGGGTCTGTTCAACCAAGGAACAAGGGACAGGACAAGAGGAAATGGGCTCCAGTTGTGGCCAGGGCAGTTGAGATGGGATGTGAGGAAGAATTTCTTTGCTGAAAGGGTTCTGAGGCATTGGAAGGGGTTGCCCAGGGCAGTGGTGGAGTCCCCATCCCTGGAGGGATTGAAGAGCTGTGTAGACACAGTGCTGAGGGACAGGGGTCAGTGGGGACTGGTCAGTGTTGGGTTCATGGTTGGACTTGGTGAACTTAAAGGGCTTTTCCAGTTGAGCTAATTCTGGGATTCTGTGTGAAATCACCCAGCACCACTCCTCACCAGTATCGCTCCATATAGCAAAGGAAGCATCTTCAAATACCAGTCAGCACTGGAAGGCGCTGGTCCTGCCCAGGTTTTCCACTGTTGACTCAAGGGTTTTATTTTGATCAACCATTTCAGTTTTTCCTGGAAGCACTTTTAATCTTCACACTGTAACCTTTAAAGATACAGGTTTTAGTGGCCTCTGTAATGATTTTCATTGCCTGAATGTGGATGTTGGACTTGCTCTGAGTAAAGAGATTAATTCAATTTGCCTAAACTGGAAATGGACTGAAAAACTAAGAGGCTTCATTGACTTTCTTTGCTTGCTTCTTGGTATTTTAGTGAGACAATCAATGGAGGTGAACTTCTCAGACAGCAAAAAAAACCAGCATTCACATTTCCAGGGACACAAGCTCAGGAAGATGTGAATAAACATTTTTTAAGCAGTATTTTTGGCTGTTAGATTTGGCCAGAGCATATTCCTACTCTGCATGAACAACATCAGGATATATTCTCCTGGAAATGAATTACAAACAAATTCCTCATTTATCCCTGAGGTGACAGTCTTTTGCTGATAGGTGCTTTCTTGAGACTAATAAGTTTTGAATGTCAGTGGGAAAAAAAAAAAGAGAAAAAAAATTCAAAGTAATTACTTTGTGTTCCCAAGCTCCTTATTTGTGTAGGTGCATGTGTGTTTATCTCTCTCTGTCATGCTGCATTGCTAATGGTAATTAAAGGGAAGGGATTTTTCTTCTTAGAAGTTTTTCTTCTTAATTTCTACCCTTAGTGACTTTGGGCTCCATGACAATACTTAGCCACTGACCAGTTACTTGTAGAACTAAAGTTTGTTTAATATAAGGTCAAAGTTGAAGAAACTCTGGGTGTCCAGCTGGAATTGGATCATTTTGTTTATCCAGGTCTGCAGTACAGAGGGTGGGTGTTGGTTTTCTTTGTAGACCAGGTTTTGAAAGCACATCCTGTGGGTGTGAGTCCTGGTGTTCACTATCATCTTGATGGGAGATCTTTCACATCACAGAGTACTCATCAATATGTGATTTATTTGACTCTACAGAATTTGGTATGTGGGTGATGGCAGCAAAAATGTGGACCAAAACCAAGCTGTAGGTTGTCAGCGATGGTGTGGTGTAGGCTTAATGGTTGGGCCAAGGAGTTCCATCCTTAGTGTCCATCCCATCCAGAGGGGCTTTAGCCTCTCTTTTCACTTTGTTTTCTTCATGAAACATGAAGTAAGTGAGCTGGAAAGAGGCCACAGGGCTTTCCCACTCACTCCCCAGGCTACACGTCTGCAAACCCAATCTCAGTCTGGATCAGGAGATCAGAGGGTTTTCCCACCAGCTCCCCAGGCTGCACATCCTGCAGACCAAGTCTCAGTGTGGGTGAGGAGACCAAAACCACAGCCATACCAGAAACTGCCTAGTTTAATACAGACTTTTTTATATACCATAGAAATATGAAGATGAATGTGAAAGCTCATTTCCAGGTCCACATAAAGCATAAAACACATGAGCTGCACCACTGGCTTTAGCCATGAAGGGGCTAGGCAGGGTTTTGTGTGCACAGAGAGCACTTTATTCTTCTCTCACTCAAGTCCAAGGACCTTCTCTTTCTGCCTTCACTTGGTACCCTGCACTTCCACATCTTCAGGGTGTGGAAATCACGTCGAGCATCACACAAGGTGTTAGGCTGCAACCGTGACTGCACTGGAGACACTGAGGCAGCCAACATGCAAGGCTGGCAGTGGTGATCTGAGCAGAGCCATTAAAGGTGGAGTGAAAATACACCTTTTCCAGCATCCCTCCTGGAACAGGCGTTGTGTTTGTGACATTGGTCACTGCTGGTCACAGCTTAACAGGTTGAAAAATGAAAGGTCTACTGGTTGGAGACACAATGGCTGGAATGTGAAGACAGGCAGGGCATGCAAGCATGGAAGATGAAGAGTTGGTAGTAACAGTTTTATTAAAAGGTTACAACCTTGGAATGGATCCTAAATGTCATGACAGACCCTGGGTCTCCTAAGTGACCTTAGATAAATCCATAAAAGGGAAGACCAGTCTGTGCTTCATAGTTCCAATGGGCAAAGGGAAGTTGTGGATGCCCCCTCCCTGGAAGTGTTCAAGGCCAGGTTGGATGAGGCTTTGAGCAACCTGGTCTAGTGGAAGGTGTCCCTGCTGATGGCAGGGGGGTTGGAACTGGATGAGCTTTAAGGTCCCAGACTCAGGTTGAGCCTGAACAAACATCCAGAGTCACCCCAACACAAACTGATATACCCCTAGGTATGTGTGAATGTGAACTCCATGTCTGAGCTCTCAGATAACCTCCTTGGAGCTCTTATTTGATCTAGAAATTGCTTGTTGCTCCCATGCTTAAAGGTAGAAGTTGGTGTGCTGAAGGCATGGTAACCTGCTGGGAGCTTCTGCTTAAATACACAGCAAACAAAGCTGGTAGAGGAAGGACAGATATTGGTTTTTAAGAAGGAAAGTTGACATGACACCCAAAAAAAAATGGCATAGAAAAGGGGGAACCATCAGTGTGTGAAGAACAACCATCCCAGGCATTTGTCTACAGCTTGAAATAAAGGTAAATATTGGATTGTCAGCTTGAAACACATCTCTATTGCCTGGCACCAGCCTGCAAATGGAAGCAATTAGAGAAATGTCCTGCCTTTCTCACAGCAGGCTGCAGCTATTGAGCACAAGCCCCAAAGATAGACAGACACATGGATGTCTTTCAGCAGCAGATTGGTTTACCCTGTCAGTCAGATCTCATTAGAGATGGAGATGCTTCATCCCCAGTAATCTGCTAGGGAATAACAGATCGCGGTGCTGCGCGGTGTGGTTTTGTCACTGCTCGTCACTTCTAGGCACTGAAGTTGCATCGTTCACAGAGGTCTCTGTCTTCGTTAGAGTGAGCCAAGGAGAGGAGAATCATAGAGTGTTGTGAGTTGGAAGGGACCCACCAGGATCATCCAGTCCAACTCCTGTCCCTGCACAGGACAAGCCCAACATTCACACCATGTCCCTGAGGGCCTTGGCCAAATGCTGCTGGAATCTTGTCAGCCTTGGTGCCATGAGCACCTCCCTGGGGAGCCTGTTCCAGTGCTCCACCACCCTCTGCCTCAAGAACCTTTTCCTCATGGCCAACCTCACCCTCCCCTGCCACATCTTCCTGCCATGTCCTCTGCTCCTGGTGTTGGTGGCCAGAGAGAAGAGATCAGCGCCTGCCCCTCCTCTTCCCCTTGGGAGGAAGTTCCAGACCATGATGAGATCTCCTCTCAGTCTCCTCTTCAATGGCATCTGGGAATCAGAAGTGTTTCACTTGGAAGGTATAGGAGCAGGCAGGTAGGATGTAAAATATCAGTGCTAGGACACGAGGAGGACAGGTGAGGACATGGCCAGTTCACTTTCTCAAGTGTAGTGCCATTTGAAGAACCCTTGGATAGCACAGGTATGTGAGCAGGGCTGGCAGGGGTGACACAGGGCTTACAGGAGACCCAAAGCCCATCTGAAATGGTGGCACTAGACACCTGTGTTTAAGCTGATTGAGATCCATTCCTCCATTTCCCTCTACAGTTAATTCCTCTCCAACCAGCAAGTTCCTTAATTCATTCACATTTGGTTTGTTTTGGAGTTTTTGGCCAACTCAAGGCTAGTAGGGTCCTTCTGTTGCCAAGCTTCATGTCCTTGTCAGTGTCCCTAAAGAAGGATTTCCACTAACTGCATTCTGCAACCAGCAGTTTTGTTCTACCTGATGAAGAATGGTGCCTGAGGATGGGCAGGTCATTCCAGGTGATGGGTCATTCTTGACTGATGGGCTCTGTAAAACTCATAAGTGTCACATGGTATCATCAGGATTTCTTTTTCTGTATCATGTGCTGCATCTGAGTTGGCCAAAGAAAGTTCAAAGATTGCTGTTCCACCTTTCAGATGCTGAGAGCTGGGGCTGATGCAAAGGTCTTTGCTGACTGGGGCACCTGGGAACCTTCCTTTCTCACTGGTGCCAAAACATTGATTTTTAGGGCAGTAATTTGCCCTCCTGCCAGGGATTATTCTCCCCTCCATCTGATTTCCTATGTATTTCCACATTGCCTTCTTCTAGAGCAAGGGACCACTGATAGGTATCCAAAGGAGCCACAGCACCACACAGAGAGGAGACCACCAATGAGCCCGTCTCCTGGCTCTGAGATCTAACCAAATCCTTGCAGGCTCCATGGAGCCAGTTGCTTTGCATGAAGACAAGTTTCCCTTCAGCAGTTTCTAACCCATGGAGGAACAGCTCTGCATCATCTTCTTCTTCCTCCACTCCCCTTCAATCTCTCTTCAAGCTCATGCAGTAACACCCAATTTGGGGTATTCAGCCACCCCAGTGTTTTTCACCATAAGCTTTCCCAGAAAAGGTGTGGTCCATCCAAGCTGGATTTTGGATACTAAAGCGTGATTGTCATAATTACCCTCTGACTTCCATCCTTAAATGAGATGAAAATGCTGCCCCAAAAGGGAAGCTGTGATTTTTTGCAGCTAAATCAATAAAAAACTGACTAAACTAAGAGATGATTCTTCAACTGCAGAAGGCAACTGGCTCCAGGGCAGAAGAGCACACGGTCTGAATGGGGAATGCAGATCAGGTGATTCCTGTCTATCCAAGGTAGATCCTCTGGTGAAGCTGACATTAAAAATTCTGACTTAAAAGCAGGAAACATGGAGTTAAGGAGGTGAATTATTGATGGAGCACAAGTATTACCATATCTGACAGATGGAGACTGTCTGAGAACATTTTGCAGAGTGGCATCTGCACCGTTCCTGATTGGCGTCCCTGAACTTTCACACATCAGATGTAGAAAATCAACACACAAACTCCGATATAGCAATTAAATCTGTCCCTTAATGAACCTGGGCTTCGTAGCCAAGAGAAATCCTTATGCTCAGGTAAAGACCAAAACCCTCCATTTTTATATTTGAAGAAGATATTAAAATAATTACATCCAGACCACTGTGTTTAAGAATATACGTATGATATGTGGCTGCTCCTCCCTGGAAGTGTTCAAGGCCAGGTTGGATGAGGCTTTGAGCAACCTGGTCTAGTGGAAGGTGTCCCTGCTGATGGCAGCAGGGTTGGAACTGGATGATCTTCAAGGTCCCTTCCAACCCAAACCATGTTATGATGTCAGCATACACAGATACGTATCACTCTCAGGAGATGGTCTGCAGCGTGTAAGCTCTTACTCAAATTTTACTGAAGGCTGTAAATACAATTTGTATTCCAGATTTGAGATCAAATAATATGGAAAAGATATAAAACTCAGCTGACATCTCACATCACCTAAGTCATCTCAACATCTAAAGCTGCAGTCAAGTCTCTCAAGTGCATACAGAAGTCGTATCTCAGATACTTATTCCACGTTGTCATGTGTGGGCAAAAACAAAGAGAAGAGGTGCAGATAAGAGCAAGTTTTCTGCTTCCATGAAGAGCAGCTTGTATTATAAAGCAGAAAGATGTAAAATATGTCTTATTTTTATTTTTAATAAGATTCAGGGCCTTCCTGTTCCAGGTTGTTTTCTTAAGCTCAACGCATCTCGGTAAATGATTGTAATTTTTGGTGCCATCTGTTAACTGTTTGGTGCTCTGTGTGAAGGTCATTCTTCCTTTATTTCTCTCATGCAAATGTGTAGATTTGAAGAATAATCAGGAAAATGGGCTTTTTGTCCTTCAAAGGGGTTCAAAGGTGGACATCAGCAGGGAAGCTGGCCCTGGGAGGTTCCTCCATGAGCATCAGCGTAGGGATGACCCTTAGTGGGTTGTAGCCGTCCCATCACACAGACAAAGGACTTCACTCTGAGCCCTTAATCTCAATGGACCTTATCAAGCAGCCTCTTGAGAAAATGGAGAAGTTCTGCCTGGAGAAGAGGAGACTGAGAGGAGATCTCATTATGATTTAGAAGTTCCTCCCAAGGGAAAGAGGAGGGGCAGGCGCTGATCTCTTCTCTCTGGCCACCAACACGAGGAGCAGAGGACATGGCAGGAAGATGTGGCAGGGGAGGGTGAGGTTGGCCATGAGGAAAAGGTTCTTGAGGCAGAGGGTGGTGGAGCACTGGCACAGGGAGGTGCTCATGGCCCCAAGGCTGACAAGATTCCAGCAGCATTTGGCCAAGGCCCTCAGACACATGGTGTGAATGTTGGGCTTGTCCTGTGCAGGGACAGGAGTTGGACTGGATGATCCTGGTGGGTCCCTTCCAACTCACAACATTTGATGAATCTATGATGTCTCTAAAGTACTTTGAGACATTAGAATAGGAATTGAAAGAGGAGGTTAATAAATTAATACAAAAAATTCAGGTTCATTTCTCACAGCAGAGTTCTCGTTGATAGTCTGGAGGTTTTGCACGGTTAGAGGATGTGTTTCTGGACTGAGATAAAAATTGCAGTTTGGAGCAATTTCTCTGCTTTTCATGGTGACAAACTACTCCCTCAGTTTAGAAGCAGCACTGGAGTTCTCTTCTCACTCTGTAAGGACCAGCTTTGTTTCTAAGGAGCCACTGTCACACACGATGGAGTCTGTCTGGAGTTTGCAGCCTGTCCATAAAAGTGAGGAGCAAAAGGATGCATCCCTGAGATACCATCAGTAAGACAAGCAGACTTGATTTTTCCATGCAATGGAGAATGGAGATAGAAACCACATCTATGGCTGTGGGTCTCATCCTACACTGATGTTGCCTTGATAATGTTTTCATTTTAAATGCTGTCTGGTAAAAAAAAAAATATTGTAGTGCAGATCTCTTGGCTCCAAAAGTTGAGATGATTGGAGGTAAAATTTCACCAAGAATGGCCAGAAGAGGCCACAGTTGTACTGCAGCCATGTCAGTGCTTGCTCTGGCCTTGATCAATGTTCTTTCAGGAGCTGTATTCTTCAAAAGGAGCTATTAAAAGTGGCCTTCTTGCTTTCCTTCTACAACAAAACCTTAGAGAGGCGATGGCTTCCCTCTGTAAATACATCTTTTGCCCTAAGTTCATTAGAGAGGGAAAAGCAATTTCCACCAGAGTTATTTCTGCAAGAGCAAATGAGTAGCAGCTGGCCATAAATACGTCTTGCTTGCAAATCTGAAGGTTTCTAAGCATCAGAAGTATTGAGAACTGGCATATTAGGTGTGATGAAATGTTCCATCTGGTCAGTGGCCAATGCAGAATGCATGCAGATGAAGCTCTTAAGCATTAACTCCTTCATCCAGGAGACCCATAGTTCCATGTTGATGTTTCCTACTTACAGCCATGTAAAAATTGAGCATTGAATCCATCCTGGCTGTTTGGTTTCTTTACAGTAAAAAAAACCAACCAAAACCAGGACACAACTTCTGTAGGACACTTCAACCCAATATAACTGTCTTGTTTTAGTGTAGGATGAATTGATTTCACCCCATTTCTTCTCCATTCATAGGCAGGAGATCATGGCAACCAATCCCCTTGATGTCTTAGTGGTGGTGGTAACTGATGATGATGAGCCAGTGGGTAGGGTTTGAGGCTGCTGCAGCATTTTTTTCCCTCCTGGGGGAAGGTTTAGATAGGTCTGTACAGAGCTGAGCAAGCAGGATTCTGTAGGTCACTTCCCAATCTGTCAATCCAGCAAGTGAATCCAGAAAAAGCTCTTCCATGGGAAATAGTGACATGTTCAACAAAAAAAATGATGACAAACCAAATTTGAGGGAACTGTTGAGCCTGGAGAAAAGGAGGCTGAGGGGAGACCTTCTGGCTCTGTCCAAGTCCCTGCAAGGAGGGTGGAGAGAGGTGGGGGTGGGTCTGTTCAACCAAGGAACAAGTGACAGGACTTGGCCTCAAGTTGTGCCCAGGGCAGTTGAGATTGGATGTGAGGAAGAATTTCTTTGCTGAAAGGGTTCTGAGGCATTGGAAGGGGTTGCCCAGGGCAGTGGTGGAGTCCCCATCTTTGGAGGGATTGAAGAGTCGTGTAGACACAGTGCTGAGGGACATGGGTCAGTCGGGGACTTGTCAGTGTTGGGTTCATGGCTGGACTCGATGATCTTAAAGGTCTTTTCCAGTCAAGGCAATTCTGGGATTTTGTGACAAAACGTTTCAGATCTCTCATTTCTGAAGCCACTGCAGCATTCAAACCAAGTGACCAAAGGTAGCAAAAAAAAAAAAAAAAACCCATGAACTGGAGTTGTCAAGAATTTGGGGTTGTTTGCCTGACTCTGGCAAGTGGTTCAAACCTTTGAAGCACCCAAGCCCAACCACAACCTACTACAGGCAGACTCTGCCTTGATGGACCTCTAATTTCCTCACTGCTGCTCACTGGTCTGCCCACTAGCAAGCAGATCCCATCTGATGTGTCCTTCACCCATTGGTAGCTACCAGACATTCCCAATTTGATTAAAAATCAGCAAACTTGCACCACTGAACATCAGGGTTTTTTGTATCCAGTTCCAAACCACTTGATCCTAAATAAAACTGGGCTTTTTTTTTTTTATCCATGGTAATTGTTGTTCCCAAAGGGTCATTAAAATGGGATGATTTTTTGCTGACTGCAGCAATCTTTGCAGTACTTTCCATCGAACTGCTGACTCTCTTCTTTCATTTCCACCTTTCCTCTCATTTATGGATGAGGCAGGAGGGGAAAAAAAAAATTGCTTCATATTCTTTATAAACTGACATATGGTATAGATAATTTTTTCTTTTTTTCTATATGGAATAAAAATGCAAATGTGTGTGGCTTATTTGCAAATGCTGGCATTAATAACTGATATTTAAACAGGCCGGATTAGCACTTTTACTGATCTATTAAAAAGATTTTTTCCAATCATTTGCACATTCAGAATCAATTTTAATCCAACATGTAAATTGAATTTAAGTTTTTTTAGATATAAAATTGCATTTATCTGCTTGAACCATTAAATTTACTGTCTAATATGTACTTTCCAGCTCACTTGCTTAGAATTTCATTGCTCTTTATCTGTATAAATTTAATTAGCCTTGATATCATCAGTATATTATAGAACTAATTAAAGATTTAGATAAGTGCTGAGGGTGCTTATTTAATAGGCTATAAAGTTCTATTTGGAGAGCAAGAGAATTCCATCCTTCATTATATCAGCCAGGATGGAGCTACAAGGAGTGGCTCCGACATTGTTTTTGAACAATTATTTAATGGGGTTTAATGGATTTATCCTTCCTTTGGAAAGCTGAGTAATTACTGTGTGTCGCTGCAGAGCATCTGGGTGGTGGGAGTTGTTCAGGGAATGGTTTTGAGATGCTACATGCACGTGGTCCCCACTGTGATGCCACCACTTGATGCTCAGGAGATGCCCCTGCATCGCGTGTTCCCGGCACGGTGATATCGTCCGAGTGACGAGTGACGATCCACGGGAGGAAGGGACAAGGAAATAAGAAGGAAATATTAATTAAGAAGTGGTAGATAAGGTAGAGCTTAGCAGGTATCAGGATGAAAAGGAGGAGGGAGAGAAGTGGAGATCTTTGAGAAGAGCAGTTATGTTCTGTGTGTACCTTACACGCACAGAATGGTCGGGGTTGGAAGGGACGCCTGAAGATCATTCGGGTCGAGGGAGGGGATTCTCCCCCTCTACTCCGCTCTCATAAGGCCCCACCTGGAGCACTGCGTCCAGTTCTGGAGCCCCTAACACAAGAAAGACATGGACCCATTAAAATGAGTCCAGAGGAGGCCACCAGGATGATGCCAGGGCTGGAGCAGCTCTGCTGTGAGGACAGGCTGAGAGAGTTGGGGCTGTTCAGCCTGGAGAAGAGAAGACTCCAGGGAGACCTTCCAGTGGCCTCCCAGTACCTGAAGGGGCTCCAGGAAGGCTGGGGAGGGACTTTGGCCAAGGGCAGTGAGTGACAGGACAAGGGGTGATGGCTTTAAGCTGGAAGAGAGGAGATGGAGACGAGATGTGAGGAAGAAATTCTTTGGTGTGAGGGTGGTGACACCCTGGCCCAGGTTGGCCAGAGAAGCTGTGGCTGCTCCTCCCTGGAAGTGTTCTCGGCCAGGTTGGATGAGGCTTTGAGCAACCTGGTCTAGTGGAAGGTGTCCCTGCTGCTGGCAGGGGGGTTGGAACTGGATGAGCTTTAAGGTCCCTTCCAACCCAAACCAGTCTGGGATTCTATCTCCAGTGCTCTGTAACCATCAACTCTGTCCTCATCTTTTTCCTTCCCCACCTCAGATGTCTCATGCTCCACAGACAGAAAAGCCCCATGAGCTTCTCTTCTCAATCAAGCAAGTCCTGAAAATCCATTTCTTCTACATTGCATGAACTGGAGTGACCTCAGTTCTTGCTGCATCTTCCCTTTCTGCACTCCCTCCCTCCCTCCCTCCCTCCCTCCCCTCCTCCATATGTTTAAATCTAACGGTTCCACCAACATCTGCAGGTGTCAAAATTGAGTGACTGTAACTGCAGCTTTGGTCTATTTTCCTCTTCACTTTCACTTTGTTCTGTGTTGTGGTTTTTGTCTAGATTTAATCTGTAAGTGCTTCATTTTAAACCTTTTTTATTTCCTTATGAGAGTACCTGAGAGATTTTGGGGTGTTATAAAGGGGAGGGAGATAAGATACAGAATTGTTTTCTTAGTCAGCACCCAGATCTGAGCTCTTGCCTTGTGAATCTGTGTCTCTTGGTGTTACTACAGAGTAGGCACCCAGCTATGGAATGAATGATTAGGAAGGAATAATTAAAGGTAGGAATAATTAAAGGAAGGAATAATTGAAGGAAGGAATAATTAAAGGAAGATCCTTTCTTCTGAAACATCACGCTCTTCGTCTGAAGGTCCTTCTCTTAAGAAGAGATCAAGTCATTCTGAGGGAAATAAGGATTTAATTTTAAATTCACCTGGCCATCTTTTGAAAAACTTTTTTTTTGTGTGCAGGCCTTGGGTTATAGGTTAACATTAGCATTTAAATGGAGAAGGGTATTAATAGCCCTCGGAGGAGCTTGGCTCATCCTGATTGCCTTGCCAGAGATTTTTATTTATTTTTTTTCTAAATGAGAAAGCCTTTTGATTTTTTAACTCTTTCTCCAAGAGTAGAGTTCAAGAGACAATCTGGTTTGATACATATAAACTCAAAATGCGTCTTTGAAAAATTGGGTCATTGCTGTCAACTGGATGTTTTGTTTTAAAACTGCTATAAGTAAAGGAAAAAGGAAAGGAAAGGAAAGGAAAGGAAAAGAAAGGAAAGGAAAGGAAAGGAAAGGAAAGGAAAGGAAAGGAAAGGAAAGGAAAGGAAAGGAAAGGAAAGGAAAGGAAAGGAAAGGAAAGGAAAGGAAAGGAAAGGAAAGGAAAGGAAAGGAAAGGAAAGGAAAGGAAAGGAAAGGAAAGGAAAGGAAAGGAAAGGAAAGGAAAGGAAAGGAAAGGAAAGGAAAGGAAAGGAAAGGAAAGGAAAGGAAAAAGAGGAGAGGAGAGGAGAGGAGAGGAGAGGAGAGGAGAGGAGAGGAGAGGAGAGGAGAGGAGAGGAGAGGAGAGGAGAGGAGAGGAGAGGAGAGGAGAGGAGAGGAGAGGAGAGGAGAAGAGAAGAGAAGAGAAGAGAAGAGAAGAGAAGAGAAGAGAAGAGAAGAGAAGAGAAGAGAAGAGAAGAGAAGAGAAGAGAAGAGAAGAGAAGAGAAGAGAAGAGAAGAGAAGAGAAGAGAAGAGAAGAGAAGAG
Source organism: Caprimulgus europaeus (assembly GCA_907165065.1). Next base: position 80,261,912 of record OU015528.1, read on the forward strand.
AAGAGAAGAGAAGAGAAGAGAAGAGAAGAGGTTTTTGTGTTAATTGGCTTCTTCAGTTTTGGTTTCTCCATGGAATGTTTTTTCTTTCACCTAGGAATCATTTCTACCAGTGATATTTATCCTTCCTTATCTGCTCTTAATACAAAGATGTCCTTTAGATGATGGTTATATCTTGCTGGGCCAATTCCAGCCTGCTAAAGTCAGCAGAAAGAGGAGAATTATATCTGGGCTTTGGATTAGGAACTATTTGCTCTGAGGTTTGTGTTTGTCCTAAAACTTGCCCAGATAGAATCACAGAATGATTTGGGTTGGAAGGGACCTTAAAGCTCATCCAGTTCCAACCCCCCTGCCATCAGCAGGGACACCTTCCACTAGACCAGGTTGCTCAAAGCCTCATCCAACCTGGCCGAGAACACTTCCAGGGAGGAGCAGCCACAACTTTCTTGGGCAACCTGGGCCAGGGTCTCACCACCCTCACAGTGAAGTGAAGGGTGTTAACTCTTGAATTAAAATAATTCAAGGGTTAGTTCAGAATCTTTGAATCCAATCCTTTTGCCAACAGTCAGAGGAACAGGTCACAGATGTCTGTGTTGGTTGACTTGCCAGGAGGTGAGATAAGGACTAATCCCATGAAGGTGCACTGTAAGGAAGGGTTTGGGGTTTTTTTTAAAGAACAAATCTTTGTCATACAAACCATCCAAACTAGTTCATCATCCTGTATGAGCAAGATAGGAAGGACTTTGGCCACCTTAGGCAGTCTTTTGCTCTTCACCCCCCTCCCAAAATATGTCCATCAACACTGAAGCTGAGCATAAAAGGAGGGTTTGGCCAGGTGTTTACCATCCTAAACAGCTGAAGGCTTGGACCCAGATTAATGTTTCCTCCCTTTTGTAACACAGCAGTTGTTGCTACTTTGCTATTTCCATAGCAGATGGGGAGAGAAGCCCGGTAAGAACCTGCACCACGTTTATGGGTAAAAAATCTGTCATATCAGGTCAACTCAGCAAGCCCCATCTGTGCTTTCCAGCGTAATACAAATAAAAACTGTGTGAGTCTTTACAAACAAAAAGATTTCCCTGGTGAGGTGAGTCACCCAGATGACTTTGATGAGGGGCCTGGAGCACCTGCCCTACGAGGAGAGGCTGAGAGAGCTGGGACTGTTCAGCCTGGAGAAGAGCAGCCTGAGAGGGGATCTGATCCATGTCTATAAATATCTGAAATGTGGGGGCCAAATGGATGGGGCCGGGCTCTTCTCAGTGGTGCCCAGTGACAGGACAAGGGGCAATGGGCACAAACTGGAACACTGGGAGCTCCAGAGAAACTGAAGGAAAAACTTCTTTGCTGTGAGGGTGTTGGAGCCCTGGGCCAGGCTGCCCAGAGAGGCTGTGGAGTCTCCATCTCTGGAGATGTTCAAACCCACCTGGACACTTTCCTGTGCAACCTGGTGTAGGGAACCTGCTTTGTCAGGGGGGTTGGACTGGATGATCTCCTGAGGTCCCTTCCAACCCCACCAATCTGTGAGTCTGTGATTTCATCATTCACATTCTTGATGTCATACTCCAGTGAGTAAAGATTCATGAGTTCAGCTTTGATCTGTTCTCTTCTTACCCCAAATTTCCCATCACTGAGCACTGGGAGGATTTTACTGCCCAGGCTGATGAGCTATGGAGGGTAAATCAGCTTGTGTGTGCTCAGCTTTGCTCACATGGAAGCCAACTGAAGGCTTGGGAAGCTAAATTTGCTTTTTAGTTAGGTATGCTAATCCACTGTTATTATTTAATAACCCATTTGTCAGATGATAGCATCAGGTTTTGATAAATATTCATTCTTCTGTCTGGTTTTAAATCTCAATTTTTGAAAAAAGCCGTTTTCCAGCATTTCACTGAACAGAGATTTCCCTCACCTGGCATCCATTTATTTCCTCCATCTCTTACAAACTTGCTTTTCTCAACCTCCTCCTGATAATCAAAAGAGCATTTATAATGGCAGGGACAAATACCCTTCTGCAAAGAAAATGAAGAACCTAAATAAAAAATCACAGACCAAGAGGCTCGTCCCACTCACTCTTTCATATTTCATTATTTGATAACATCAGAAGATGAGGCCATCAGAACTGCTTGGGCAAAGGCAAACAGGAGTGTGTCTGATCAATATTTATTAATACTTTCAAAGACAAGGGAGGCAAAGTTGAGCAGACTTTGTAATGGAGTGAATAATTAATCATGCAAATAAGGTTTGGCCAAAGGCAATGCCATGCCAAAGCGGCAGGTTGTTTTAATTGCACCCAATTAAAAATGCAGACCTGTCCCTCATTTGCACTGTCTGTCTCTCTCTCTTTTCTTTTTTATTTTGTAGGAAGTTTTTAATTAAAAACTAATCTGATTCTGCAAAAAGAGTGACAGATGAATCGTGTGTTTATGAGGTGCAGAATTGTTCAGTAATCCAAGATTTGGGACAGGCTAAAAAAGAAGGTAACTGTAAGGACATGGGGTAAAGGTGGGCTTGTGTTGCTGAGCTTGTCTGGAGATCAGTCTGGGCTGTAGACAGAGCAGCTTCAGATCTTGCTCCTTCTACTTATAAGATACTGTCCTGGCTTTGCTGCGACACAGTTAATTTTCTCCTTAGTAATTAGAATAGCTGGGTTTGAGTTTCAGTGTAGGATTTGTTATGAGAAGAATGTTGGTGAAGTACCAATGCTATTAGTTGCTGCTGGAAGCCCAAGGCCATCGTGTTTGGGTAGTGTGGGGGTTTGACCCACAGTGGGACCATGTGGTCCTGCATTCACTCCCCCAACCCGGTGAGATGGGATGGGAGACACAACAAAGGGGGCACGGGATTGGGATGAAGGACAGGGAGGGCTCACTCACCAGTGATGGTCATGGGCAAAAGAGACTCCACTTGGGGGAGAAAAATCAATTTACGTTGCAAATTATCTGAGTAGACAAAACAACCACATCTGACAGCACCTTCCCCACCCCTCCCTTCTTCCCAGGCTCAAATCACTTTGCTCCCCATTTCTCTACCTTCCCCCCCAGCAGCACAGGGGACAGGGAATGGGGGTTCAGTCAGTTCACCTCTGCCGCTCTGCCTGGCATGAAAGTCCAGGAACAAGATGTTCCAACATGAGCTTCCCATGGAGTCATGGACCTCTTTGGGCTCAGCTCCTGGCTCCAGCATGGGGACACCCATGGGCTACATGAGACTTTCCCCCCCCACTGTGGGGGTCTATCCCCACTCTGGCAGAGAGTGACTTGGGGTCCCAATTCCAGTCACACTTGCCCTCAGGCTCAACTTCTGTGCTCCAGCGTGGGGTCCTCCATGGCCTACACATGGTCTCTGCTCTGCTGTTGAATCTCCATGGGCTGCAGGGGACTTTGTCTTCTCCTACTCCCATCAGGTGAACCGGGTGTGGGTCTCTGTCTTTCCCTCTGGCAAGGAAGATCTCTCTGTCTCTCCTTTGTTTAGGCCAATGGTTGTCTTTTGTTCAGGTCAATGGCCTCTCCTCCAGGTTCTCTCCACCTTCTTTTCAGGACAGTCCTTCCCCTCACCAATATGGATTTGCAGAGGTGTTTCTCTAGTGCTCATTGGCCCAGCCTGGGCTGGGAGGTCTCTGCCTTGGAGCCAGGGGAGCTTTTCACTCTCACAAGGTGGCCCCTTCCCCTACTACCAAAAAAACAGACCCCACAGACACAAACCCAACTCAGGTAGTTTGCAAGCACTTTGGGAAGGCCCTAAATCCTATGCTCTGTGCAAAGACTTGCCATCTCTCAGAGAGATGACCTCATCCAAGATATCTTCTCTGTCAGTTTGTTGAAAACCCAGCCAGAGCTGGCAAAGGTAAAAATCCCCTTTCACATCCGCTCAGCATAAATTCCCTGAAGGTGATCAGTGTTTCCTAAATCTTAACATTTACCTTGGCAGCCTTACTGCCTTCTTTCCTACACATTGTGTGGATAACTGTACTTGAGATATTGCCAACACAATCAAAATTAACCTTATATGAGATTTCTGTGTATTGAAGCACCTTGATAAACACCCAAATCTTCTACAACATGAAGGCTAACAGCAGCTTCTGGACACTCCATGAATGAGATGCACATGAATGTGCCAGAAGGATGATACAGAGCTGACTGGTAGGTAGATGCCTGTCCTGGTTTTTATCTGGGACAGAGCTAGGCTGTTTTTTCAATAGCTAGAACAGCGCTGTGGTTTGGTTTCAGCTGGGATTTGTTATGAGGAGAATGTTGATGACATCTCGATGTTTTCAGTTGTTGTTGGAAGTCAAAGGACTTTGTGTTTTGCCAGTCTGCAGGTGTAAGGTCTAGGGGGCAATGAAGAATATCAATATTAGTCAGCTCCATGGGCATTTGGCTCTGCCAAGGGGCTGTTCCATCTCCTGTCCCCCATGGGCAGGAGATCCATGAGGGGCTCTTCCTCTCTGGCTCTCTCTGGCTCTCGCTCGGGCTCTGGCTCTCCCGGGATTGCGGTTTCGGGTCGGGATTGTCGCTGCTCCGGGATCGTTCTCTGGGAACGGGCCGGGCTGGGTCGGTGGGTGGTGAGCAATGGCACTGTGTGTCACTCATTTGCATATCTTATTATTACTATTATTATCATTATTATTTTAATGTCATTACTTTAAATTTTATTTTATTTTATTTCAATTATTTAGTTGTTCTTCTCTCACCCTACGAGTCTCCTTCCCCTTGCCCCCCAATCCTCTCCCCTATTCCCTGTGGAGGGGAAAGGGAAGAGTGAGTGAGCGGCTGTGTTTGAGTTCTTGCCAAGTGAAACCACCACACTGCCACTGAAATTTGGCATCTTAGTTTCTGCAAGAGACCCAGATGCAACTCTTTAATTATGCCAAGTTGAAGAATAATCATTACAGGAAACTGAAATTAAAGCTCAGGAGACCCATCCTTAGACCACTGACCCACAGGGCTTTCTCAATCACTGCCTGTATCTAGATGTCCCCTTAAGGGCTTTAGCTGAAGAATTAGATGGTTTTTTCTGGCTGGGAGAGAGTTTACAGTAGTCCCAGTGTTATCGAGGATGAGTTTGAGCCTCTGCTGAGCCTTTGTCACCTGCCACTGCATTGCTGCTTCTGGAACTGCGCAAGAGCTGCTATTTTTTGTGTTTGTTGGGTGTTTACCTGCAAGGAGAGCCAAGGTTTAAAGAATATCTAGCAATATGGCAGGAGATGGGTTGGTCACACAGGCTTTGCCATGATGTGCTCCTGAGCCTGGTCTTGTTTTTCCATACTGAGAGGTTCTCTGTGCGTGTCTCAGAAGAGTGCTGGGACTTTGTCCTTGTGCTGGGATGACAGTGTTAGCATTGTTGGTAATTAAACTGCTAAATCAGTTCCTGTGATTGGAGATGAGATTTGGTTTAGTCTCTCCCTCTTTGAATCCAGTACTGAGAAATCTCCTCCCAAGGTTTTGTGGCTTCTGCTCTTGATGTTTTATGAAAAGCAAAGATTTGATGCTGTGGTTCTGCAGGGGACTGGATCAGCCTTCCAAAATGCTTCTTCTCTGAACCACGTAGGTGTTTGGTCTCTGTGTCAAACACCAGCCTCATTCAGCATTTTCAGCATCACAGTCTGAGTGGATAAAAGATGTGAACATTGAGGGGGCTACAGCAGTAAATCGTATCATGTCACATGGTGGCTCAGTAGCTTCTGAGGGACCACAAATTGTATCATTGGGTTCCTCATCATAGTCACAGGAACTGAAATCAGTAGCTGATACGGAGTGACTCGATGTTTCCCAAATCAGATGAGTTTGTAGCTTGTAGGGATTCCCCAACTGCCTTCTGCAGCTGATACAGGGGTGTGCAAGATCTCTCCCGTTGTTACCTATCCACCTGCCTTTTGAGCTGCACAAACATCCTCGTTTATCATGGAGTATGTCAGTGGGATTTGGGATTCTGTTACCAAGCGTGTTCTCAAGTGGCTTGCATGGTTTCCCTTCCTTCTTTCCCCCAGGAAGGCTGGGGAGGGACTTGAAGGGACTTTTGAGAAGGTTGGGTAGTGATAGAACAAGGGATGATGGTTTTAAACTAGAAGAGGGGAGATGGAGATGAGAGGTGAGGAAGAAATTCTTCACTGTGAGGGTAGTGAGACCCTGTCCCAGGTTGGCCAGAGAAGCTGTGGCTGCTCCTTCCTGGAAGTGTTCTGGGCCAGGTTGGATGAGGCTTTGAGCAACCTGGTCTAGTGGAAGGTGTCCCTGCTGCTGGCAGGGGGGTTGGAACTGGATGAGCTTTCAGGTCCCTTCCAACCCAAACCAGTCTGAGATTTTGTGATTCTATGATCCCTTTCTAAAGGAAATATTCTCACTGAGACAGTTTTCTGCCCCATTTACCCCCTGCTTCTAAGGGAACAATGTGTCCTTGTAGCAGAGCCTACCTCAAAGTTCCCTCAGGCCATCTGCAATGCAGGTGACCTGGTCCTGGTCAGCTCCAGGAGTCTCACAACCTGTATCTTGAATGTGTGGAGCCTAACAGCTTGATTGTTTTTTCAGCTTATTGTTCATCCCCAGAAGCTCTTCTTCATTTGTGACTTGTACCTTCTACTTGTATCCTCCTCCGCTCATGCACACTCCCTTCTTTCGAGCACACAACCCAAATCCCCTCAGTCCTTGTTCTCTGAATCGATGATTTTGGAGTCCTCTTCCTCTAGCTGTGAGCCCTTTCTCTTTCCTGATCTCTGCTTTCCCCTCACACCAGTTACACTGGTGCAGACTTTCAACCCCAGGAGAAAATCCTCAGGTCACAGAAGCAGGTGATGTCTTGAAGGAGACAGAGGAGATAAGAATACAGAGCTCTGAAGCCCAGTAGCCTGGCCACTCTAGCAGAGGCAAGACCTGAGACACTCCAAACACGTGGGTTTTTGCTACAGCAGGTTACAGTCATTGCTGCAGTGATTTGCAGTCTGGCAACGTGCTGGATGCTCTGCAAAGTCACAGCCCAGCCAGACCTAAGAGCCTGCAAAGTAAAGAACAGGAGAAATTTAATATGCAGCTTGGCCATGTTTGCCTTGATTGCTGTTTTAATGCCTTCAAAGAGGAGAGAAAGAGAGGGAGGTGATAACTTTTCCCAGAGCCCTTGCTCTTGGGTTTTAAATAATTTATTCCACCAAGATCTGAGGATTAGACTGCAGCCTGCCCTTGTCTTCCTGCAGAAGCGTGGAGGAGTCGTGCAGGGATCTCCTCTTGAGCTAGTCTGGCCCTTTTCTGCCTTGCTTTGCTCCTCAGCCAAAGAAGGGCTGGGTATTTGGCTGAGACAGGTTCTCACTGCCATGTGATGCATGCAAGTCCATAGAGTTGAGGTGAACAGAGTTAAATCCAGTTGGCAGCTGGTCACCAACGAGGTTCCCCAGGGCTCAGTCTTGGGGCCAACCTTGTTTAATATCTTTATCAATGGTCTGGATGAGGGGATTGAGAGCACCCTCAGTAAGTCTGCAGACGACACCAAACTGGGTGGGAACACTGATCTGCTGGAGAGTAGGAAGAATCTACAGAAGATCTGGACAGGCTGGATCCATGGGCCAAGGTCGATTCAACCAGGCCAAATGCCAGGTCCTGCACTTGGGTCACAACAACCCCCAGCAGCGCCACAGGCTTGGGGAGGAGTAGGGGGAGAGCTGCTGGGCAGAGAGGGACCTGGGGGTGTTGGTTGACAGCAGCTGAACACGAGCCAGCAGAGTGCCCAGGTGGCCAAGAAGGCCAAGGGCATCCTGGCCTGGATCAGCACCAGTGTGGCCAGTAGGAGCAGGGCAGTGCTGGTCCCCCTGCACTGGGCACTGGTGAGGCTGCACCTCAAGTGCTGGGTGCAGTGTTGGGCCCCTGAGTCCAAGAAGGACCTGGAGGTGCTGGAGCGTGTCCAGAGCAGGGAACGGAGCTGGGGAAGGGTCTGGAGCACAAGTGTGCTGAGTTCCCGGCTGAGGGAACTGGGGGTGCTGAGCCTGGAGAAAAGGAGGCTGAGGGGAGACCTTGTGGCTCTGTCCAAGTCCCTGCAAGGAGGGTGGAGAGAGGTGGGGGTGGGTCTGTTCAACCAAGGAGCAAGGGACAGGAGAAGAAGAAATGGCCTCAGGTTGTGCCAGGGAGGTTTAGACTGGATATTAGGAAAAAAATTCTTCACTCCAAGGGTTGTCAAGCATTGGGACAAGCTGTCCATGGAAGTGGTTGAGTCCCCATCCCTGGAGGTATTTAGAAGACATGTAGATGTGGTGCTTAGGGACATGGTTTGATGGGCATGGTGGTGTTGGGTCGATGGTTGGACTTGATGATCTTTAGAGGTCTTTTACAATCTTTATGATTCTATGAAATAAAGGTCTGGAGGACCAAGTATCACTGCTCACCTGAGTGGGTTTTTCTGTTTGCTTCCTTTCAGGCAGTATTATGAGATGCTCTACAACACAGCAGACGAGCTTTTGAACCTCTTGGTGGATCAAGGAGTGAAGTACACCGAGCTGGAATACATCTACGCCTTGAATTTACTGCACCGCAGCCAGACGGGTGTGGGAGACCAAACCACCCAGAACATGAGGTTGCAGAGGTTGAAGGAGATCATTTGTGAGCAAGCTGCTATCAAACAGGCCACCAAGGACAAGAAAATCACCACTGTGTAATCTGCCCTGTCGCTCATATTAACTGAGCAGCAGAAGCTGGCAGGTTGCAGGTCCAAGCCTCCACATTTCTGTATTTTCTGGGTGGCATTATACTAGTGAGAAAGGAAATGACCATTTGAGATTTGGGGTTGGGGTTGTTTGGGGTGTTTTGATGTGTAATCACATAATGCTTCCTTAATGTGCTGTCCCAAGAGTGATTGCACAGCAGGAACAAGCATCTTGGTGGAGATTTTGGGGTGGGATATTTGTCTTTGGCTCTGTGGCTGCTGCTTTGCCTTTGAGATGTAAGGCAAGCTGTTATCTCTGGTGGGTGGGAAAAGATTCGACACTGGGTGAGGTCAGAGTCTTCAGTAGAAGTTCAGATCATACTAAAGTAAACAGCACTGTGACAGTCAAGTCCAGACCTGTTGGTCACATCTGGGATGGTTTTGAAGCCATTCCACCAGCGTTGCTGCATGGAACCTGTTTCAGCTCTACCAGTGCTATTCTCCACGACCACTGTAGATGCATTAAGTTTTCTGCTCTTTCCACTGCAAAAAGATTTAGTTGCTTATTCCTTCAGATAGTGAGAAGCCAGTTCTCATAGTGGGAGGTGACATGGGACCATTTGTTTCCACTTGTACTTCTTCATTATCACAGAGCCATATGGCATCGGTTTCTACAGCACATAGCGCGCTGGATGGTGGTGGATGGAGGAGAAAATTGCCAATATAAAGTAATAGCAAAACTTAATTCTCTTTTTCTGAATATATTGAGTGTTCCCATCTCAAAAGATAACCTGTAATAATCATCTGATGTACTGGGAAGGCATGCAGGCTTACTTAAGCTCAGCACTAATGATCAGCAAGGGCAGGAGAAGGGCAGATCCCAGCTCTGCAGTCTGAGATACTCTCAGGTCACCATTTCTGCCCTACCTTGACCATAAAAAGGTAAAAGGTTCCTTATTCACTGAGGCTGAGGAGTTTATACCATCCCTCCAAACCAAGAATCCACTGCACTTGTATTTGCTGAGTAAATTGTGAGCCCAGCTGGGTTTCACATGCTGAGATAGGTTCTCTCCAAGCTGTGTAACTGCTTCTGTGTCAGTCTGGAAACTGCAAAATTAAAGGGTGTTTAAAGGCTCTTCAAAGGCTCTGGTGTTCTGTCTGTTATTTTTGTGGTATTTCAAAGTTTCCCTTCCAGCTCCAAATTCATATGGTGTCCTCCAAGGTTACATCAATGTGGAAGTGGTCTTGTGAAGCATTCAGTCTAATCCTCAGCTACCACAGGCCAATGGGACAAGAAGCTTCCCAACCTCCTCCTTCTCTGGAGATGTTCAAAACCCATCTGAATGCTTTCCTGTGCAACCTGGTGTAGGGAACCTGCTTTGGCAGGGGGGTTGGACTAGATGATCTCCTGAGCTGCCTTCCAACCCCCACCATTCAGGGATTCTGTGAAAAGCAGAACCCAGTAGTTCTAGTTGTTAGGAATCTTCTTTTGGTTTCTATTCTCATGTTATTCATGAACTCAGTTTTACTTTTGCCAATATTGGCGATTAACTACAAAATTTCTTTCCTTTCCTTGATGAATTTACATGAGTGAGGGTGGAGAACACCATCATGGTAACACATGTGATGGTGTGGGAGTCTGTCTGGGGTGACACAAGATCTGTACTGAGCTGCTCAAACATGGAGATGTTCTGCAGTGTAGATACAGGAAAGCAGGTTATTCCCTATCCAAACTTTGGAGGAAGGTAAAGAAGATGCTTGGTACAGACAGATTTCAGACCCTTTGAGGTACAGAAGTGATGTGTGAGGAGCTCTGAATACAGACTGGGCTGCTGTGGCCTAATGTCAGACTATTGTTGATTCCTTTCAGCTTTAATTGCTCAATAATCTGAGGCTCTTCACATGGCTGATCTCGAGCTTTGCAGTCCACATTTTCCACCCACCGAGCAGCTGTGCTGGTGAGTGCCATGACAGATTGCATGAAATGAAGAAAATTTCTTACTCTAGGAGTATGGTTGCTTCTCAAGTAAATTATTGAAGAGCCTCTTCTTTGAACTGCAGCTCCCATAGTCAGTCACACCACCACGAGATGTAAATACAGAGCTTTAGCTCATGTCTCTGCATTGACCTGAGATATGAGAAGATATTTGCTAGATTGCATGGCACCAGGACACCATGGAACAACCACAGAGAGAAGAGAGGCAGTGACATACAGGGACTTACTGAGAGCCTGGTGTAGAGGAAAGAAAGAGGTTTGCAATTGAGGTAATTGTAATTAGCTTGTGTCTCTCTCCTCGAGTGTTCATACTCTCAGTTCTCACCAAACTTCCACAAGGGAAGTTAGTTTAGTGTGGAGAAAAGGAGGCTGAGGGGAGATCTGGCTCTCTCCAACTCCATCTCCTGAAAGGAGGGTGGAGAGGGGTGGGGGTGGGTCTGTTCAACCAAGGAACAAGTGACAGGACAAGAGGAAATGGCCTCAAGTTGTGCCCAGGACAGTTGAGATTGGATGTGAGGAAGAATTTCTTTGCTGAAAGGGTTCTGAGGCATTGGAAGGGGTTGCCCAGGGCAGTGGTGGAGTCCCCATCCCTGGAGGGATTGAAGAGTCGTGTAGACACAGTGCTGAGGGACATGGGTTAGTGGGGACTGGTCAGTGTTGGGTTCATGATTGGACTCGATGAGCTTAAAGAGCTTTTCCAATCCAATTCTATGAGTGTTTTTTTCCCAGAAAGGTCACTTTTGAGTACACCGTGTTTTCTTGCCGACAGGTGTTTCAGAAGTATAGCATACACAATGAAAATTACGATTTTGAAGCATAGAAGTCTCCAGATAGCTCATGTCTAGGCAATGCACCTAGTTTTATGTGTGCATGTGTCAGTTTTAGATCAACCACGCTCCCTCTTGCTTTCTAAGGGAGACCACTAAATAACCAGCAGGTCCATCCTCTGCACAGCTTTGCTAAACAATCTCCCACCAAGTTTCCTGCTGCATGTGTGTCCCCAGATAGCGCTGATGATGTGACAGCAACCCACTTGCTACAAAGCACCTGGACAAGATGAGCAGTGAGGGGGCTGTTTTGGCACCAGAAGAGAGTCCCCTTGTGAAGGGTCTGGCTTGTGTGTTGGTGTTTGTTGCAAATCGTTTCTCGTTAATAAGGGATCGAGTGGGTGGGAGGAGAGATCTTTTGGGAACATCTTTTGTTCATTAAGCTGTTACTGCTGGTAGAGTCAAGCTGTTATGTTTCATAGCAAATAACTATTCAACCACTGTGTCCACACACGCTCATAAGCACCCATCCGAGCCACAGTTGGGAGGCCAACCTGAAAGGTTGGTTGGAAGAAGGTCAACCTGAAAGGTGGTTGGAAGAAGAGGGTGGTACTGACACAACAGTGGTTTTTAAGTAGGTGTTTGGAGTGTCCTTCAAGAGCAGGTTGTGTCACCAGGTGTCTATGTAATCCTGTTCTCTTCATCTCCATACAGCAGCCACCACTCTTGGGTATGGTCTGAGTCACACAGCTCCTTGTTGATGTTCGTATGTTGTGGTGGTTTGACCCACAGTGGGACCATGTGGTCCTGCATTCACTCCCCCCACCCAGTGAGATGGGATGGGAGACACAACAAAGGGGGCACGGGATTGGGAATGAAGGACAGGGAGGGCTCACTGACCAGTGATGGTCACAGGCAAAACAGACTCAACTTGGGGAAGAAAAATCAATTTAATTTGTTGCAAATGATCTGAGTAGACAAAACAACCACATCTGACAACACCTTCCCCCACCCCTCCCTTCTTCCCAGGCTCAAATCACTTTGCTCCCCATTTCTCTACCTTCTTTCCCCCCCAGCAGCACAGGGGACAGGGAATGGGGGTTCAGTCAGTTCATCTCTGCTGCTCTTCCTGGCATGGAAGTCCAGGAACAAGATGTTCCAGGGAGAGATTCCCATGGAGTCATGGACCTCTTTGGGCTCAGCTCCTGGCTCCAGCATGGGGACACCCATGGGCTGCAGACTCACTCCCCACTGTGGGGGTCCACCCCTGGTCTGGCTTGGGGTCCCAATTCCAGTCACACTTGCCCTCAGGCTCAACTTCTCTGTTCCAGCTTGGAGTCCTCCATGGCCTACATGTGGGTCCTGCTCTGCCGTTGAATCTCCATGGGCTGCAGAAGACTTCCGTTGTCTTCTCCTCCATGTGTTTGAACTGGATGTGGGTTTTTGTCCTTCCTTCTGGCCACAAACCTCTCTCCCTCTGTCTCTCCGTCCTTTGTTTAGGCCAATGGTCATCTTTTATTTGTCAATGGCCTCTCCTCCAGGTTCTCTCCACCTTCTTCTTTTCAGGACAGTCCTTCCCCTCACCAATATGGATTTGCAGAGGTGTTTCTCAGGTGCTCATTGGCCCAGCCTGGGCTGGGGGGTCTCTGCCTTGGAGCCAGGGGAGCTTTTCGCTCTCATAAGGTGTCCCTTTCCCCCACCACAAAAAAAACCCACCCACACACAAACCCAACACATGCTCATGGTCTTATGCAGTTTCGTCAGGCTCAGGCTGTCCTGAGTTTATCAGTTCTTACAGATTCACCAGAAGCACAAGTTTCCTGAGAGGACCAACCCTTGAGAAACTTTCTGACACTACCTTGCCAGCATTTATTTTTCCTCTCTTTGGCGTGTTGTTCTCTGGTGACAAGTTCTCCATCCCAACCTGTGGAACCTTGTCACACAGATGGGGCATGTATGACACAATCACGGTGGAAGATGGTTTCCCAAAGGGAATAAACCACATGAGGCTGTTGCAAACTGTGCAAAGACCCAGGAACTTCCTTTATCTTTAGATCTGAGCCATGCCCAGCGTGACTTACCCCACAACCTAACCCTCAGTCTGTTACCTTCTTACAAGACCACAGGTAACTTCTCCAGTTCTGTTCTCTCCACCAGTTCTTGCCTAGAGCTGTTTTGCAGTGACCCTGCAGGACACAATGGTTTATGGACAAGGAGTAGAGATTTTGTTCTGTCATGCAACATGAAATGCTGTCAGCTCCATCGGCTCTTGGAGAATAATCATTATATGGATGTGGCCTTTTGGTGTTTAAAGAGACAAGGAAATACTTCTCCAAACCACAAAACGAAATATTTTCATGGGGGCTGTAAAAGTTCATGAGGGTTTCACAATTTCCTCTTTTACAGCCTCATAATCTTTACTGGCTTTTAATTATCACACTTATTTTGAAGCCTATTCCAGACACAATAGCAGAAGTGGAAGGTAAAGCAAATTACTCTGGATCCTGTCACAGTGTGGAACAATCACCAGCTCCTTCTCTCCCAGGTGCCTCCTCCCTCTTGACATCCTCTTGATTAAGCATGATATAAACTTGCCTGACAGATATATGTATAAATATATATATATATATATATGTACACATGTGCATAGCTAGCTAGCTAAGCCTCCCAGGGATATCATGGTGTGGGTGTCCTCAACCTCATAACCTGCCAGCAGGAAAATCTCCTTCCACTAAGACTCTTTTTTTTTCTTTTTGCCTTTTATTGGCTGCATTTTTATTTTATGAGCATGAATCAGAATTGTAAATTTCTTTTTGAATGTGGTAGATGGCAATAAAGGGGAGGGCACTCAGACAGGGAACAGGGGAGAGCTGCCAAGAGAAAATTAGCACTGCAGTAATGTTGATTTTATTGCTCACAGATAAGTAGGGAGCTTTTTTTTTAGGGGGGGGGTGGGAAAAAGAATTATTTTAGTGACCTGAGACATGGAGAAGTCACACAAATGGCCACTTGCACACTGATCTTTATTCCTGGGGGTTAATTTCCATAGTAGGGACATATTATAATACACAAACCCTATCCATCACCGCAGACTTTGGCCACAAAGATTGTGCTCTAACAGCACATTGGATTCTGTCAGGAATATTCAGGAATTTATTACCCAAGGATTCATCCTACTGAGTTTTAAATACCCACTGACCCACAGCAATTATATCACAGGAGCAACTTGAGCCTCAGGCAAGGCTGGATGTCCACCGCTGTGGATGTGCATCAGCAGGGGAATGTTCTGCCCTGAAGAGTTTTCACTCTAAACAGGCTGATGGGTGATAAACTCACAAGGAAATCGAGATGCAGGGAAGTCAAATGTTTCTCTCCAGGCCATGGTCCCTGGTGTACTGGTCCTGCTCTCTCATTACTGGGCAAAACCATCTTGTCAATCCAAGCTGGAGCTGCCTGTGCCCTGCAGTTCACATTTTAAGCTTTTTTTTTTTTGCATGGTGTAAGGAGCGTGCTCAGAAATGAGGCATTTTGTTTTATTTTCTGTTCTTTCCTTTGCTGATTAGATCTAACAATTGAGCCAGGAAAAAAATAAAATAAAATAAAATAAAATAAAATAAAATAAAATAAAATAAAATAAAATAAAATAAAATAAAATAAAATAAAATAAAATAAAATAAAATAAAATATAAAATAAAATATAAAATAAAATAAAATAAAATAAAATAAAATAAAATAAAATATAATATAATATAATATAATATAATATAATATAATATAATATAAACCAAAAAATAAAATAAAATAAAGTAAAGTAAAATAAAATAAAATAAACCAAAAATAAAATAAAATAAAATAAAGTAAAATAAAATAAAATAAAATAAAATAAAATAAAATAAAATAAAATAAAATAAAATAAAATAAAATAAAATAAAATAAAATAAAATAAAATAAAATAAAATAAAATAAAATAAAAATTAGGTAGCTGTGGACAGCATATAATCATTAAATTTGCTTTTGGATAGCCTGTGTGAAATTCATCAGGAGCGATTTAATGGGAAGTTCATTGCATCGGTGTTCATTATTTACTCTGTTAAGCTCAGGCACAGTGGCAATCAGTGGAGAAAATTGGACTGTTAAGGTCTTGGACTTCAGTGTTTGTAATTTCCTCTACCAAATTGTAGCATGAAATATATTTGGCACAGACAAATCATTCCCTCCGCTGCTCCAGCTCGGTGTGCTCATCCAGTGGCACCCAGCCATCGCTGTGGCTCGTGACAACTGGAGAGGTGAAAGCAGATCTGGAGAAAAGAAAAGAGAAACAGAAAGCAGCCTGAATCCCAATCCTGGTGCTGAGAACTTCCAAAGGCCTGCAGAGGCTAAAATTCATGTCATGATTATTTTTTATGCCTCACCCACCCAGCTGAGGCAAAGCTACTGCTCTCATTCCTGGTGAAGTCCTCCCTCCATTGCTGGGTCTCTTGACAAGGACAAGCAGGACAGACCTGAGCTGAGCAATACAGGGACTAAAATCCAGGAGATCCACTGAGAGACTGATGGAGAACTGGTGATATTTGTGTTATTGTGTTGGGGTTTTGGGGCAGGGGGGCCAATTTTGGTGTTGAGTGAAGGGGCTGTAGTGATGGCCTCTGTGAGAAGCTTCCTGAGGCTCCCCTGGCTCCAAGATGGACCAGCCTCCAGCCCAGGCTGAGCCAATTAGTGATAGGGAAAAGCCTCTTCAAATCCATATTTATGAGAGGAAGAACTCATTTGGCAAAGAAGGAGAAAGCCATCAAGAGACCATGGGTCTGAACAAAAGACCATCAGCCTGAACAAAAAGAGCATTGTTCACATGAGGAAGGAGGAGGAGGTGAAGGGACAGAGAACCTCAGACACCCAGATCAGCATCGAGGTGGGAGGTAAAGGAGGTCCTCTTCACCCATGGAGGTTCAACAGCAAAGCAGATACCCACATGTAGGCCATGGAGGACTCCATGCTGGAGCAGGATGCTGTTCCCAAGGGCAGTTAAGTCTATGTGGAGAGCTCATGATGAGCAAGGAGACCCCAGAGTGGGAGGAGGAGGGGTGCTGGACTGGGGACCCATCTGCAGTCCAAGGACATCCTCCCCATGCCAAAGCTGGGAGCTGAGCCCGAAGAGGTCCATGACTCCATGGGAAGCCCACATTGGAACACTTTGTTCCTGGACTCTTTAACCCATGGGAGGGATCTCATGCCAGGAAGAGCAGCAGAGATGAACTGACTGAACCCCCATTCCCTGTCCCCTGTGCTGCTGGGGAGAGAAGGTAGAGAAATGAGGAACAAAGTGATTTGAGCCCAGGAAGAAGGGAGGGGTGGGGGAAGGTGTTGTCAGATGTGGTTGTTTTGTCTACTCAGATGATTTGCAATGAATTAAATTGATTTTTCTTCCCCAAGTTGAGTCTGTTTTGCCCATAATTGGTGAGTGAGCCCTCCCTGTCCTCATTTGAACCCACGAGCCCTTTGGTGTGTTTCTCTCCACATCTCACCAGGTGGGGAGGAGTGAGTGGAGGACCACATGGTCTTACCTGTGGCTGAACTCACCACAACTATAGAGATTGCATTTCCTCTCCACAGGTCTCTCCTTCCCTCCGTAGCTGTACTGTTTGCTAGCCCACTGCCCCATTAAAGACAACCGGCAATGACAAGCTGTGACACATGACATTGCAGTGGCTTCATGATTCTGAATATAGCCAACCCCACCACCTCTGTCATAACCAGACACCAGCTTTCTTGTGGTATCTACAGTGCTTCTCCAGCAAGATTGGCTGTCAGTCTTTGTCCTAAGACAAAGGGACAGCCTTCAAGGCATCTCTGATCCCCCATGGTGCCTTTTTTGTGCCCTAGCTGGTGGTGCATCCCACCACCACCACCAAGGGACCAGGAGAGCAGAGTTTCTGGGATATGAAGGGTGTTGGGCTGAAGTAAGGGTGATCTCATCTCCTGCTTGGGACTGATGTTAGGATGAGGAGTCCACTGCCACCTTGCCCTCATTGAAAAAGTCTCCAGTGGGCTCAGACTGTTGGAAAGACAGAGAGCTAATGAGAGAGAGAGACCTGCACTTCCCCAAGCCCCTCTGACCCCTCATCCAGGACTTTTTGTGACTATTGCTTTACTCATGCGTGGTGCTGATGGCTGTCACCACATGGGGACTTCTCCAAATTTAAGGCAGCCAGCTCTGAGGTGACAGACACACTCCCATGCAACTCCCCAGTGGAAAAGCTCAGGGAGGTGCAGCAAGAAACACAAGAGGATCAAGGAGAAATGAGTAAACCTAAGCCACTGGCTGCAGGGAATGACTTTAAGGAGGTTGGCTGTGCTCCCAGCAGGCTGAGGAGTGATAACGCAGCCGTAGGAACAAGGTGAGGGGATGGTGTCAAATAGACTCACATTCTGCACTTGGGTCACCACAACCCCATGCAACACTCCAGGCTTGGAGAAGGGTGGCTGGAGAGCTGCTTGGTGGAAAAGGACCTGGGGGTGTTGTGGACAGCAGTTGAACGTGAGTCAGCAGAGTGCCCAGGTGGCCAAGAAGGCCAAGGGCATCCTGGGCTGGATCAGCACCAGTGTGGCCAGTAGGAGCAGGGCAGTGCTGGTCCCCCTGCGCTGGGCACTGGTGAGGCCACAGCTGGAGTGCTGGGTTCAGTGTTGGGCCCCTGACTCCAAGAAGGACCTGGAGGTGCTGCAGCGTGTCCAGAGAAGGGCAGCGGAGCTGGTGAAGGGTCTGGAGCACAAGTGTGCTGAGTTCCCGGCTGAGGGAACTGGGGGTGCTGAGCCTGGAGAGAAGGAGGCTGAGGGGAGACCTTCTGGCTCTGTCCAAGTCCCTGCAAGGAGGGTGGAGCCAGGTGGGTGTGTGTCTGTTCAACCAAGTAACTATTGATAAAACAAGAGGAGATGGCCTCAAGTTGCACCAAGGGCAGTTGAGATTGGATATCAAGAAAAACCTCTATCTTCTGAAGAGGTTCTCAGGCATTGGAATGGGCTTCCTAGGGCAGTGGTGGAGTCCCCATCCCTGGAGGGATTTAAAAGACGGGTAGATGAGCTGCTCAGAGATATGGTTTAGTAGTGGACAGGTAGGGTTGGACTTGATGATCTCAAAGATCTTTTCCAACCAAACAGTTCTATGATTCTACCCTATCACCATGAAAACCAGGACCTGCAAAACTGGGTTAAGCATGATTTGAGCAGCATGCAAGCTGCCTGTTTTACACCCTACTTCTCTTCCAACTCATGAGCACCAAGGCAGCATTTCAGGTTTCCCCTTCCTCCCTCCACCCAGCTGGGTCCTGTTATTGCTTGGTGCTTCTTGGTGAATCATGGAGTGAGTTTGCATGGGGGCTTTTGCAAGTGCAAAGAGCTATCAGAGTGCTAGGGCTGCCTATAAATCTGTTTTGTTTGCATGTGTTGCCTGCATTTGGGAGCTGATTGTTTTTATAATTGAATAGTAAATCAATATATTTAAGGCCAGCATTTGCTGTTAACACTTCTGAGTATGAAATGCTCCCTCTGTCAATAGTGGGAAGGTTTTATTAGGATAATAACTGCTGATTTAGAGCTTCACTTCTGGTTTGGGGTTTGGTTTTGGGGGTTTTTTTAATGCTCAGTTCAATGTTTGCTGGTGCAGAGACAGGAGAATTTGGTGAACATTTCACACCACAACCAAGCCCTTTTCAAAATGTGACATGAGGTTGAATGTCTGGAGGAACATCTCTCACCCTCTGTGCCACATCAGCTCCTTTAACAATGAGGGAACAGCAGATTAATGAATTTTCCTTCATTAGCACAGCTGGAGTCACTTCTCACCTGCCTTTGAGCTCCTTCTTTGAGCTTTCAGCTTGAGAAGCTGAGTGCAGTGAAGGTTCTTTGAGACATATTTTTGGGGCTGAATCTGCTTCAAACCACTGATCTTCACTGGGCCAGGCTGGCCATGATTTGAGTTGCCCTTTCTCTTACCCTCCTGACTGCCAGACAGCCACTCTCCTTCCCCTGACTGAACACTGGCCTAGAAGATTTATCTCCTTGGTGCATCCAGAAATCCTCCTTCTCACATGAAGAGCAGGAAGGTGTCAGATGAGGATGTGAATAACTGAGCCTGCCTACTGAGCTGTTGCTCATTAATCACTCAGTAGAGAAGCCCAGGCATTTAGGGGAACTGTAAAAGACCTTCATCTGCATGATTAGCTCTCTCCCAGCTGATTAGAGAAGAAGGACACTCTTTGAACAGCTCCTGTGTTTTTGATGATTCCTTAAATGTGAGTAGATTACCTCAAAAATTCTGGGCAACCAGAGACAACCCCTTGTGGCATCATCCTGTGTCTCTTTAGTGGATCAAGAGAGTCCACATTACTGAACATGGAGATGTTGGATGGGAGGACACCAAGACACACATGAGCATGCAGCCATCAACTACTACAGAGAGGTCACCCCTGCCATGTGGAGGACATGGAGGAGGGAAAGGTTGAGTAAGAGTGTCATCAGAGATGACAACATGGGATTGGAGGGGACACTTTACAGATGGTTGGTCAAATATGGAGACAGATGGTGACATGGGACCTGACAGATCTTCTGCAGCAGCATGGGCAGATGCTCCTTCCCCTCCATAGATGCAGTGACCACAAAGAGGCAGTTGGTACAATGTCCCATTGTGACCAGAGTGGCTACTCAGGTGAGTAAGAGCTACTGCTGCTAGGACAAAAGTTGCCATGTTATGATGAGAAGCCCCACATCCTGCAGACCTGCATGTTTAGAGATGGCCATGGGGAGTCCATGAAATCACAGTGCTCTGGCTTTTCTGTCACATTCCTCCCCCAAGCCACCTGTACCTGCTCATCCCAACAGAACAGTGATGCAGGGAGCTGGGAGAGCTGGTTGCAAACTGATGCAGAGGAGCAAGGCAGGCTGCTACAGAGATCTCCAAACAGGACAGACACCAAAGGAATCAGAAAGCTTGTAGATGAGCTGCATGAATCACAGAATTACCTTGATTGGAAGAGATCTTTAAGATCATTAACCTCACACTGACAAGTCCCCAGCTAACCCATGTCCCTCAGCACTGTGTCTACATGACTCTTCAATCCCTCCAGGGATGGGGACTCCACCACTGCCCTGGGCAACCCCTTCCAATGCCTCAGAACCCTTTCAGCAAAGAAATTCTTCCTCACATCCCATCTCAACTGCCCTTGCTGCAACTTGAGGCCATTTCCTCTTGTCCTGTCCCTTGGTCCTTGGTTGAACAGACCCACCCCAACCTCTCTCCACCCTCCTTGCAGGGACTTGGACAGAGCCAGAAGGTCTCCCCTCAGCCTCCTTTTCTCCAGGCTCAACACCCCCAGTTCCCTCAGCCAGGAACTCAGCACACTTGTGCTCCAGACCCTTCCCCAGCTTCATAATATGTACTGTAGACCATAGAAGAAGCAAGCACAGCCCTTTCCTTGGAGACTGAGCCCACCACATGCTCCAGTGCCCACCCCATGTTCCAGCACCCACCCCCACCACCCCCTTAATGCCACATGTGCAGTGAGATGAAGAACATGGTCTGGCATGTGCTTGCCCCACAGTGGCAAAGGCTGCCTGCACCCTGCATGGGCTCCAGTTGGATCTAACACCTGCTGAAGTGTTAATAAAGAGCAGCTCCTGGGTGGTGCTTGGAGATTATTTACAGACACATAATTACTGCTTGTGTTGGGTTTGTGTGGCAGGGTTTTGGTAGCAGGGGAGGGGCTACAGGGGTGGTTCCTGTGAGAAACTGCTGGAAGCTTCTCTGGCTCCAGGTTGGACCCACCTCTGGCCAAGGCTGAGCCCATCAGCAATGGTGGTAGCACCTCTGTGTTAACACATTTAAGATGGGGAGAAAAGTTGCTCCGAAACAACAACCTGCAGATGAGAGAGGAGTGGGGTGTGAGAGAAACAACTACACAGACACTCAGGTCAGTGAAGTTCTACTGGAGCAGAGATGTCCTCTGCAGCCCATGGAGGTTTATGGTGGAGCAGATGCCCACCTGCAGCCCATGAAGGACCCCAGGCCAGAGCAGGAGGTCATGTCAAAAGAAGACCATGACTCCATGGAAAGCTTGCACTGGAGCAGTCTGTTCCCAAGGGACTGCAGTCCACAGGAGGGATCCACGCTGCAGTGTTTCATGAAGAACTGTAGCCTGTGGAAAGAACTCACGTTGGAGAAATTTGTGGAAGGACCTCTTGCTGGAGCAGGGGAAAGTGAGGAGTTCCACCCCTGAGAAGAAAGAAGCAGCAGAGACAATATGTGATGAACTGACTGCAACCCCCATTCCTCATCCCCCTGTGCTGCTGGGGGGTAAAAGGTAAGAGAAACTGGGAACAGAGCTGAGCCTGGGATGAAGGGAGAGGTGGGGGGAAGGTGTTTCAAGACTTGATTTAATGTCTCATTGTCCTACTCTGATTTGATTGGTAACAAATTAAATTGATTTTTTTTTTCCCCAAGTTGAGTCTGTTTTACCCATTATGATAATTGTTGAGTGATCTCCCTCTGTCCTTGTCTCAACTCACAAGACCTTTGTTATATTTTTTCCACCCCATCCCACCTTGAGGGAAGGAGTGAGGAAAGTTGCTGTGTGGTCCTAGCTGCTGGCTGGGGCTAAACACATTTAAACCAGCCTTGCTGTCCAGGAGCAGCTGGATGAGCACAATAATGAAGCAAAACAGGGAGGCAGGGTAATGTTTTGGGAGTGGGAACACCAAACCCTGATTAGAACCAGTACTCACCCAGGATCATGGAGAAACTGGAGCTAAAAATGTGATGGCATCTGCTGGGAGCACAGAAGATGAAGAGGAGGAAGAGGGAAGTGCACAAATCCTTGGCAAGGCATAAAAATGGATGCAGCTCCTGGAGGAAGATGGACAGACAGAATTTGACCCTTTGGGATGGACGTTGTGGTGATTTCACTGGGCTGGCAGCCAAACACAACCACTTGTTCACTCCCCCTCAGGGGATAGGGAGAGAATTGGGGGGCAAAGGGTAAGGAGACTCGTAGGGCAAGAGAAGAACATTTTCATCATTGAAATAAAATTAAAAGTAAAAATAATATTATATTTAAATAATAATGATAATAGTAATAAGATATGCAAATGAGTGACACCCAGTGCCATTGCTCACCACCCACCCAGCCCGGCCCGTTCCCAGATAACGATCCCGGAGGAGCGACAATCCCGACCCGAAACCGCAATCCCGGGAGAGCCAGAGCCCGAGCGAGAGCCAGAGAGAGCCAGAGAGGAAGAGCCCCTCATGGATCTCCTGCCCATGGGGGACAGGAGATGGAACAGCCCCTTGGCAGAGCCAAATGACAATTTAGCTTATTAGTTTCAATATTCCTCACCCTCCCTTAGATCTTGCGCTTGCAGACAGACAAAACACAAAGTCCTTCGCTTCCAGCGACAAAATGAAATCACTGGGATGTTCTCAGTGTTTGTCTCCTACCAAATCCCAGCTGAAAGCAAAACACAGCACTATTCTAGCTTCTGAAAAGAAGCCCAACTCAAAACCAGGACAGCCATGCTTAGCTTCCAGTGTGCAGTTTGCACTATGTGATTTATGGAGGAAAAAGCTCAATTTTTCATCCTTCCTGCTGAGGAAGGAGAACATGTCCTGGGTAATCCCCTGGCTGGATGCGCTGTGCTGGACCAGGGGTGCAGCACTGGAAGGAGGAGGCCTGGGGTGACATTTCCCACCACCACCCCAACTATTTTCTGTGTCCACCAAAATGATCATTACCACCTAGGTATTTTCTTTCCCCAAGACTGCTGCTTTTTTATTATTTTTTTTATTATTTTTTTTAATGGACCTATTCAGGAACCATCTGTCTCCAGCCCAAAATACAGAAAGCTAATTTCATTCCAATTGCCATCCCCTGTGGCAAGGGGTCTTAAAGGAGTCATTTCATCTCGGAGCACATGAGCAAGCAGCAGGTCCCTGCACTGCCAAGCCAAACAGATGGGGTGGGGGGAAGACGGGGAAAGAGGACAAGTGTGTTTCTGAGGTTTTAATAATCCCTTCTCCTGTTTGAATCATCATAAATCCCAGTGGAGGGGCAGGCATTTTCCAGATGGTAGGAAATAAACTCTGGGACACTTCCACTCTGAGAACTCATTAGCCCTGCTGGCTCTGCTCCAAGCTCCATGGCAGTCCATGGAAACTGTCTTTGGACCTGCCCTTTTTCTATCCTTTGTTCCCACAAAATCTCCAGCCCTTTCTTACACAGACAAACTGCCCAGCTAGCTATTAATTCGATTATGTGTGGCCTTTGCCTCTTGGAGAGCTTAGAGCTCAGGGAAGTATCTTCCCATAAGCCTACTGCACGCTAATCCAAGCATCTCAGCTGCCTTCACGCCACCCATCTGCTCACCACTCCTTTGATGCTGACCTGCCTGTGTGGAGTTGGAGGAAGAGGGAGGTATTTGGCCAGCTTCCAGGTTGCAAAAGCAGAGCACTGGACAAAAAATCCCCCAAAACAAAGAAAAAAACCCACATATATATACATGCACGCAAAGGGATTTCAGCTCAGTCACAGCTAAATGTCACTACTGTGCTTTGCAGGGGCTGCAGTGGTGTCCTCTGTCCTATTGCACACTCCATGCACCCCACAAACCAGGGTGAGGGGTTCTGCCAGGCAGTATCTTGCACTCAGTAGCTGTCACTGCCATCCACCACAAATGATGGAGCCTCCAGAGTAATCTTGAGGTTCTAAGTCACCCCCTTCTGCCCTGAGTCTCTAATAGCCATTAACTGAGTGATAGGAAAGCCATATGAGAAGTACCAGGTCCTGGTAGGACTCTGTTGCTGTGGGTGTTTCTGGGTGCAGTACAACCTGGCTCGGGGGGCAGGGTGCTCCTCCTTGTGTGGTCACAGGATGTCAAACTCAGACCAAATTGTGATCTAGAATAAAAGGTTCTCTGAAGTCTTTTTTTGTCTCTCTAAAACCTCATAGCTTTTCCATAACTCAAGAGCTTGCCCAGATCACAGATGGTTTGAAGCCCTTTAACCATCCTTTGAACAAGCCTCAGCTAAAGAGAGATGTTTCCACAACTCAGTTGGGTCAAAGTTGTCCCACTTTTTATGGGGGATGACTCATCTGCCCTCTGTTTTGAAATGTGGAAGGCACAGTTAGAAAAGCCCCATGCCAGTTGAGAGAGGCAGCAGGACTGTCCTGTCTCACTGCAGCAGCGTTTTACACGCAGGAAGGTGTTTTGGAGAGGTCCATGCAGTGTAAGGCTCCATGAAGCAGCTGTTTGCAGTTATGCAGTGATCACTCGGGATGTCTGGATGGGCTCAGCATTGGCTGCCGGTGTTTCAGACCTCCTGGCTATCCTGGTTTGGAGCTGAGACAGAGCCAGGCTTCTTTTTAGTAGCTGGAATAGTGGTCTGTTTTGGTTTCAGCATGGGATTTTTTATGAGAGAAACACTGAGAACATCCCAATGTTTTCATTTTTGTCACTGGAAGTGAAGGACTTTGTGTCTGTCAGTCTGCAAGAGCGAGATTTAAGACAGAATGGGGCAGGGAATATTGAAATTAATAATCTAAATTGGCATTTGGCTCTGCCAAGGAGCTGTTCCATCTCCTACACCCATGGGCAGGAGATCCATGAGGGGATCCAAGGAGATCCTCTCTTGCTCTCTCTGACTCTTGCTCGGGCTCTGGCTCTCCCGGGATTGCGGTTTCGGTTTGGGATCGTTATCTGGGAATGGGCCAGGCTTGGTCAGCAGGTGGTGAGCAATGGCACTGGGTATCACTCATTTGCATATCTTATTACTACTATAATTATTATTTAAATATAATTATAATTTTTACTTTTAATTTTATTTCAGTTATTAACTTGTTCTTCTCTCACCCTACGAGTCTCCTTACCCTTTGCTCCCCAATTCTCTCCCCTATCCCCTGGGAGGGAGGAGCGAGCGAGCGGCTGTGTTTGGCTGCCAGCCCAGTGCTGGCCCAGTGAAACCAGCACACTGGCTGATGGTGTTTCTGTGCTTGTTGCAATGGGTAGGGCAGCCAGAGCAGACTGGTCAGATGAGGTTCAGCCTTCCCATGCCATTTGCAGCCCAGTGTGTGACTTGACACTGCAGGAGTGTGGTGGGGACAGGCAGCAGTTGTTTCCCCCATGCAGTATGGTGTTAGGCTACCAGGGGGGTACGTGGTGGCTGACAACCATGTCCTGTGGTCACAGGGACTCCCAGCACAGGAGAGAAGCAGGTGCTGGTGATCCTGAAGTCAGGGACTGCAAGATTCACATCACAAACTGACTTTCCCTGTTTGCAAAGGCAGATGCAGACTATAAAACAGCGTGGTTTTGAGAAAGAAAATATCCTACGTATCATGAAAGCTTGAAACAGCTCCAGCAGCCCAATAGGGAGGAAGTAGCTACTGTCCTCAAGCAGCTCCTACTTGGCTTTGTAGCTCTGGTGATTCAGAAATTGCTCTCAACAAATCCAAAATCCTCCCAAAACATACTCCCAGTTAGGATATCTCCTTCCCTTTCAGGATTTTCCATCCTTTCCCAAGCTCTCCAGCCCTATCTCCTTCCCTTTCAGGATTTTCCATCCTTTCCCAAGCTCTCCAGCCCTATCTCCTTCCCTTTCAGGATTTTCCACCCTTTCCCAAGCTCTCCAGCCCTATCTCCTTCCCTTTCAGGATTTTCCATCCTTTCCCAAGCTCTCCAGCCCTATCTCCTTCCCTTTCAGGATTTTCCACCCTTTCCCAAGCTCTCCAGCCCTTCAATTTGCTGCACACAGTCCCAGACATCTACCATCTGGAGAAGAGCCTTCTTAGGGCAGCTTCTATGCCCCGAGGGCTGTGGGAGGAGACACAGGGTGCTTAGTGGAAAAGGAGTAAATCTCATTAAGGGTTTTAACATTTATGGCCAGTGAGATAATGAAGGAAGGTAATTTGGGGTAGCTTTATTGCAGTTATCATAATGTTTCCCTGAAGCACAAAGATAAAAGTCAGTGGATAATGTCCATAAGGAGTTTTTAAATCTTCCTCTTTGTATTTTTTTTAGCACTAGCCATTGCAGTCAAAGATGGGTGTCATTTTATGAACACAGAGAAGACAATTACATGAGGTTGAAACCCAGAATTAGAAGACTCTCAAGGCTTACCTGGCTGTCATGACCCATGTTGGAGACCCACCACAATAACCAGGAATCCCTTCTCCCCAGTATTAAATTCTTTTACCGTGTTGAGCAGTGCTCTCCCCATGTTTATCTTGCAGGAATCTGTATTTGGAGATATCTTGGCAGATCTTCTTTTCCTCCCTTCCTTTATTTTTTGGCTTTACTTTCTCATTTTATGCTGTTCTGCAAAGTAAGAAGAAGGATAGAGGATAGACCACGAATGGGGGAGGCCTAAAATGAGAGAAAACCAATATTTTTTTTCTTTTTTTACTCAACATTAATGAATTTGTGGAGCTTGCTGCTACATGGCACGACTGGAATCAAGAGGTTACCGTGCATAACTCATCAAAAGAATGTGCTCACACAGAAATTGAATATCTTTAGCATCTTTATTTAGGATCTATATTGAGTGGACTGGTACCTGTAAGACATTTTTGGGGGCCCAAAGCTTATTGTGGGCTATAATTGGAGATTTTGTATTATTTCTTCCCCTGAAATATGGTGTGACAAGCTTTTTGTTTCCTCAAACAGGAATGCTAACAAATCAGTAATTTTAACATAGTGCAGCAGTGCTTTGCATGGCTAAACAAAACCATCACCCTGGCGAGTTCACAGCACCAGCACCCACTCCAGCAGCCATCACCCATGGGTGCACTGTGTGCCAAGATGTGTCCACACACCCCACAAGCCCAACCGTGGAAACATTCAGGCTTTTATGGTGATAAAAAAAAAGGACAAAAAGCAAAGATATTTCAAAAGCTGTCATTTTACTTCCCCCCGCTGTGACAGCCTGAAATCTTATTATTTCCCTAATGTTTCCAACAAAATTATATAGATTTTTCCAGCAGTTCTGAAGTTGTACTTAAGGAAACACGTTACTGCATCATTCCAAACAGCCCCAGACTCTCACCCCAGCAGATGGCTGTCAGTCCCAGTATAATGATCCGTGTCACGAGTCCTCCTAGACAAAAACTAGGATAACCCTTCCCTGCCAATAGCAGTTGAGATGGGATGTGAAGAAGAATTTCTTTGCTGAAAGGGTTCTGAGGCATTGGCAGGGGTTGCCCAGGGCAGTGGTGGAGTCCCCATCCCTGGAGGGATTGAAGAGTCGTGTAGACACAGTGCTGAGGGACAGGGGTTAGTGGGGACTGGTCAGTGTTGGGTTCATGGTTGGACTCGATGATCTTAAAGGGCTTTTCCAATCCAGGCAATTCTGGGATCCTGTGATTGTCTCTCATTCTGCTGGCCACACTTCTTTTGATGCAGCCCAAGATGTGTTTGGCCTTTTGAGCTGCAGATGTGCATTGGTGGCTCATGTCCAGCTTTTCATCCAACACCACCCCCAAGTCTTTTTCCTCAGGGCTGCTTTCCAGCACATCATCCCCCAGCCTGTATCAATAACGAGGATTGTCCTGACTCAGGTGCAGGACCCTGTACTTGGTTGTGTTGAAGCTCATGAAGTTTGCCTGGGCCCACTTCTCCATCTTGTCCAGGTGCCTCTGGATGACTTCCCATCCCTCTGGCACATTGACTGCACCACCCAACTTGGTATCATTAGCAAACTTGCTGAGGGTGCACTCAATCCCACTGTCAATATAATCAATGAAGATATTAAACAGCACTGTTCCCAGTACAGACCCTTGAGGGACACTGCTTGTCATTGTCTTCCATCTGGACATGGAGCCATTGACCACTACACTCTGGATGTGACTAACCAGACAGTTTCATATCCACTAAGCAATCCACCTGTGACCAGATGACTAGCAGTCAGAGCTGCAGACTGTCTGCACGACCTTTTTTCTTGGTATGGTGCTGCTGAGCAAAGCCACCATCATGCACAGAGCCCATGCTGGATTGAGGCTTTGTTGCTGAAGATTATGTCTGACAGTGTTGACTTTGCATCCTGATCTGGAACACACTGTGATGGTTTCACTGGGCTGGCCCTTGGCCAGCAGCCGACACAGCCGTTCACCCACTGCCCCCCCACCCCCAGGGGATAGGGGAGAGGATTGGGGTGCAAAGGGTAAGGAGGCTTGTAGGGTGAGATAAGAACAGTTTAATAATAGAAATAGAAGAAAACTTAAAATAATACTAATATTAAAATAGTAGTGATAAAGATAACAGTAATAAAATATACAAATGAGTGACACCCAGTGCCATTGCTCACCACCCGCCGACCCAGCCCGGCCCGTTCCCAGAGAACGATCCCGGAGGAGCGACAATCCCGAACCGAAACCGCAATCCCGGGAGAGCGAGAGCCCGAGCGAAAGCCAGAGAGAATCACCCCCCTTTCCAGTCAGCCCTGGTTAATACACTAAACATGACGGGATATGATCTGGAATATCTCACTGGCACATCCAAATGCCAATGCTATCACAGAGTCACAGAATGGTGGGGTTGGAAGGGACCTCAGGAGATCATCCAGTCCAACCCCCCTGACAAAGCAGGTTCCCTACACCAGGTTGCACAGGAAAGTGTCCAGGTGGGTTTGAACATCTCCAGAGATGGAGACTCCACACCCTCTCTGGGCAGCCTGGCCCAGGGCTCCAACACCCTCACAGGAAAGAAGTTTTTCCTTAAGTTTCTCTGGAACTCCCAGTGTTCCAGTTTGTGCCCATTGCCCCTTGTCCTGTCACTGGGCACCACCAAGAAGAGCCCGGCCCCATCCATTTGGCCCCCACATTTCAGGTATTTATAGACATGGATCAGATCCCCTCTCAGGCTGCTCTTCTCCAGGCTGAACAGTCCCAGCTCTCTCAGCCTCTCCCTGCCAGGCAGATGCTCCAGGCCCCTCATCATCTTTGTGGCCCTATTCACTGCACTTCTCCCTCCCAATCCTAACACAGATGTGAACCAGCCAAACACGACGCCCTTGAGCTCCAGCAGCAACTCATAACATCGGCACTTTAATCAACGTTCCTCTCCTAACAAGACTTACACCAAAACTAACACACAGCTATTCTAATTACTAAGAAAATTAACTCTATCTTAGCAAAACCAGGATGAACACACTCTTCCCCCAGCTGTGGAAAAGCGGGAGAGGAGAGGAGAGGAGAGGAGAGGAGAGGAGAGGAGAGGAGAGGAGAGGAGAGGAGAGGAGAGGAGAGGAGAGGAGAGGAGAGGAGAGGAGAGGAGAGGAGAGGAGAGGAGAGGAGAGGAGAGGAGAGGAGAGGAGAGGAGAGGAGAGGAGAGGAGAGGAGAGGAGAGGAGAGGAGAGGAGAGGAGAGGAGAGGAGAGGAGAGAAGAGAAGAGAAGAGAAGAGAAGAGAAGAGAAGAGAAGAGAAGAGAAGAGAAGAGAAGAGAAGAGAAGAGAAGCTGTGTGAGGGGGGACGCGGTTCCTGCAGCCACACAAGCCCCGCGCCCACAGGCGCTGACGGAGGGGGTGGCCTGTGAAGGGGGACTACAACTCCCAGCATGCCCCGCGGCATGGCGGCCATAGCCAGAGCGCCCCGCCTAGAGAACTACAATTCCCATCCTGCACCGCGCCACGCGGCGCTTTGCTATTGGCTGGCTGCTGGGTTGGCGCCAATCCTCTGTCCCCGCAGGGGGGCGGGGCTTCTCCCGTCGCCACGACAACGGGAGAGTAAACAAAATGGCGGCGGCGTGTTGTGAGGGCTGAGGGGTTGTGGTCGAGTGCGAACCTTGGTAGCGCAGCTTCCTCGCTCCTTGTTACAGCTCATGGCGGGTGATGAGGGGAAAGGGGGAGAGGGCAGCTTCGGGGAGCAGCTTCCCCCTTCTCATGAGCCACCGCAGTCCCTATCCCAGGAGATCTCCGTGGAGCTGCCCCAGGACAGGCCCAGCCTGCGGCAGTCACAGCTCAGCCTGCCTCACCAAGAAGACAAGCAGGAGGAGGATGATGAAGAAGAGGAAGAGGAGTCCCAGCGCACAGAGGTTCAGCTCAGTGCCCTCCAGCTATTTGGGGAGGGGTGTGCTTGTGAGGGAACAGCCCTTTCACCTCCTCAGCACTCCGTGTAGTTGTGGGGGAAAGAAGGGGGAATTGACGAGGGCACCAGGTAGTGATTAGTCATTTCCCCAAAGAGAGGAAATGCTGGCTTTATCTGTTTCCCCTTATCTCTCATTTCTGCCTTTTTTTAAGGTCCCTTTTATCCTCATAGTGTCCAAGATAATTTTGGATTGCCCCCCTTTCTCTTTGCTGTATAAAGACTAAGGATAAACTGGCATATGGATGGCCAAACTAAACCCCTTTCCTGTTTATATGCCAAGCTCTGAGATTTAATAAGCCCCTGGAACCAAGTGAATTTTTTCTCCCTGCTCTGCAGGGCTCTAAAGTGTCCACTGCTACAGCATTATCACCTTATCTTTTTACCTAGTGGAAATGCATCTGTAGCCTTCATTGCTGTAACATGTAGGTGCTGTAATTTAGATTATTACTGTTTGAAACATTATTTATCTTGGTCCCTACATTAGCAATTGTCGTGTGACTTCTCCAAGCTTATAGGAATTTCACAAACCATTGGCTTATTTTCTCATTAAGCCTATGCAGTGGTTCATTAGTGCCATCTGTCAAGTACCCTCTTTGGCAAAGATTGTCCTCTGAAGAGTTAGTGCTCCTTGCTCATGCTGAACAGATTTAAAGGGCCTCCAATAATGTGCATATTGGGGTACAAGGCTGGGGTTATGTTAGTGCTGATTTGCTGACATGTTAACATCCATTAATCAATGTGAGTTTCATGGCTCAACATCTCTGGAAATAGGTCCTGTTTAGAGATGTGCATTTAAACAAGAAGGTAAAAAAAAAAAAACAACAAAATCCTGCTGAACTTTTTTAAATGTGACATGTTTCTATTTATCTGTTTTGAGGGCTGTATTCATCATTTTTCCTCATGTGTAGAGCTTTAGTGGGGTGATGGAGCACCGAAAGCAGTGTTTGATTGAGGACTTTTATTAAACTCTCTTCATCTCAAGCAGCCTCCAGATTCTACTGAGTGTGGAATTTCATTTCATAAATCTCCCCTTAATCCATTCCTCTCCCTGAACCTCCTTTCTGGTATTTCCTAGGGTCAGTTGGATGAAGACACTGTGGTTGAGGGACTTCACAAACTGGGGCGCTCAGCCCCTGGTACTGAATATGTTTATCTGAATCTGTCACTTTCAGTAAGTATAAGCAAAGAACATCATTTTAAAGTACTTCTCACTCAAAAAAGTTTCCCTTTTTTAACAGCAAATAGTTGGTCTAGTAAAAAAAAAAATTCAAAAGGCAGTTTTTTGTCTCTACCTCTCAATGGTGTTTCATGTACATGGGTCTTTTGACAAGACACAGCGTGGCTCCTGCTGACAAATGCCATATCAGTACTGGGTGGGGGTTTTTTTTCACTTAGTAGCAACAGCAGGAAGATTTCTTTCCTTACCAAATCTTCAGGTGTGAAAATGTATCTTCCTGCTTCAGTCAGCTAGAGAAAAAAATAGAGGGACATGCTGAACACCTGAGAACACTGTGTTCGTTGTCCCTTCAGGAAGTTAAAATGGTTGTGTCTTTTTAAAGATTACTTTTTGCTGCTCCCTTTTCTACATTGTTTTTCTGACATTTTTTCCCAGCTACAGCTCTCTTTCTCTCTCTCCTAGTTTTTTATAATCTTCTTTTGACATTTTTTCCACTCATGGCTGGTCTGCAGGTCTAACATCACTTTGTGTATACGTCATCCTGTTCTGACACATCCAGCTGGAGAGACCTTGGGGCACCACTTCAATGTCTCCTGCTACTGTGTATCTCTTGGGAGATTGGCTGAGGTTATATAGCTAGTTATTAAAGTCTCTTTCCTTGTTATTAAAGTCTCTTTTCTTTATTTTTCCAGGGTCGTGAGTTAAGTGACATTAACATTCTCTCCAGATATGTTCACCTACAGAAGCTGGAACTTTCCTATAATAAAATCAATGGTATGTAGTAAATACACTAGTAAATTCTTGGGTTGTGAAATCATTTAAGATGAGAAATGCACTGTACCATGTAGCTTTAATATCACAAAGCCTGGTCTACATTTTAATGGTGTAAACTATTCCAGCTCTACAGAATGAGGTGATAGCTAGATCTGGAGAATGATGTGTGGACCATTCACACACCTGCACCAGCATATGCTTGGCAGTGGGAAAATGGAGATTATTGTCCATTTTATTATCCAAAGATAAAATGCAAGCAAGCATGTCAATACAAGGTTAAGGTTGAGATTTTACATGTGCAGATGTCATATTTAAAGTTTGGTCTGGTACAGTTTTCCCAGCCTTGAACTTTCCTTTGTCAAGGTTTCTATGGGTGACATAATATAAAAAATTATATCCTGGATTTAGAAAGGTAACAAATGGAGACTGGAGTAAACTCCATCATCTTCTCCTTCCCTTTCCCTCATACTCCTCAATTAATTTTTTAATTTAACATCAAAAAGAAGAAACTATGGTGGGTAACCTGTTACATTATTTATTTCATTTCACTTGAGGTGCTGGAGTCCAATAACAGCAGCACTTTTGTAAGGTGGCATTTCTCTGTGCTCATTTGCCTGACAGTTTGTCTGTGAAGGGTAGGTCTGAGTAGAGCAAACACTGTCATTTAGTCTTTAGTAGCAGCCTAAATACTTTTCTCCACTAATTAATAACTTAGAACAGAGGTAGTTTCTCATTCTAGAGGTGGCTAGAATATAAAACTAAAGTCTGGCTTATAGATAAATCAGTTGAAATAGTGGAAATTTAATGTAGAACTTGAATATCTATTCTTTGTGGTTTAGAAACCATCTTATTTTCTAGTAGAAGGTGTAAATATATCTGATTTCTGCATTTCAAACATCATTTTCTGAATGTGTAACTACAAATTGTTTCTTGATTGCTATTGAACATAATTATCACATTTTGACATGATGATCTCTGCATTTGCCTATACATTCATGTACAGGATTTGACATTTGGTTTTGTTATTAGATCTTTCTTGTGTTAGTCACATGCCTTACTTACTGGAACTGAATGCTTCCAACAATGAATTGACTACGTATTTTGGTTTTAAACCACCTAAAAATCTGAAGGTAAGTTGCAAAAAAATCCATTTTATAAGTTTAAATTCAATAAAAATTTTTAAATCTGATTTAGGCATTGTATTTGCACATGTGCAAAAGCTATTTTTTTGCCTTCCTGATTCTTCTTTCTTACCTCATTTGACATTTTAATTGATTTTCCAAATATTTGGGTTTTTTACACAACACATTTCAGTCTTTTCTGTCACGCTCTGAACCCTGGCATGCCATGGGCAGGTGTATTGTACAGCTAACTGTTATAGTCAGAATTGTTTTCCTTGCTTGTTAAACTCATCAGACCTTTAGTGGGATCAGCTTTTGCCTTTCAAATTGACTGGTGCCAGTGTTTATTGTGAAATACCCACTTAAAGTGTAATTGTGTGCTAATCTTCCCTTTGCTGTTGTTTTCTTGTAGCCCATTTGGGGTCATAAAAAGCAGGAAGTTGTTTTAAAATATGACCTTTATGTGTTTCTCCATCTTCTCTGTTAGTTTCTTGAGTATGTATGCATAATTACAGGACTATTAATGATAATGTTGTTGGAAGAAAGTATACTTTTGGCAGTTCCCAAAATGTGAATTCAGTATCATAAAAAGCCCCTTTCTGTTTATGTGCCAATATTAATATTAATGATCATCTTATTTTTTTTCACACCCTTGATGACAAGTTTAATGTGACAGCTGTTTAGTTTCACAAGACAGCTGTGAGTGCTGTAGAAAAAAAACCAAAAAGTAACTTTTTCTCTCCTTTTATTTTTCTTTAGGAAGTCGATTTTTCATACAATCAAATATCTAAAATGCAAGATTTGTCAGCATACCAGTCACTCACTAAACTCTTGCTGGACTGTATCCTTTATGGAAACTTACATGGGAGAAAAGTTACTTGTTTGCTTCAAATAGATACCTGTTTTCTTTGTATTTTTCCCTTCACATAGGTTTTGTCTTTAGAAGCAAGATGAAACACTGTAATTCTGGTGGTGAAACTGATCTGAATTTACTCAAGCATGCCTAGTGCTAAAGGTGTTTGTGTGTACACAGAAGGTGTTAGCCTGCTAGAGGAACACAAAAAAACCCTCCACTTTGTATCATGTAAAACTGAAAAAGTGACATGTCACACTGGCTTTGCATGGCAGAAGTAATAAATAATCCCAGTGTTTTTATATAAGAAAGGTTAACAGGAAATCAGTTTGGAACACTAAACTCACATGAAGTGTGTTGTTTAATCTTGGATGTAGCTAATTACACAGGGACTGTCGAGGACAAGGCCATTCAGTGACAATGAAGAGAATCTTTAGTGAGAGAAAACATTCTGGAGCCTGCTGAGGGAAGTACACAGAGTGAAGGTGTTCTGCTACTCACCCTCCATGTTATCACTGTGGTATCCACTTTGTGGGATTAGAAACACTGTTCCAGCAGAAATCAGATTAAACCTGCAGATTAAGTTTCCTCACTGCTTACTTATCCAAGGCTGTCCATAGCATTCTTAATTTCCCCTAAAGATTTTCCTGTGCTTTTCTGAAAGCTCTTCTGGAGTTTCATGTTGACATGCTGCCTTGCTTACAATTGCTTCCTGAGGGCTAGGGAACCTTTCCTCTTTGCCTCATCAATTGCATCTTGATTTTCTGCTCTCTGAAAAGGAGAAGACAGCAGGCTGTTGCAGTTTTTTTTCCTCTATCTCTTGTCCTCAAAGTAGCCCATTACCAATGATATTAATACAATGACTTTTTCATGTAGGAGCAGAGAAAGCATTTGCAGGGTGTCCAGGTTACATTATTCCCACATTTTACAAGGTATGCAGGTGACATGATTCTTGTCAGAAAATGGCATTGACACACTATCCCTTTGCAATTCTAATTTTCCATTGCAGAATAAAAACCATCCAGCAAAATGAAAAGGGAGGAAGATCAGAGATTTGTATTGTGGATCTGAATCAGGATTTATATTTTTTTCATTTGGTTTCAATGCAAGCAGCGTGCTGGCTTCAATTTCTTCACTGACAAACTGACACCATGGAAATAGGGAGGAAAAACTCTTTCATGCACACAGTTGCAACGAGACCCTCTGAAATAGAGGAAAATGAGTGCTGAATTTAGAAATGCAGCATTTAGAATAGCAAAATGGCACTGTTCCTAACCCATACCAAGCACTCCTCACTGAAGACATGGCAGACAAAACAAGCTGTTCTTTGTAATCACAAATGATAATGTTATATTAAATATCATGCAGTAGCAGAAATGTTTGGCATGCATTTCTCATTGCCACTAACGAAACATTTCACCATATTTAAGTGAATTATGATGCAGATGGTAAGGTCATTATAACTTTTTTTTCTGACAGGTGCACACACAAGTACACCTGACAAGTTTATAAATGAGTTTTCAAGGAGGAAACTGCCCAGACCAGGAAAGGGAGATAGCCTGGGCAATAATATCTGACAAAGCATTATAATAAGTCATTAAAGGACTAAACCTAATTGTATTAGTTTTCAGTGCTGAGCAATTTGCTGTCTCATATTGATGCTTATGGCTTAAACAATATTTTTTCTTTGCCAAAACTTTTCCTTCTTAGTTGAAAGAGAAGCAGTCCCATTTTCTATGCAAATCAATATCTGTCAAATATCAGTGCCTGTGGATTTTTTTGGTTTCTAAAATGACAGAGACAGCCTAGTGTGAGGTCCTACAAAAAGATAAATCTGTGCTTATTAGCTCATTTCTCCTCCTCTCCTTCCCCATCCAGGCCTGTGAGTGTAAAACTTGGTGTACAATTAAGTCCCTATGTAGGAATGCAGTTAGGAAAAAACAGAGTTAGGTGAGAGTTCTTGAAAAGTATTCCCAAACAATTAGATGCCTGAATCAGAGTTATCTGATTTTGGTACAGTGGAGAGAGACAAAGTCAAGTACCTCTGCAGTTCATCTCATTGTAAGAGAGCAATCTGAGAGAGCTTGCTGTCAAAAGAAACATCCTGTGTTTAAGGAATCTGGGTAGTTCTGTTAATACTGAGAGGAATCCTAACGACTTTTGCTGCTACTTTTGAGTTTAATGTTAATTTAAAATACACTTTCCCCTTTCAGTACAGATGGCCACTCTAGAACAGGTACAATTTAGAGTGAAATAGCCCCATATAGCACTATTGTTATTACTTGAATATTTTGTGTATAATACTTCGAAATCAAGGTCAGTTTGGAGCCATGTTAAGTACTCCTTAAATGTCAAAAGATCACACCCTCCTCAGATGACTCAGCCATGAGCCTGTATTCTGCAGTTAAAGTCAAAGACATAATGACTCCTATGTTTTGGTCTTCTCATGGAATCACCTGGTAGGAAAAGACCTTTGAGATCACTGAGTCCAACCATACCTGTCCACTACTAAACCACATCTCTGAGCACCTCGTCTGCTCATCTTTTAAATCCCTCCAGGGATGGGGACTCCACCACTTCCCTAGGCAGCCCATTCCAATGCCTGATGATCCTTTCAGTGAAGAAATTTTTCCTGATACCCAATCTGACCCTCCCTTGGTGCAACTTGTGGCCATTTCCTCTTGTTCTATCACTTGTTGCTTGGGAAAGAAGACACACACCCATCTCACTGCACCCTCCTTTCAGGGAGTTGGACAGAGCCACAAGGTCTCCCCTCAGCCTCCTTTTCTCCAGGCTCAACAACCTCAGTTCCCTCAGCTGGGAACTCAGCACACTTGTTCTGCAGGCCAATCTCATATCTGATGAGAAGACCAGAGATTTGCAGCCTAGTTTTGCAGGATGCTGACAGAAGTAGTTTCTTCCCCACACTCCTGTTCTCTCATTTCCACTACTTTCTTCCTCTGCCATTGGCTTGGTTACACCAGCTTGAAGGGCTGCCTTGTAAACCAGGTCACAGAAACAATTTGAATTAAAAGCCTCTCCAAAAAGGAGGGGAGAATGTTTCTAGCTGCATCAGATTTGCTTGTCCTGCAGCCCCACAAAAAACTGCATCAGTCAACCAAGGTGTAAATTCCAGAGTAAGGGTGGGTGTGAGCAACTGGGATTTTAAACTCCTTACCCACTCAGCTCCATTGGCTGATGTAGCTACTAATGATTGCTAACATTTTCTGTTCAGTTATTTTCCTTAAATGCAAAAACCTCTGTGTAGTTAATAACATAGAGGAGATAAGAGGACTGAAGAAGTGTCACAGCCTGATTCATCTTAGTTTATCACACAACAAACTCATTGCAATCAGTGGCCTTGAAAATTTACCTATCAAAATACTCAATCTGGTAAGAAAGAAGAAATTCTGGTATTTTTTCCTGTCTGTCTTTTATCAATGCTTTAATTCCTATATAAATATGAAGGTAATTATGTAACATTTTTAGAGATATGTGTAATAATGAACATTTTTTTTTTGTTTAATTAATACAGGATCACAGGATAATATAGGTTAGAAGGGAGCTGTGAAGATCATCTGATCCAGCTTCCTGCTCAAAGCAGAGCCATCTTCAGTGAAGGTCCTTGTCCCCCAGGGTTTTGAATTTCTCCAGAGATATTTTGCATTTGCTCTGGATAGATTTTGTTGTTGCTTTGGTGATGTGTAAGAAGTTACACACTCTGCCAGTCCTACAATATAAACAATGAAGATTTTTATCTTTTTTTTTAAAAACCCACATTTCCTCATAAAGTTGGATTAATGATAGCAGTGAGCTAGAACAGGAGAGGGGAAAAGTGAGGGCTAAAAAGCCTGTGTTCATTTTAGAGAACAAGTCAAGTTTCATGTGCAAATCTGATGTATTATTAAAAGATCTTTGTTTAATATTTAAGGTTTTTCTAATAAGATTGGTAGCTTGATATTGCCAGCTTTGCATCAAGATATATAGGGTTTATTTGTTTAAATGCAACATTTCTAGGTTGTATTTCTAGGTGCTTTAGCAGGATTTATCTAATCTGGCTTCAGATTTCTGCAGTGTTGATATCTGCACATGAGCTGGTTGTTTTCTGCTGCCTCAAAAATCAGTGGAGAGTAATGGACACTTAAAAAATTTAATTATTCTGATCCAGCTGCTGACATTTGCATTAACACAAGATGTATCAGGCCTTGGAAATGTCTATTTCTCTCTGTTGGTTATGAAGATAGCCAAGGGTAACTAGATATAGTTTCCTTTCTATGAATGCCTACACTTGTTTGATGCATCTTGCTCTTCTTCAGGTCTTGTACAGGCATTTATCTCAGTGTTCCTCAGTTCCACGTTTATAAATTGTCCTTAATGATGCCAACAATTTCTCCTAAGTCATTTTGAGATACTTAATAGGAAGAGTCATCAATATAGAGGTTGTGCAAAAACATAAGGAAAGCTATTTTTAATGCAATTCAGTTGCTATAAAATGCAACAGGCTGCTTCTTAATAGCTTTTACTTTGTAATAATAATTTTTAAAGACTTTATTGGGATTTTAAAAATGAGTACCAAAAAAAACCCCCTATACATAGAAATAAGCTCATATTTGCTTCATTAGTTTTCAGCACCTACATAAATATTTTAGGTAAAGTGAATGAATCCCTTCTCAAGAATAGAAATATCCTTTTCCAATCTTTTTAAAATTTTAAAGATTTTTCTTCTGTTCTGTAGGAATTGATATAGAAAAGAGTAACTAAGATCTGTACTCATCAAGGCCTGATTGGCCCTTGTGCTTATTACTGCTTTGATATTCAGGGAAGGTGTTCACATTTAAAAGTGGACACTAGTATGTTTTAAATAATATATTCCAATAATGTTCAGTAAGGTATTTTTTAATATATTTCAGATATATTATACCTTCAGTAGCTTCCAGTTATGCCCTTAGTGGCAATAAAACTGAATTTGGTCTCATTTTTAGTGGATAAGATTAACTCAGATTGGCAAAATCATGTCTGAAAGTTCTGAAATGAACTATAGGAGTATGACAATCTAAGCTGGCAGGAGGAACTTTTCTCTAAATGCTTTTTTTCAGGGAGAAGAGCTCCAGGAAGTCACTCAACCATCACATGCACTGATTTCCTCATCTGTTAAAAGGTGTAATAATATTTTTTTTTTAGGAATTACAGAGCTATCTGCTCTGTAAGATGTTTTGGAGGTTGTGTTAACAGCTAAGCCTCATTAATATGAACATGTTGTTCAGTTTTAGTTCTTACATGCTGATATGATTGTTTATACAACTGCTTGTCTTTTTTAATTAGCCAAGTAGATAGTCATGTGGAAATTATGTAAATAGACAGATTTTAGCATTTTCTTTTACTAATTAGAATAAAATGCATTTCTTTTTTTTTCATGGGAGCAGTCATCCCCTCTCTTCCCATTGATTTAGCTTTCTTTTCCATTTTCCCTGGAGTTTTTTAGGTTGAAAGATGAGTAAGGTTTGAAGTTTGGGAGAAAGGCTTCAAAAACTGTAAATAATGCCAGAAAGCCTTTATTCTCCTTATGTTTGCAAAAACAAATAAGAAGTGTAGCTCTAATGAGCTGGACTCAGGAATTTAATG
Source organism: Caprimulgus europaeus (assembly GCA_907165065.1). Next base: position 80,301,947 of record OU015528.1, read on the forward strand.
CTTTGCCAAGAAGGATCCCTACACAAATCCCTTTTGTTCACAGAATTTTACATACACCTCTTGCATGGCATTTTGCAACTAAAGCTCTAAGCTGTATCCTATTAAACAGAGGTCTAACCAAGAACAGGAAGAGAAGAGAGAGCCTCCACGCTATTAATAACCTAATTAAACATTTAAAAGTCAGGAAAAATGTCAAGGACAGACAACTGGATTAACATTAAGAGTCAGCTGGCTTATTTATTTCAATAGTTCCTAAATATTTATTAATAGAATATGAGGCTTCTAAGCTTTCAGTACAAGGTGATGCTGATGGAAAAATAAAACTTGCAAGGTTATATAGAATCATGTTGAGAGGCCATCTGGGTATGTGTGGCCACTGGGACAAAGATGAGTACAGAACCTAGCATGTGATACTTGTTTGGAGTTCAGAGCAGAAATGAGAATATAATTTGTGAGGCCCTGAGAAATGAAGCCATCTGGTGTCTAGTGATAAATGTAGGTCTTCTATCTTGTACCTTGATTGGAAGGAATGTAAAACAATGATGGTTGGTTTGGAGTTCTTGGTAGCTTGGGTCATTTCTTGTGTTAGAGGAACTCAGGTGGGTTTATTGGGGTTTTTTTTAACATTTCTATGCATGCTGTCACTGACAGTAAATAAAGTCTGTCTTCACTTAGTATGCATGATGATGAACTTGTGTATCCTAGAGATATTTTTCTAGACTGCCTGTAGTCCAAAGAAGACCATATTGTATTGTTCTACATTAATATTTTGATTATTTATTCTGTAATCATAAGTGTAAATATAGCCATGATTACAGAGGGAAATTCTATGTATTTATGTATATATATTCTATAATTTAATGCACATATCTATGTTCTAAATGTTGAGTTGGATTGTGATGAGAGTATCCTGTAACCAGTCTCAGCTTTAAAAGACTACTGGAACTCTTTTTATTGCTCTTGTCTCCTGCTGCTCTTCAAGGTGACTTGAAGATAAGTTAATCAGAAGACAATTGATTCTTTTTTCCTTGAGCAGTATGGGAAGCTGTAATATGTCATCTCAAGATGAAGATGGGGCTAATGCATAAAAAGCCTATTTGTAATAGGATTCTTAATAATAAAGTGAACTCTCTTCTTCCTCAGGAATGTTGTTTTCCATCAGTAGAACTTTATCAACAGTTTATATGTTTTCATTTCTTCTTAGAGCTTTAACCAGATTGAGAAGATAACTGGGTTGGACACCTTGAAAACTCTACAGAAGCTGGACCTATCTAGCAATAGAATAACGAGTCTAGAAGGCTTGGAAGAACATGATCTACTAGAGATACTCAACCTAGAGGATAACCAGGTTGCATACTTAATATTGATTTCAGCTTTTTCTATTAATGCTTTTTTTTCTCCCCCTAAAATTCAATTCCTTTAAGGTTTAATCAAAAAATCTTACAACACTATAAGGAATGAATATTAGAAAAGATGACATTTTTTCCTTTACTATTTCACTCCAGTGCTGTTTCACATGTTGATTGATAGTGTACTCCTCTAGATGGAGTTTATCTTTATGTAGGTATCACTGCTGTAGTATTTAGTGCTCAGATACCTGAAGAACTCAAAGTGCTCCCTTGAGTGGATAAGATAAGGATGAGTCTGCTGCTTTTTCAGCTTGATTATTTGTGAAAATCTTTACTTACATCACAGCTTTTCTACTGCTAGGCCTCAGGAGGATTTGCTAATATCTCTAAGCCCAATTTTATGACCACAGATTCTTCTGAGCTCTCAGCTGGAAACTTCCTGTAAGGCAGAACTGCACATACTCTGTTATGAAAGTGGCCTTTGTTATGCAGCACAATTTTCACTGGATGTATAATGATGCCATCCAACTCATTTGTATTTAAATTTTAAAACTCAAGCCTTCTATACATAATACTTTTGATATTGAGCTCCCAGGATTCTTAACAGAAAAGACTGTCAATTCATGAATTATTTTGACATTAAAGACAGATCTGCATGTGAAAAAAATAAAACTAAGAAAATAAGAATTAACAATATAAACCAGGAATTGAACATTTTCTGTCATTTTTCCCCACCTGCAAGATACATTTATAGGATTTAATTTAAGACACTATCAATTCTGGTTTTTCACACTGTGTTCAGGCTGACATTTAAAAGTACATCAGTTGCACAAGACAGGAAACTGACTGCTACTACGGTTGCTATTAACACTAATAACACCACTTCGATTGCCTCGTGTAGTTTCCGCAGTTCTTTACGGCACACAAAAGCTATTAATTTTACCTCATCAAAATTTGCCTCTTTTAATGATGTTATTGAAACTGTTTAATGAGTCACCATTTTTTTTTTTTAACATTTCCTTCTGAAGACTAATTTAAAGATAATTTTAATTAATGAACACAGAAAGATCTGCATTACTTCAGCTCACTACCACCCAGAATGGTCTTAAATACCTGATTTTTCAGGTTTGGCAGATAAACGACAGGTTTATCTGCCAACCATGTCTCTCAAATACATGTTCAGTGATTTTCAAATGTTGACAGTTGACATTTTATGATTTCTTTAGGAAATCCACCCAAATGACATTTAACTTTGTCAAACTTTTCCATGTTGGGCTTCTTGTCGAGGGAGGTGATTCTCCCCCTGTACTCCACCTGTAAGGCCCCACCTGGAGTACTGTGTCCAGTTCTGGAGCCCCCAACACAAGAAAGACATGGACCTGCTAGCATGAGTCCAGAGGAGGCCACGAGGATGATCTGGGGGCTGGAGCAGCTCTGCTGTGAGGACAGGCTGAGAGAGTTGGGGCTGTTCAGCCTGGAGAAGAGAAGACTCCAGGGAGACCTTCTAGTGGCCTTCCAGTACCTGAAGGGTCTACAAGAAAGCTGGGGAGGGACTTTGGCCAAGGGCAGTTAGTGATAGAACGAGGAGAAATGGCTCTAAACTGAAAGAGGGTAGGTTTAGATTAGATATTAGGAAGAAATTCTTTGCTGTGAGGGTGTTGAGACCCTGGCCCAGGCTGGCCAGAGAAGCTGTGGCTGCTCCTCCCTGGAAGTGTTCTCGGCCAGGTTGGATGAGGCTTTGAGCAACCTGGTCTAGTGGAAGGTGTCCCTGCTGAGGGCAGGGGGGTTGGAACTGGATGAGCTTTAAGGTCCCTTCCAACCCAAACCAGACTGTGATTCTATGATTCTTGTCTCCAAATGAATATTGGATGGGCTATGGTTGAGAATTGTGTTTTTAGACACTTTACATAAGCTGAGGATAAGTTAGGGATAGAATCTGAAGTCTTCTAGGTTCAGTCTTTCAGCTGTGGAGGAAAACCTGGTGTCCTTACAAGGCAATTCATCCCAGCCTACCATGGATCAGATGACCTCTGGAACGACTTCTTTCTACTGATTATGAAGTGAGGTTAAGCACCTGCCTTTGCCTAACTTAACAGATGGCTAAAATGAGGCAACACGAATTCCATTTGACCCATTTTGTTTTAATTGAGATCCTTATACCTGTTCACTCAGGCTCTAGCATGAGTGCCTCTAGTGTGACTTTGCTTTGGGCACACAAGCTTTGATTAATCCCTAGTAACTTCTAATGCTTCTCTGACGTGCCTGAGTGCAGCCAACCTAGATTTTCTTTGTGGAGAGATGAGACCTTAAAAGTGGAATGTATCACCCTTTGGACACAGACAGCCAAGGACAACCATGCTGATGCTTTTCAGTCAAGTGCTGCAAGTTAGGTAGGATGAACTTGAGCTCCAGTGAAAAGAAATTCTCAGAATTGTTTTTTATTTTTTTTATAGTCAACTGAAGTGCAAATATAACTGCAGAATTGCCTCACTTAAGCACATCAGCCACATAAAAGCTAAATGTGTTAGGGCTTGACATTTGAAAGAACTGGAAAAATACAGGTGGTTGGAAATTGCTGTCTGTATTATACAGCTTCTCCAGCTAACATCCAAGTTGCCTTTTGTGACTAGAAGTGCCTCATTGAATGCAGTTAACATGTATACCCATTTTGTGAGTATAATGATATTTTTTTTTATATCCAGATTTTAAGAGCAGGGGTTTAAAATACTTTTTTTTGTTCTCATAGTTATAATGGATTCTGTTGCTGCTGATTTATGCTCTGTTTCTGTCACTGATTAGATTGCTGAGCTGAGTGAACTTGAATGTCTTGAAGATCTGCCTCTCCTCAGAGTTTTAAATCTTCTAAAAAATCCTGTACAGGTAAGAAAGAACTAAAAGAGAAGCCAAACACAAGAAACTAGAGCTGTTGTTTTGGATCACACCAGAATCCATTTAGCTTCAGTTTCTATCCCTGAGAGTGACCAGGTCATTTCAGGGAACAAGTACAAGAAATGATGAGTGATGGTTTCCCTGGCAAGGTTACAAACTTTTGTCTGGGAACTTTGAACCAAAGCTGCATATGAATCATAATGTTTAATATCCATGTAATAAATCAATGGGTTTTATTAATTCCATTTGTGAATCCATTTATGCATTTGTACTTATAGTATGCCATGATTTTTGTTTGAGAAAAAATCCCCTTGTTTGCTTTGAAGGTCTGCACTTGACTGCTCCTGGGAAAAGCTCAAAAGAACTTAATAGTACCCTTTAAAAATCATGTGTCTCTGCAATCTGTATCTTCTTTTCTTCTTTATGATCTAGTCATTTCTTATTTATGGCTCCTATAATATTCCTCAATTAAGGAATTAAACATCCATTTTATCAACAACAGTGACATTTACAAAATACCAGAAATTCTGTCTTTGACTCTGTGTTTGTAACTTGTCCTGAGTGATCAAAGATGATTCTATCCTGACTTTTGTGATTCCCAAATTATGTTTGAATTTTACAGTGATTTCCAACATCAGAGAGAAGAAAAATGTTAAGTACTTAACTTTCCTTTTTGTAATTCTCATTTTTGTATTGGTTATTAGCTTTCATGAGCATGGTCTGTCATGGCACATCATGAAATGAGCATGAAAAAACACCAGAAATAGGCTGTCCCTGGTCCTCCATAATCTAAAAGCCTTTTTCTCTTTAGATGTCCTTATACATGCAACAATGATCTTAAGACAGCTGCCTGAATTTCAGTTGTTTTAACAGGACCTTACTGGTGTTAGAACTAAGAAGCTACACAAACTTGTCAGTGTCAGGTTTTTAATTTGATTTTTAGGGGGTTTTTTTTAATTGTCTCAGACTTAAAATCCTATATGATGACAAATTTGTAATGCAAATTCTCTTTTAAAGTTCCTACAGGACTACTAAGTATTAGCTTGTTATGTAATCTCAATATAGATAATGCTTTGGGTTCTCCAACAGACTTTCTTGGTGTTCTAGTGGCTATGGAGGTGATTTTTAAATTCCCATTTTGACCTTTTGAACAATATATTGCAGATTTTTGATCAACCATGAGCTTTTGTTGCAGAAGCTGAGCCTGTGATGGGTGGGTCAAATTGTACAGTGTATTGACATCCTTCAGGGTAAAAAGTTTTTTTTATGTTGCAATGCATTAAGGCAAATTTAATTTCAATCAGTTGAAATGAAATATTAGATTGATAAAGTTAAGTGAGTCAAAATGGAAACTTTGTCCTTCAGGAGCAAACAGATTATTGGCTTTCAGTGATTTTCAAGTTACTCCAACTAACAGAACTGGATCTCAAGAAGATTTCAGTGGAAGAAAAGGTGGGTAAATATCATCTCCTTCTGGAATTTTTCTAAATAAAGAATATAAAGAGCTGGGCATGCAAATGTAGCTTTGTAGTCATTTGGGTGTGACAAATCTCCTGTGTTTCAGCCCCCAAAATAGGCTACAAATTCAGAGACTTTTACTTTTAAATCCAGATATATATCTACAGAATTTCTAGAGCAGTTGTGGAGTGAAAAAATGCAAAGCTCACCTAAAAGCTTTATTCTAGTGAATCTAAACAGGTAAATACATTCATGAGATACTCTGAAGTAACCACTGTACTATTTCTAAAATACCTTTGTTGGGTTGTTTTAGTGTTGTGTAGAGCAAAGTGCACTTGGAAAGTTATAATGATGCTTGTTTCCCATTCTACTCCATAGAGCTTTCACTGTAAAATCTTCTCCCCCAAAAAACTTGCTCAGACTGCTTACAGTAACCTGCTGTTGTAACAGAAACCTTTCCCTCTTGTGCCACTTTTACTGTAATTTGGTTGCTGCCTGTAGTGTTTGGGCCCAAGCCACGCTAGAACTGTTAGGATTAACAGCTGCCAATTGGGATTGAACTTCAAGGAATCATCCTTTAAAAATGATCCTTACAAGAAATTTCTCACTCCTAACTTTAGCCACATAAATATTCAAGTTCTTATTTAATGCCAGGCTCTCTCTATCATGAACATAGGGAAGGAATTTGGATCTGAGGAAGAATTTCTTTGCTGAAAGGGTTCTCAGGCACTGGAAGGGGTTGCCCAGGGCAGTGGTGGAGTCTCCATCCCTGGAGGGATTGAAGAGTTGTGTAGACACAGTGCTGAGGGACATGGGTTAGTTGGGGACTTGTCAGTGTTGGGTTCATGATTGGGCTTGATCATCTTAAAGATCTTTTCCAGTCAAGGCAATTCTGGGATTCTGTGAGTGGTAGTAGAGTGTACCTACCTGAGATGTTGATCTTACTCTTTGTCTTATGTGGCAATATTTTCCTTCCAATAATAACTGGAATATATTAAAGAAATTTTTCCTTCTCTATGAACTGCAAAAGTAGGCCTGGGTGGTTGGTTTAGACTAGCACTTAACTTTTGGATGATGAAAGTTATTTCAGAAAATCCTCTCCTCAGGTTATTGTAGGACATCTACTTTAGCCTCATAAACTCTCTTGTCAAACTAAATTTGGAGGCAACAAGTCTTCTGTCTCACTAACTCACAAAATGGATATACAGAAATGTTGTAGTTTGGATCAGAAGTGTGGTTTTGAAGCAAAACTTCCAGTTGCCCAACTTGCCATGCTTGATTCTCATTGTGGAAAAGTCTTGCAGCATATGAACTAAACCTCTTTTGGACTAATCTTAACCAGATCATGTGCATCAGGATGCACCTAATGTGCTCCTAGCCACTAATTCAGAACAAAGGACCAAACTGGAGCTGAAGTGAAATGGGCTTCCTTCTCCCAATTCCCCCAAAATACTGTGGACATTGTAAATTAATGTTTTGGAATTAATTGGAATTAATTAATTCCAATTTATTAATTGGAATAAATCCAAAACATTGGAATTAATGTTTAAAGATCCACTCCTGTTGCACCATGCAACTTGCTAACATTGTTGTTGAAGCTCACAGCAGTATTTTGCAGCAGTGTCAGCTAGTTGATATTTTCTGGTTTACATTAAATGACTCAGTAGCTCTTAACCTGTTTCTGAGTGGGTAGCATTGATAATACCAAAAAATATTCAACTTGTTAGTGCTCAGTACTCTTAATAGAGCTTTGAAAAGACTGGATGGAGAGAATCCTTGGAGTTTGAGTGTTCTTCCTCTCAGGAAATACAGAAATGCATTGTCAGGAGAAAATTGCAGTTTGCTGACTTTGTTAATGCCCATTCTGTTCCTCTTCTGAGGAATAAATGAATGGCTTGAGTCCCTAAGGATTTTAGTTTGGCATCTTCCACCAGCACTGAGAGGATGCAAATTAATGGATAATTAAAACCTAAGCAAAATTATTTTGCATCTTATCTGCCATCCTGTTTTCTTTCCAGTAAAAGGTTGAATATATTAAAGAGAGTGAGCTACATCTGGCTGCCTTCCATCCTTCTATCAAATTCTGCTTAAATCCCCTGAAAAGATTTATGTAGTGGAGTGTTCAGAGACGACTCAAATAAAAGACTGACCCTCATAAATATGAAGCCATCATTATTCATAGTGATCTGTGAAGCATATTTCAGCTGGAAACAATTACATCACTCCTCTTCTTTCTTTTGCCTCCAAACTGTGGAAACAGGTTGCTGCTGTGAATAAATATGATCCTGCTCCAGAAGTTGTTGCTGCTAAAGATCATATGACTCATGTTATGTATAGCATGCTGCAGCCCCAGAGAATCTTTGACAGGTAAGAATACCTCCACTTCACATCAGCTCCTGAGGGTGGCACTCAAGTCAAACAGAATCTGTTGTCATATTTAGAGGGACATTTTTCTGTCCCTCTCCCACCTTTAAATCAATCTAGTGAAGAAGAAAAGTTCCCTAGTATTCTGGTAGCAGTCTGGAAATTAGGCAAATCTTATTGGGTTGAAATGGATTATGAAATGAAGTCAGTCATTCACCTCTAAAGTCTGAGACAGATTGTCCACAGCTCCATTTCTTTTAAACAATATGTTGGAACAGATGGCCATTTGCACCATAAATGAGAGATGCAAAATTTCTCTCAGTGCCAAAAGGCAATCTGAAAATCTCTAGAGGCAGAAGAGAGCTGTAAAACATATCTTCTTCATATTCTACTTACACCTTCTCTTCACACTATTGGCATCCCATTGTGAGCAAAATGGCTTTATTTTATGGCTTTGGGGCACGTTTTCTATTTATAAGGTGAAATTTTCAAGTTTGTACCTAGGGAAGTCCAGCTCTTTCTGCTTTTGGGAGGAGATGATGCTGACTGCATGCCAGGTGACTTCTCTTAATCTCATTTCTCATCTAGAAAATGGAAATGGCTGTACTTTGCTGCTCTGCAGATGTGTTACAATACTTGCTTGATGAATGCTTGGAAAATGCTTTGATACACTCTAGTGGAAGATACTATCAAATATATATGGTTTATTAGTATATTTGCTACAGTGGGCACTAGATCAATTTTTGTGCCCCACACCCTCCCTGTTTTAGCACCATTTTGGACATTTTAGTAACTTAATTTAAGATCCATGATTTAGTAACTCAGAAATTTATATTTTTAGAATATCTTTTTTGCAAGCCTTATGTTTTTTGTGATTGTCGAGAAAAGACAGGAGCTGTCCCAGTGGTGATGATAGCTCTGAGAATTCTTAACATCCTATTAAAAAAACCCCTGAAGATTTATTTACTGTTTTGCAGGGTTGGAGATTTCTTAAAAAAACAAAAAAACAACAACAAAAAAAGCAAACAAAAAAACACACAATAGTTTTACCTAAAGGCATGGATTTCTCCCAATGCAGACACAGGTTCTGTTTAAATATTTGTTTAGTAGAATGTGTATGTGTATCCTCATTGCTGAAAAGAAACAACTCTGTCTTCTGTCAGAGGTATTGTATACACAAACATATAAACATGCAGACCAGCATTTTATGGTACTGACCAAAATTGTTAATGATGCTTTGAATGTTTGCCCGTGCTCAGCTGGAAAGCACACAACACAGTCATTAATGAAATCTTCCTAATGATGATGTGTTACAATCTTCTACACTATAAAATGTTTATTGGAACCAGATTGGTATAGTTCATTTGCATCTATATCTTCAGATGAAATTATAATTAATTCTATTATAGTAATATCTCTATTTTAAAAAAATGAAATAAAAAGCAAAAAGTTACATTTTTGTATACTTTGCAGTCAGAAAACATTAGCATGAAATTTCCTGTGCCATTCCCTCTCTCTGTGTGCTTTGTGATTCTATCTGTAATTACATAGTAACACACCACTGAACAATATTATGTGTATTTTTCCCCTCCTATAAATGCGTGTGACATTTAAAAAGGCAGCTTGATCACAGTTATAAGTGCTTCACAGGGAGCAGAAATTTAATAACAGAGGGCTCTTCAGTCTGTTGGGCAAGTACCTGATGAGATTTGGTATCTGGCTATTGAAGATAAATTCATTCAGAGGAGAAATAGAGCATGATTATTTTTAACAATGAAGGTAATTAACCATTGGAACAATTTACCAGGAGTACCAAGAATTCTCCACAACTGGAACGTTTTTAATTAAAATATGCTCTAACAGAACCCCAGGTATCAGGTGTGAAATGAGAACTCAGGAAAATCCTCTTTCCAGTGTGCTGCTGAGTAGGGGAGTCTGAGTAGATGATCCCAGTAGTCCTTTTTGGCCTTGAAATCTATTAATCTTGCACAGCAGTGCAAGACAAAGAAAAAGACAAAGGAAGTTGAAAGATGCACTTTAAATGAGCCAAGAACTCTTCACAAGATACTCTTAGAAATTTTAGTTAGACCAAAACTTTTAGTTTATCTTCTAAGAACCAGGAAGTGGTGACAGAATGAAAGGTAGAGTTATGGAAATGTTCTCCATGTTCTTCTCATGAAATAATAAATCCAAAAAAGTTGAGGATGTGAGGAATTTGAGCAATGGAAATTTATTGAAGGGAATCTGAATTCCAAAGCATAATCAGATCAAGTAATGACATACACTTCTTTGTGAAAGAAAGGATTAGAGAGGAATTCTGCAGTTTGCAAGCGTGTAACAGGTTTTGTGCCTGGAGAAGGAATGTATTAAAACTATGTTGAAGATACAGGTTCTGTCTTCAGACCTACCTTGACATTATTCATGAAGGGCATGGCCTTGAGCAAGAATTAAGAACATTTCTGCTATATCTTGATCAATTTTGAACCCTAGTCAAAAGCAGATTTTATGGAATTCCCATCTTTGAAATGGTTCATTTATAATAATGCACTTATACTACCCACAACTGTCACTAATACCTCCTGGGATCATATTGTCTTAAACTGGTCTTTTCCTTACCACAAATGTCAGAAAAGGGAAAGACACTCTGAACAGCTCAAATAATCAAGAGAGGAGGAAGATATTTCTCTAATATCTCTCTGAAATATTCTCTGATTTCTTGATATCTCTGGCTGGGCCCAAAGAGTTGTGGTGAATGGAATTAAAACCAGTTGGCAGCTGGTCACTAGCTGTGTTCTCCAAGGATCAGTGTTGGGGCCAGTTCTGTTTAATATCTTTAATATCAATCATTTGGATGAGGGTATTGAGTGCACCCTCAGTTTGCAGATGACACCAAGCTGGGTGGGAGTGTTGATCTGCTTGAGGATAGGAAAGTTCTGCAGAGGGATCTGGACAGGCTGGATCCATGGGCTGAGCCAATGGCATAAAGTTCAGTAAGGCCAAGTGCTGGGTCCTGCAGTTGGGTCACAACAACCCCACCCAACACTTCAGGCTTGGGGAGGAGTGACTGAGAGCTGCTCAGCAGAGAGGGACCTGGGGGTGTGATAACAAGTGATAGAATGAGAGGAAATGGCCTCAAGTTGCACCAGGGGAGGTTTAGATTGGATCTGAGGAAAAAATTCTTCACCCAAAGGGTTGTCAAGCATTGGAACAGGCTGCCCAGGGAGGTGGTGGAGTCACCTTCCCTGGTGGGATTTAAAAGATGGGTAGAGGAGGTGCTCAGGGACATAGTTTAGAGGTGGAATTGGCAGTGTTGAGTTTATGGTTGGACTCAGTGATCTTAAAGATCTTTTCCAACCACTGCCATTCTGTGATTCTGTGAATAGAACAGAATGTCACAACTGAACAGATTCAGAGAAGGAATTTTAAAATGTAATTTTACTTTCTCCAGTATCTTTAATGTATTGTGCTAATGAGCTGATTGTGCTAATGTTGTCTAATGTTTTGTAAATGTCACTAATCAGCACAGTAAAATCTTTCAATCTCCCAAGGGTTCTGCTACTGTCTTGCTTTAAAAAAGTCAACTGGATTGGAACACTGAACCAGGATTTGGTTCATTTCCCAGTTTAGTAACAGCACATATGTACAGACTCGAGCCAGTCTCTTAATTTATTAGGTGTATCTGTTATTTCTTCTGTGAGAATAGTACTCCATAGGAGAATTTGCATTGTTATCTTAGTGCTTCTGAAGCTTTAAGTCCCTTTATATACATCTAATTCAGTAGAAAATAGAGCTAAAAAAAAAGGAGGGGGGGGGGGGGGGGGTGTGTTTAAAAATAAGTGGGTTTGAAATTATTTCAACAATTTCTGAAATATTATCAATTGGCATAATCTTAAAATCTAGCTGTGATTTAAAAATGAGAGTCCAGAATTGCATTCCATTTTTAGCTGTCTTAATAAATTGCTGGACACTCAAAAGTGAGGAAATGCTATTCATTCTGGTATTTACAGCTGGAAGTAGAAATCTGAGGATCTCACTGTCTGCTCAGCATGGAGAAAATGGAAGGCTTTGTATTTTTGCAGCACTTTGGGTTCTTTTATTGTCATGTTCTGTGTGTTCAGTGGAGTTTATGGATCTTAGTGTTTTTCATTGTATTGAATTGATGAGTTCTTTACCAGTTTCCACCTTCATCTGACAAGGGCATGGAAGTGAGCAAGATTACATGCAAGAGTGTGTAAAGGTTTGTAGGCTTGAGTCCAGGTTCATGCTAGGCTTATTATCCTCATCATTAAAATATTACATCTCTGTGATAGACTTGGGAAACTCTTAAACAAATCCCAGCAACACCATAACTGCAGAGGGAGCTTTAGAAAAGGTTATAAATTGGAAAAAGATTATAGTAGACATAACATTATTCCTCTTGCAAAAGAGACCCCAGGGGTCTTTAATGCAGTATTTTGTGCTATTTTTATGTTTAGAGCATATCAAACTGAGCACACGCTTCCCCTGATTTTTGTCTACACTGTGAACAGTGTGATAGACAGATGAGACTGGTTGAAGTGATGATAAAGTCTCTGCAGAACCTTTATACAAAGTTGCTGAAGACTTCATTTGTAGGTAATGAAATGGTTCCTTGTTTTCCTTTCTTGTAGCACTTTGCCTAGTCTTGATGCTCCCTACCCCATGCTGGTATTAGTTGGCCCTCTAGCCTGTGGTAAGAGAGAGCTTACTCATAAGATCTGCAGACAGTTCAACAATTTCTTCAGATACAGGTAAGTTTGCTCTAGAAGAACACAGTGAGTGATCAAGGCTAGAATTGCTGCTGGTTTGTTTTTCTTTTTTCTTTCTTTTTTTTTTAAAAAAAACCCCTCACATTTAGTGGTTGTCTTTAGCTTTTAACTTCTTTTTTTTTAAATTAAAAAAAAGAAGTTAAAAGCTAAAGACAACCACTAGATGTTCATTGCTATGCATTTTATCTCTTCCCAGAGCTTGATTGCCTGAAGTCATCAAATACTTCCTTAAAAGAAAAGCTATTTAAATTATCATGTTCTTTTCAAAGGTGAACAGCAAACAAACAAACAAAAATGTGTCATTTACTGCTCCTTTTATTGATCTGTTCTATCTCTGCTTACTAATACCCCTCAATCTAAGCATCTGGTTAGATATATATGCATTTCTCTTAATTTTTGTAATGTACCTGCATATGAATATATTAGCATGCATGTGCAGACAGCATCCAGAAGCTAGGAAAGGAAGGGAGTGCAATTGCTGGACGAGTTTATTATCCTGTGAGTAGTGTTCTCAAAGCAAATAGCACCTTTCAGCCTTCACCACCTGCTGGGAGAACTCATCCTCCCTATCTGAAAAGCCTGAATTATGATCCTTGGTCTCTCTGTGTATTTAGTGGAGAGAAACTATCTCTTTCCAAAGGACATTCAGCTTTTGTGAATCACTTCTCTGAGGAATCTACCTCTTTTCAGTGCACAGTAGATAGGAAGTCTGAATAAGTTAGATCACCCCTATCTGTTGCCTAAAATGTATTGGTGCAAGCTGGTTCTCTCCTCCACCCATTCCATTTTTTTTTTGTAAGTTCCACACAAACTTAAGGAAGAAAAACTTCTTTATTGTGAGGTGCCAGAGCACTGGAATAAGCTGCCCAGAGAGGTTGTGGAGTCTCCATCTCTGGAGATGTTCAAAACCCATTTGGATGCTTTCCTGGTGCAACCTGGTGTAAGGAACCTGCTTTGTCAGGGGGGTTGGACTGGATGATCTCCTGAGGTCCCTTCCAACCCCACCATCCTGTGATTTACAGTACCTAGCTTTCATAAGTCCTGTAGCACATGCTACTCAGAACTGGTCTGTATTCTTGTTATATTATCTCTCCTCTATTTTAACTTTTTTTTAATTATTATTACAGGAATTTATCCATTCATTTTGAACCAGACTTTGTCCATAGTTTCACATGTACAGCATTTGCCACAATAGGACCTGGGTCTATATTTGTGTCCTCTTAGGTACTTGTCCTGGTTTTTAGCTGGAACAGAGCTGGCTTTCTTTTTAGTAGCTAGAATAGTGCTGCATTTCACTTTCATCATGGGATTTGTTATGAGAGAAACACTGAGAACATCCCAATGTTTTCATTTTTGTCACTGGGAGTGAAGGACTTTGTGTTCTGTCAGTCTAGGAGCTCAAGATCTAAGGGGGTGAGGAATATTTAAATTAATGAGCTAAACTGGCATTTGGATATGACAGTGGGATATTCCATCTCATATCACATCATGTCCTGTGTATTAGTGAGGGGCTCTTCCTCTTTTGGCTTTTGCTGTTGCTTGGGCTCTTGTTTTTCTGGGATTGCGGTTTCGGGTCGGGATTGTCGCTCCTCCGGGATCGTTCTCTGGGATCGGGCCGGGCTGGGTCGGTGGGTGGTGAGCAATGGCACTGGGTGTCACTCATTTGTATATTTTATTACTGTTATCATTATCACTACTATTTTAATATTAGCATTATTTTAAGTTTTTTTATTATTTCTATTATTAAACTGTTCTTATCTCACCCTACAAACCTCCTTACCCTTGCCCCCCAATCCTCTCCCCTATCCCCTGGGGGTGGGGGGAAAGTGGGTGAATGGCTGTGTCGGCTGCTGTCCCAGTGCTCACCAAGTGAAACCACCACAGTACTGGAGTGGTAAGTTGTAAGGAAGGGACCATGGGCACATGCACATGTGAGAATGATTCCTCAGAGTTCTCAGCATCACAGGACCATGCTCTGCATGTCAATATTTAGTAGTAGCCTTCCTCTCTAACGTAACACAACACTGTGAAGGAGCCTGTATGTATTGCTGTCTGCTCAGGTTATAGCCACTTGCTGGATTAGATCATTAAACTGGCAAGTTGAAAAGACATTTCAAGAAAAGATCTGTAAAGATTATGTGACTGGAAAAATGCCTTTTTGCCTTTCTTTAGAGCAACTACTATGTTTTGAAAGACTAGATTGGAAATTACAAACTAATTGAATGCCAATTGAAATTTTCCAAGCACTCTGTGGTTTTTTTTAAGAGCATTGTTTTTATACTGTGTATTTTATTTCCTAAAAGTTTTATTCATGAGGGGGGGGGGAAAAAAAAGGGAGGGGGAGAGAGACAGAATCTTAACAGAGCAGAAAATTGCAACCATAAAGCAAAGTTGTATTTTAATTATACAGTGGAGATTTAAGCAATTTTATGGCTTACACTTTTAAATTTCAAACATTCCACTCATTAAAAATGTATTTCATGCAAGATACCCTGGCAGTTTGAATGTAAACATGGCCTTGCAATTAAAAAGGGTTGTAATGTTTAAAAGTGTTTTTAAAAAAAATAAAGAGAAATTGGACCCTCAAACCATCTGGCTAGTGCTTCAGGAATGACCTTTAAAGCTGGATGTGTTCACAATATCTTAAAGAAAATCAGACCTTTGAAGTGAAATTTTACAGGGTCCATGTGTAGCACACTGTTCTCATTTGCCACAGCTTGCTGATAAAAAAAAGTGGCACCTTCTCTAATGCCATAATCATTAAGATTTGTCAAGCTCTGCATTATAAACTCAACTTCTTAATGGTTTATAACTCAGCTACCTGGAATAAATGATCAGAAATGGCCTGGTAGGTGGTATAATAGTAGGTGGTATATTTTTTTTGGTCATATTTTCCAGGACAATGCAACAGAAGTCAAAGAGTTAAAATGTTGTTGGTGTGAATCAATGCCAAAGCTCCACGTTACACTTCTGTTCCTATTATCCTACAATGTAAACAAATTAAAAACAAAACCAAAGCAGAAACAAGTAGCAAAATATAATTTCCTAAGAGAGAACTAAGCCACTGCATATTTTAGTCTAAAATCGCTACATGCATTGATTTACCTGGGTTTTTTTGTTTTTATTTGGATTTTTATTTTGGGGTTTTTTTTAGTGTTTCATCCTGGTAGTAAGCTCATGTATCTGAGGTTTGTCCTATTGTCCTTATGTGGTGGCAGACAATTACTTTTCCTGCCTTGTATCCCACTTATCTCCCTAGTTTCTGGATTATTTCTCCCCTTACTATTAGGGGTGTATTTAAAGATTGGTCTTTCCTTCTTAACCTCACAGTTCAGCCTAACTCCTAGTCTCCTTTTCCATATTTAGGATTCTACTTTATATCATCCACAAGCTGCCATAACTAGAAAAAAAATCATTTCATCATTTCTCTATTACAGGGTGCTGTGACAGCTTCAGTTCAGGCTATCCTGGGTTGGAGGGGAATTTATAGCCAAAATGTAATGTTACATTTAAACTTTTTTCTTTTTTTTTTTTTGTATTTATGGGTTAATCTTTCAAATATGCAGCATTAGTGGTATGATTTGCACCTCTTTATATTTCTCATATTTCTTCTCTTCTTAAAAATAAAATGATTTGTTGTATTCTCCCTTTCCCCCCCCTCCCTCCTATTCCATAGCTCCTTCCATGATTGAAAACAGATTATTTCTTTATTATATCATATATCTTCCAGTCCCTGTCACACTACCAGGGCAGCTTACTTTGGTGAAGAAAACAGACTTGATTACTATTTCATTTCTCAAGAAGCATTTGACAAAATGGTGAAAACAGTAAGTACATGACTAGTATCTTAGTAGGCCTATTTCCTACACCTAGAATGAACTCAACTTTTCTGTCCAGGGCTGGATTGTTTGGTTTTGGGTTTTTTTATATATATATTGAGTTTGTGTCTGTGTGTCCATGCTTATTCACTCACAGTTATGTGGCTTAAGTTCAGAGACAGAAAATACAAATTCTGTGTATATTTATGCTGTCTTTTCTTCTGTATTGAATGTATAGAAATCATTAAAGGGGCATAATGATCAGTAGGAATCTTTAAACAGTCATATAATATAGAAATAAACTTATTTCCATATGCAAATATCTAGTATGTGTGCAGGAAAGAAAATCTCTTGAAATAGCTGCCTTTTTTTTTTTTTTCTTTTTTTTCTCTACTAAAATCTTCCAGCAACCCTGCAGGGAATGCAGTCTTTTAAAGTTTAACAAATTCACCCTAAAGGCATTGTGTTTCCCTCTGAAGGCAATATGCCTCCAGCTACTGTTTCTGATGCCTTTTGCTGCCTGCAATAAAACTTTGGCTTGAAAAGCCACAACAGAGCTCATTATTTGTACATATACAAATGGGGGAGCCAACATGGTCTTAAGCAACCGATCTGGTCCTTAATAATAACTCTCAGTAATCAAGTAGTTTAATTTTTAAATAATATAATCTGCTTCCATCTCTCTAGACACAATACCAAGAACCAAAGTTTCAGTTGTCAGGTTTTAACTTTGAAATTTCTTGGCCAATTATAAATTCTCCTTGCAGATTTGTTTCTCTCCACTCTTTTCTTTGCCATCATCTATTTTCTATGGCATGGCCATATGGTTTGTTGTAATGTCAAAAGAAGGATGCCCCTTGCTTTAGATCTTGCTTTCTTTACAGTGTAAATGAATAAGCAATGAAAGCTGTAACCTGTCAGCAGTTTTGTTTTCAAGACACTGATGTTTTATCATCCATGAACAGTGTACAAGCCCATACCCTGCAGGACTGACTATGTGCCTTTCTCTGCAAATTTTGTGCTCCCATTGGCCTCATTATCCTTGATGATTTAGGCAGGGAGAAACTTTGTAGGGAGAGAAAGCAAGGAAGTCCAGAGTGATTATATTCTTTAAGTTGTTTCCCTTAAAATATTTTCTTTGTCATTATACTTGCTGTTTTGAATTTCAGGGGAAGTTTATAGCAACCTATAAATACAGTGGCTATCACTATGGACTTGGAAGAGACACTGTAGAATCAATTGCCAGAGAGGGTCTTGCAACCTGTGTTCACTTAGAAATAGAGGTAAGGATTACTTATAGCCTCACCATTTCTGAATGAGTCATTCTGTGAGAACTGTCCTGGGGAGGAATTCAGTTTCATAGAATCAAAGCATGGTTTGGGTTGGAAGGGACCTTAAAGCTCATCCAGTTCCAACCCCCCTGCCATCAGCAGGGACACCTTCCACTAGACCAGGTTGCTCAAAGCCTCATCCAACCTGGCCCAGAACACTTCCAGGGAGGAGCAGCCACAGCTTCTCTGGGCAACCTGGGACAGTGTCTCACCACCCTCACACCAAAGAATTTCTTCCTCACATCTCAGCTCCTTCTCCCCTCTGCCACTTTCAAACCATCACCCCTTGTCCTGTCACTCCCTGCCCTTGGCCAAAGTCCCTCCCCAGCCTTCCTGGAGCCCCTTCAGGTACTGGGAGGCCACTGGAAGGTCTCCCTGGAGCCTTCTCTTCTCCAGGCTCAACAGCCCCAACTCTCTCAGCCTGTCCTCACAGCAGAGCTGCTCCAGTCCTCTGATCATCCTTGTGGCCTCCTCTGGACTGGCTCCAGCAGGTCCATGTCCTTCTGATGTTGGAGGCCCTAGAACTGGACACAGTACTCCAGGATGCAGTTTGACTAAGGTTTATTTCAGCTGCCTAGACACAGCAACTTAGTGACACAAGGGACATCCTATGGCTTTCTGCCCAGCCTACAGCTGCTGCTGATACGTTTGAACTAGTTGAGTGGGCTGCATTACAGTCACTGGAGATTCAGTTTGGTCAGATGAATGGCATTTTTATCTCCACTGTCTGTATCAAGGAGCTCTCCACTGTCTATGTGTAAACCACACCACTCCCTTTATAGACACCCATAAAGAATCACAGAATCATAGAATCATTAAGGCTAGAAAAGACCTCTAAGAAAATCAGGTGCAACCGTCAACCCAATACCACCATGCCCACCAAACCGTGTCCTGAAGTGCCACATCTATACATCTTTTAATTATGTCCAGGGACGGTGATGCCACCACTTTCCTGAGCAGCCCCTTCCAATGCTTGAGAACCCTTTTCATGAATAATTTATTCCTCATATCCAATCTAAACCTCCTCTGGGACAACTTGAGGCCATTTCCTCTTGTCCTGTCCCTTGGTCCTTGGTTGAACAGACCCACCCCCACCTCTCTCCACCCTCCTCCAAGGGACTTGGACAGAGCCAGAAGGTCTCCCCTCAGCCTCCTTTTCTCCAGGCTCAGCACCCCCAGTTCCCTCAGCCGGGAACTCAGCACACTTGTGCTCCAGACCCTTCCCCAGCTCCGTTCCCTTCTCTGGACACGCTCCAGCACCTCCAGGTCCTTCTTGGACTCAGGGGCCCAACACTGAACCCAGCACTCGAGCTGTGGCCTCACCAGTGCCCAGTCCAGGGGGAAGAGAACTTCCCTGCTCCTACTGGTCACACTGGTGCTGATCCAGGCCAGGATGCCCTTGGACTTCTTGGCCACCTGAGCACACTGCTGCTGCCCTCTTAAAATTTCCTGGCCTAATTTTTTCCATCTCTAGAAGCCTCATCTCCCCACCACATCACCAGTACTTTCCATGACAGTATCCTCAACTTTTTAACCATGTGCTTTCCACCCACCTGCAACTTTGAGAGGGAGCAGTCTAGACCTGCACACCTACTGATCACCTCTAAAAGAAAACCATGTTTCTCCTTTGCTGATGAAGCAATGGAGGATGCATGCAGGCCTGAGGCAATATTTTGGGTAGAACTATTAAAAGCTGCAATCTCTTTGAGGGATTGCTTTGCCCTCTCTGAGATTTGTCAGGTGCACATGCACAGATGGCAGAATCTCAGATGTCATGCTGTGTTTAAGAAACTAGGTCACAAACAAAGTGTCAAAACCTATCTATTGGTATCCCAAAAGAATAACATTTTAGCTAATTTTCTAATTATATACTTTTCATTATCTTAGATCAAGATTTACTAGCTGAGGGTTGAGGGAACAAAAAGGAAAGGCACAGTATATTTAATTCCAAATTCTTTCTACAAAATAAACTCCATCTATTTGAGCTTCCAAAAAAAAAGAGTTCCTACAGAGTGCTGAGAATGTGATACTGAGTGTTGCTGGGTTTCACTGTGTTTGTAGAGTTCAGCTTTATATCTGAGGAACTACAGTAAGTTAACAGACACTACTACACTCAATTATAGATGGGGAAAAAATAGAGAAAAAAGAAATGTAGGAGACTGCAGAGCTAACAGGATCCTAAGTTGTGCATCCAGAGTTAGGGGAATGACTAGGGAGACTTGAGCAAAAATTGATACTAAATTTAATTCATTTTAGGTTGATTATTTTGTTTGTGAAACTGATGATTGAAAAACTAGTTTTCAGTTAAGAACCTTAGTGTTCAGAAAGAGTTTTAGTCCCCTTTGGTCCAAATAAATCTGTACACTTTTACTGGCTTCCATGTAAACTTACAAATAATGGAATAGCATCATATCTGCTAAAAACTTAGTAGTTCCTTGCTCAAATGGTTCACAATTTAACACTGCAACCCTGCTCTTAAATGCCTGTTACTTGTCTGATATTAAACAGCAAATTAATAACTTAATCTCTGTGTAGTTCCATTTCCTCTCAGTCTTGTGAGAACTGTGAATCACCCTCAGTCTCCACTGATCACAAGAGGCTCTGAGTGCGTTTGTTGTCTTGCCAGACAGACCTTAAAATTACAAAGGAAGAAAAATAGCAGAAGATTAAATATGATGGAATGAGGTGCTGTTTAAAGCTTTCAATTCTTCACAAAGTTGATTTGTTATAAAATAATTTAGGAGAAAGAACTTCATGGAACGTCATGTTTATTCATAAGGAGGTTAACCCAGCAATATAGGCAGTGACCATAACTTTTACTGGGTATTACCCAAGCTACTGTCATGGACAGACAGCTGAGAAACTCCTTTGTCACTGAAGTTTCAAGATCACGTAGTAATTATGCATAGTCTTGTATCACTGTGGACTCTGCTAGCAGATGAGAAACAATAATGGTGAGTTATGTATCTGAATAGAAGTTATCGAAATCCATTATCTGCTGCAAGGCTCATAACAAAAGTGATTTAGCACTATTAAAAGAAATTTTAATTATCATCTGTGGGCTGAGACTAAAAATTTAGAGCTGTTCATTCCCTTTAATCTAGAGTATATCTTTCACTGATAAAGGAGACTGACACAAATTTTAAAAGTTCAATCTTGCTGAGTCTACACTTCCAGTTAGTGAAGCTGCTGTGATTGTGACACACAGTTATGTGTTGGAGTAAGCACATTTGCAATGCTTTCCCTTTGCTTGGGTAGCCACCAATACCTGCAGAGCACGTTCCAACCAAGGGTGTAGTGGCAGAGAGGCCAATATGTCTCATTGTGCTTTTGGAAATACAACTACACCTTGTCTCTGCTGCTGGTTATCCTCTCACACAGGCTGGAATCATAGAAACATTGAACGTTGTGAGCTGGAAGGGACCCACCAGGATCATCCAGTCCAACTCCTGTCCCTGCACAGGACAAGCCCAACATTCACACCATGTCCCTGAGGGCCTTGGCCAAATGCTGCTGGAATCTTGTCAGCCTTGGGGCCATGAGCACCTCCCTGGGGAGCCTGTGCCAGTGCTCCACCACCCTCTGCCTCAAGAACCTTTTCCTCATGGCTAACCTCAACCAAATCTAGTGTCAAGACTGTGCCTCATCTCTTATCATTCCATGCCTGTAGTCCTCTACATTATCCTGTGTTTCTACTTCTCAAGGACTTTGCTATCATGCCAGGCCTGTATTTTTCTACACTGTGCTATTGAGTCATAAACATTTCATTCTACCTGGAACAACTGCTCATTACTGCTATCCATATAAAACTAGGGTTGTACAACACAAAGATAAACAAGAGTAAAACAATTAGACATAGACACCTGGTCAACAAAAGAAACTGCTGTCACAGCTGAACCAAGTAAAGTTACAGCCAAGGCAAGAAAAATTCAGAGTGAGGAGGACAAGCCTTAGTCCTCAGGTCTTGAAAACTCAGTACAAATCTTATGGCAATGGTAATACCATGTTGCAGGGCTACATGGTTACAATAATCTGTTTTATATGTAGGTAGAGTGAGAGGGAGAGAGAAAAGACTCTTCAAAGTATGAGTTGGTGTAAAGGAGATCTATCAGAAATTCAGGATTGGTACCATTACCTGCATCATTCAGTAAGACCTTGTATTTAAGTCCTAGCATGCAGATAGGTCTCCTTTTTCAGATCTCACTGAAATCATTATAGGTGTTTGCAGTCCTCAGCTGTCAGTTAGTGCCAACCAGAGCCATTGTCCTTACAGCAGAGTTGATGCACGGCACATGTAAATGTTTCCTTGTCTACTGTACTAAAACTCGTTGGTCTGTTCAACCAAGGACCAAGTGACAGGACAAGAGGAAATGGGCTCCAGTTGTGCCCAGGGCAGTTGAGATTGGATGTGAGGAAGAATTTCTTTGCTGAAAGGGTTCTGAGGCATTGGAAGGGGTTGCCCAGGGCAGTGGTGGAGTCCCCATCCCTGGAGGGATTGAAGAGTCGTGTAGGCACAGTGCTGAGGGACATGGGTTAGTGGGGACTGGTCAGTGCTGGGTTAATGATTGGACTTGATGCTCTTAAAGGTCTTTTCCAATTGAGGCAGTTCTGGGATTCTGTAACTCCCACTCAGGATAGTTCATTGCTGATAAAAACGGTTCAAGTTAAGATGGCTGTCCACAGCGTAACAGATGGAGAATGTTCACATCCTACCTCTGCTGGGGAGTTGTGGTTATACCAAGTTTTGGGAGTGGGGTAACATTGCAAGCTGTTCCAGCAGAATAAATATGTCTGTTTCTTGATGAAGTTACACACTTTCACTTAGAAAAACATACCAGCTGGGAGGAAAATTATCAGTTTGTTCACAAAAAAAGCTAAGGGCCAAGGTGGTGATGGAGGTAAGTTGTGCCGTGTGTCAGTACAATAGTGTGAGTCAGTGATACACACATTTTGAATAACTAGGTCTTGATGGAAAAGAAAGGATGGAAAAGAAAGAAAAGCCATTAACTGATGGGTATGAGAAGTATGATGCTTTAAAAAAATGCTTTCTAAAGTGTGTTTAGAATAAAGTTATGCTATTTTTATAACTCTTTCCACATGTAACTGTAGGGCACTTCACCTTGAACTTGTCTGTTTGGTAAAGTTGGATGCTAGATCTTGAGACCTATAGATTGGATACAGGTTTCCAGTTCTCCTTTCATGGTAATTTGTGATAAATACAGAGTAGTACTAAACTCAGCTACAAGTTCAATAAGCACTTAGTTTCAAGAATAAAACCTTGCATTTCTCTGCTTAAAGGGTGTGCGTAGCTTGAAAAAGACCTACTTTAAACCCAGATATATCCTGTTAGTACCAATGAACAAAGAAATATATGAGGGACATCTACGAAGAAAAGGATTATTCAGCAGGCCAGAGATTGAGGAGGCAGTCTCCAGAGTGGACATGTATATCAAAATAAGTCAGGATTTTCCAGGATACTTTGATGCAGTAATCAACACAGGTAAATTAATCTCTTTCATACTATAAATCTGACTTCTAATGTCACACCAATAGACTGAAACTGACTATGCAAACAAAGCTACTGGCAAATATTAAACTAAGGATGATAAATGGTTTGATGCTCAGCACAACAGTTTAAATTATCCCTTAATTGATTTTCCCAGTTAATTCTTGTCCCAGGAATCTAAAAGCTCTGAAAATCAGTCAGGACTGAATTACTCTGCTATGTCCAGGTTGTGCTTCAAGCTCATCTTAGAAAGCAAACCAACTATTGAACTCAGCAGCACACTTGTTAAGTATTGTCTCCTATGAGAATATTAACCTGATGTGTGCTAATTGTCTGTTGGTTTCTGGGCAGGGTTCAGAGGTGCTTTTGATCTAACAGACCTAATTATCTCTGAGCAGGATAGGCTTTTTTCAAGTGTTGAAATGACAGTTGATGTGCAGTCTGGCAACGTCTTGACTGTGAAGAAGAGGCTGCTGCAAAGCTTCTCCTTGCAGGACTCTTATGCTTAGTAACTTGCTCAAGTCCCCCAGCCTGAAACAAGGAAAGTGAAGGTTGTAGATATTTCATTTAAAACAAATGTTTGCTTTTTGATACCTATGAATTGAGGATAGCAAGTGGTAGAGAAGAATCCTTTTCTAGTTCTTTCTGTGTCTGGCCCTTTGGTGGAGGTGATTTTTGTGGTTGGCCACAGTGATGGTGAAATATATCATTGTGGTATGACATAGTGTATTTGTAGTTATTATCAAGGGCATATGGAGCTTACAATTTAAATATAGCATTAAAGACATCAAACAGAGTAAAACAAATTGCAGAAGGAGAATATTTAGGTGAGTGCACAAACTGAGATGAATTTCAGATTATTTTCTGAATGTGTTGTTTATGAAGATGAAGATTTTTCTCCCAAAAAGATGAGCGGGATGACTTAGGAAAGCATTTCTGTGTCAAACTTGTGTGATTTGTAACTTTGTACTGATGAAAGGTTGGTTTTAAAATCATGTATCCCTTCTCTCCACCATGAAATGCAAATCCCTTTCTGCAGATGAATTGGATGAGGCATTCACAGAGCTGAGTATCCTCGTAAAGACATACCTGGGCTTGGAGCCACCTGCAGCTTTTGATAACATTCAGGACCTGAATAGCAGATCAGGAGCAGGTACTATGTCTGGGCACGTGCTACTACTGTTTTTATCAGTAGAGTATTCTTATTTATTTGTTACAAGAATTAAGATCTTGTAAATGATGCAATCTGTGAGACTGCTTGTCTCTGAAAACTCTGAGTGCTTCTCTGTCATGGGCTGATTCCTCTCTGGGATCTGAATCTTTAATGGAGGTCTTTCCAGGTACTTTACATCACTGTCTGCCCTGAGGCAATAATATGCAAAGTGAGTTGCCTGATTCTTCTGAGGGCAGAAGAATCCTTAGCTTTTGGGCTGAGGATCAACCATTCATTCCAGATGAAGCACAAACAAGATAAGTGTCTGTGGCTGAGAGCTTTGTGCCTATCAAACTGGTGAACAAGAAGAAAATGGGATGGCACTGAGACCTTACTTTCCATTCTTCCTCAGGATAGCCAGAAGCATGAAGAGGCAGATGAAAACCAGGATAGAGATCACAGAATCACAGAATTTTAGGGGTTGGAAGGGACCTCAGGAGATCATCCAGTCCAACCCCCCTGACAAAGCAGGTTCCCTACACCTGGTTGCACAGGAAAGCATCCAGGCGGGTTTTGAACATCTCCAGAGATGGAGACTCCACACCCTCTCTGGGCAGCCTGGCCCAGGGCTCCAACACCCTCACAGGAAAGTTTTTCCTCATGTTTCAGTGGAACCTCCTGTGTTCCAGCTTGTGCCCATTGCCCCTTGTCCTATTGCTGGGCACCACTGATAAGAACCTGGCCTCATCCTCTTGACACCCACATTTCAGACATTTATATGCTTTTATCAGATCCCCTCTCAGGCTGCTCTTCTCCAGGCTGAACAGTCCCAGCTCTCTCAGCCTCTCCTCGTCAGGCAGATGCTCCAGGCCCCTCATCATCTTTGTGGCCTCCACTGAACTCTCTCCAGAAGATCCCTGTCCCTCTGGAACTGGGGAGCCCAGAACTGGACACAACACTCCAGATGTGGCCTCAGCAGGGCAGAGTAGAGGGGGAGGAGAACCTCCCTCGACCTGCTGGCCACGCTCTTTTTAATGCACCCCAGGACACTGTTGGCCTTCCTGTCCACAAGGACACACTGCTGGCTCATGGCCACCCTGCTGTCCACCAGCACACCCAGGTCCTTTTCCTCAGAGCTCACTCAAGATGAGTGAAGACAACTTATAAATTCACTCCAAGTGCTTTTGGGGCTACCCAAATGATTGGTAGTGTGCTTAACAGAAACCTTTTAGCCCTTGAATGCCCAAGGCTGGAACCTCATGATCACTTCCAGCTCATCTAAGTGCATGCTGCTGCAAAAAGTGGTCATGGACAACTTACTTCTCCTACCAATGCATTTCTAGTCTGCTCATCACTCTCGTTCTCCTAATTATGCAATCCTTTGTAACCTGGATCAGAGAATGGTTCCAACCACAAAGTAACCCAGGAGGAAAACTCACCACATTTCAGACAGATTGATTCCTTGATCAAACTCCTCATGCAGCTATAGAGTTGGAGGGAAGGGTAGCAGAGAAGAGCTTCATGGCTGCCTGTGGAGGAAGAAAGGAGGACTACTCTTGTCAGAGGCAGCATAACTAAGATTAGCTTAATTTATTGTGAGAAATCAGCTGTAACCCTTGAATTTATTCCAAACAGGACAGTTTACCAGCTGGGATGAAAGGATAATATGATTTCTAAAATACTGGAGAAAAACAAATAAGAAACAGACATTATAGTAGTAAGATGTTGACATGCACTAACAAGAAGCTAATTTATGTGACCTCTTTTCTCTGACTTCATGAGCCTCCATGGTTTATGGCTCTATCTTGGTTAGATGCACTGCAACAGGAGGATTAATGAGTTTCCTAAGTAACACAGAGCCAATCCTCATGACCTTCTGTGTGGCTCAGAAGGCTGCAAATAAAACTAGCTGAAGGGAGGGCACAAATGTCTGCAAATGTTAATGAAAGAGAGTGTAAAATTCATCAGTTCATCTCTTCAAGTAATTTTGTATCCTGGAAGCATTAATAAATACTGATTTCCCAATGGACAAGAAAAAAAGCTTTTGCACATATTGTGGCATCTCAGTGCTACAGCAATGAGGACCTTTCTGAAGAATCTTATTTAATCTTAAACTGTGTAGATTTTATTTTTTAGAGGTTCCATGTTCTCTTGAATTGAGAAAGAAGACTTTCTTGCCTTGTTTGCTATAATATTACTTATTTGTCTTAAAAACACTGGAGACATTTTGTCCTGAGAGGCAACAAAACCCACCAAACCCTATCTAGATTATCAGGAAAGAAGAAAAAAGGGGAGGATTAAAGATAAAAATTTGCATATAATAATGATATTTTTGAAGTTATATATGGATGTATCTGGAGTTCCATTAAAGGACTTTGTATTCCTCAGCAGTTCTGAGTCCTTTCAGTGAGTGACTTGTTACTAGTTACAAAAACTTCATTAATAGTACTAGATTTTGGTAATTCTGCTGTCCATAAAGTAACTTTTAAATTTACTATGCACCATTAAATTCATTTAGAGCTTCATTTATAGGTGTTTAAATAAATTTAACTATCCTATTTCTAGAGATCAGCTTTTCTTACGGACTGTGCAAAATAATTTATTTGAAAAAACTTGCCCCAAGGTTGTCTTTAATATAGACATTTTTAGTAAGATAGTAGCAGGGGGAAGATTGGTTGTGTGAGATTATGATAGGTTTTTAATTCTTTTTTTAATGAACTGCTGTGCAAGATCTTTTGCTCATGTATAGAGTAAAAATAGAGGACAAAATAGATAAGTTCTTTTTAAAAACTTTTTATAGCAGAAGTGTAATACATTTCAGAGCTGATAAAGCTTTGTACTTGCATTAGCAGCTTTCATCCACAGAACTCAGTACTTTACAACTATTAATTATATCTCACAGCAGTCCCATGGAGTATGTGTTACTATTTGTATTTTACAAATGAAGAAAGGGACATTTATGCCAAAGACTGATTATTTGTGATGGTGGGCATCAGAAATCCCACTGAAATTTTGGCAGTGTGAAACTCTGCACCTCTGAAAGTTGGGTTTTATACTTAGTGTCATAGTGAGTAGTTTACTGTGCCTGAAACAGAAACCACCAACCTTAAGTCTCATCTCCTGTGTCCTTAACATCAGATCTTCTGGCAGCTACAAACCAGCAGTATATGATGGGTAGGTTGAGAGTCATCTGATGATTGTTGAAGCTTTTTTATAAAGGTGTATGCTAAGGAAAATAACCATATTTAGTAGATTAACATGTGTATGGATGGGATGTCTCTGCCTGTCATCTACTGCCTTTGTATGTGACTTCTTAGATTGTGACCTCTCATGCTTAGCTATGACACACAATACAATTAAACCTTTCCTGTGACTGGATTTCTGCAAAGACTGTCACATAACAACATTTATAACAATTTTTCTGTGTCTTAATTTCATGTTTAAATACCATTTTGTACACAGGATGAATCCAAGTTTACAGATTTTTTTTCAGCTCAAAAAAGTGAGTGACCTGTGTCTTCAGCTTCCTGGCTCACATTCATGTTTGATTCCAGGAGTGGTGCAAATCTTTGTATTTTTGTCCACAGAAATTGAGATAAATAACAGAAGAAAAGGTGCCCTGCTCCAACTCCCCATTACATTCCAAGAGCTCTGAGAAGGTTAAGACTTCTAAGTAGGTAGATTTTAATTAGCTTAGAGGTTAAGAGTGGTGCATATCAGAGCATCCATAACAAAATGAGCTCATTTACACACAGTTAAGCTTCTCTTCCTAGCCCATTAATGTAGGGGTGCATTTTTTAGGTTTTTCATAACATTAATTTGCCTAATTATTCAGGGGAGATAAATTTGTTATCTTGGTGAAGTACTAGGAAGATTTAAAAGCTTTTTGGGAACTGTGTGGTTTATATCCTTTATAACTTCCACAGGTATCTTTTGGCAATCCAGACTTGTCTCAAAAGCCAGCTGATGATAGTTGTGACTTGTTTCTTTCTCCTTGCTGTAAGCAAAGTGGTGTTCAGAACATTTCTTTTCCACACTAGGTTCAAGGATACGGCTGTTACAAGAGGAAAGATTGTCACCTGGTGGAGTAATTACTGGAACTAGTCAATCTTCATCTGTCAATGAGTTTTTGGACTCTTCTGGCAAAAACTATCCAAGAGGCACCTTGGACAAACATGCTGCACAACTGAGCTCTGTGGTAAGGAGCATCTCCTCTTACCTTAGATATTGTCATGGTTTAACCACAGCTGGCAACTAAGCACCACGCAGCTGCTTGCTGACTCCTCACTGGTGGGGATGGGGGAGAGAAATGGAAGAGTAGAAGTGAGAAAACTCATGGGTTGGGATAAAGACAGTTTAATAAGGAAAGCAAAAGCTGCACATGCAAGCAAAGCAAAACAAGGAATTCATTCACTCTTCCCATCCACAGGGAGGTGTTCAGCCATCTCCAAGAAAGTAGGGCTCCATCATGTGTAATGATGACTTGGGAAGACAAATGCTGTCACTCTGAATGTCTTTCACTCTTTCCTTTTTCTTCCCCCAGAAGAAGCAGCTTTATATGCTGAGTATGATGTCATATAGTGTGGA
The DNA here is from genome assembly GCA_907165065.1 of Caprimulgus europaeus. The sequence goes on from OU015528.1 coordinate 80,331,189, forward strand.
ATATCCCTTTGTTCAGTTAGGTCAACTGTCCTGGCCGTGTCCCCTCACAACTTCTTGTGCACCCCCAGCCTCCTTGCTGGTGGGGTGTTGTGAGAAGCAGAAAAGGCCTTGACTGTGTGCAAGCACTGCTGAGCAGTAGCAAAAACATCTCTGTATGATCAACATTGTTTACAGCACAAATCCAAAACAGCCCCATAGCAGCTACTAAAAAGAAAATTAATTCTATCCCAACCAAAACCAGCACAGACAGAAATTATAAGTTCTATGTAAAAAAATACATGTTAGTCAGACCTTTCTTTCTCCAGAGAAAACTGTCTTTTGCTCTCTGGCCATCTTTCATTTCAACAATATTTACCAGTTACCCAGAGTTAAAGGCAGACTGATAAGAATGAGGCAGGTAAACTCAGATGAGAAGACAGGCTGTCATTTCTGCTCAGTTTTACACCAGAATAAATCTTGATTGTAACTGATTTCATCCAGTTGTGTACTGGTGTAAGGGAGCTGCGTTATCATCTCTCAACTCTACAATAAGATATGAAACTATCCTGTTCAGAGGAAATAGTTAGATGGAGTTAATAGGACAATGAAGATTACTCATGAACGCAGTCCTGTGGCAGTGGAAGAACTCATTCAGCTGATCCTTTCAGAGTGCTAAGTGATAACTGCCAGAGATCAAATTTAAGCACATTTTTCACCTGCTTTTACTTTTTCAGTCAACAGATTCAACAATGTGCTTGGATTTCAAATCACCTTTGGCAACTTTCAGCTTCATCTCTCTCTCTCTTTTTTTCTTTACTTCTCCTTAATAGTCCTTTCCCTGAAGGCATTCATTCTCCTTGCAGGCAGTGGGGGAGTTGGGGCTATGAAGCAGATGTGTCTAATGCTCTTTTTATACAAAAATGACAGGAGAAAGAGAAAAAGAAAAATGAAAGCTTTAAACTTCGTTCCATTCCAGGGTGATGATGTCATTATGATGAATGATGGCTTGGCAGGCATGACTTGCTGTACAATTTTGCCACTATTTCTGTATTTATAACTACCTCTGATGTTTTGAATTAGTGCTGTAGATGGAGCAAAGTAACAGAGCCCTCTGCCCCCGTTTCCCTGGCTTTTAAAAAGGCTCCTTTAGGTGTGGAGAAAGGTATGACTGTAAAATAGCTGACATAAATAGGGAACCTCCCATCTTTTAGTCCTCTGAAATGAAATACCTCTTTTCAAGCCCTGCAGAATTCATGTCACACGTGTTATTTTCATGTTCCTTTCATCCAAAGGTTTGTGAGTTTAATGTGAAAGACAAGCCAGAATATTCCTTACCTTGGTGGTACTCTGCCATCACTTCTACCCCAGCAATTTGTTCTTCTCCCTTTTTATTTAATCTTTTTTATTTTTGTTTTGAAAGTTTACATTTTGTCAAGTCAGGGAGAAGTGGTTTATGATGAAGGAGGCTTTCATTTACTGTAAGTTTAACTTAGGTAGTGGCCTCAAGGCTCTCTTTCTTATTAGTCTCCTTGTTCAGTGCTGGTAATACCTTTTTGTTATTTACTACACTAGATTTCCAGTATATTTTTACATGCAGAGGAGGCTTTACAGCATCAGCTGAAGTGTCAACACAGTAAAACATTCAAGGTGAAACATAGGTGCCTCTTAGGCCATATTTAATGAGAAGAATATAAATATGTCTGTGGCCTTAAAGTAAAATTTTGTCTGAACTCTTACATTTGAGACTTCAAACTATTTTTGTGCTTTTGGCACTCAAATAATGTGCTGTCACTGCAGTAACCACATTCCCCTCTCATCATGTAGAAGTGGAAAAGAAAACATATGATGAAATTAATGTGAATTATCCACAAGTAAAATAAGAAGCAGGGTCTGCTGCTCGGGGAAAGACAGTAGATCTGATTCCTTGCAGCCTTATCCCTTGTGAGCATGCCAACACTGTACTCATTTTATCTGGCTGTAATTAACTACATAAGGTATGAACAGAAAGGTATCTGTAGCTGTAATCCACACAGAAAAAAAAGGGTCAGAATTATATCTTTACCAAAAGAAAGCAAAACAAAACACAAGCTCAGTGAACACTTAAGCAGAGCCTTACTTAGCATAAATAGTGAAGGAAAATGAAGGAATTCATGATAAACATAATGTGAGCATTCAGCAGATTAACTATATTCTCTTTCAGTGCTCATACCATACAAAACACCTCTGTTATAGACATGTGATTTAGCTATTAAATTGATAACTATCACTGGCTATCAGGTGATAACAAAGCAGGATTTAATAACTTTGCTCTGTGATTTACATTTCATTTTTTTAAAGCATGCTGTAGCACTGCATTTGTCTGACCTGAGAAATTACATTGTCCTGCAGCATGTGTTAATTAACATGCCCTTAAAACTCAGCACCACATTTTCCAGTCTGCTGAGATCATCATGTGTTCATTGTACAAAGTCTTTTAAACTTAACTGCAATTTGCAAAAGGTAATTCCTTCTTTGAAGGGGGGAATATTGGTTGGTATAGAGTTGGTAAGACAGGTTTTCTACATTGCTGGAGCAAGGAGACTGTATTTAAGACATAGAAGAGGCAAATTCTTCTGTTTTCAGCCTTTTGCTGGTGAAAAAAAGCTTGAGACAACAGTGTAGCTAGAATAATTCCTGCTCTGACTTATTGGGAGATAGGGGTGCATCAAAAGTGGTTCTCTGCTGATATTCCTTCCTGATACATCCTGGCATGTTTTAATTACTATGAAGAAATGGAGCTTCACTGAAGATGAAGATCTTCATTTTTCAAAGCCAACAAGATTTCAGACCACATTTTGGTTTGTGTAGATGGGTGAATCATATTTAGCACCTTGTTAGTTATAATATAGCTCTGCTATTTTCCCAGAATATATAAATGCCTGCACTTTAGAGTCTTAGCAAAAGAGAGGAATATCACAGCCAATTAAGTTACCATATATACTTTTAAGTGGCTGTATAAAGTTGATCATTTTTCTTTATCAGGAAGAAGCTTCTCTCCAAAGGCAACGTTCTGCAGCACGTCAGGCTCTGTCAGGGAAGGCACCCAGTGCATATGTCCAGCTGTTTCAAAGGTAACATGAGTGATTTCAGCCAAATCCTTTGCAATAAAGTGAAAAATGTCTGTTTAGAATTTCTTCTCCACTGCTGTTAAGGATGAATGATTAGAAACTGTCAGGGATCATCTCAGACAACTTTCCTTTCTATCACTTTTAAATCTAGACCTGGGAATATATCACACACCACCTGTCTTTTGACTTGGGAGTGCAGCAGTCCTGAAATCTATACAAAAATGTATGAGGCAGAGCCATCCACAAGTAACTTGTCTAAAACTATGAAATTATTGTATGTTTCTTCACTGAGAGAGCAGAAAAGGGTCTTTTTTCTGGCAGCTCACAGTCTACAATGTGGTTTTTAGCACTACTTTCTGGTAATTAGTGTTGGAAAATCACAGCTGTACTCAGCACAAGGTTGTTTGCTGCAGTGCATCTCCTGTGGATATCTCTGTTTAAAGCAGAATTTCTGAAAGCTGATTCCACTTCCTCTTTTTGTTTGTTTTGGCTGGAGAGCTGCTTGGCAGAGAGGGACCTGGGGGCGTTGGTTGATAGCCAGATGAACATGAGCTCAGGTGGCCAAGAAGGCCAAGGGCATCCTGGCCTGGATCAGCACCAGTGTGGCCAGGGGAGTTCTTTTCCCCCTGGACTGGGCACTGGTGAGGCTGCACCTTGAGTGCTGGGTTCAGTGTTGGGCCCCTGAGTCCAAGAAGGACCTGGAGGTGCTGGAGCGTGTCCAGAGAAGGGAACGGAGCTGGGGAAGGGTCTGGAGCACAAGTGTGCTGAGTTCCCGGCTGAGGGAACTGGGGGTGCTGAGCGTGGAGAAAAGGAGGCTGAGGGGAGACCTTCTGGCTCTGTCCAAGTCCCTTGGAGGAGGGTGCAGAGAGGTGGGGGTGGGTCTGTTCAACCAAGGACCAAGGGACAGGACAAGAGGAAATGGGCTCCAGTTGCATCAGAGGACGTTTAAATTGGATATTGGGAAAAATTTCTTCACTGAAAGAGTTATCAAGCATTGGATCAGCCTGCCCAGGAAAGTGGTGGCATCACCATCCTTGGAGATATTTAAAAGGTGTGTAGACAGTGCTTAGGGACGTGGTTTAGTTGAAGACATGTCAGTGTTAGTTTAATGATTGGACTTGATCTTAAAGGTCTTTTCCAATCTAGGCAATTCTGTGATTCTGGTTTTTAGAAAATGGATCCTATCTTGACTGTCTCTCTTCTTTCTTCTTCCTCTTAGTCACAGCCCTGCAAAAATGGTGCTAAAAGTCTATAAATCTCAATGTACCTTCTTTGATTGATCTTTTGTGACACTCCTGCCTTCCCCTGGTGTAAATCTTCCTAATCTGAATTCTTCTTTGCTTGCTTTTGCCATCTGCCATGAAAAGGCTCACAGTGTTGACATTTAAAGTAACTCATAGGCCTCTAAATCAGCAATCATCAGAACAAATAGAAAAGTTCACACCTTTCAGCTCATTTCAGACCTGTACAAATGCAGTCACCAACTGCACATACCAGATGTGTTGATGTAAAATCATTCCAGTGACACAGTCTGGAGATTGACTATTTAAAAAGGGGGGGGGGACACCCCTACTGAATTAAACTGTCTTTAGAAATCAAATGGCAGAGGCTTATAGGTAGAGATGTATAATTATGGTGCATTTTCCAGATCTTTACTGTCCTGGTTTTTAGCTGGGACAGAGCTGGGTTTCTTTTTAGTAGCTAGAACAGAGCTGTGTTTTGCTTTCAGCTGGGATTTGTTAGGAGACAAACACTGAGAACATCCCCATGTTGGCATTTGTGTCCCTGGCTCTGAAGGACTTTGTGTTTGTCCCTCTGCAAGCGCAAGAGCTCAGGGGGTGAGGAATATTGCAGTGACTCAGCTCCATGGGCATTTGGCTCTGCCAAGGGGCTGTTCCATCTCCTGTCCCCCATGGGCAGGAGATCCATGAGGGGCTCTTCCTCTCTGGCTCTCTCTGGCTCTCGCTCGGGCTCTGGCTCTCCCGGGATTGCGGTTTCGGGTCGGGATTGTCGCTCCTCCGGGATCGTTCTCTGGGAACGGGCCGGGCTGGGTCGGTGGGTGGTGAGCAGTGGCACTGGGCAGCACTCATTTGCATATTTTATTACTGTTATCATTATAACTACTATTTTAATATCAGTATTATTTTAAGTTTTCTTTTATTTTAATTATTAAATTGTTCTTCTCTCACCCTACAAGTCTCCTTACCCTTGCCCCCCAGTCCTCTCCCCTATCCCCTCGGGGTGGGGGGTAAGTGGGTGAATGGCTGTGTTGGATGCTGGGCAAGGGCCAGCCCAGTGAAATCATCACATTTACTTACAGAAAAGTTTAAGTAGCTCTTTCATTCATTTTAAATTATGTTGAAATAAGAAGAAAAATGGAAATCAGTGTTTTATTTTTCTTTTTGGAGCGTGAACTGTTCATTTGATTCCACCTTACTTTGTTGCTCTTTGCTCCCTTTATTCCACAACAGTCATTTGCTGGAAGCTGATTTTGGAGTTAGTATCAGCCTGCTTTGGCAGAGCTGTCAGGCAGGTGAGAGAAAATCCTGTCACCACCAATCAGCATTTGCAATTACCAGGCCTCAAGGGATAGATGCGCTCAGCAGAGCTGGAGGCAAGAGTAGACAACACCTCATTCCATGCAAGAGGTTAAGTCAAGAGATCACAGAATCATTGAACGTTGTGAGTGGGAAGGGACCCACCAGGATCATCCAGTCCAGCTCCTGTCCCTGCACAGGACAAGCCCAGCATTCACACCGTGTCCCTGAGGGCCTTGGCCAAATGCTGCTGGAATCTTGTCAGGCTTGGGGCCATGAGCACCTCCCTGGGGAGCCTGTGCCAGTGCTCCACCACCCTCTGCCTCAAGAACCTTTTCCTCATGGCCAACCTCACCCTCCCCTGCCACATCTTCCTGCCATGGCCTCTGCTCCTGGCGTTGGTGGCCAGAGAGAAGAGATCAGCGCCTGCCCCTCCTCTTCCCCTTGGGAGGAAGTTCTAGATCATGATGAGATCTCCTCTCAGTCTCCTCTTCTCCAGGCTGAACAAACCAAGTGACTCCAGCCTCTCCTTACACAGCTTCCCCTCTAAACCCTTCACCAATTTTGTGTCCCTCCTCTGGACACTCTCCAGGAGCTTTAGATCCTTTTTTATCCTGTGGTGCCCAAAACTGCCCCCACTACTCGTGAGGCCACACCAGTGTGGAGTAGAGTGGGATGATCACCTCCTTCAACCATAAATATGAATGCTATAAAATGGTTGAAATTCTGAGGGAGAACCTGAATCCTGGAATGTAGCAATTAGATGGTGGAGAACTCGGTGGGTCATGTCATCCAGTCCAGTGGCAAGTGTGTGATTGTTTTATTGAGCATGTTTGTTTCTACACAATTGAATCAGATTTTAAATACCCCTAAGAGAGGGACTTTCACCTTGGAAAAGCTCACTTAAGTTTTGATGGATCTTTGTTTCAATATATAACTATGGACCTGAGTCACAAGTAGCTTTAAAGTTTATTGCCTGTCACCTTAGCTGTGGTGACCATCTTTGTTCACACTCTTAGTCTATAGGAAATGTAAGGTAAGGTGGCTTTCTTTAGCTTTTGCCAAGGGCTAAACAAGGAATTTGGACACAGATTGTGTCCAATTCATTGTGTCATTATTTGTAGTAATATTAGAAGCAGCACCCAAATAATTTTAGGGTACTTAGACTTATATTTTTTAATACCTTTCCATGGTTCTTTCTTAAACTATATCTATTGTAATGTCTTTACATCTTTCTCTGTAAGTCTGTGTTTAGTAAATTCACTAGGGTTACTATAAAGGCTCTCTAATTTGTTAATTAACTCTCAAAATTGATCAGTCCACAGTATTTCAAGTGTCCCTATAACAAGTGCTGGCAAAAAAGACCCTATAGGCTGCACCTGAGGCACCATATTTCATTGTCTTTACATATGTTGCTCAAAAATTACTCCAATCTTTTCGTGGAGCCATTATTGTGTTAGATATCCAGCCTCAACATCTCATCTCATTGTTATGTCTAGATCCATCTCAGCTTTAGTGTTTCCCAGATTTATCCAGGAATATCTCTGTTTTAAGTTATTTTCTTTCAAGATGTATTTTATTTGGAGGTTTTTATTTAACTTTTTACTTAGCTGCATAAATAGGTTAGGTCATGCCTGTTTAAAATCCAATTTTAAAAAACTCAAGCTGTCTATTCTTGCTTTAATCTTATCAGCTTTGTTCTGATGAATTTTTATTTAGAACATGATAAACCCTTTCTTTGTTTTCATTGTCAGCAGCAGTGCATAAATGTACTTTGTCCATTTGATCAGTCTGCTCTTTATGCAAAAATAAGGGGTTTTTTCCCACTGGTAATGCATCCAGCCTTCTAGAGGCTTTTAGCTGATGTAGTAAACTTATTCCCATAGCACTTCTCACTGGGGAATGCTGCTTCTCTAGAGGAGCTGAGAGAAAATAATATACACCCTTATTTCAGTGACTCCAATGTAAAGCCTCATTTTTACCCTGAACTGACAGTGGAGTTTGAATTGACTGAAGGTGTGGACCTGTCTGTGAGAAGCAAGCAAGTATTTTTGTCTGTTCTACCCCTGGGAAGCTGATATCTTGGAGCAAAGTGGGTCACATAGAGAGAGGGAGGTTCATAAAAGCAGATTAATTTCAAATTGCATTGTGAAATACAGGAAGGTCCATGCTTGCCACGTTGCATGGAGTTGATATAGAATTAAACTTGGTTCCACTGATGGCATTGCAAGTAACCTGAAGCAAAATAATTACTTTAAACAGTAGGTGATTATAACTTAAAAAGAACAAAATTGATTGAGAAATATGCAGGTAATTAATTATGTATATTTTTAGCACATAGAAATGCCAGTGTGATTAGCTGGAAGTTCCTACAATGTCCTGCTTGGATTGAAGATTTTATTATTTTTATTTTAGCTGTTGGACTAGATTTTAATTGTATGAACTATATCAGTAGCTCCACTAAAGCAGTGTTTTATTTGAGGATTTATATCCTGATTTCACAGAATCATGGAATTAGCTCAATTGGAAAAGCCCTTCAAGATCATCGAGTCCAACCATGAACCCAACACTGACCAGTCCCCACTAACCCAAGTCCCTCAGCACTGTGTCTACACCACTCTTCAATCCCTCCAGGGATGGGGACTCCACCACTGCCCTGGGCAACCCCTTCCAATGCCTCAGAACCCTTTCAGCAAAGAAATTCTTCCTCACATCCAATCTCAACTGCCCTGGGCACAACTGGAGGCCATTTCCTCTTGTCCTGTCCCTTGGTCCTTGGTTGAACACTGACAAGTAGGTGCTTGTGGACCAGAAATGGTAGAAGGGCAGAGGCAGCTCTTTGGCTTTTGAGCAGTGCTGCTGCAGAGAAGGAGAACCTGAGAGATGGATTATTAACTGGCTGGTGGGAAGAAGCCAGAGAGTAGTGGTCAATGGGGCGGAGTCTAGTTGGAGACCTGTGTCTAGTGGAGTCCCTCAGGGGTCAGTACTAGGACCAGTATTATTCAATATATTCATAAATGACCTGGATGAGGGAATTGAATGCACTGGCAGCAAGTTTGCTGTGACACCAAGCTGGGAGGAGTGGCTGATACTCCAGAGGGCTGTGCTGCCACCAGAGAGACCTGGACAGGCTGGAGAGCTGGGCAGGGAAAAACTTGATGAAATAGAATAAGGGCAAGTGTGGGGTGTTGCACCTGGACAGGAACAACCCCAGGTGCCAGTATAGGTTGGGAAATGATCTCCTAGAGAGCAGTGAAGGGGAAAGGGATCTGGGAGTCCTGGTGGACAGCAGGATGGCCATGAGCCAGCACTGTGCCCTTGTGGCCAGGAAGGCCAATGGCATCCTGGGGTGCATTAGAAGGGGGGTGGTCAGTAGGTCAAGAGAGGTTCTCCTCCCCCTCTACTCTGCCCTGGTGAGGCCACATCTGGAATATTGTGTCCAGTTCTGGGCCCCACAGTTCAAGTAGGACAGGGAGCTGCTGGAGAGAGTCCAGCACAGAGCCACCAAGATGATGAAGGGAGTGGAGCATCTCCCTGATGAGGAAAGGCTGAGGGAGCTGGGGCTCTTTAGCTTGGAGAAGAGGAGACTGAGGGGGGACCTCATTAATGTTGATCAATATCTGAAGGGTGAGTGTCAGGAGGATGGGGCCAGGCTCTTCTCAGTGATGTCCAATGATAGGACAAGGGGCAGTGGGTGTGAGCTGGAACACAGGAGGTTCTGCTTAAACTTGAGAAGGAACTTCTTTACAGTAAGGGTAACAGAGCCCTGGGACAGGCTGCCCAGGGAGGGTGTGGAGTCTCCTTCTCTGGAGACATTCAAGACCCGCCTGGACGCCTTCCTGTGTGAACTCATTTAGGTGTTCCTGCTCCAGCAGGGGGATTGGACTGGATGAGCTTTCAAGGTCCCTTCCAATCCCTGACATTCTGTGATTATTCTGTGATTCTGTAACCCCACTTCAGTTAGGAGTCAATCTAAATTCTATGAAATATATGAAGCTGATGCCAAAAATGATATACTCAAAAAAAGTTCCTAAGGTACTAGTTTTTAATTTCTTGTGTATCTGTAAATATTAAAAGAGTCTTTAATGCTTAATCTCATCGTTACACATTTGAATCCAAGCTGAAATATATTGCCCAATTTTCCTGAGTATGTATTAGAGAATTTTAAAGTGGTGTCACACAAGAATCTAACCTATTTTATTTACTGCAACCCTGCAGGCTTATCTACATAAATTTAGATTCTTAAATCCAAATTACAGAAAACCTGGCCTCTTTATTTTTTGCCTGGGGCTGTGTGCAGGTGTAATTAAAGTCATTTTGATGTCTCATTGCCTAATGTAATGTACTGGCAACGTTTGGCAGTTTGCTGTGAATAATTTCACTCGTTGTCTGTGTGTTGGAAGGTAATAAATAAGGGGTTGGGTTGAAGTCTCCTTCAGATCAGGCCTTTAGCTAATGATTAACTTCTTGATTTCATCTAAATGTTGCTGAAAGAATTGGAGTAAGCAAGAGCAGGCATCACCAAGAGGAGAATTTATAACATGCAATCTTGCTTTTCTGAGTTGGAAGAAATTTGTACACTTTACAGTTTCACTGAAGTACCTTGCCAGCACTGGGAAAAGAGAAGGTCCATGGTCCACCTGTGCTTGAGACACTCTCTTCAGGTGGGATTTACTTGCTGCAAGGATTAGATTTGCATGTGGGTGGTTGCACACATCTTGCAGATCCTCTTGTCTAGTCAACCTCTGACTTGTTATTTTGCTTCTCAGTTTTATTTCTATGCCCCTCTTAATGACCAAACTAGGACATTTTTCTGAGCTACATGGATATGACTTTTTCCAGGGTGCTATTTAACTTCTCCAGTCTTTTTCCCTCCTCTTTTTTCTTTCTTTCTTTTTTTTTTTTGAAGCTAAGGCATCCTGGTGCAATTAGAATTACACCCTGAGCCTAAACACCTCTAATGACAGTACAAAACCTGAGAGGCAGTGTAAAGAAGACATTCAGTGCAGAGGTAAAAGGTGAAAAAACATCCCTATAACACCTTTAAATATGTATATTTTTTTTTTTTTTCAGCTGTCAGGTGTGTTGTTTTAAGTTTATTTCTTAACTGAGCTGTAGCTTCTGAGAATGGGTCCTGGGTTCTAAATCCAAACCTTTGCTCTAGGAAGTAGAGTTCATTTTTCCTGTGGTGACCTTGTCCTTAGAGGAATGTCCTGGAATCCTGTCTTCAGATTTCTGCTTTGTCAGAATGAAAACAGGATTCAAGGAATCAAATCTGTCCTCCATTGTCAGGCTGTGTATTTCTGTGCTATATATTGAACAAGACTTCTTTGCTGAGAGATTTTCTTTTATTGCTTTTTTTTTTTTTTCACTCCCACCATGTGGATTTATAAGAAATTATTTTTGAGAGCACTCAGCTCTGGGGACCATTAATGGTGTCAGATCCTTTCTCCTATGTAATTGGTTCAGATTTTGATCTGAGCTGATAACAAACAAACACCATTACCAGCCGGCGGTTCCTTGACAGTGAAACAATAACAGCTTGAGGCCTTACACTAGGGAAGCTTTATTTATAGGTATTAATAAGAAGAAGAAACTAAAGAAAGGGAAAATTAAAGATGAGTAGAAAAACCTTGCTTGCAATGCACAGTGGATTGTGCTAGGGATTGATTTCTAAGGAGGAGTGAAGAAATCCTCATCACTGAAGCACCACAAGACCCACAGAGGGGAACAGTCCCACTTTGGCAAGATGAGGAGGTATGAAAAGACAGTTTGAGGCTCCAGCCTCTCTGGCAGTGGTTTATTTGTTGTCTCAATTGCCTATGGACGTGCTTGAGAGCTTGATGAAGAACTGAAGTTTGGGCTTTTTCTCCAAATGTAGCATTGAGTCTTCAGAAAAGATAGTAACCCTCCTTAAAAAGCTTCTCCCATGAAGCAAGCATTCAGCAGTTACTACTGCAGTTAAAAATGTTCTTTGACAATCTTCCTAGGGAAACTAGAAGATGGCACACACAAAAGTTACATAGCTTCATTGCCCTTAAAAATAAACAGATTCCTTCAGAGTTCAGTTGAGTTGTGTTGGGGAGATGGCTTTGGTACAGGGGGTAGATGTATAGAGTCTTCCAAGTGTTATAGTTTTAAGTTCAGCTTTTCTTTAAGGACCTCTCCTGTTTGGCAGTCTTCAGTGCTGCATGGCTTTGGTTTTAGCTCTATGGTTTGGGACTATAAACAAAGTGGTACCAATACAGAAATTACCAAGAATGCTTTTTTTTGGGGGGTGTTATGCATGACAGTGAAGATGAAACTTCTCACCTTGTGAGTTAGTCACTAGGTATGGGATTAAACTCACCCAATTTTGGATGTCATTAATAAAAATGTCTCTATCTGAACAAGTTGCTTTACATTTCTCTGTCTCAATGGAGAGTGCTTCATCCAACCTGCTTTAGATATCTGCTTAAATTTGAGTTTATCCATAGTGTAGCTGTGACTGTTTCATAGAATCATCAGATGGTTTGGGTTGGAAGGGACATTAAAGATCATCCAGTTCCAACCTCCCTGTCATGAGCAGGGACACCCCTCACTAGATCAGGTTGCTCAAAGCCTCATCCAACCTGTTCTTAAACACATCCAGGGAGGAGCAGCCACAATAGTTTCTTGCTATGTGCTATAAACAGCCTGGATTACTATCCCCAACTGCTTATTGCTGCTTCCATCCCACTGGAGAGAACCTTCCCCTCCATCTGAACAGGTCTTGTGAACTCACTAAGCAGGATTTATGCTATCACAGTATATAAATGCACGTAACAAGCACTTTATTTTCTTTTTGTATCATTTTAGGGACCTGACAGTCACTCCTTCACCCAGCAGCTCCCATCAACAATTACTGGAACCAACAATTCATCCTTCTCTCCTCTCAGATGGAAGGAATGTCACCCAAGACCAGAGCTTACCCCTGCCTAACCCAGAGAGCCGGTGAGTTCAGTTTCTGAGACAGCATTTCATTGCTGGGTGAAATGAAGGTTAATGCTGCAATATGCAGGATCTAAAACCATTTTCCCCAAGCTAATGCAGTTGTCTCATCTGTTACATCAACAGCCTGAGTAAACATGTGTCACTGCAGCATAAAACAAAGTCTTGTCATTCATGGGAATGGTTTCATTTAGACACCATAATTCACATATACAGAAAGGGAATTGCAAGAGCTTTCTATCAAGAGGATGTTTGAAGGGAAAAAGATGCTGAAAGAAACTTGGCCCAGGATAGAAAAACAGAACTTGAGGGATAAATATGTTTTTTAAACAAATTTACCAGATATGACTATCTGGTAAATTAGATAAAAGGTAAAATTAGGTAAAAGAGAATTATTTCTCATTCTCTCTTTAGAAGATTACCATAGTTACTGTTGAATAACATTAGGGAGGTTCTGGGTAATATAATGATCTTCAAATTCATATTTCATCCATGATAACAGCAGAACCCACCAGGATACTGAGCTCTTTGATAGAACCTTTACCTTCTCTTACTATCTCAGCCATTGTTGCTGTGCTTTATATCTTGTCCAGCATCTCTGCTTGTGAGTGATGGACATCCTCATTTATTTTGTACCACAGCTAAAGAGACTCTTAGGTATGGGAAGGAGACAATTCCAGTCTCATTTAAAGCTTGTAGAGAGGTGAGAATAGAAGAAGATTTGAAGAGGCTTCATCTTCAGTGTCTTCTAGATGTTCAGCTATCAAGCAGGCTTTATTTTCTTGACTTGCTCTGCAGGTCCACATTGCCTCTTACATGTGACTTACTCTAATGGTCCTGTTTCCTAACAACATCTGAGCTCTGGCTGCCAACAAGCCTATCTGCTGTTGTGGCAAGTGTCATTGCAGTCTTTCTATGTAGTATCCTAGATAACCTTTTTTTTCCCCTTCTCCTGGCCATCTGTTGTAATCTCATGCCCAGATGGGATACACAGAAGCAGCCAGATGCCACACAGCTTGACCTAGTGAAGTGTAACACACCAGATCCCCCATCCACACTGGGAAATAGGTGTGTGCCTGTGGCCATGCTCTGCTCAGTCTTCAGAATCTACCACAGAGCTCATCTGAAAGCTGCAGCTTAGACTGACCTGATGTCTATGTCACAGAGCTGTAGGTAAACTTGAATTTGATTGAGGGTTCAAGCCCTTGTCTCATATCTTGCTCCCACTCCATACAAACCAAGGTACCTTTCCTGCTATATTTAAACCTAACATACCATGTATTTTTAACCTACATGGTTTTATATCTTTTAAAAATGACTGTTAAATAACCTTGGTAACACACATGAGGCAGCTTTTCACATTAAGTCAGACCAATGAGACACACTGAGTATCTTTATTTCAACCCATTCACTTCATTCCTCATTTATTAAGCAGAATTCTTAGCTAAACTTACTCCTGAAACAAACCTCAGTGCTCCTTTTATATCCTACAGAGACTGCCCCATTCCCTCTATGTGATGTACTACCTGCCACTGTAATTACAAGTAGTTAATTAGCATGCTGGGAAATAAAAAGGTTGAAACTGTAGGTCTCTGCAGATTCATTTGTCCTGACTATTTGTGCCACAGTGGAGTGTGCTGAAGGGGAACAGAGTGAGCATGTGAAAGAAACCGAGTGTGGAAGAGGTTGCAGAGGAATTATGCATCATCTGTCTTTACCAGTAAGAGGCAAGACCTATAACTCAAGTGAGTGTGAAGCTATGATGAGTTGTAAAGGTCTTACCCTTCACATATGGGAATAAATATGTCTTTCCACTTCACCACATTTGGGTGTTTTGACTTTCTCAGTGTTTTCATTTAACACTGTTAATAACAGAGTGGAAAAACAACTGTGAGGAGAGGAAAAAAACAAACTGCTAATCTGATTCATTTTCTGTGCATGCATCGTGTAGCCTACAGCAAAATTGCATAGAGTCATGTTGTCAAATCCTTTTGCAAGGGCAATATTAAAAGTTGGGAAGAAATTTGCTTATAGGTGTGATTGAAATGCTGTTGTGTAGATGCATTTCAAATATTGGTGAGAAAAATCTCACATTTCTCAACTAGTATAGTAAAGCCTGTAGTGATTTTTGTGTGAATATTGAGATGGTTTAATATTTTCTTTTTCTTTCTCTCCAATTTTATGCTTTCAACATTTGGAATGGAAGAAGGAGTAAGCCAAAAAAAGCCATCAAGGGGTAAGAACATGAATGTATTGATCTCTAGGTACAGCCAATGAAGGAAATATTGTTTTCCAAGATCAGGGGCTGCAGATTAGCCTGATATCTCACTGGGCAATGCTGTGACTGGGTCCCAAATTTTTTGCTTTATTTCTCAAATCTGGCAGTTTTTATTGAAGCTTGAGCTGTGGTGGAAACAGCATCATTATTCTTCAGATCACTAACACCTGTTGGATTCAAGTCTTGCAGTTGTTCTCTTACTTCTGCTCTACAAATAAAATAGGTGATCCTGATTGCATTTAATCAAGAGTGAAAATGAAAGGTTTTGTTTGGATGTCTGCCCACTGACCTGTAGTTTTCAGCAGAACAGTTTCTAATTGCATCCATGTCTTCTTTTCATTGCTAAGACCATAGATATGGTCTTCTCCTTGGAAGTAACCTATGATGACCTAGTCTTTCCCGATTTCACAAAACACCATGCCAGTTTCCAGGGATTATTTTTTAAATCCTCTACTGGAGGCTGAACAATTCCAAACATGAAAATGTGGATTTTTTTTTTCCCTGAGGTTCCATTTGTTTTCACTCATAGGCTTAAACAATTTATTATTGCCTTGGGTGAGTAGCAGTCCTTTAGGGCAATCTATCTTACTACCCACCACAGACTGCTACTCACCATAGGCAATGATAAATTCTTTAGGTTCCTGTCTGCTGTATTTTCTTGCTCACTTTTACCAGTAGAGGTGTTTGTAAGGATATTGAAATGCTCTGGTTACAGCAGAACAAGGAGAAAAGAAGAGAGGAGAGGAAAAATATAGTGAGTCAGAGAGTAGAAACTTAACTTCTTACTCTGTTACTATACCTTTACTATTTGCCAAGTTTGGGGGTGGAGTCAGAACCTCACCTACCATTAACCAGTGCATTTAACAAGGAACCATCTCAAATATTTAATTGCATGTCCCCATTCCTGCCAGACAGAATCACACAGAGTCATGGAATTGACTTGATTGGAAAAGCCCTTTAAGCTCATCAAGTCCATCATGAACCCAACACTGACCAGTCCCCACTAACCCATGTCCCTCAGCACTGTGTCTACACGACTCTTCAATCCCTCCAGGGATGGGGACTCCACCACTGCCCTGGGCAACCCCTTCCAATGCCTCAGAACCCTTTCAGCAAAGAAATTCTTCCTCACATCCAATCTCAACTGCCCTGGGCACAACTTGAGGCCATTTCCTCTTGTCCTGTCACTTGTTCTTTGGTTGAACAGACCCAAGTTTGTTGGTTGAACACAATCAAATGAAAAATATCCATCAATTGAAATATTATGACATCACATGCAATGATATATGTTAGGGTTTGGCAACCATAATTTAAACAGAATCTATAACAGTCCAGGGCTTTACTCCTCAACTCAATACTAACATATTTTGTATTTAGTGCACACAGAATCCATTTATCTCATTACTCCATGGGGTAATACTGGGAGTTTTTAAGCTTCCTATTTTTCATTTCTTTTCCATTTAGCTGACTGGGAAATTTGACTAGAGGGAACACAAGCCTGCTTCACCTATAGTAGTTCTCTTTTCTGTGCTGAGGCTGTCAGGAAGGACTAAAGATAGGTTCTCCAAACTCATTTACAGGTAAAAAGCAAAAGCACAAGGGAGAGGTAGATTCTCAGCTCCTCTGCTCTACCTCTCCCAAATACCTTGAATATCTACATGGCAGAGACCTCATAAGCTTTAGTTTCCTCACTTATTTTTCGTGTTATTCTCATTGAGTAGTTCTACAAGAAACCTTAATTAAATTAAATGTTTCCTATGACACTTGTACTAGAAAAGCCTTCCCTCTACACTCTGCAAGCAATATTTAAATTATTTCCCACAGTTTACCATGTCTTTTGCCCTTTAAAAAAGGGAAAAAAGCAATGAAGATTTTTGTTGAACACCTTAGGATGCTGGATTTTAATATAGTGCATTCATGTATTTGCAGCCAGCGAGCCACAGAGGGTTAATTCTAGCTATATAATATCTATTTTTAGCATTTATTTGTAAGCAAATGTATGACTGTGTGCTTTGAAGCAAAAGCAGAAGTAATCAGCCTTTTAGAAACTGGAATAGATGTTGTTGAAGAGTCCAAGCTGCTGTTTATACCAAGCCTGGATTTACTACTTCTAGTAATTTCTAATCCCTACCACAGTTACGTCTGATGTGTATTACAGGCAGCTAAAATGAGATTACAACTAGGTTTAAGTGTTTGGGTGGAGCACTCAGTGTTTGATGAGCATCCTTGGATGCAGTGGGCCTCAGAGGAAAGCACAAGCACTCAGTTGTAGGATATAGTTACAGGATATAGTGTGATTTTCCCTTGAAGGCAATGGCAAAAGTCTCATGGACTTCCACAGTACCTCTAGTGAGAAGGTAATTACCTTTTTCTTATGGGATTCCCACACTGTTTTATCTCATGATCCCTTCTTCTTGTATGGATTTATTAAGATACCACTGAAATACTTTCTTTTTATTCCCCAGAACACTGTAATGGCAGTATTCTCACAAGCTACCATGCTCCTTGCAAGAACTACAGGATAAAATTCTTTTGGTCTGCACCATGGATAAGATCAGGGTGGATAATCTTTGAACTTCCTCCCAGATTCAGAAATCTATAGAATCACAGAATCCCAGACTGGTTTGGGCTGGAAGGCACCTTCAAGCTCATCCAGTTCCAACTCCCCTGCCAGCAGCAGGGACACCTTCCACTAGACCAGGTTGCTCAAAGCCTCATCCAACCTGGCCGAGAACACTTCCAGGGAGGAGCAGCCACAGCTTCTCTGGGCAACCTGGGACAGGGTCTCACCACCCTCACAGGGAAGAATTTCTTCCTAATGTCCAATCTAAACTTAACATCTTCCAGTTTAAAGAGGGTAGAGGGAAGGTGTTACAAGATGTGGTTGTCATGTCATAACATAAGAGATGTTATGAAGTGTCCTAAGCATTGCTCCAGAGATAAATATTACAGTTCTGCATTAAATAGACAGTCTCTGTACCAATCAAGTCCTTCCCCTTACTTTTCTTGGAGTAAATTGACAGTACATAGATGGAAATGGAAAGCTTTTATCAGAACAAGCTACAACATGGTCATTATCATTGTCAGGGTCTCAGATCACTCAGGCTTTGACTAGATTTCTTGCAAGAGGCATTAACAGGTCAGAGGTGCCTTGGGTACTACTCACTGGTAAATGGCTTCTCATGGTCTGTGTTGCCATTTGAGTGACACTTCTTTTCAAGGCAATTCCTATTTTCTTGTACTTACCAAGAGAGAACATCATCCACAGTGCTGAACCACAGAGTTGGAAACAAGGAGCTCTGAGTTCAGATCCCAGATCTGGAGCTGATTCATTGTGTGACACAAACCTCCTTATTGTACCTGTTTGTACAATTAATTAAACCCATAAATGAAAATCGAGAGAGGTAGTAGTTGTGTTTCCAGCATGAGAAGTTTTGGGAGAGAAAGCTTTGTGTAACTGATGAGTAGTGGGTTTTATTTCTGACTTTGGGTTGAGTTGTGTGACAGCAACATCAGTCATAATGTCAGACCTTGTGCATGTGCTTTTTTATTGCTGTTTTAAAGCACAAATCATTTATCTCAGCTGCAGGGAGTCTGGTCCTGCTAGTGAACTACTGATCTCAGCTGGTGCACCTGCTGCTGAAAGTTTGCCAGTTTGGACCCCTGTTTCCCGTGCTCGTCTCGCTGAAGAAGCCAAAGCTGATCCTCAGGATCCAAGAGGAGCTGAAAATGGAGCAGACACATTGAAAGGTTTGAACCATATTCCAAAGGAACAGTTTTGTTCAAGCTGTGTATCTTACTGTAATGATAGGAGCTTGATTTAGGTGACAGGACAGCTTCTTCAGGCTTCTGAGGAGAAGGACTTGGGGTGCAGCACAGAGCCAATAACCGTGTCCTGGGCTGCACCCAGAGCAGCGTGGGCAGCAGGGCCAGGGAGGGGATTCTGCCCCTCTGCTCTGCTCTCCTGAGACCCCCACTGCAGTGCTGCCTCCAGTGCTGGGGCCACCAACAGCACAAGGACATGGAGCTACTGGAGCCAGCCCAGAGGAGGCCACCAGGATGATGCCAGGGCTGGAGCAGCTCTGCTGTGAGGACAGGCTGAGAGAGTTGGGGCTGTTCAGCCTGGAGAAGGCACCAGGGAGAGCTTCTAGCAGTCTCTGAGTACCTGAAGGGGCTCCAGGAAGGCTGGGGAGGGACTTTGGAGAAGGGCAGGAAGTGACAGAACAAGGGGTGATGGCTTGAAACTGAAGAGAGTAGGTTTAGATGAGATGAGGAAGAAATTTTTTATGATGAAGGTGGTCAGACCCTGTCCCAGGTTGGCCAGAGAAGCTGTGGCTGCTCCTACCTGGAAGTGTTGAAGACCAGGTTGGATGAGGCTTTGAGCAACCTGGTCTAGTGGAAGGTGTCCCTGCTGATGGCAGGGGGGTTGGAACTGGATGAGCTTTAAGGTCCCTTCCAACCCAAACCAGTCTATGACTCTGATAATGACACTCATATAAGCAGCAATGTTTCGATGGGGTAGAATCATCACAGTGTGAATGCAACATCATCAACACAGCAGCTTTCTCCCAGTGAACTTTTGGAGAAATTAAAACCAGTGACTGCTGAGGCATAAAGTTACTCTCCCATATGCATGAGGTAGAGCAGTTAGTAGACTATGTGAAGATATTACTCTTCTCCCACCTCCTAAAGCACAGGGTTTTCAGCTGGACCTATGCTTTATGGTAAATTTTGACTTTTCATTGAAATAAATAACTTCTTAGTGCTTCTTATTTATCATTTCTGCAGAGACTGAACTCCCTAGTGACAATCTTCAGAGAAAATACAGCAAATCCAAGACTGGTTCTTCTCATGTGCCTCAGCTCATCAACTGGCCAGGCTCCCACTCCAAACCTGTCCTACCTCCAATCCCATCTGGGCGGAAGAAGAGCAACCCTTGATAGCCACCACTAGCCAAGTCTTTGTCTTGAATCTTGATTCTACACTGAATCATTCCATCTAACAGGAATACTGATTTTGACATATTTCTCTTCAACAAAACACAGTCTATCAAATATTATTTCTAAATCCATTTCTGATTAACTGTCCTAAAAAAAAAAAGATATTTATTTATAACTTTATTAAAAAGTAATTTCTCTCTTTCCCAAAGCTAGAAATTATTTCCCCAGGCACTCAGAGCTGGGAAATGGTGTAGATTTTTTCCTAACAGCCACATGACCATATCTTCCATTAACTTCTCTCTTTCTTCCCCCTCCTATATTACAGATTTAATTGAGGTGTGGAACCATCAGGGCCTCTAATAATATTGTACATATTGCAGAGCTAGTGAATTATTCTGAAGAGGGATTTTTGTGAAATGTTCAGAGTTAAGTAGGGAGTGAAAACTAGTTCCAAGTCTTTTTTAAATAAAACATGGGGGTTTTTTTAAGGGATGAGAGATAATTCTTTGATTTGCAAGTGTATTTAAACAACCTAGTAAGGAGTCCTCAGAAAAAATTATTACAGTTACTGCTAGAACCTGTAAGTAGTATGTGAAGATTTGTTTTTCTGTATGTGGAGCAGAGCTCTGATGAGTAAATAAAATTCTGGAGTTAATGTTTGACCTGATTAATTTTCATTAACATCTACTTACAGAATAGAGAGTGGGGCTTCTTTGCCCGAGCTGCTTTCCCTGAGGAGGGATGTTTGCTCTTCATATTACAGCGTGGATCCTCAGAGGTCTTTGCATGCACAGAAGATACTACTCGTTGCCACAGTGTGGAGTCATGTCCAGGAAAGAGTTCTGGTTTACCTCACCATGCATGTTCACAACGTGGCCAAGAGTTTTTGTTGTTTCAATAGGATGAACTGAACTCAGCACCTCATGGTAAGTAATGGCTGGATTCAGCTAGCCTGACCTGAAATTCCAGTGGAGCCTGTAAAACACCTCAGCAAATCCCACAGGGCTCTTCACAGCCACTTTCATAGAATCATAGAGCATTGTGAGTTGGAAGGGATCCACAAGGATCATCCAGTCCAACTCCTGTCCCTGCACAGGACAAGCCCAGCATTCACACCATGTCCCTCAGGGCCTTGGCCAAATGCTGCTGGAATCTTGTCAGCCTTGGTGCCATCAGCACCTCCCTGGGGAGCCTGTGCCAGTGCTCCAGCACCCTCTGCCTCAAGAACCTTTTCCTCATGGCCAACCTCACCCTCCCCTGCCACATCTTCCTGCCATGGCCTCTGCTCCTGGCGTTGGTGGCCAGAGAGAAGAGCTCAGCGCCTGCCCCTCCTCTTCCCCTTGGGAGGAAGTTCCAGACCACCAGGAGATCTCCTCTCAGTCTCCTCTTCTCCAGGCTGAACAAACCAAGTGACTTCAGCCTCTCCTCATACCCTTCCCCTCTATACCCCTCCCCAATGTTGTCACCTCCTCTGGACACTCTCCAGTAGGTTTATATGTTTGAAGAGAAGCTCCTGGGTTTTTGCAATCAGTTCTTGTGCCCTGAGCTTTCAAATCCTTCCAAATGCAGCACGTTCAGTGAGGTGACACGTGTTGTCCAGGAGATAAGGACTTTGCATGGAAATAGGACGTGAAATCTTAAAAATATCAGGGAGAATCTGAATTTGTTGAAGTCAATTCAGCAAAATATTCAGTTTCTTGCCCTCCCTCTCTAATCTTTTACTGCCAAACACTCTCACTTGCTCTCTTCCCACTCCTCAGCAGATCACAGCTCGAATCTCTAACCCAATTTACGAGGATTCCCAAAACAACTGCATTATAGTGACCTGCCCTTTGTCAAAGCACCCTGAAGCACAGAACATCTGGACAAGTTTAAAGGCAGAAGTGCCATGGGATGGCTGATAGGTAATATTTACATTTCATTTAGCAGATTGTGAAGCTTTGCAGTTGGTTGGTTTTAGTTTAGAGGGTTTATTTTTGGCTGAAAGGACAGAACTTGTCACTTGGTGCTTCTATATTTATAGACAGGGCTGTTTCAGGGAACTCTGTTTTTATTGGCAGGAAGCTTGTTTGGATGGCAGCAGAGTAACACCTTAAGTTAGTCATAGTCAAACAAATCTCTGAGTCTTGAGTTTTACAGAGGGGAATATAACAAGCTGTTTAATTTCCCTTTTCCAAATTAAACATTCAACATTCAATAAAAGCCCTAACTGGGGTTGCTGCCGTGTGAATGTCGATGGCTTTACCAGCCGGAGGATGTCACCGCGCGTTTGTCACACGTGCTGTGCCGTAGCTCTGTGTGACACATCAGTAAATCGAGAGTGATTCCACTGATTTCACACAATCACAGAATGGTGGGGGTTGGAAGGGACCTCAGGAGATCATCCAGTCCAACCCCCCTGCCAAAGCAGGTTCCCTACACCAGGTTGCACAGGAAAGTGTCCAGGAGGGTTTTGAACATCTCCAGAGATGGAGACTCCACACCCTCTCTGGGCAGCCTGGCCCAGGGCTCCAACACCCTCACAGGAAAGAAGTTTTTCCTTCAGTTTCTCTGGAACTCCCAGTGTCCCAGTTTGTGCCCATTGCCCCTTGTCCTGTCACTGGGCACCACCCAGAAGAGCCCGGCCCCATCCATTTGGCCCCCACATTTCAGATATTTATAGACATGGATCAGATCCCCTCTCAGGCTGCTCTTCTCCAGGCTGAACAGTCCCAGCTCTCTCAGCCTCTCCTCACACAGGAGATGCTCCAGGCCCCTCATCATCTTTGTGGACTCCCCTGGACTCTCTCCAGAAGATCCCTGTCCCTCTTGAACTGGGGAGCCCAGAACTGGACACTACACTCCAGATGTGGCCTCCCCAGGGCAGAGCAGAGGGGGAGGAGAACCTCCCTTGACCTGCTGGCCACGCTCTTTTTAATGCACCCCAGGGTACTGTTGGCCTTCCTGGCCACAAGGACACACTGCTGGCTCATGGCCAACCTGCTGCCCACCAGCACACCCAGGTCCTTTTCCTCAGAGCTCCTCTCCAGCAGGTCACCCCCAACCTGTCCTGGTCCATATGGTTATTCCTCCCCAGGTGAAGGACCCTACACTTCCTCTTGTTGAACCTCATCTGGTTCCTTTCCTTTTGTGTTACCTCATGAGGTTTTTTTACAGGAATTGGGTCAGAACCCAGGAATCCTACATCTCTGCTCAAATG
Source organism: Caprimulgus europaeus (assembly GCA_907165065.1). The sequence goes on from OU015528.1 coordinate 80,354,198, forward strand.
ATGGATGGATCTTTGAGGTGAAGCAGAGGAGACCATGCTGATCCAAAAGTGTTTTGGGAAGTCAAGGGCAGCTGTTTTATCCTGATTCCTCCCTCAAGCCAGTAGCAGGGTGGTAGGAGTTACAACACAGATGCTGTAGGACAAGGAGCTGCTGAATTAAGGAATGATGAGTTTGTTGACGTAAGGGGACGGTGTTTTCATACAGAGCTGTGCCTGAAGGAGAAGATATGAAATTGGGTAGCTAAAAGTTTAACACACAACTCAGTGAAGACTTCCAGGGGCTGCAGAATAGCTCCATAAATAGCTGCTCCTGGAAATCTGCGGAGTGCTTGCTGGAGGCCAAGATGCTCCACAGACAATCACAGAGTGTGTAGGCAGCCAGGACAACCTACTTGGAAGAAGATGAGAGGTTTGGTTTGGTCCTCCAACCTTCATCTCCCTGCCCACCTCCTCCACTAAACCCACTGATAGGAGCTCTAGAAACCCTACAAGCTAGAAGCCACTGGTGGAGGCTTGACTTGCTGGTGAGACCACTGCAAATCCAGCAGCTACACCATTTAATTTAATTTAATTTAATTTAATTTAATTTTATTTTATTTTATTTTATTTTATTTTATTTTATTTTATTTTATTTTATTTTAAAGCATGTTCTGGAAACAGGTGGGGAATAGTTGCCAGTATTGACCAAAAGGCTGTTTATTTATTTATTTCTCTGCAGAGCACACACCTCCATTTGAAAAAAATCCCTTCCTGAAGCACCATCTCATGTCCCAGCAGGGACTGGCTGTTCCCCTACCTCTGCCTGCTCCCTCAGGACCTTGTTTAATTGAATATGCTCCATAATTTGCTGCTAATTTGGCAGCTGTCAAAATTAATTACAATGTTTTTAAGAGTACAGTGGTGAGAGCCAGGAGAGTGACTGCTCGGTGTGATCACACCAACTGCCCGGGTGTCTCTTTGCATCCCTGACTCAAGGGAGAGCTGGTGAGAGGCTTGAAGGAGACACAACGAGTCTTTCCATGGTCCCACCACACATTTCTATGATGCCACTTCAACAACTCCAGCTCTGGAAACCACTTTGGGTCCTCCATCCGTTTACCAGTTGTCACTTCCATCACCAGCTGTGTTTGGAGTCACATACCTTCTCCCCTTGGTCTGTGGGGTTGGAGCTCAAGCAAGTGTCCCTTGGTAGAGAATCAGCCCTGCAGCCCCAGTGCTCAGCCCCTGGGGTGCTCAGCACTGCAGATCCTGAACTCAAACTCTTCCTTCTTGGACAGACCCTTTCAATAACCTTCATAAAATATTTCAAGCCTCTGAGGTATTTTTTTTTCTGCCTCCTGTAAGAGGAACCCTTGTAGCTGAGGTTGAATTTCATTTTCGTGCCAGGAGGAGGAGGAGGAGGAGGCAGCTCCTACATTTTTATCATTTTCCCTGATCATACCTCAGAGCAAGCAGCAGCACGAAGGAGTAAATCAATGATGTCCATAATGGAGGCGTGAAGGCTCCACAGTGAAAAATCCCCCATGCTGAGGGTTCTTCCAGAGGGTGGAAGGAGAAAGAGTCTTCTCCAGTCTCGGGTCTGGAGCACAAGTGTGCTGAGTTCCCGGCTGAGGGAACTGGGGGTGCTGAGCCTGGAGAAAAGGAGGCTGAGGGGAGACCTTCTGGCTCTGTCCAAGTCCCTGAAAGGAGGGTGGAGAGAGGTGGGGGTGGGTCTGTTCAACCAAGGAACAAGTTGTGCCCAGGGCAGTTGAGATGGGATGTGAGGAAGAATTTCTTTGCTGAAAGGGTTCTGAGGCATTGGAAGGGGTTGCCCAGGGCAGTGGTGGAGTCCCCATCCCTGGAGGGATCTAAAAGATGGGTAGATTTGGTGCTCAGAGATGTGGTTTAGCAGTGGACAGGTACAGTTGGACTCAATGATCTCAAAGGTCTTTTCCAACCAAACAATTCTATGCTGTAGAGAAGAGATCTCTGGACACCCACATCTCCATTCCCCAGTGCTTTCCTGGCTCACAGCAGTTAGCCCCTGCCCAGAGTGGAGATGGGGTGGCATCATAAATCCTCCAGTAGGAAAAGGCTGGTTTCCCATATGTTGGAGATGATGTGGGGTTCAAAAGGAATCATAGAATACCAGGTTGGAAGAGACCTCAAGGACCATCTGGTCCAACCTCTCCTGGCAAAAGCATGGTCTAGAAAAGATGGCCCAGCACCCTGTCCAGCTGAATCTTAGGAGTGTCCAGTGTTGGGGAACCCACCACTTCCCTGGGGATGTTATTGCAGTGGTTGATTGTTCTCATTGTGAAAAATTTTCCTCTTGTGTCCAATCAGACACAAAACAGAGTCTGGAGTGGTTTTCCTCGTGCTAATCTCATGTTTTGGGGCTTCCATTAGTCATCTGTGAGGACTATGAAGGACCATGTTCCTCTCCTTATCTCACTTGGCATTTAGTTAACTCTGAGCATTGCACTCCACCTTCCTCTGAGCCAGGGCATGATGCAGCACTCCCCACCCTGAGTGCCTGGTTTGGTGTGATTGCACCCAGCAGGTATCATCTCAGGCCACCTGGAACACAGCTAGAGTGTGGGTGCACACCTTCACAACAGACCAGCCTTGATGAGCCATGGTGTCTTCCATGGAGACCTACCAACAAGCCAGCAGTCTGGGCTGTTGGAAGGCATTGGGGTATTTCTTCTTCTTCTCAAGGGTCAAAGTAGCCACCAGCACAGCAGGAATGATGCTCCATGGGCTGTTTCCTCCTTCCTGTCCTGACAGAAGACACCTCTGCTTGTTTTAGGTCCCTTTGCAATGTCCACTTTCTCTGCAGCACTTCAAGTGTCACCACTGTGTCATACTTTGGGCACCATCTGCTTTTTGCCCTTTAAAGAGGGGACCAAACTGCCAGCCCAGGAGTTATTTCCACCCATGAGATTTTTTAACCACCCAAGGTCTTTCTGGTGGCCCAAAGCAGGGTTAGCTCCTCGTCTTGGCATGCACAACCACAGCCATCTTCCCAGCAGGGATGGTGTCACCTAACTCCTCCCTGGTTGGTCCTCAGCACCTCCAACATGGGAAATGGGGTTGTGTGGCTCCAAGGGATGCTCCTGCTTTGCCTCCTCCCTCTCAGACTGGAAAGGGGTGAATTCACTGTCCCCTTGCTCTGTGCTGAGGTCCTTTGGTCAACACAGGGTTGGTGCATCCATCTTCCAGCTGCTTAGGGAGAGAGAGGGAGCAAAAGCTGCCTGGTTACAACTGGTTATAACTGGTTACAATTGGTTACAACTGGTTATAACTGGTTATAACTGGATGGAAGTGGAAAAAATAATAATAAATACAGCAAAAAAAAAATCCAGGCAATTTTGGAGAGCTTTTGAAGAAGGAAGGGTGGCAGCAGAGGCCTCTGAGCCTGGGCTGTGCTGGAGGTGAATAAAGGTTCTGTATCCTCTGAGCTCTTCCCTTCCCACATTTCCCCCCCATCAATAAATCTCACCTCCTCACCCTTGTGGGCTCCAACTCCTGATTTATGTTGGTTATAATGAAAGACGCTGGACAGAAACGAACTGTGCGGCTCCAAGTGATTTACAGAGACATCTTTATCCCTCTCCTGCCCCTCACATTTAATTCAGTAGCAAGGAGCAAGTTTTTTACACTCTGGAAGTGACAAGGATTTCATCATGTTTCCTTTTGGCTTTAATAATAAAAATCTCCCTTGTTTTTCTCCCTGCCCCATCGTGCTGAGCCAGGCTGCGGCGTGCCGAGGAAAGATTGAAAGCGTTAAGAAACACCAGCTCAGAGTTAATGAGTTAATTTTGGAAGAGAAATCTCTGAGCTGATGAAAGTGGAACCTGGCTGATGAGGATTTAGCAAATGAATGGCTGCCATGATGTGAGGAAAGGTGATTTGTTAAATTAGAAATATATACACTTGGTAAGTGCTGGAGAAGTGAGCGCGTCCACTGACCAGTCCCTGACTGACCCATGTCCCTCAGCACTGTGTCTACACAACTCTGGAATCCCTCCAGGGATGGGGACTCCACCACTGCCCTGGGCAACCCCTTCCAATGCCTCAGAACCCTTTCAGCAGAGAAATTCTTCCTCACATCCCATCTCAACTGCCCTGGCCACAACTGGAGCCCATTTCCTCTTGTCCTGTCCCTTGGTCCTTGGTTGAACAGACCCACCCCCACCTCTCTCCACCCTCCTCTCAGGGACTTGGACAGAGCCAGAAGGTCTCCCCTCAGCCTCCTTTTCTCCAGGCTCAGCACCCCCAGTTCCCTCAGCCGGGAACTCAGCACACTTGTGCTCCAGACCCTTCCCCAGCTCTGTTGCCCTTCTCTGGACACACCCCAGCTAGCAAAGCATGAAAAAGGAGAAACAAGACGACCAACATACTTTGAAGAGGATAGATATTTATTTTGGTTTTAAAAAAACAACAGAAGTACCACCCTAAACCCAACCAGCCAACTCAGAAGCTCTCCAAATCCAGACCACAGATGAAGAAGTAGTTTGGCTCACCCACTTTTCCAACCTCTGCTAAAAACCATTTATCATCTCTACAAAAAAAACATTAAAACAAACAAATCAGTCACCCCATTTTAAGGGGGAGCCCTGGATTCACATGCTAGTTTTGGCTACTGAGGCCCTTCTGCATGGACCTTGCCTCCATCTCACAACCAGACAAGTTCACCAGCTCTGCTACAGCAGGAAGGGAATCGCTGCCACTTCTGCCACGCCGTAACCATTATAAATATTCAGAAACTCACAGATCACACTGTAAAGTTAACAAAAATACCCCTGACAGTAACAAATAATAACCCATGGTTGACACCTGGTTCATGTGAAGACCAAATACAGCACATGGTTAAAAAAAAAGGAAACCCAACATCCCCAAACCTACCAGCATCACACAGAAACCAGGAGACACCGTGCAACTGCTGTTGTCTAGGTACCCTGTGTTGCACTCACTCAGGCCATCTGCTCACCTATTGCTTTGCTAAATCCCCACTCCAGGCTCCAGCATCCACCACCACAGCCACCTACCAGGAGCTACAGCTCCTGCTGCTCAACTGGGAACGTGGCTTCTGCCTTCAGCCTGGTGTCACAGCAGCTTTGATGAACCCCAGCAGTTACTCGGTGGCTCTCTCGATTGGTGTTGCCTTCCCTCACCTCCCTGTCTCACCTGAAGCTCTGTGTAAAAAAAAAACCTTTGAAGATCAAGATGAGGGATAGAGGTTTTGCTTCTCCCTGCATCCTGGAGCCTGTGCAAACAGCTGGAAGGGAGAGGTGACCTGCACTAGGTGCTGGGGCAGCTGTTGGGGAACAAGTCTCCTCATCTACAAAATCCTTGGAAACATTCCACGTCTGACACTGAAAATACAGGAGGGTTTTTTTCAAGCTCAGGAAAAATCAAATCTAGAAGACAAAAAAACCCCCTCCAGCACCTGAGGAAGGAGGGAGCTGCAGGTCTCCTCAGCATCATACTGGATCTGGCTGGGATGGAGTCAGCCTTTTCCAGAGCAGCCCACACAACGCTGGGCTTTGGATTGGTGACTAACACAGTGCTGACAACACACCAGGGTTTCAGCACTTGCACAGCACCACAGCTTTTCTTTTCCTCCCACTCTATCACTGATGATTAAGCAAGAAGCTGGGAAGGGGCACATCCAAGACAGCTGATCCAGATAAAAATCAGCAATAAATAAGAGAGGGGAGGAGGTTTTGGGGAAGGTGGCCATTGCTTGGGGACTGGCTGAGCATAGGTTTAATGGTGGGAAGTTGCTTTTGCATCACTTGAGGGTTCTCCTCTCCTCTCCTCTCCTCTCCTCTCCTCTCCTCTCCTCTCCTCTCCTCTCCTCTCCTCTCCTCTCCTCTCCTCTCCTCTCCTCTCCTCTCCTCTCCTCTCCTCTCCTCTCCTCTCCTCTCCTCTCCTCTCCTCTCCTCTCCTCTCCTCTCCTCTCCTCTCCTCTCCTCTCCTTATTAAACCATCTTTACTCACAAGTTTTCTTGGTTTTACTCCCCCCACCACCCTGGATCCCACTGTGGGAGACAAGAGTGAGCAGCCATGTGGTGTTCCATGGCCCACCAGGGTTAACTCACCACAAGCAAACGTTTAACATTGGAAGAGTTTAACATTGGAAGGGTTGTAAACATCAAGGCTGGAAGCCATCAGGACCTTGGGTGGAGGAATAACAAGACTATAGTCCTTACTTGGCCAAGCTTGACATGAATCAGGTTGACATTGCTGGATGCAGCTGAGCAGGGACAGTATCACCATGATGAGAACAAAGTGCTCCAGGAAAATTGAGGCAACACAAAACTGCTCCAAGACAAGGCTGCACGCTGACTGCTGATCTGCCCAATGCTGAGCAGCTCCTAGAAGAGCTGTGGCTGCTGCTCCTCACCTTGCTGGGAGACACATGTTGCCTGCATGCATGGAGACCCACACCCAAAGATCTTTCAGCCCACCCCTGCTGAGAGGTGACACTAAGGGACATCAGTCCTGTGCCAGGTGGATGCTGCTATGATGTACAGAAATGCCACAAGCGAAGCTGATGCCCAAGGAGGTGGGAGAAGAGGAGAAGTGGGTGAAGGGACAGTAAAAGCAGCTGCTCTCCAGCAGCAGAAATAAGCTCAGCTGTACTGGCCTTGCTTAAATTTCTTGGCATCATTTGAACCCTGAGGTTGGGCTGGATCCAGGGGGGACCACAGGCATGTTGGGGGCTCAGCACAGTGCGCTGCAGGTGACTGCTGGTACTGAAGCCCACTGAACACGCTTGTGATGAGGAGAAAAATAAGAAGTGACTGAAAAGTGACCTCCACTGAGGATCTACCAAAGCAGGAGGAACCTATGACACCCTCCAGCTGGTGAAGCATCAGGGCAATGTCTGAGAAGGACTCAGAGAAGCCTCAACAGCACTTCACCATCTTCCTGAGAAGGCTGTGAAGGTGACACAGTGACACTTTTTGTCCCCTTAGCTTCACCCCTTTTTGGTTTCCTTCAAGCTCTCAACTGGGTCCTGCTTCTAATGGTGGAGGCTCAGTGGGTTGGGGATGAGCCCCCTGAGCCACTCCCCAGTGGAGGATCTACTGGGTAGACTGGAAGGCTCTACAGATGTAGAGCCACATCTACAGCATATCTGACACCTTCTCAGCACAGGTGGTTGGATCAGGGAACAAGGACTCAACAGCCAGGCCTGGAATTTCCAGTAGGACTAACGAGCTGCTGCACAAACAGCAGTTCCCTGGAGCTCAACCATCTGGACATTAAAGGACGGCACCAAACAGGTTCAGGGTCCAGCTCATCAAAGCTGGGAGGAGTGGACAGCAGCACCACAACAAGGTTGGGCTCCTAACAAAGAACTAGGGCAGGTTTTACATTATTTAAAAAGGGTTATTCAAATAAAACAAAACCAAACCAAACCAAACAGGGAGAGAGGTTGGAAGCAAAAAGAGTTGCATAAAAAATAATGCAACTTGGCAAAAATAACCGTATGATTTTCTCCATGATCCATTTCAGGTGGGTTCCCAGCACAGGCTCCACGTTTTCCAGGAGTGTGGCACAGCCAACATCTCCCCCCTGTGTTATAAAAACAAACCCCCCTCTGGGGGATTCCCTGCTGCTCTGCTCTATAAAACAATAAAAAGGTCCCTGCAGAGAGTCCCCAGCCGTTACTCCTCCTTTGGCCTCTTCCTCCAGCGAGCCAGGAAAGGCCCGAGGCTGTTCCACACCTCTGTGTACATCAGAGTCCCCACGAAGACGAAGGTGGTGCCCAACCAGTGCCAGGCTGTGAAGGGGTTGCGAAAATAGAGGATGGAGAAGATGAGGCTGACGAACTTGCGCAGCGTCACCACCAGCGTGACGGTGAGGGAGGTGCACTCCGTGGTGAGAATGAAGACACCTCGGATGCAGACGTATCTGGGTGGGTAGAGGTAAGGGGATAACGGGGCTGAAGAGGGAGGATAAGAAAGTCCTTTCATTCCCAGGTCTTTGGGAATGAAAAGGACTGGGTGATGGATAACCCTGGTCTGGTGATAGAGGGAATAAAATTCCCTTCTCCTCAGATCAGCATTTCTACTGCTCTGAACAGCTTCACTACAAACATCAGCGTCCTGGTTTGAGCTGGGACAGAGCTGGGTTCATTTCAGCAGCTGGAGCAGCGCTGGGGTTTGGGTTCAGCTGGGATTTGTTAGGAGGGAAACACTGAGAACATCCCCATGTTGGCATTTGTGTCCCTGGCACTGAAGGACTTTGTGTTTGTCCGTCTGCAAGCGCAAGATCTCAGGGGGTGAGGAATATTGCAGTGACTCAGCTCCATGGGCATTGGGCTCTGCCAAGGGGCTGTTCCATCTCCTGTCCCCCATGGGCAGGAGATCCATGAGGGGCTCTTCCTCTCTGGCTCTCGCTCGGGCTCTCGCTCTCCCGGGATTGCGGTTTCGGGTCGGGATTGTCGCTCCTCCGGGATCGTTCTCTGGGAACGGGCCGGGCTTGGTCAGTGGGTGGTGAGCAATGGCACTGGGTGTCACTCATTTGCATATTTTATTACTATTATTATTTTAATTTCATTATTTTTATAAGTTTCTTAACTTATTAAGTGGTTCTTCTCTCACCCTACGAGTCTCCTTACCCTTGCCCCCCAATTCTCTCCCCTATCCCCTGGTGGGGAGTGAGCGAGCGGCTGTGTTTGGCTGCCAGCCCAGTGCTGGCTCAGTGAAACCAGCACACTCAGGGACACCCCAAATCTCCCAGTCTCCCCCTGATCCTGCTCTGGGACAGCAAAACTACCCCACTAGAACAGCTGGGGCTGATGTATTATCAAAAGGTTAATGGCACTCAGAGATCACAGTCCCTGCCACAGAGCCAAGGGAAGTTAAAATCAAGAGTTCTCAGTTTACAGGCAGCAGAAGTCGCCTTTCCCCCCTGAGGGGACATGGGAAAAGCAGATTAAACACAGGGGTTTCATGGAGGAGTGTGAGCAGCAACAAGGCACAGTACTTACTCCACAGGGAGAGAAAAATGGTAAGAGGGCCTTGGACTGAAATGTCCCTTTTTTGAGGGCATCTTGTCTCCATCAGACTTTCAGAGCTGTCCTCACTGACTGGAGATCCACACACTGATATGGCACACAAACGGCTCCTGATCTGTCCCTTCTACCTGGAGCTGGATAGCAGAACCCCCCTGAGTTTATACCCAGCCTGTCCCTGGGTATTTCCCTTGGAAATACCAAAAGCCCCAGGTTAAATTCTACTCTGTATTTTCCAAGAGGTGGTGGCCAGGTGGTTCAGCCACCCTGGAAAAAAAAATCATAAGCCCCAGGTTAGATTCCACTTTATATTTTTCAAGAGTTACACAAAAATCAGCCCCCAAATCCAGGGAAGATTCCAAGGACTCAGCATTATCCTCACCCCATTCCTCCTCTCCCACCCCACTGCCATCTCCATGGCATATCTCCAGCTGAGCTTTGAAAGGATACTGAGTGATAACGTTCATCAGGAGGTAGAACCACATGATTGGCAGGGTCAGCCCAATCACTGGCACCTGGAATGGCTCTGTGGGGAGAAAGGATGGAGTAAGGTTACTACTCTGCTACTGCTTCAAGAAGATGACAGGAGAGGCATCACCCTCCTGTCCAGGACTGACCACGATCTGGGACACACTGCAGCTTCAGGAGGCTGTTGCTGTGTTAGGCAGATGGAGGTGTGGGCACATCTTGGTTTTGCTCCAAATGGAGAGTGATCTTGTTCTTACTCTGGTAAATAACAAATATAAAAAGAGTTTGCAGATGCTTCTGCCTGGACTTCACAGAGAAGAAAGGAAGATGGAGGAAGAAGACAGTAAAAGAAAAGCTTTGTCTTGCTTTCTTATGTCAAACCTGCACAGCACCAGAAAAACAAAAGCCAACAGGTCTGTGTTTACACCTGTAACCAGGATTTGGTCCTGTTACTCTCATTTCTTAACTCCCACACACCTCTCCTCAGGGGTCACCTCGTGCTTCCCTTGAGATCTGTGTAGCATGCTACAAATATTTTGCTATTATATTAATGAACAGGTTAAAGTGATCTATGCATGCAAACAATCCCCCTACCCAGAGGGGATCAGAGAAGCAGCAAACCTATTCAGCAAAGATTCCTACAGCTTCACAGGAGTTTTTGAGATTCACCTGGAGAAGAGAAGGCTCCAGGGAGACCTTCTGGAGGCCTTCCAGTAACTGAAGGGGCTCCAGGAAGGCTGGGGAGGGACTTTGGGCAAGGACAGGGAGTGACAGGATGAGGGGTGATGGCTTGAAACTAGAAGAAGGGAGACTGAAATGAGATATTAGGAAGAAATTATTTGGTGTGAGGGTGGTGAGACCCTGGCCCAGGTTGGCCAGAGAAGCTGTGGCTGCTCCTCCCTGGAAGTGTTCTGGGCCAGGTTGGATGAGGCTTTGAGCAACCTGGTCTAGTGGAAGGTGTCCCTGCTGCTGGCAGGGGGGTTGGAACTGGATGAGTTTTAAGGTCCCTTCCAACCCAAACCAGTTTGATTTTATGATTCTAATATCAGGGACACAGGAAGCTTCCTGGCACTGATGAATTTTACTGTTAAAAAGCAGATGTACAGCTCATGGTGGATGGACAAACAATCTGCCTGGGCCCAAAAGCTGTAGCTCACAGTTCAGCTTTGCAAGCTGCAGTGGCAGCAGCTGCCTGTGGCCAGGCTCTCAGCAGTCAGCAATCACCACTTGTCCAAGCGTGCTGGCATCTGGCCCACCATGGGGAGAAGGTTGGACAAGGTGGGATTTTTTTGGCTTTTGACTTTCCATCAATCCTAAAAATTCAAAGGGCTTGAATATCCAGAGACAACAGCCTGATGTGCACAACTGCTATTTTCCACAGGAAGGTACAGAGAGCAAGGATCCATCTGTCCAACACTCACCTGACTGGCTGAAGAGAACTGCGTGGTGGTAGATGTTTGGGGCAAGGAGAAGAAAGCCAGGGAGTGGTAACGCGTGCTGGAGAGAAAAGGAATGACATGGTGTTATGTGAACCCACCCCACTCCTCATCCTGGGAGAGCAGAAGTGCTGGGGCCAAATGGATGGGGCTGGGCTCTTTTCCATGGTGCCCAGTGACAGGACAAGGGGCAATGGGCACAAACTGGAACACTGGGAGTTCCAGACAAACTGAAGGAAAAACTTCTTTGCTGTGAGGGTGTTGGAGCCCTGGGACAGGCTGCCCAGAGAGGGTGTGGAGTCTCCATCTCTGGAGATGTTCAAACCCACCTGGACACTTTCCTGTGCAACCTGGTGTAGGGACCCTGCTTTGTCAAGGGGGTTGGACTGGATGATCTCCTGAGGTCCCTTCCAACCCCACCATTCTGTGATTCTGTGAGTAGATGTCGTGTAAAGGGACATGGTTTAGTGGACATGGTGGTGTTGGTGGTTGATCTGGATGAGAGCAGACTCCACTGCTCCAGCCTTGCAGCGTGTGATCCTTTGGATTTGTGCCCAGCACAAGGTGGGAGGTGAGGGGACTCTCTCAGCAGGTTTATCTGCCCAGTGAAAGTAACAGAAAAAGCCACAGTGACTTACATTGTAAAAAAGGGCCTCTTTGGAGTGTTTCCCAAACTGCTTGTACAGCATCTCCTGGAAAATCCCCATCCTGGCAGACATGAGGAGGGCAAAGGTGAGAGCAGCAATACCTGGAACAGAAGCAGAGCCTTGCAACACTGCTCAAGCATGGCACAGCTCAAGTCAACCTGCCTGAAGAATCCTACAATCTGGCTTCCAGTGAAAAACACCAAACATCCAGACTTGAGAAGAAAACTGATCATGGTCTTGGGGACAGAGGTATTTTATGACAAAGGCTTGAGATGCCAAGAGACTTCTGAAAAGGTCATCTCTTCACAAAGAGACTCAGCCCTGGCAAGCAGAGTTTGTGTGATACCAGGGATACAGACATTTGCCAACACTGACCACACAGGTTTCTTGAAAAGCCACCAACAGATTTAGGTTGGAGGTATGAAAACAGACTCAAGCGCCAGACTGTAGAGACTCCTCCACGAAATATTGTGCTGAATGAACACTTGAACCAGCTACAGCCCCTCCCTCTCTGCAGCACAGCTCACAGCATCAGGTATATCAGGTAGGGCTGCTTTTGCAGAGAGAAACCACCATGAGATCTGCCAACATGCATGACCAGAGTCTCCTTCTGTCACTAAGCTACCACCTTGTAGGAACCTCCTAGGTGTTGTGTTTATTGTTGGCCAAATGCAGAGTATCTCTTTGCACAAAGCTGCTAATGAGTGCCACAAAACCCCCTTCTTCCCCTATCAACATCTACCAGATGCTCAGCACAACTTAACTTCAGCACAAGGATTCCCACCACAGTCTGCTTTGGACAACCCACATGTCCAAGGACATCAGAGATCTGAGTCTTGCCAGTATCCCAGCAAGGTCAGCTGGAGATGTGGCACTTACATACCTAGCAGCCACCACATGAAAACCTGGAGTCCATCCTCTTCATTTAAGGTGGAGTCAGATGCCTGGTGGAGGGAGACAAGACACAGTCACCACGAGCTACCACATCCCTGCAGCTCACTTGGACCTGCCTGTACTTCACTCTTGGTTTGTGTGTTGTGTTATAAAGCAAAGACTGTCCAAGGTTTTGCATTCTCCAGAGTGGCTTCCCTGGGAACATACAAGATTCCAGCCAAAGTGTCAATGTCTGATCAAGAAAGAAACTTTTCTGAAGGAAATCCCGTGGTTTGGCCAGAGTCTGAACTCTTCAACCACAAAAATACCCAGTGCCACTTAGAAAGCTCCCACAGACAGCCCATCAGCATGCTCCTCTGTCCCCATCTCAGAGGTGGGTGTGCAGGAAAGAACAAGGGCTGATCAGAGGGCTGGAACATCTCTTTCATGAAGAGATGCTGAGAGAGCTGGGGTTGTTCAGCCTGGAGAAAAGAAGACTCCAGGGAGACCTTATTGCAGCCTTTTAACACTTAAAGAGGGCCTATAAGAAAGATGGGGGCAAACTTTTTAATAGGGCCTGTAGCAGTAGGACAAAGGGTGATGGTTTTAAGTTAAAAGAGGGGAGATTTAGACTAGATATAAAGAGGACATTTTTTACAATGAGGGTGGTGAAACACTGGCCCAGGTTGTCCAGAGAGGTGGTAGAAGCCCCATCCCTGGAAACATTCAAGGCCAGGTTGGATGGGGCTGTGAGAAACCTGATCTGGTTGAAGATGGCCCTGCTCACTGCAGGGGGGTTGGGCTAATTGATCCAAAAAGGTTCTTTCCAACCCAAACCATTCCATGATTTTATGAACAAGGGCTCTGGCCAAGCCCCAGTCAGGTATTACAATCAGGACTCTTGGCTTGTGGTCAAGACATTGAGGAAACCAGGCCTGTAGATGCTGTCAGCCAAGGGTAAAACTCTAGGCAGCATGACTTGGCTCAACTCTCTCTTACTATGGTTTAAGGCAAATTAGATTACTCACCTTTGCCACAACTGTCCATACTATACCAAAACCCCCTGCCTGCTGAGAGTTAATCTGGGTTAAGAGAGCCAGGCTGCATAGCACAGACCTTCCTCAGACACCCCAAGAGTATAAATAGCTATCAAATGATGGGGGACTTTGAGGTTTGACAGCCCTGTTTCTTTCCAATCTCTGGATTAAGTGCAACCAATTTTCACTGGATCACCACTTGATGCCATTTTTTCTGTCTTCAGTTGACAAGATCAGGCTGTGAGTGCTGACCCAAGAAAAGCCCAAAGTGGTGTTAGCCATGGATTTTCTTCACTCCCTCCTGTTCTCCAAATACAGGCATTTTATTTCAAAGGTCACAGAAAATCATGCTGGATGACAACAGGTCTGGAAAAATCTACCCTGAAAGCCAACAATCTCTTCTGGGATAAAAAGAGCAAAGATTTAAGATGGCTGAGTTTTGTTTAAGATTCACCTGCTCCTACCTGCAACACATTGCAGTAAGGGCAAGAGGAAACAGCTGTGGCACAAAATTAATGGTGTATTCTCAGCCAAAAGCAACCTGAACACCACAGGGTAAAGGGCATCTGTAATTAAGTGAAATCACATGGATGTGTGTGCCTCCCCTCCAAACCACAGGAAAATGAGAGCTTTTGGGGGGGAGATCTAGAGCCTGGAGATGTCTCCCATTAACAGTAAGGCAAAGGGAATTACTGATGAAGGTGCTGAGAGCAGCTCCTCCTGTCAATACGGTTCACAGCTCTGACCTCAGGCCCTTTCCAATCCTTACCACTTGCTTTGCAGACATGAAAGTGCAGGTGAAGATCCCCAGGGACACCAGGGCTATGGATGTGTATTTAGATACGCTGTACCTGCACAGAAGAGAAGACAGATGTCAGTGACACAGCCCAGCCTCACCTTGTTCATCTACTGCTCCCTCACATTGGATTTTCCTCCATCACACCACTGTGAACTTGGGGTCATGAGCACACACCCATTACTTGACATTGCTGGGAGGGAAGGCAAACTGACTCCAATTGCAACAAAAAAAGAAGTATTTGGACAGAGACCTCCTTGCTCGTGGCAAAGGATCCCTCTCAGATCAAAGCCAGCATGGATCTCTGCATAGAGATGGAGTGACAGGGGATGTGCCCATGCTGGTCCAACAGCCAGACCCCAAGCAGCTGAGAGGACCTTCCCATCCTGATATCTTTGCCCACTGTGGTGGGTTGACCCCATCCAGCAGCCAAGCACTCACACAGCTGCTCACTCATCTCTCCAGCCTCGTGGGATGGGGGAGAAAACTAGAAGAGCAAGAACAAGAAAATCTGTGGGTTGAGCTAAAGAGTTTAATGGGTAAAGGGGGTGAAAAACCCAACAACAAAAACAATGCCAAAGCAATCACTCACCACCTCCCATAAGCATGGCCACCTTGGAATCCAACTCCATCCAACCCCCTTCTTCCTCTACTCTGGTTTCTACCACAGCACATGACATTATAATGACACACAAGATCCCTTTGGCCATTCTGGGTCAGCTGTCCTCTCCCAACATCTTATCCATCCCCAGCCTACTTGCTAGGGAGGCAGGCAGAGTGGGGAAAAAGTGAAAGCCTTGACACTGGGTAAAGCTTTATTCAGCAACAGCCAAAACATCAGTGTGTTGTCAACACTGTTTTAGCCACCGATCCAAAACACAACACCCTATGGGCTGCCATGAAGAAAGTTAACTCCATCCCAGCCAGACCCATCCATCAGGGTCAAATGGACCTCAAAAAATTAAAAGGAAAGAAACAAGCTAAAGTAGAGGGCTGCAGCTAGGTGTAAAAGCTCTCTCTTCAGTCCATGCTTGCCTTAAAGGAAGGAGTGAGGGGTAATGCAGAAGAGGGAACTATTCAAGCCTCTGCACCCCAGTTTCCCCATCAGTAAACCAAGAATGTTTAACAGGAAAGAGGAGAGCGCCAAACACCAGTCAGGATGAAGTCAGTGGCAAAGCATTCTCTGATGATATAAGAAAGAGGCTTGTGATTTACCTTTTCTTCAAAATTATGATACCTAGAGCCATGCTTGCTATGAGAGAGCCCTGGGAAAGAAGAAAGAGGAGGAAAAAAAAAACAAAACAGAAGGTCAGCATAACAAAATTCCCCAGATTAGGATGCCCATCCCTGGGAAACACCACAAACTTAATACAACCAACACCAGTGTTAAAGGAATTTAACTCAGTCAGTGGGTTTTAGGTTGGTTTTATTGACAACTCAATTTCATTTTTACCTATAAGCATTTTCTTAGAGAATCTTTCCCTTTTACAGCCAAAATACCAACAGAAATGCCAGAAGAGACTGACAGGGTGGGGACAGTCTCATTCTAGGTAGGAGGAGGGAAGAAGTTGAGCTGGGTAACTTGGGAACAAGGATGCTGGGGCAAACAGGCTACTAAGATCTTCTGGCCAGTGGCCCTCCCTCTTTATTGGCCCACTTGTGACACTCAGTGTTTGCTACAGCCCAGAATATGGCCAAATTGCTCTGGTTTTAATTAGGAGCAGGAGTATGGCTCCATGGATCGACTGCAGGGTTGCAATATAAGAACCATTCCTCACAGTTCATGTGGGACAGGGCTCCTACAGTGCTGTCTGGTTTTCTTTTTAGCTTCTTCTGACTTCAGGTACCTCAACCCCATGATGTGTCCTGGGAGAACAGCCTCCACCCAGCAGACCTGCCCAAGAGATTTTATTATTCCCAATAGCTGGGGCTCCATATTCTTTGGTTTTAACAGATGTTTTAGCCTGACACTCATCTGTGCTTAAGGAGAGATGGATTTTAAGAGCATTTTCCAAAGCAAAGGCCTATGCAGCAACAGTGCAGGTGGAACTAGGCCAAATCCATGTTCTCTGACCTGGAGTGTTTCACCAAGACACCTACAGTAGGACATGAATCCCTTGGTGTAGCTGTGTGGTGGAAGGGACTTTGGACAAGGGCAGGTAGTGATAGAACAAGGGGTGATGGCTTTAAACTGGAAGAGGGTGGATTTAGATGAGATCTGAGGAAGAAATTCTTTGGTGTGAGGGTGGTGAGACACTGTCCCAGGTTGGCCAGAGAAGCTGTGGCTGCTCCTCCCTGGAAGTGTTCTCGGCCAGGTTGGATGAGGCTTTGAGCAACCTGGTCTAGTGGAAGGTGTCCCTGCTGCTGGCAGGGGGGTTGGAACTGGATGAGCTTTAAGGTCCCTTCCAACCCAAACCAGTCTGGGATTCTAAGGGAAAGCTGGGTCTCTTTGACCAGCAACTGGGACCATCCAGGGCTGACAGCCAGAATCTGGGCTTGTTTTTGTCCTTTTTGTCATTTTACTTCCCTATCACCTTTGGAAATGCAAAGCCTGTTTGAGCCTCAGTTTCCTCATCTGTCCATTAGGTTGAAATTTAATGATCTACACTGTGAAAGTGAGAACTGGAGCAGAGCCTTCAGAAGAAGGTTGCTCTCCCCAAAAGTTAGCTGGGGTCCAATATTTGCACAGGGTTTTGGTGCCCTTAGAGAGGGGTGGCAGAACACATGCACCAGGGACAGGGCTTGCAGAGATGATGGGAAGAGTTGTCACATGAGGAGGAAAAGGATGGTGTGACAGTACTCACCGATCTGAAGATCATGTGCAGCGGCATGGCGATATTTAAGTTCAGGGCATAGTTATTCACCACACTGACAGTGAAGAACATGGCCACCATGATGAAATAGTACCTGAAACACAGACACAAACAAAACCCAGCTCACAGCTGCTCATGTATCTCCCTGAGATGCTGGGGGACAACTTGAGAAGAGATTATGGGCTGCAAGGGAAGTTCTAAGCAGGAGCCTACCTAGCTCGTGGCTCTGTGACAAGGACTAACAAGGAGACCAGTCCAGGCTGGATGCAGCAGGGAATTCCTCAGAACAGGAAGCAGGCTGACCTGGCCTGGCTCAACCTGTGCTAATCCCAGAAGGAAAGGGGAACTGAGGATAGCCCAGCTGGGATCTTTTAGCTTGGAATTCCTCCAGACTCTTCTTTCCTAAGGTCTGTGGCATAAGACAAGGCTTGATTTGAGGGGATTCAACTTCTGCCAGCAAACATCGCTACCCTGAGTGGAGGAGAAACTATCCAAAGCCAGGCTGAACATCTCCATGGTTCTCCACCTCCACAAATTGAAGCTCCTTGTTGTGTTGCAGCCATAAATGGCATCAAACTTGCCCTCAACTTTTTGTCATGAGGTTGTCTGTCCACTCAGCACAACACTCTGTTTTGCCTCAGGATAGACAGTCTGCTAAGGAGCCCCAAAAAACCCTTCCACTTCCCTTCAGCCACTGAGTGCCAGGGAAGAGAACAGGATAAGACCAACCCTGATGGAGAAATGTGAAAGTGAATTTACCTGGCTTTCCAGTAAACTTCTCCCTCCCATGTCCATTGCACCAAGCCCCTGAGAGACAGTGAGCTCTTCCAACACAACAAACTCTTCACCTGTACAAAATGCTGCCCTGTTTCTTGAACAGGAAAGTACCTGATGGCAATTTCCTATTAAGAATTCTCAATAAAGGAGGAGTTTGTATTTTATCAGGCATGACAGGTTCTCAATGAGGCTTTGCAAATGCTGCAGAATGGATGGGGATAACCCATTTAATTAAATACTTCTTGAGATAACAGATAACCAGTCCATTTGTGCCTAGTGAAAGTGTTCAGAGCAGTTGTACCTTATTGGTATGGCTGGCTTCTTCCTCCCAAAGTTGGCTTCGAAGATAAAACCTTCCACTGCAATAAAGAGGAACTGGGAGAATGTCACAATGTTCCCACATCCTGGAAACTGCCTGCAGGCATGGAGAAAAAAAGATGAGAGTAAGAGCAATGCTGTGGAGAACAAACACTGCATTAGGCTCCAATAAAAAGAAGCAAACAGCTCATCATTTCAGAGTGAGCATCAACCTGGAGGGGCTTTACCACTTTATCTGTCCAGGTTCTCAGGTTGCCTTTGTTAAACACATCCCTGCAGGTATTTATTCACCTGTACTTGTAGATACATGGGCAGCAATTCCTTCCTCCAACATTCCCAAAGAGGAAGGGAGCAGCCACCCCTCATCATGGGGCACGTGAGGAATTGGGTCAGGAAGTGAAAGAAGAAATTGGTCACAGATTCACAGAATGGTGGGGGTTGGAAGAGATCATCCAGTCCAACCACCTGATGGTCGCATCTCACAGGTCTGTATAACATCCTGCCAGGGTACAGGAACTGAATGAGCAACATCAAGCACCAACAGAACCATACTGAAGCTGGATCTTCCTCTTCCTCATGGGGATGTGGTTTTGATAGTGCTCTCTCAGTACCTACAAGCTGCTCTGTTTGTTAGAGGCCACGTGGAACGATGAGTCCACCCAGGAGGAAGGCAGCAGGATTTCCAATAGCTCTTGTTTCCACTGCACAAGGGCCAAGGTCAGGTCCATGTCTGCAGAAGAAGGCATCATGTCCATGGTTCTCCTTATACCCCATCCCCAGAACATGTGAACACCAGCTTGGACCTGCTTTCAGTTCCTCCAGCAACCTTTAGCTCTCTACCCTCCTGCATTTGCTGGATGCCAAGAGGTTGGTTGTAGGTTCAAAAAGGAACCTACAACAGCATTGGGGGAGCCCAAAAAGGTCAGAGTATTAAATGCCACGTGACAGACAGGGAAACCAGGGAGTTTGCTAATGTGACACACGCTTTGCACTGAAGTTTGCCAACTCCACAAGGAATCAAAAGCCACAAAACAGTGTCTGACCTTGAAAGAGACCCTCTTAGCTGAGCATATTTGTCCTCCCAAAGAGAAATGACACCACCTCTGAATCAATCAACCTTGTGTGTTCATTCTGAGGGAAGAGGAATTACACCTAAGGGCAAGACAGCCTGTAACAGCCTGACATGAAACACACACTCCCTGCACACTGCTCACCCACTCCTAGCACACAGGCCTGCTGCAAGACTCTGCCTCCTTCCTAAGGAGCTTACAGGGAGCCAGAGAGGATTTCCTGGGAGGCACACAGTCAGCTGCTGGCTCAGAGGAGGCTGTGACATGGCAGATAAGCAGAGTACAATCACAGAATAACAGAATCACAGAATCACAGACTGGTGGGGGTTGGAAGGGACCTCAGGAGATCATCCAGTCCAACCCCCCTGACAAAGCAGGTTCCCTACACCAGGTTGCACAGGAAAGTGTCCAGGTGGGGTTGAACATCTCCAGAGATGGAGACTCCACACCCTCTCTGGGCAGCCTGGCCCAGGGCTCCAACACCCTCACAGCAAAGAAGTTTTTCCTTCAGTTTCTCTGCAACTCCCAGTGTTCCAGTTTGTGCCCATTGCCCCTTGTCCTGTCACTGGGCACCACCCAGAAGAGCCCGGCCCCATCCATTTGGCCCCCACATTTCAGATATTTACAGACATGGATCAGATCCCCTCTCAGGCTGCTCTTCTCCAGGCTGAACAGTCCCAGCTCTCTCAGCCTCTCCTCACACAGGAGATGCTCCAGGCCCCTCATCATCTTTGTGGCCTCCTCTGGACTCTCTCCAGAAGATCCCTGTCCCTCTTGAACTGGGGAGCCCAGAACTGGACACAACACTCCAGATGTGGCCTCAGCAGGGCAGAGTAGAGGGGGAGGAGAACCTCCCTTGACAATTGCTCACCACCCACCAACAGTGATCCTGCAGGAGTGAATAAGAACCCTGAACCCAAAACCACAATCCCAGAAGAGCGAGCCCGAGCGCTTTCTGAGAGAATTCCCCCATTTTCTGGTCAATCCTCATTAACACACTGACCATGATGTGATATGATGGGAAATACCCCAGTGGCTGAGCAAAATGCCAATTCTGCATTGTCCTTGTAGTTATCAACATTCTTCTCATAGCAAATCCCACACTGAAACCAAAACCCAGCTATTCTAGCTACTAAGAAGAAAATTAACTCTATCCTAGCAAAAACCAGGACAAAATGCAAACTGGGAGATGCACTGGAGAACAGGAGTAACCAAGCTGTCTCCTGGGTAGCAGAGCTGAAGGTCTGGTCTCCTCCAAAATCTCCCCTGCCACCCCCAAGACTTCTCAGAAGAATCAGTAGTGCTCTGGTTAATGCAGAGCTGGCACGTGGCTGCCACCAAACAGCACCTGGAAAGGTCACCTTCTCCCTGCATTTTCCACAGGGTAGGCACCAGCCTGAGCCCCTCCCCTCTACCCCCTGGCCAATTTTCATATTTTTCAGAGCTTAATTGTGCATGAGACTTTGAAAATTCCTGCTGTGCAACAAGTTTAAGAGATGCAAAAGTTATTTGGGGGAAGAGTTCAAAAGTTACTTGGTGAAACACTGGCCCAGGTTGCCCAGAGAGGTGGTAGAAGCTCCACCCCTGGAAACATTCAAGGTCAGGTTGGAGGGGGCTCTGAGCAACCTGATCTGGTTGAAGATGTCCCTGCTCACTGCAGAAGGTTGGACTGGATGACCTTGAAAGGTCCCTTCAACCCAAACCATTCTGTGATTCTAAGAGAAGAGACACTGAAGTGGAGACAGAGGCCAGGCTCCAGGATTGCAAACCTCATCCCTGTAGGGGAATGCAAACCAGTGTAAACTTGGAATAAACCAAAGCTGCTTCCATGCACCAGACTTTTGTTTCCTCCCAATTCACAGCTCCTTGTGTTCCTTGTGCACTTGCTGTACCCAGGAGCTCAGGTTATCAGTAAAGTGTTGGCACAGGGTGGTTATGTGTTGACTGATAATAAAAGGACAAACAAACAACAAACAAAACCCCAGACTGTGTCTGCCCTTGTCTTGACTCACAATCCTAACACAGACAGACCTGATGTGGCCAGTTCTGGAGCCCCCAACACAAGAAAGACATGGACCTGTTAGAACGAGTCCAGAGGAGGCCACGAGGATGATCCGAGGGCTGGAGCAGCTCTGCTGTGAGGACAGGCTGAGAGAGTTGGGGCTGCTCAGCCTGGAGAAGAGAAGGCTCCAGGGAGACCTTCTAGTGGCCTCCCAGTACCTGAAGGGGCTCCAGGAAGGCTGGGGAGGGACTTTGGCCAAGGGCAGGGAGTGACAGGACAAGGGGTGATGGCTTGAAACTGGAAGAAGGAAGATTGAGATGAGATGTGAGGAAGAAATTCTTTGGTGTGAGGGTGGTGAGACCCTGGCCCAGGTTGGCCAGAGAAGCTGTGGCTGCTCCTCCCTGGAAGTGTTGAAGGCCAGGCTGGATGAGGCTTTGAGCAACCTGGTCTAGTGGAAGGTGTCCCTGCTGCTGGCAGGGGGGTTGGAGCTGGATGAGCTTGAAGGTCCCTTCCCACCCAAACCATTCTATGATTCTAAAAGAAGTGACAAAAAGTCTGGATCTGTCAACCAAAGATCTGCTTTAGCCGTAGCCAACAGATAAAAAGTCCTCCAGAAGTGATGTAGAAACACTATGATGCCATTGTCACTCTGTCTCCTAGGATGGAGTTGCCTGGGCTGTTGGTGTCCAGCAGCCCTAGCAGATGGTGGGATGAAAAAGCTGGAGTGGGGTTCTCAGTCATGTCAGCAGAGCACAAACAGACCAGCCCCATTTCTGCACATCCTGTTGATGTGAAGTGCTCTCATTCTGAGTTCAACACAACCAAATCACTTCTCCAAGGAAGATTTCTGTCCATCACTTCAGAAGATGCCACATTTCACAGAGGATCTTTACAACAGCTCCTGCAGAACACCCCCACCTCCATCTGCACCATAAAGGGGAGAAACCCTGTGGAGATCCACCACACAGAGATCTACCTCCACTGTTTTTACAGAGAAGGCACCTCAGAAGGACACAGCTTCAGAAGGTGAAGATCATGGACTTTCTAACCAGGCCTGTAGGTACATGCCACAGAGAGCTTTGGCATCACAGCTCACAGACAGATGGGACAACTAGTAAGGGACACTGGTAGAACAGGTTGGGTTTCTCCAGACAGGGGAAATGGGATGAACTGGATGGCACTGCTTCCCCTGTCCAGGTCTTCTCCTGTTATTCAGGCCTCCAACAAGGAGTTCCTCTGCTCTCTCTGTTACAAACACGCTTCACTACACTGAGAGGGAGCAAACCTGGGGTTTGGGCCTGGTTTACATCCCTTTCACAGCAATTTAAGCCCCATATTTCTTGTTCTGCCTCCAGAGCCTAGCAGAAAAACTTGTCTCCTCTTCTCTGCAGGCATTCTCCACACATTTAAAGTCTTTTGTCTGTCCTCAGGCATCTCTAGACTAAACAATTCTCATTCCTTCACTCTTTCCTCATAAATCCTGAGGAAACTTCTTCCAATCACCTTTGTTATTCCCTGACAGACTATCAGTCTGTTCACTGCCTTTTCCTGTGACCCTGCTCCAGGACTTACTTGTTATGGGAAGATTCATCTTCAAGGACTTTTTTTCCCTTTAGACAACAACAAGACACAAAGAAACCAAATTAATACAATGGTTTGGGTTGTAAGGGACCTGTAAAGGTCATCTAGTCCAAACCTCACCAGTGTTACCCCAATTCAGGGACCAAAGGTGAACAAGGCAAAAGAGGGGCACAGGAACAGGGGAATTTCTAAGGTGGATGAGAGGCAATGCTTAAGAGAAGCTTGTGTGTAAAAAGCAGCTTTAGTTTGATATCTGCAATTGGACTTCTAGGATTTGCTGCTCAAAATCCCTTCTGGGGTTTAGACACCTAATGCAGTCTTTGAGTGGCTTGCTTTGGTTTTAAAGTCTGGGCTGGAGGACACAGAAGCCTAGTGTGTCTTGCAAGCACCTCACAAGCAAAGGCAAGAAGCCAGATCCAAAGCTTTCTTCACCTCAAATGGGTCAGTTCCACTTCCCTCATTGAGGTTGCAGCACAAGACAGGCAGGAAAGGCAGAGGTTAGAGCAAGCCTGGAGAGGAAAGACAACTCATCACGCAAGGTCTCTTCTTCCAGGAACTGCTTCTTGATTTATCCAGTGATTGCTGAGTGATTGTGCAACCTTGTGTTAAGGTACCTGCATCCTGGCCTCCCAATTTGAAGCAAATTATCCCCACTGCTGGCTTACAGAGTCAGGCTCTCTTCTGCACTCCCTTTTTCTTTTAATAATCTCAGATGATGATGGGTGGGGAGGAAGTAAGGGCAGGTTTTAACTTAGTAGTTAAATCTTAGTAGTTTTGAAAGCCTGGGCATGATTGAAGTGAACATATACTGACTGGTCAGGGGATGCAGCTTCCCACTGACTTATTATTGTAGACACAGAACCAGTTCAATCATTACTTGTTTTCCAGTCAGGTCTACCACTTTTGCCTTCACAGCTTATTAACCAGCCCAGAAAACAAATCCAACAGACCATCACCATTTCCAAGCTATACCAGCCTTCCTCCATCAAGGTGAGGAAGGTGACAGAGTGCTCAAACATACCCTAAATGTCAGCTCTCCTCTCTCTGCAACCTGGCAATTCGCCTTTGCTCCGAGTGCCACAAAGGTCTCCTTGCCCTCATCACGTTTGCTTTGCAGCCTCGTGACGCTGCCAAAGATCACATTTCCAGATGGACAACGTTCCCTTGGCCCTGCCTGCTGTCCCAGGGGATTCCTAGCCAGCTTCTGCACATCTTCTGCTTTTTTTTCAGCTGTTATGAGAGGCTGGGATCAGAGAGAAGGGGTGGTGGGGATGCTTTAGGGCCAGACTGATGTGGTGGTCCCCATGTCAACAGAGATGGATGCCTGGGCAGGATACCAAAGCAGCCCATGATAGGACCAGATTGGGCCCAAACCAAGGTGAACAGCCCCCGAAAAACCCCACAAAACCCATCAGATGATGATACAAGGCTGGGGCCTGGTAATCCACCTTGGTGATGAGCCCTGGGGCTGCCCCCCAAAGCTGTGAGGGGGGTCGGCCACTCCACCGGGGTCTTAGATCCCCCCAGGGGCAGCCCCAGGCTGGGTGCCAGCCCCGGGTACCCCTCAGCAGCCCCACCACCACCCCAAATCCCCCCCCCCCCCCCACCCCCAACCTCCTGGAGACCCCCCTGGGCGCCGCTGTCGCTTCCTCCCCTCACCGCTGAGGGAAACCCTGCGGTCCCCAGCCCCGGGGTGACCCTCACCCGACCCCTAATCCCACTCTTACCCCCTAACCCTTCATTTTTGCCCTCAAAACCTCTCCCCAGCCCCGCACCTGGCCAGCAGCTCCAGGAACACGACGTTGCTGCAGCAGCCGCCGAACACCAGCCCCACCGCCAAGGCCGGGTGCATGGTATCGCCTCAAGCAGCAAAGCAGCGACTCGGACAACCACTGCATCCCGCTCCCGGGCCTCGGCCCCCGCTCTTAGCTCCGGCTTCACCGCCCCCGCTTCCTCCCGGGAGCGGGTAGTTCGCTCCCCGCCCGCCGCCCGTTCACAGACAGCGGGGCGGCTCTATGGGCGGGACTACAACTCCCAGCAACCCCCGCGCCGCTCCTCGCCGGCTCCCTCAGGTATGGGCGCCCCGCGGGGCATGATGGGAGTTGTAGTTCCGCGGTGGGGACGGGCGGTAATGGCGGCGCCGGGCCGGGCGCTGAGGTGGCGTGTGGAGAAGGGGAGGGGCAGCTCGAACGCTGCTTCTTTGCTGAGGAGCAGGCGCTAATTGCTGTTTTGGGGTTTAAATAATGAAATTATCGCTTCAATGTGACATTGAGTTTTCCTGAGGCTTGTGGTGGAGCCTCATGGGAGGTTGTTTTGTGCTCTTAGGGACACAGACGTGTGCCACAGTGGCACCGTGATGGTGCTGGAAATGCTGGACACTGAGGCAAGAAAATGGGGCCTGGGAAAGCGTTGTGTGCTTGGGAGGTGATACCCAAAAAGCTGGTGAGAAGAAACTCTCCAAGACTGGGCTTGGAGTTTTAAATAGCAGTTTAAAAGCGGGAGTTTATTACAGCGCTGGATGCACAGGGGATCGTTCCACCTGTCCTGCATCCCGACTTGTCCCTCTACCAAAGTGATGAGTGAGATCAGCCCTGAGGAGAAGGACTTGGGGTGCTGGGGGAGGAGAAGCTCAGCATGAGGTGGCACCGTGCGCTGGCAGCACAGAGCCAATAACCGTGTCCTGGGCTGCACCCAGAGCAGCGTGGGCAGCAGGGCCGGGAGGGGATTCTGCCCCTCTGCTCCGCTCTCCTGAGACCCCCCCTGCAGTGCTGCCTCCAGTGCTGGGGCCACCAACAGCAGAAGGACATGGAGCTACTGGAGCCAGTGCAGAGGAGGCCACGAGGATGATGCGAGGGCTGGAGCAGCTCTGCTGTGAGGACAGGCTGAGAGAGTTGGGGCTGTTCAGCCTGGAGAAGAGAAGGCTCCAGAGAGACCTTCTAGTGGCCTCCCAGTACCTGAAGGGGCTCCAGGAAGGCTGGGGAGGGACTTTGGCCAAGGGCAAGGGGTGACAGAACAAGGGGTGATGGCTTGGAACTGGCAGAGGGGAGAATGGGATGAGATGTGAGGAAGAAATTCTTTGGTGTGAGGGTGGTGAGACCCTGTCCCAGGCTGGCCAGAGAAGCTGTGGCTGCTCCTCCCTGGAAGTGTTCTCGGCCAGGTCGGATGAGGCTTTGAGCAACCTGGTCTAGTGGAAGGTGTCCCTGCTGCTGGCAGGGGGGTTGGAACTGGATGATCTTTAAGGTCACTTCCAACCCAAACCATTCTTCTATGAAGAAAAGCTTTATACTATCAAAACATGCATATTCATTTATTTTCCAATAAATTATTAACATATTAATCACATTTCCAAGAACTCATTAATACATTTAAATATCATTTTTGCATGCGTACTGGTTGTCTGATGACCATAGAAACTTTTGTCACTGTGCCTTTTAGTTGAATTTTTCTTCTGTGCATGCTTAGTCCATCTCTTGGTCTGTTTACAACATTTCTGCCTCCACAACTTGGGGGGCTGTCAAGGTCTGACAGCACCAGCAGCCACCCATGGCTTCACAGGGGGAGATAAAGGAAAACATAACCTGTTCAGAGCCATGGACAAGGTGATGTTTTTGGCCACAACTCTGCACACATCAAGGTGGGAGAGAAGATCACTGCAGTGCTGGAGACTGAGACTTTGTGTGAGAGAATTATCAGTGTGGGGACAAACTGCACCCAGAGGTGCTGTGCCTACACCAACTGCAATGGTATATTTATTAATTTGCCTCTGTGACTGGGTGCTTTGGCTTCTGTTTCAGGATGAAGACAGTGAGAGGGGATCCCATCGTGGTCTGGAACTTCCTCCCAAGGGGAAGAGGAGGGGCAGGCGCTGATCTCTTCTCTCTGGCCACCAGTGCCAGGAGCAGAGGACATGGCAGGAAGATGTGGCAGGGGAGGGTGAGGTTGGCCATGAGGAAAAGGTTCTTGAGGCAGAGGGTGGTGGAGCACTGGCACAGGCTCCCCAGGGAGGTGCTGATGGCCCCAAGCCTGACAAGATTCCAGCAGCATTTGGCCAAGGCCCTCAGGGACATGGTGTGAATGTTGGGCTTGTCCTGTGCAGGGCCAGGAGTTGGACTGGATGTTCCTGGTGGGTCCCTTCCAACTCACAACATTCCATGATTCTATGGTAAAAACATGAATTAAAACAGCACAACCACTCCAAGGTTCCAGCCTTGAGATGTGGACTCTTCAGTCTGGCATGGACTTTCTGTAGGGCTTAATATAGTGTCTACAGCACCTTCAGTTTTATTTTGTCCCTGTTAGGTTGCATTGTTGCCCTGTTACTCCTCATCCCTGTATCCCAGAGTGTGTTTTTGCATTCTTACAGTTGGGGCAATTCAGGTTTTCTGCTGTTAATGTAGCTGCCCATCAGTCAGGGATGAAGCATCTTCTTTTCTAAAGTTGTGTGGAGAATCCTGCTGAGCATCTGTCAAAGCCTTCCGTGATCAATACAAGCCAGATTGATCAAAAAGTGTTTTTTTTACACTGTAGATATTTTGTTTTGTTTTTAATAGAGTGTTGCTCTGAATTAAACAATTTTTTTTAATTTTTTAATTTTTTTTTCCTTTTAGATGCCACAAGTGTGAAATCCCATGAACACATTACAAAGAACTATGGTGAGTCCAAAAATAAAGCAATTTTTTTTCGTTATTTTCAGCTCTTCAGGGAATGTGACAGCTTTGGCAGCTCCTCTGCAACTACAAGCAACTAATGACAGGGGTGAAACTGCCAGGATTGCCCATTTCTCTTCCTCACTGTGAGAGTTTCTAGGCTCTTTGACTCCAAACTGGAGATCTCAGGATTCCAAACCCCTTACCTTGGGTCTGGAAACCCAGGGTGGTTGGAACATGTATCCTCAGGGCTTACATGAGCTATGGCTGAAACCCTGGAAATTATTCTTGGGTTCAAGGTTTTTACAAGCCAAAACCTTGTGGGTTTTGCCTGCAGATTAGAAATCCCACAGTTTTTTGATAAAAGCATCACTGACCTAAGGGATCTGGGGCCTCCCTTGTGATGTTTTCAGGAGTTTCAGCTTGGGATATACCCTTTAGGAGGATGATCTGCCAGAAAATAACACTTTGAGAGTCTAAACATCTGGGAGACCCCCTGGAAATCCCAACAGTTTTGTTGAGCTCTTGCTCTGTAGTTGGCAGAAGTTCATTGTTTCCCTCATTTCACAAAATATTTCCATGTTTTCTGACCTGGCTTTAGGTAAAAACACTTCAACTGACTTCCTTGCTCTTCCCATCAAGTCCTTTTAAATGGTTTATATATTATTAAAAAGCACCATGGCTCATTAGCAACAAACAAAGGCGATTGCTCAGGTTTGCTGGCACTTTGTAACGTCTCCAGGGTTTCCTGCTTCCACAGCCTCAGCTGCTGCACAGGTCAGAATGATCGATTTTGTTTCTGTTCCCTTCACTAATCAGCTTTTGCTACCTTGGGTGCTCACTTCTCTGCTTTTCATTGTGCTTCAAAGGGAAAGGGGGGGGTTGCTGAGGTTGTTTTTCTGCCACAAATAAATGCTTCCACCTTGGTTCCTAAATGCATTAAGCCACAGAACAAATTGCTTCTTTTGAACTGCTCCAGTGTAACAGTAAAACCCCAAATGTCAGCTCATAAAGCATTTTGAGCTGTTCATTGTAGGCTGGCACCTCTGGGAGGGCAATCTTGTCTGAGCTAGTCAGTATTTAACATCCTTTGTAATGTTATAACTACGAGATGGGTTCTGAGATGAATTGTCTGGCTGAGGAAAGTTCTCAATCTGGTGAATTCATGGTCTAATTCTTAAGGGATGGGGGCTCTTATTGCTGCAAAAAACTTCCAGGTCACCTCAATATGAGACTAGAAATGTAGTTGCTGAACTTGCCTTGGAGTGAGGTTGGTTCATCCCAGCTGTGATGCTGAACCAACGTGCCCAGCTCTTTGTTGGCAGGTTGATGTCTTCTTCACAAGTGATCCCAATCACTAAGATCTAATAAAATAATTCACTCCCATGAAAATAAAAATGAAATCCATTCGAAATTCAGTTCACATCGATTCTGTGATATGGAAATGAATGACAAAATAATGTCAGAAAATTAAAAAAAAAAAAAGTAGAGAATTATATTTTATTTTAAAATATTTTAAAAATACCTTTTCAAAAGTCATTTAAAAAATTGAAAGGTGGACACCCAGTGATGTCAGTGTAAGCAAGAGAGATTTCTCAGCCCTGTCTCTCTGAATACTCACACTTGGCAATGCAGCCAAATTGTCTTGCACAGCGATGTCCTTGAGGCCGTGTTGTTGCAGTCAGGATGGTCTGTGGGCACAGACAAGATGAGATTTGTAGGTTGAAATAATACATCTGGAAAATTAAATAAGTTTTCAGCTATAGGACAAAAGCTTTTCTTTACTGCCCAGGGCTTATCTGTTTGGTTTTTTTTTCCCCAACAACAGCAGATGCTCTAATAAAAATATATTACTTCTGCCTACAAGCATCATCTTGCTTCTTCCAGTGTTATTTTCATTTTCTTCAGAGATGGCTGAAATAAAACAAACCATGTTTTCACATCATAGAAACACTGAGGAATCTGTTTCTGCCTGCAAAGCAGGCTGGGGGGCGGTGGTGATGGTGTCTTCTCTAGTACAAATCTGTAGCACTTCAAGGTTTAAATAAGCCCTGGCAGCATTTTGAGTTCCTGACTTCTGAAATGCAGTTCAAAGCAAAATTTTGAACTCTCAGTATGCTGGATGAAAGGGTTTGTGTTGACTTAGTGAATGCATCAGAAATCCTTCCTTCAGCTCTGCTTCAGAACTGCATTGTGATCTTCCATGTGTCAGCAAGAAAATGAGATGGAGAATTTAGGAAGCCAGATTGGTTCATGGCCACTTTTCCCAGCCCCAAGATGCTGACATTGATTTGATTCCCTAAAGGGTCGTAGATTTTTAGTCTTTGCTTTGGGAACAAATACAATGATGGGGAAAAGCAGACAGAGCTGTAAGCTCCTGCATGGAAAGTTCTTTGGTTTCATTTCCAGAAAAAAACATTTTTGAGCCTGTTAGGTGTAGCAAAATCTGACAAAACACCAGGGACTTGGACATTTTTTGTGACCTACAAGAAAGCTGGGGAGGGACTTTTTACAAGGGCAGGGAGTGGTAGAGCAAGGGGAAATGGCTTTAAACTGAAGGAGAGTAGGTTTATATGAGATGTGAAGAAGAAATTCTTTGGTGTGAGGGTGGTGAGACACTGGCCCAGGTTGGCCAGGGAAGCTGTGGCTGCTCCTCCCTGGAAGTGTTCTCGGCCAGGTTGGATGAGGCTCTGAGCAACCTGGTCTGGTGGAAGGTGTCCCTGCTGCTGGCAGGGGGGTTGGAACTGGATGAGCTTTAAGGTCCTTTCCAACCCAAACCAGTCTGGGATTCTGTGATTCTATGACTTTGACACAGACAAAATCTTGTTTCTCAAAGCTGAGCTTTCCTGGAAAGACTTTCTTGCTCTCTAGTTTTCTAAAGCATGGCTTTTTCTGAGGAGTAAACCAATCCTGTTCTGAATGCCTGGGAAGCAAATCAATCAGACCAATCTTGCTTGTTTTCATAATTAATATGTTTGACACGTGCCAGGAAAAGGCAGATAATTCTGACATAACCACTGATGTCCAGAGGTTTTAGGGCTTCTGCTGTGCCTGGTCTGCAGAGGATGTGAATCTGTCACGGAGCAGTTACTGACCTTTGGCTCAGCCTGAAACTGGTTGTGATCTTAGTGCTGGCAGTGCCTGTTCCAACCACAGGATATCAGTGGTGGCAGAGCTGTCACACAGGTATTGTGTGACTATCTCTGAAGTAGATCTGCCAAGGTAACATGTTTAATTTAAGCATCTCTGAGACGGTGAATTCTGCAGAGCGAGGTAACAAAAAGCCTGATCCCCAACTACATAAACTACAATTTACAAATATTTCATTATTTCACCTTAGATTTCACCTTAGACTACTTCACCTCTGACTTTGTGGTCAGCTGGAGGTGCCACAGGTAAAGAGAAGCCATTTATTAGACAGAGTTACTGCAAGTGGAGACATTAACAAGTTTTATTACATCTGAGCTCCACCTTGACCTTTGTTCAATAGCATCTTTGGTCTATCTATCTATTTCATTATTTATTCAAACTTCTCCTCTCCTGACCAGCAAAGGTGTCTCTGCTGAAATGGAGTGTGATGTGACATCTCCAATAACAATGTCATTATGACAATGATAGCAATGTTTTAGTGGTGGACATTCATAGAATCCCAGACTGGTTTGGGTTGGAAGGGACCTGAAAGCTCATCCAGTTCCAACCCCCTTGCCATCAGCATGGACACCTTCCACTAGACCAGGTTGCTCAAAGCCTCATCCAGCCTGGCCTTCAACACTTCCAGGGAGGAGCAGCCACAGCTTCTCTTGGCAACTTGGGCCAGTGTCTCACCACCCTCACACCAAAGAATTTCTTCCTCATGTCTAATCTAAACCTACTCTCCTTCAGTTTCAAGCCATCACCCCTTGTTCTGTCACTCCCTGCCCTTGTCCAAAGTCCCTCCCCAGCCTTCCTGGAGCCCCTTCAGGTACTGGGAGGCCACTAGAAGGTCTCCCTGGAGCCTTCTCTTCTCCAGGCTGAACAGCCCCAACTCTCAGCCTGTCCTCACAGCAGAGGTGCTCCAGCTCTCTCATCATCCTCATGGCCTTCCTCCCCATTGCAGAGAAGGGATTCAGAATGGGCAAGGTGGACTCTCCAGTCCACAGAGACTTGTGTTTCTGTGATCAGGGCATTTCCAAAGAATGGGAAAACTGGTAAAGTGACAGACTGTTGAATGTTGGGTGATGATGATGGACTCACTGCCTTTTAACTGGCATCTGACATGACCTGGACTTTACTGTTGTCTCTCTCTGCATTTTCTTGAGAGACAGAAGAAGACTCCTGATGGTTTATAAGGTTCTGAGCGCATTGAAGATCCACAGTGTGGGAGGCACATGCCAGATTTAAGGCTTTGGTTGTAGAGAGGTTGAGTAACTCACTAAGTAGCAGTTAAAAGAGACACTCAGATACCTATAAATGATGAGCTGAAGACGCTGCAAGGTTCCTTCTGAGGTGAGATACCTGATCTGGCTCCTCTCCTTTCCATTTGTGACCCTGCTCATGTCTGAATCCAATCCTGCTGTTTCTTCTACTAAAAGTTGAAGAACTCCTGTGGTATTTGGCTGTGCAGACAAGACTGGACTTGTTCTCTCTTCCAGGCAATTGTTCCCTGTAACTGAATTCTCTGCAAGGTGAAGAAGAGATTTTGAAGCAATGATAGTTCTGACAAGGTGAGAAGGGATATGCAGAGGGTGAACTTTTGGGTTTATTTCCACTGTTTTTCATCACAAGTCTGTTCTGTAAAATACTGTGTGGGCAAAAGAGGGAAGGGCACACTGGATTGCAGCAGGATAGCAACCAGTTGTGGAACTTGAAGTGCTGAGAGTTTAGGCTTTTACTGTTAGGGGAATTATTGCTTTCACTTCTGGAGCACCCTTGAGCAAATATTGTCATCCTATGGCCACCATACCATTACTGTTCATCTCAGCACCTCCCAAAGTACAAACCCTTATAGCTTCACCTACAGTAGGTGAGGTTTAGCTGGATCTCCACTGATCCAAACATTCAGACTGTGGTGGTGAAAACATGCAGCTGAAGATGAGGACTTCTCACCTGCTGTAGCTTTTCCAACATGAACCCTCATTCAGAGTCCTCAGGCCTGACCTGACAGTGCTTTTCCTCAACAGATTATTATTGTTAATCTCATTTCATACTGGGGACAGTTAAGCTGTAGACTCAGGCAGAGATTAGGTCACATCAGTCAGGGCAAAAGAAGGGAACAGAGCCTGGGATTTGTTTTTCTCTCCTCCAATATTATGTATCTCCATGGTAGGTGTATATTTGTGGGAGAGACATGGTAAGGAATAGATCATTTTATATGTTTGAAACCTAAACTCACCCAACCCAGGTGTCAATGAGTATTGTTGGGAGAGACAACTCATGTCCTAAAACAGTCTGCTCTGCCAGCAGCTGTCTTGTTGCTGTGCAGCCCACCAAATCTTCCCATCTCACCTCCTCCACCTTTGTTTTGGGAATGTGCAGCAATAGGAATTCAAGAAGTGCTACTCAACTTTCACCAGCCTTGTTTGAAATACCCCCAACCCCTGGATTTTTACAGCTTTGGCCTGGGGGGGAGGGGAGTCTTTTTGCTTCTTTGTTGGGAAGCCTTTTGTGGTAATCAGGTTTAAATTTCCATTTCTTTTACGGTATCACATCACTTTAAAAATAACTAAAATAAATCACTGATGTATTTTTAGGTGTATTAGAAAGGGTCAGTCTCTCTCCTCTCCTTAAATTGTCACATTTTGGGGATTATGTGTTCCATCAAAAACTTCCAGATCCCCCAAATATTCCTCCCTCTCCCTCCTCAGTAGATATTTTCTCAGCAATTTCAGTTATTTGCTACATGCATTGCTTTTTTATCACCTTGTCCATTCACAGCTTAGCATTTCAGAAATGATCACTGGTTCTCTGGATGGAGCTGGAGACATTCCTGCTGTCTCAAACATTTCATTTTCTGTGAGGTACATGAGCTGGTTTTCTCACTTACAAATGTTTCTCTGACATGCTCAGAGCTTGTGCCTTACTCATGTAAAGCAGCAGGGCTCCTGTGACAAAGAGGAGAGGTAAGAAAGTGCTCTGCTGAGGATCTGGCCTTCTTTCTCCTCTTAAACACCCCTCTTTTTGTTTCCTTTTATTTTTCTCTGCCAAGTTTGATTTGGGTGATTTCCAAAGCAGAACTCCTTGATCAAGCAGCACTGGTGCTAGAATTGCCTATGTGTGTTGCTACTTGTCAAAAATGGTAAAGGCTAAAAACTCCAGGCATATTTTGGGGGGAGATAGGGGGAAAACTGGAAATAGCTTAATTTTATTTTATTTTTTTTAGCCCTTTCCCCCTTCCTCCTCCTCATTCCTGAAGATTGTTAAACTTGACATCTCTTTAAATGAGCTGGAAGAACTTCAACCTGAAGTGCTTTTCACAGTTGAGAGTCTCCCCAAACTGGATGTGTCTGTCCATGCTTTAGGCAATTGAGCATGATATTCCAGAGGTGATTGATGGGTTCTCATAGAAATGTTCTTTCAATTAAAATAACATAAACACACACAAAAAAGAGGAAAAGAGACTTTTTTTTTAACTATTTTTGCTCTTGTGTGGAAAGTAAATCAGTTAGCTGTATCAAAATGTGGACATGTTTTCCTCTCCTTTGGATCCTCACATTTAACTGCCTTCCCTCCATACCCTCAGTCCTGATCCAGCTTGCCCCTGGAAAGCACCACTCTGGTGAGGTCACCTTGTCCTCCCCACTAAACCATGCCAACAGTCCTTGCAAATCTTTTCTTATTTTCTATATATTTAAAACTGGGTTTGGGCCCCCTTTGTGCCTTGAGATGAAGAACTAGTGCACTAATTCACTACACCCTCAAGGCATCAGAGGATCATTATCATTAAACATTTAAACTATGCATTCACCCCAGGTAGATCTTGTTTCTTTAAAGGCCTTTGGTGACAAGGCAATTGGAAGGAAGTACATCTTTAGGGATTAAAGACTTTTGCAAGCTGCAGCATCTCTAGTCCAGACCTTCCTTTGTTCAGCACTGGGGTTTTGATTTAGTGTACTGTAAATTTTAGACCCAAACTCACTTTTCTTTCTGTAAAAGTCAGGAAAACCATTACTAACATGTTTTTATCTAGGTATTGTGTCCATTATTAATGTTTCTTCTACCTACATTGCTTTTGGGTCCCAGATCATGGGAATTAGAGTTCTTCCCAACCTCATGGCACTGAATGTACTGCAGGACATGTGGGATTTTGAAGATTGGACCTGTCTATTCTGAAGAAGTCCCATGGTCTAGCAAAGACCTTTGAAACCATGGCATTCACTGAGTAACCTGACGTGACTTCATGTGGACTCCAACAAGGTTTTGGGAAGTTGCTCCAAAATCCCTTCTAAGAGGGCTAGAAACCATCTACTACCATAAACTTTTCCACATGAACTATACCCATGTCTGGTTCTCCTTCATCTATTCCTGTGCATTGGTCTTTCTTCCACTTCTTTTCTTTTACTGTCTCCAAAAGTGTGTTCAGAGAACAGATGTGGTGTCTAGGTCTACTCAATTTATTGCTCCACCTGTGACTTTCATTCCCTCCTGTTGTGGGGATCTATGAGATATCATGCCACAGGACTGGGACCCCTGGATTAGTGGATGGAGAATTTGTTCCACTGTTAGCAGAGTCCTTGGCATGGCTTGAGCCCACACAAACTATCAGACTCCCAAATAACGCACATGCCCAGCCTGGGGCTAGCATGGACCAAAGCATTGTAGCTAAGAATCCTTTTTGGTGATGGGGATTTAAAGATAATTTAGCTCTGTGGACAGAAACTATATGGTATCTGTTGACCTTGAAGCTAGAAGACATTTCCTTAGTCTGTTTATTCAATAGCATAGGCATGGCTTGAGAACTTTCTTTAGTTGACCAGGTCATCAATAATCTCATGTCTTCTCTGTTGGGATCCCATGATGGGGCTGCAAAGCAGATGTCCTACACTCCAGGGAGCTCTCTGCAGCAGACCCAGCACCCATTTAACCTTTTCTGCAGGCTGATGTGCACAGGCTGCAGGTCTGGGGCTGGAATAGCTCAGCAAGGACACAAGTTTCCTACTGGTATCATAACCTAAAGTCAAGAGGTCTTGGAGGTGGCAGATTGCTGCAAACATCATGAATACAAGTCAGGGTAGAGAAATGAAATGTTCTCTGGGTCCCCATTAACAAAACGGTGCCGTTGCCTCAGATGTTATTAGACCCAAGAGAATCCGTGCCCGAGAGAAAGGGGCTGGGGAAGACCTGGCTCTGCTTGCTCTCAGAAAACTCAATTTATTCTCTTGCTGCTCTATTGCCTGGAATTTTTCCGTGCCTGGGTCTTGAGCTCACTTGTGTGGGTGGGGGTAATAAAATGGGGCCACAGGCAATCTAGACAGAGGTGGCCTCCTGAAGGCAATCAATCTTCATTAAAGAGCCCAGAGCCCAGCAGCTGGGAGATGAGCTAGGAAAGGAGCTGTCTCTGGGTAGCACCACATTTAACCCTTCAGCTAGCAGTACTGCAGCTCCCTCATCTCTTTTTTATTTTACTGGACAATTTGAGATTTATTTCCTCCTTCTGGCAGGGCAGTTGTGGTGGGACTTTTGTGCTGATGAGGGTGGCTGGATTATGGATGATCTTTGCCTCGAGATGAAGAGTGGAGAACTGGTTGAAGGCAATGAGAAAGCTGGTGGGGGTTACTCAGCAGGGCTGTGCTTGCTCCTAGCACAGGACATTTAGTCTCCTCCCCAGTTGTACATGATTTAAATGTCTCCTGGGCTCATGGTAAAGCTTCCCTGTAGTTCAACCCTAAGGGAAACCCATTTGCTGACCATCTGAAGGCTCAAGCCCTATCCATCATCTCTGACCCATGTGGAAGGGAGCTAAGATCAGCTCTCTTGGAGCACCAGCTATGCTTTGCTCTTGTGGACTTTGCTTAGCTGCAAGATCTCTGAGAAGGGGCTGATGCCAGGCAGACACTGGGGATTTCCAGGGTCTCTAAGTAATTGAGTTTATTGCTGGGCCAATATTTAATTTGCCTTTATTGCTAGGCCAAGAGCTGGGTTGAACTGAGCTGCCCTCTGTATTAAGAGATGCTCTTGTGGTTCTTCCAGGTTTCTTCAGTCGCTCCATGAGCACAAGTTCTTCAGTACTGTCCAGGTTGATGCTTAAATGTTATTTCTGAGCTTGCTGTTGATGTACAGACAAATGTTCCCAAGCTTTAGGGGTGGCAGTGGTGATACAGAAAAACTAGGCAATGTTTGTGTAGGGTACTGAGTGGAAAGACATTTCCAAGTTGCTGTCTGTGCCTAAGCTATAGTTCACTGGAGGCTGGAAGGATGAAGATGTCTCCATCTGTTTGTCCTGCTTTTGTTAACCACTTGATGTTGGCCATTGTAGGAAGCAAACACTGGATGCCCCAAGCTAATACTGCAGCTCTCATACCTTTCTTCATACTTTGCTTGCAACATCTGCTGTCTTTGCATAAATATTTCACTGGCACCAGCTGCAGCTCTCTGGCAGAATGAGAGTCAGCAGGGTTGACTCTCAGCTATCTTAGTTTTCCCAGAGTCTGCAGGATTTTCAGTGTGTCCTCCAGAGAGGCTGGAGTTTTCATTTTCCCTTTTCAAGCTCCATCTCAGTCTTTTGGTGAGGCTTCAGAGGAAGATGAAGGCTGAAATGCATTACAGGTACGTGGGTTGCTGAATTTCAGATGCTCCCCTTTCATTTTGTCTCTGATGGACAAGGTAAGTGAAAATGGAAGAGCTGTATTGTAGTCACTGTGGGTCACAGTCCAAAGTGAGGAGATGAAATAATGTGACTTCAATTGTGATTTCAGACTACTGCAAAAAATACTGCAAATGGGGAAATTGAGGGCTGTTCTGTATCTTGTTATTGTTTCTGTGCTGGAGTTTTGTACTGCATTTTTTCTAATGAATTTTCAGTTTGGTAAATCCTCCTTTTAGCAAAACCTATTTGGAAAAGGGCAAAAAAGAGAAGATCTGTGAGGTCCCCTAAATATTCTTCGGGAAGCTTGGGTTCAGGAGATGTGTGCTGGGTGTGATGCACGTTTAGGGATAATTGCCCTCCTGTATTGGATCTAATCCTGGACCCTAATATTTACAGGGTAGATAAAATCCAAAGTAGAAGCTTAAAATCTCATGTACAGAAGTGGTTTTAATTATTTTTAATGACTGCTGGCTATTCTTTCTGTTCATGTAACTCAGAATTGCAATCTGTATGCAGCTCTCAGCTGCACCTGGCTTGCAGTTGGGGTTCTGCACCAGTGTTGTGTTAGGGGGATGTCATCAAAGCTGTGATAGCACAGGGACTGGCAAGTAAACAGGGTCCCCAGCTGTGGGGAGGAGCAAGCCAAACACATCAGTGTGCCTTGGAGCCTTTCAGCATGTCCAGTCTGCCTGTGTCCTACTGAGGAGTGGTGGGAGGCCAGGGAAGGTGGTGTCATCTCCCACCCTTCAGCCATGCAAGGTATGTGGCCAAATGGCTCTTGACCATGTGAAGAGTTTGACTTGTGGTACCCAGTTTTATCCTGTCCCTATTTCTTTCTTTTCCAAAGTAGAATTCTCAACCTGATGGTGTTTCATGACATAAATGGCTTTTATCTCTCTTTACACCTCTAGTGTCCATTTAATTCCTTGTAGCACAACCACAACCTCTTCTTCACAGGGTAGAGTGACACCAAGAGCTATGCAGTAACCCCAGGAAGGGTTGATAACAGATAATACCCTTTCTCTGTTCAAAAAAACATAGACAAGAAGGCAAGAAGCCATTTATTCTTTTCCTTCTAATTCTTTTAATTCTGAAAATATAGAATTATAGAATATCAGGTTGGAAGGGACCTCAAGGATCATCTGGTCCAACCTTTCTTGGCAAAAGCACAGTCTAGACAAGATGGCCCAGCACCCTGTCCAGATGAATCTCAAAAGTGTCTGATATTGGGGAACCCACCACTTCCCTGGGGAGATTATTCCAATGGTTGATTTTTCTCACTGTGTAAAATTTTCCTCTTGTGTCCAGTCAGAATCTCCCCAGGAGGAACTTCTACCCATTACCCCTCGTCTTTTGCATTTGACTCCCTGTAAAAAAGGGAATCTCCATCTTCTTTATATGATATTCTTCTTTATCTCCTTCTCCATCTTCTTTATATGATCCAGAATAAAGTGGCATTTGACCACATGCAGGTTGGTGGGAACATTAATTTAGCTGAAGGGTTTTGGGGTCCTCCTAGAGCACGTTCTCATCAGTCTCTGTGTTAAGGCACTTCTACCTTTGGTCCTAATAACTTATTTTCTTGTTGCTGTAGACATGCCAGTATCCTGGGAAGATATTCACTCCTGCATAGGGAGGTGCAACATCTGTCAGTCTACTTGATAGCTGACTTGTAGCCCTCCTTGCCAAGGTAAATTATCTGTAGATCAATCACTTTGAGTTTACTGTTACCTTTAAGTGCTTCCACAGGATCATCAGGTTGCAGGTGTGTATGTGCAAGCGTGAAATAGAAATGTCAGCCCAGGTGAAAGATGAGGATTTGCACCTTCTGAGAGACATCTCGAGTGAATGCAGCTATGATAGGAATCTGATGTGCTTTGGGGCTCCTTTTTACTCCTGGAAAACACGAATAGTGCTGAGCAGAGCTACCCAACCTGGTTATCTGACCACTGGGGTGTCCTCTCACTAGTTAAACCTCAGCAAGCTCCTCTTTGCTCACTTTGCAGAGGTCTGAGTATTGGAGTTGCTCTTAGCATGCACTAAAAAGCTTTTTTCTTTTCTTGCCTTGTAAATTGTAGTTACTCTCATCTGAGAAAAAAAATGATGATGATGATTTTTAGGTAGGTCTTTGCTTGCTTTTTAGAATGCAAAGGACTTCAAATGCACAGCACTGCCCTGTACACTTGCTTCCTCCTGCAAGGCCCTTCTGTACTCCTGCTGCCCACAATTTTCCTTTTCTGATCCCACTTCTAGGTTTGCAATCCCACATCCATTTGTGCTTGCAGTCTCAGGACCCCACATGGAAACCACTGTTCTGCAGATACAGCTCTTAAATATCCTTACTACAAGAGAAGGAGCTTCCTGCTGAAGACATGAAATCTGCCTTTTATTTAAGACTATGGAAAAAAATCCTTTGTTAGCTCTTAGCCTTCAAAGGATGTTAGCACCAAAGTGCCTAATGGTTTGGGAATGATGCTCCATAGCCCAAAAGTGTAGTGTTTTGTCCTGCTTTATCATTGCCACCAGGTTAGACATCTCCAAGCAGGATGCCATACTGAAAATTCATGGTGGGTTTAGCTCAGCCTAACCCACCTTAACCAGCTTTAGTGGAAGGGACATGATGCTTCCTACTGCAACATAACCCTGTGGTCAGTAGAAGCCCAAGAGGGAGCAGGGATGGGACAGTTGGACAGTGGTCTGTGTTATCACAGAATGGTATCACAGAATGGTAGGGGCTGGAAGGGACCTCAGGAGATCATCCAGTCCAACCCCCCTGCCAAAGCAGGTTCCCTACACC
This sequence comes from Caprimulgus europaeus, assembly GCA_907165065.1. The sequence goes on from OU015528.1 coordinate 80,394,253, forward strand.
AGGTTGCACAGGAAAGCATCCAGGTGGGTTTGAACATCTCCAGAGATGGAGACTCCACACCCTCTCTGGGCAGCCTGTCCCAGGGCTCCAACACCCTCACAGGAAAGAAGTTTTTCCTTCAGTTTCTCTGGAACTCCCAGTGTCCCAGTTTGTGCCCATTGCCCCTTGTCCTGTCACTGGGCACCACCCAGAAGAGCCCGGCCCCATCCATTTGGCCCCCACATTTCAGATCTTTATAGACATGGATCAGATCCCCTCTCAGGCTGCTCTTCTCCAGGCTGAACAGTCCCAGCTCTCTCAGCCTCTCCTCGTCAGGCAGATGCTCCAGGCCCTTCATCATCTCTGTGGCCTTTGTGTTGCACGATGTGTTTGCCATACTGGCCATCAGTAGTGGTCCTTCCAGGTAAATCTGTGACTGAGTGAAGTTCAATGGGTATTGTCCATGACAGCAAGGATACTAATTTCAAGGATACTAATTACCAATTTGTGGGATTGCATTTAGCCCAGTGACTACTGACACAACACCTCTGAAGGGTGGAAGGTTCCATTCCCTGTCCCCTTTCAGATGAAAAAAGCGCTAATTTCTTTTATGCCTGTTCTCAAAATTGCATAAACTTCTAAATTTACTTAAAATTCAACTGAGATATAGAATTTTTTAAAAGTCTTCTCTAAATAATGAAAAATGTGATGAAATTACACATGGATTATGTCTGAGGCAACCTGGCAGGATTCTACCCTCCAGGCTTGGACTGTTGATAGTTAATTTTGAGCTGACAGGTCCATTTTTGAGTGACCAGGCATACTACATTCATTTCAACATCTGCTCATGCTGGAAATAGGGTTTCCTTCAGCCACCATTCATTTTGACATCTTGATGGATAAGGTCAAACCATCAGAGCTCTCACTAAAATTTGGGGAGAATTTGGTGATCTTGGTAGTAGGTCCATATCTGGCTGGAGATGTTCAGAAGATGTTTCTTTGTGTTCAGTGAACTCATGAAGGTACTTTCCAAGCAAGCTATGATCTACTGCATATTTTACCCCCTTCTGATCTACCAGTTGCTGTCATTTTTAAGACCAGTGGAGCTTTATGGGTGGTGAGTGCTGGGAATTGGAAGGCAATAACATTCTGGACTTCAGAGAATCCCAGAATGGCCTTGATTGGAAAAGACCTTTAAGAGCATCGAGTCCAACCATGAACCCAACACTGATAAGTCCCCACTAACCCATGTCCCTCAGCACTGTGTCTACACAACTCTTCAATCCCTCCAGGGATGGGGACTCCACCACTGCCCTGGGCAACCCCTTCCAATGCCTCAGAACCCTTTCAGCAAAGAAATTCTTCCTCACATCCAATCTCAGCTGCCCTTGGTGCAACTTGAGGCCATTTCCTCTTGTCCTGCTCTTGTTCCTCAGTTGAACAGACCCACCCCCACCTCTCTCCACCCTCCTGTCAGGGACTTGGAGAGAGCAAAGCATCTGACTTGAAGCATCTTGCAAAATTGGGACAAGCCTTTGTATGTGAGTTAGAGAAGGTTTTACTTCAGAGTAGGTGCACACCATAACCACATCCTCCTCTGGTAAAAACTGCTCTACTGCTTTAGATTAGATGTCCCTAACAGAGACCACAACACCAGCAAGCACAAAATGCTGCCATCACATGAGGAAACATCATGTTATGCTCCCTGCATTGCTGTCCCTGTGTAGTTTTGGGACCTACCACCTCTTCACTGCCATGTTTCCAGTTTCTAACATCTCACCTGTGTTTGATTACCTGATGTGGGAGCGAACTGGGCCACCAAATGGTGCCAGTAATTGAAATGAGATGTGTGACCAGTACAACAGAGACTCCATCCCGGCTTTCCCAGTCCCATCTTGTTGTGGTGTCCTGATGGCAAGGGAATATATCTCAGCAGGGTATTTCCCTGTACCTCCTGTAGAGCATTCAGCTACAGTCAGTGAAATATGTTCAGTATTCTTTCCAAGGAGGAGATCTCTGTTTCTTCTAATTGAGCTTAATTTCATTTATTTAGTAACTTCCTGGTTAGAGAATTTTATTTTATTTATTTTTTAAATCTCAAAGCATTTTCTTCAGCCAGCACAGGCACATGTGCCTTCCACATTGTGGGATTTCACTGAATGAGTGCTTCCTAATTAATCTGGAATTTAATGAGGGGTATTTCCCCTCTGTGGTGTCCCAAGTGATGTTGACTTTACTGTTGACCTGGGTTTCTCTGGGACCTATATGCTGATTTTTCCAGTAGTTGGGATGTTTGTGCTGAGACCAAGACTCTCCCTGGCTGTTGATTTCTGGGAGATTTGGCTTGGAATTTTGTAGGGAAGATGGCAAAAAGCCCAAAAATACTGATGTACAGCTAGACTGACCATATCTGCTTTGTTCCCACAGGCAAATGGTGCTGAGAGTGTTTCAGAGATTGTGGTGCTGAGGAGAATGTGGTGCAGAAAGGAATGGGTGAGACATATGAAGATGTCTTGCAGGTGTCTTTAACAGAAAGTTGAGGGATGGTCCCTTCAGCTCTAGGTGACACTGCAAGAGAAGGGCAGAGGTCAGGACAGCAAGGCTGGGATGGGGAGGGAAATGCAAGATTGCTTGTGGGAAGAGGAGGTTCATGCTGGGATAGGAATTATAGAGCATCTTGATGGCTTCCAGGCAGCTGTACCTCCAGAGAAAGCCATATACCATGTATGTTTTAAATATGGCTCTAAGGATCTGCTGTGGTCATTGTCATCAATACAGGCTAGGAGATGATGTGCTAGAAAGCAGCCCTGAGGAGGAAAAAGACTTGGGGGTAGCAGTGGATGAAAAGCTGGACATGAGCCATCAATGCACATCAGCAGCCCAGAAGGCCAACCCCATCCTGGTCTGAATCAAAAGAAGTGTGGCCAGCAGATTGAGAGAGGTGATTCTGCCCCTCTGCTCTGCTCTGGTGAGACCTCATCTGGAACACTGCATCCAGTTTTGGAGCCCTCAGCACAAGTGTGCTGAGAAGCAGCTGAGAGAACTGGGGGTGTTGAGCCTGGAGAAAGGGAGGCTGAGGGGAGACCTTCTGGCTCTGTCCAACTCCCTGAGAGTGGAGAGAGGTGGGAGTGGGTCTGTTCAAGCAAGGACCAAGGGACAGGACAAGAGGAAATGGCCTCAAGTTGCTCCAGGGGCAGTTGAGATTGGATGTGAGGGAAAATTTCCTCACCAAAAGGGTTGTCAAGCATTGGAACAGGCTGCCCAGAGAGTCCCCATCCCTGGTGGTATTTAAAAGACAGGTAGAAGAGGTGCTCAGGGACATGGTTTAGAGGTGGAATTGGTAGTCTTGGATTTATGGTTGGACTTGATGATCTCGAAGATCTTTTCCAATCACTACAACTCTGTGATTCAATGATTCTAACCCTTTGGCAGCCCACAGAGCCACGCTACGGTTGCTTTGATAGCCTGAACCCAAGCAGAAAGGTTACAAGGAGAAAGTATGTACAGGCTGTGTTTTGATCACTGCCTGTTGAAAATATCTCAGCCATCCTGTGACCCAGCACAGGCTGGAAGTGGTTGATTTGGTTCATGTGCTTCAAACAATGAACAGGGAAGATGTGAGATATTAAAATAATGAACCTTACATTTTTTTCTGGGTTTTGTTCTTTTGCTTTCAGTCGTCATCTTGACTCACTTCCCTTGCTGTGCAGTTTTGCTGTGGACTGGAAGTTGTGGTGTGTTGCCCTGAGGTGGGGCTGGCTATGATTTCAAACATCTGGTGCTTCTCCTTCAAAAGCAGAGCTCTGTGCAGGGATTACCATGAAATTTAGCATGGGAATAGTAGACTTTTTGGTGTTGATGATGAGCAAAGTGGGGCATGAACCTGGTGTAAGTTGCTGGTGGGAGGGGGGTGCTCAGATATTTCCAGTGAAGACCATACCCTCATCTGGTGACACCTGAACATCTGTTGGTTGCAATCAGGATGCACCCAGCTGTGGGTGCTGGATTGAGTCCACATTCATTGCACGAATTTGTGGGCAAACACAGCTGCCCTCCTCATCCCACAGGGACTGGCTTCTCTAGTGAGTCACTTCCCAGCTCTTCTCCAGGGTTTATGTGAAGACAGGGAGATGTATGACCCTTCCTACCACTTCCATCTGTATGTCTGAGAACAGGAGAAGGCTCTGAGGTCTTGGAGTGATCAGGTGTTTAATACTTTCGAGTGTAGGAATGGCAGGGGCTGCGTGCTGCTGAAATGTGTGGCTTGACAGGGAAGATAAATGGACTTGTAGAGCAACATTAAATATAAAAAAGCCCAGGAGCTCCTCTCTTTCTCCCTGCAACTCCAAATTGAGTTTCACAGCTGTAATTTTAAGCTGGCATGGGACAGGTATGGATGGAAAGCTTGTCATGTACAGGCAGCATCTGCTGCTCGAGGGTGAAGGAACTGATGTAAAATGTGATCTCTGTGAATGAGGAGCCCTGGGCTGAGATATAACACACCAGCACATGCCACCTTTCCAAGAAATAGGCATTAAAAGGTTCAGAAAAAACACTCTGCAAAGTGAGCAAGGAGGGGTGGACGCTGTGCTCAGCAGTGTGTCCTTGAAGCAAATAAGGCTAATTGCATCTCAGGCTTCATTAGTAAAGAGTGAAGCCAACAGAGCCAGGGAACAGATCCTTCCCTCTGCCTGGCTCTGTGTGGCATTTGGAAGATAATGTCCAGTTTTGGGTTCCCCAGTACAGGAAGGTTGTTGATATACTGGAGGGAGTCCAGTGGAGACCACTGAGATAGTTGGGGGTTGGAGAGCATGGACATGCTTGGAGGTTTGGGTCTGTTCAGCTTGGAGAAGGGATCAGACAATCAGTCCTCTGGGGGCTCCTTTCCCAACCTAAACTGTGATTTTTATGATTCAGTGACATCTGCTCAGTCCTTTGGCTGTGCTCCCAGGGCCCCATGGAGAAGATGGGCTGCATGTCCATCTCCTCTCTCACCAGCTCCTTGGGTAACTTGTGCTAATGGACCCTCAGAATATATCCAGTGCCCTGGGTGAGATTTGTCCTTCTCTGCCCTGTAACTGAGTCTCTTACTGGCTCCCAGACACCAAAAATTATAGCTCAGACCACCTGAGATGATGAGGTTGTCTTTAAAATAACACATTTTTAGAGATGGAAGTGGCTCTGAAACACCTCAGAGCATTACACTCAGGAGTTTCGATGCTGCAAAGAGGGCAGTGAGAGTGCTGCATGGCTGCTCTCTGAAAGGATCATTTTCATTTATTTGCTTTAAAATGACTCAAGGATGAAGTGTTTTGTCAAATAGGAGAATTTGCTGGATGATGTTCTTCTTGAAGGAAAACTGGAATGTTCCAAGTTGTGCTCTCTACCCATTTCTTTTGGAAAACTCTGGTTTGCAGGGAGGGAAATTTTGAAATGGCTCAAAATTTGTAATTCTCTTAAGGAACAGGGTGGGATACCACTAAATAAACAGGTTGTAGACACTGCTCTGTGTGACACGTGCACATGTGAGGACACCAGTGATCCATTCATTGATGCCTTTCTGCAAGAGATGTTGTGTGTCCCATCTCCAGGGATGCTCCTTGTGGCTGCTGCTCAGTCATTAATGTTCAACATCCAGTGGTAAGGATCTTTTGGGAACATGGGCTTCATTGTTTTTTTGTTTTAATGAATGAAAAGAGAACTGGTGCCCACAGCAACATGGCAGACACCTGTGATCCATCGATGGTGGTGATGTAGGACATGCCAGACTGGAGGATTTGCTATCAGCCATCCCAGTGCCACAGAGGTCAGATGTGGGGATGGCTTCAGTGGCCTGAACATGTAAATATTTAACCTATTTTCAGGTTCTGGATTATCTCTCCAGGCCTCCAAAGGTCTCTGCAGGAGGTGGAGGTCAACCCTGATTCCTGAGATATAACTCCAAGCCACGTGCATGTCTCAGCTGCCCTGTGGCATCTCTTATGGCATAAAATACCTGATTTTAGGCAAAGCCACCAAACCCAATGTCTTAACTAGTTGTTGGGCATCAGCTGAGCCTAAATAACTGTGTCCTCCCCCTTACATGGTCCTGCACTGCCCATGGCCAGTGTGATTTACAGCAGATGAGCTCATACCTCTTCTTTGCCTAAAAAAATAACAATTTTTCCTCTTGGATATATCCTGGCCTAGGAGCATTTTCTTGCTGAAAGGCTTCCTCTCTCGTTATGCATTGTGTTTTATTAAACCACAGTAATTTGCTTATGGAGCTAAACCCTTAATCTCTCCATCTGTACAGCTCTTTAATGCTGTTTTGCTTAAAATACAGAATATTTCTGCATATTTAAATTGCAGTGTTTATGGGCAGAGTCAAAGGGAAGTTTTTTTGGTTGTGTCTCTGCATTTCATTGTCTGGCTGCTACTTTTAAGCTTAACTTCTAGGTACTCCCAGGCTTAACCACATTGGAGTTCTTTGAAAGCTTTTCTTTGGTTTATTTCCTCTTTTATTTAGTAAATGGTAAAAAAAAGGGAAGAGGCAAATTTTGAACACTTATTTTTTTTTTACTGACTGCAAATTGCTCGATATCAGCTGCCACACGTGATTTTATTCTATTACCCAAAGCAAGACAGGCAAAATTGCTGCTAAATTGTAAGGAAAGGGTCACCCTGCTCTGCAATTACCATCATCCCTAATGCACTGAATTGCAAATCATATCCATTCCTGGAGTGTAATACTATCTGGATTCTGCTTGCCAGACTAAAATGAGCTCATAGACTAAAGCAGCCTGAGAAAACAGCTTTTAGGATAGATGGGGGAAAATAGTCTTAATCTCCAACCAGAGTGGGAAAGTAATCAGTCACATCCTTAACTCTGCAAGGGAGACCTTTGTACAACAGCAAGGGGCAAGGAGACCCCTGTGTTAACAGCTTCTCTGCTGGGTGGTGGTGAGCTGCAGGAGAATATTTTCTGAGATCAGCATCCCCTTGGTGTTTCAGGATAGAGCAGCTTGCTGGGAACATCTACAAATGATAGATTTCCCTGTCCTGGACTCAAAAATGTGCTTTGAAATGGCAAGTGGATATGTATCACATGGATAAAACTTTAAATATTTTAACTCCTGATTTTTTCTCCACCTAAAGTTAAAGGGTTTTTTTTTCTTCTGATTTTTTCTCCACCTAAAGGGTTTTTTTTTTTCTTCTGATTTTTTCTCCACCTAAAGGGTTTTTTTTTTTCTTCTGATTTTTTCTCCACCTAAAGGGTTTTTTTTTTTTTTCTTCTGATTTTTTCTCCACCTAAAAAGGTGGTTTTGGGGTTTTTTGTGTGTTTTTTGGGGTTTTTTTTTAACAGCAGAATTTTGCCCAGATTTGTCCTGCCCCCATGATAGAATGACCCCAAGTGAACACCAGTCCTGGCAGCAACTAAGCTCTTGAACTGGACTTCTCATTGACATGGGATGAATCCAGACCTTGCTGCCACAGTCCAGCAGCATCAGTGGTTTCTGCAACCATGATGCATAACTGTCTCAAGAGCACAAATTCTCCTGAACTTCTCTTTTTGGGCATTTTGCTTTCCATTAGGGTCACCTTTGCTAGGAGGACTCTACTGGGACTGTGCACCAGGACCTCTTGGTCTAAAAAGCATTGTGTAGTTGAGAGAAGAGGGCTGTTGGGTTGGAAATTCAGAGCTCAGTCTGCTTCTGTGCTCAGTTACCAAAATGAGGTCACTTTTTCATCCTTGGCAATATTTTTGCCACCTGCCCACTATCCTTCTTGGACTGTAGCTCTGAATTTTGCTGCAGCTCTGTACCAGTATCCCCAGTTAGCTCTGGGATTGGCAGCCAACACATCCCAACCTGGCAATTAGTGTGGATGTGCTACTCTTATTTCTGGAGTCAGTGTCTCTGGATGCTACACTGTGATATATTCACTGGTTCAGAGCTACCAGAAGATTTGCCCTCCAGTTCTCCATGGTGTGATATAGATTTACCTTTATTTTCTTGGACACACATATTTAATGGTCCCCAGTGAAATACTGTAACAGCTATTTCTGGTTCTTATAAACAAAAAACACCTTCCTGTGAGATTTCATTCTAAATTTAGAAGAGCTAAAAGGTATTAATGGTCAAAAGGAGATTGTTTGCATGGTTTATTTTTATTTATTTATTTATTTATTTATTTATTTTTAAGTTGATGCATAATACAGAGTGGGAACATTTAAAGTTGTTTACAATATGTTCTGTTTAGGGCACAGAATGAGGGTCATGCTTTGATAAATCCTGGTGCTTTAAAATGGCAAGTGGATATGTATCACATGGATAAAACTTTAAATGTTTTAACTCCTGATTTTTTTCTCCACCTAAAGTTAAAGGTTGTTTTTTTTTTTTCTTCTGATTTTTTCTCCACCTAAAAAGGTGGGGTTTGGGGGTACCAAACCTCTGCCTTCTTTAACTCATCTCTCTGTGCAGACTTGCCCTGATATCTCCTGGTGAGTGGCTGCGCTTGGTTTCACGCTGGAGATCAAATGTGGCTCATTGCTGCTGACTGTGTAGCTTTGCTCATCTCTTCTCATTCTTTAATCACTTTTTCCAAAGAATTGAAACAATCCCCTTCTCCTCCAAAACCACATCACTGTTTTAAGGGGGGCTGCTGGTGTCTCCCTGGGTACTGGTTTGATCTTTTGTGTTGCTACTGGCATTTTAATTTGCAAAATGAGCAAATCTTTGCATGGTAATAAAGAAGTGAAAGGGTGAAACTTGTCTACAGGTTAAAACTGCAGTGGTCAGGAGGACCTACTTCATGTAATCCCATTTACACCTGTACCTGTGTGTATTTTGTTCTCTCTAAGCAATGCTCCATGTTTCACCCCTGTGTTTTTCATTAACAGTCCTTGGTGTGCATCCAAAGGAAGCTAAATCATCTTTGTTCCACCCCTGGAGAAATCAAGGTACAGCAAAATAAGCTGATTTGCCAAAGCTGAGACAGAGCAGGGAGGTAAAGGTGGGCTCTGATGTTTCCTGGTGCTTTCTGTCCATCCCAGTGTTCCTGTTTGAGCAGGCACCAGACTGGCTGCAAAACCCATGGCTGTTGTGACCCAGCAGGAGATGGGCATGGAGAGGAGCTGGTGCTTTCCTTCTTCTCCACCCAGCAAACCCTTCATCCCATACCAAAAGTTGGTCTAACCCCTATCTCACATTTTTGAGCCCTTGCCTGTGGCTTTCAGAATCTGCAAGGGGTTGTGGGACAGGGTACATGCAGTGTCATCTCCTGCTCAAGGTCACTGTGAGATCACTATGAGGTCACTGTGTGGTTGCAGTGAGGTCAGGCACCTCCCCAGGCTTTCCACCTTGGTACAAACTCTAGCATATAATACTTGGGTCATTTCCAAAAGCACATGGGTTTAGGAAAGCCACCACAATCATAATTTGTCAAAGACCAGCCCCATCTTCACCACCCATATCTGCTCAGCTGTGGACATCAGCCTCTCCTGGCTGTACTATGCTGGCCAGTGAGTTTTCTAGTAAGCTTAAATAATAAGTTTTTGCTGCCTGGACTGGTTTTGATTGAAAAGGGTTAAAATTTACTCATATAGTAGCTCCTCTGAGAGGCTGGGGCCAAACAGGACTGGTGAAAGCAGCTGGATCACCTTTAGGTTGGACTTGATGATCTTAAAAGTGTTTTCCAACCAAAACAATTCTATAATTCTATGGAAGTGGTTCAAGGTAACAACTCTCCCAGGTGCTGGTGGAAGAGGATGGGAGCTGAGATGCAGCTACCCTGGGCATGGTCACTATTAAAGGTCTATAACCCTCCTTCCAGCTTTGCTGAGGGTATTGAGTCTCTGTGGAGTATTTAGTGCCTCTGTTGCAGAAGTCCTGGGTCATCTCATTTCTCAGTGTCACCTCATACTTTGGAGGTGATCCCAACAAGGCTTCACCCAGAAAGGAGTAGACTTGTCCTCTGCAAGATCAGATTGTCTCCATTTCTATGTCCTCCTTCTTTGCCTAGTTTTTGTTGGCCCTTCTAGAGAGATGAGTTGAAGATGAAATAAGAAGAAGGTTTATTTCTGTTCAGGTGCTTCTGACTGTGCAGAGGTACAAAGAATCATGGATGAAGTGACCAAGTCAATGTCACAGATATCTAAAGGCATCTCAGGTGTCGTTAGATGCCACAGTGTGCTTTCATTTGAATCATGTTCAGCATGCATGACTCTCAAAAGGTGAAGTCAGTGGAGATGAGTCCCAGTGTTTGCAGCTGGTTTTCTCCTCGTTTGGAGCTATGGCATGCCATCAGTGTCCTTATCCTGGGGAACTATTTCTGCTGAGTTCAATGGACACAGGATAAGGTTAAATAATAGTGGGTCTTTCTGGAGGACCATGCAGTTGGATGGAGGTGTTGAGGTGTCCTAGGAAGATGGGGAAAGGAAGAGAGGCCAAAAAAGAAGCTGTTAAGGACCTTCATGCAGGAAGAAGAAAGTGGTGGATAAACAGGGACAGAGGGGAGAGACCTGCAAGGGGTGATGGAAAAGTGGGAATGTTCAGCAAAGAAAACAACTGGGATTCTAATTTTGGTCAAGAAGAAAACGACACCAGTGATTTTGGGGCTGGGTTTATCAAAAAAGAGCATTTATCTTGAAGTGGGAATGATAAGAACCATCCTGGGAAGTGTAAATCCTCAAGGCACAACTGGTCTGAATAAGAGCTCATGTAGCATCTTTAGTCAAGCTCTTGTTTGCCTCCAGGGACCATGTCCAGGCTCTCAATGTGTCTGCAGTGTCTCCATCACTGCTTTCCAGGCCTTGGGCTCATGAAGGACAAGGGCATGAGAAACAAGGACTGGTTTCCTTTCCATAGGTTTTTGAAGGCAGGAGGTGATCAGGGTAAGAAAACACTGCTGAAGCTTTCCTTGCTTTTATCTGATGAATTATGTGTGGTTGCCAAGAAATTTTGCTAAATATTAAGCCTGAACTTTAGAAAATGGAAAGTCTTTCCTCTCCAGAAAGAGTTGGCATCAAGGCAAGTGACGATTGCACATGAATGATCCTCTTTGTTTGCCTTCCTTTACTCTTACTTGATTGCTTTAAAATATTGCTGATTGCTTGAGTAGCTGAGAAGCCTCACTTGGAAATCTACCAAATAAGTTTCAGTGCAGTTTATTTTTATGATTTGCATTTGGCCTGGGCTTGGTATTTTTCCCCTTTCCTTTTTTGTTTTGACAAGTAAAGAACCAATTTCATTCTTCACCCCTGCCCCATCCTTCTTTTGATGGAGGTTGTTTGGCTTTAGGGTTTGGTAACAACATCCAGTGCCATTCAGCTCCAGGTGATCACATCACACCCATCTCTAGTGTTCAACAACCAGACATGAAACAATCATTTGGCTTGAAACCGGTTCCTTGGGGACTGGAACATCACACAAGCAGGTTATGGGCTTAATGAGCCTCATCTCAACAACCCCAACACTGTGCTGGAGGTGCTGGAGACACCCTTGGTTTCTTCTCTTTCCTTGAGAGTGTCCTCTTTGTGGACTGGAGAAGAGAAGGCTCCAGGGAGACCTTATTGCACCTTTCAGTACTCAAAAGGGGCCTGTAAGAAAGATGGGGACAGACTTTTTAGCAGGGCCTATAGTGACAGGACAAGGGGTGATGGTTTTAAACTAAAAGAGGGGAGATTCAGACCGGGTATAAGGAAGAAATTTTTCACAGTGAGGTTGGTGAGACACTGGCATGGGTTGCCCAGAGAGATGGTAGAAGCCCCATCCCTGGAAACATTCAAGGTCAGGTTGGACAGGGCTCTGAGCAACCTGATCTGGTTGAAGATGTCCCTGCTCAGTGCAGGGGGGTTGGACTAGATGACCTTGAAAGGTCCCTTCCAACCCAAACCATGCTGTGATTCTATGGTTCTATGACCTTGAGCATGGGAAAGCTCATTTGCCCTGGTGCTGGGGTTATTAACCTAGCAGAGCTGCTCTTCCACCTCAGCTAGCACCTCTACATAGCACTTAGATCAATCAGGTGGTCCAAGTTTGGGAGCTTCTTCCTCAGCTTTGCCATGCTTGAGCACACAACACGTTCTGGGTGCAATCCCCAAGAGACTAGCTGAAGCCAGTGAGAGGCAAGTGAGTGTTATGAGTCTGCTCCTGTTGAGTGCAGACTTGTCTATCCAAAGCACTTGACTAGATCTCTTTTGTGGTGTCATAATTAAATATGAGTTTAGAAAATAGACATTTTTCTGCCCACCATTTAATTGTCATCCTCCTTGATCCCTGCTGTCATAGGCTGGTGGGTTATTTAGGCTGAGAAATCTTTGGCTACCTGAAGGAACAAGGTCTATCCAATGAAGTTGGTGTGTGGTACCTCTGCTTTAGAAACTTCATATTGGCATGATTTGGAGAGAATAAATTGGCAGAGTTTGAGGAGAAAAATCCCATAACTGAGAGAAAGTTCAACTCTTTGTACATTGAAGAGGAATCTGCTGTGAATGGTGCAATACAACATTGCCCTGTGTGTTCACTCTTTATTAGACAACTGAGAAGCCAACCATGAAGTCTGGACACGTAGGACAGCCAACCTCTTTGGCACCATGATGCTCTGACCTCCATCATGCTGCAAACTGTCTTCTCCTTAGTGATCCTGTAAAGAACAAAAGGCAAAAGAGCTCATTGTGTTGCTCCTTGCATTTCTACTGAATAGCAAGAGGCCAAATATGCCCAGGAGAAACCCTGAAGGACCTATATTAAAACCAAAACTTGGTGGCCTGGCACCAATTTGGACACCTCCAAGTGGCAATCAGAACCCTGATCCTGCTGGAAATGCATTTGAGCTGCCATGGCACAAACATCTCCTGATTGCCCTACTCTAGGGTTGTAAATAGATTTAATTGCTGAATGCAGATACAATTGCAATTAAGCTTATTCAGCCTGATAACGAGGTATTGGGGGATTTAGGAGTTTTATATGGTTCAATTAGACTCAATTGTTAAGCCTGAGCCTTATGGTGAACTCCTCTGAAGTCTGTGACCTGCAGGCAATCCTTCTCCTTAAAACTGTGGTGTAATCCTTTGGGTGATGTTTTTGGGCAGAAATGGTCTGAGTGGGAAGAAAAAATTCTGAGTATCTATGGACACGAAGCAGTTAATTCCTGGGATGTTTTGGTGGAGTGGAGAAACATCAGCCTAAGTGTTTTCCCTGCAGGGCTCAAGCTGGTGGGAGCACTGAGAAGAGCTCCACTGCACCTCTCCTTACTTTTAAACCTGTGCCTGAACACCTGGAAGCAGGAGCTGATTAATAATTTGAATATCTTTTAGCAGCTCTTTGAGACTTTTTTAATTCTTTTTTTTTAATTATTAATGAGGCTGTGATGGTGCCATAAGCAGTAATAAAATGTGGAGCCCTGAGGACACTTTGTACATCTTGTTCAATTCTTCCGTTGCTTTTGGCTTTACCAGGACCTCCAGGGTTGGGATGAGGCTGGGATTCCCTCACACTTTGCATCTCAAGCCTGTGTGCTCCTGTTCACCCTGAGGCCTCCTGTCTTTTCCTCTTCCTTTCTGTCTTTGACCTTTTTGACCTGTTTATGTCTTGGTGAGAGGATCTCTAGCTGCAGGGCTGGATAGTACCAACCATGGTGAGATCTGCTCTTCATGGGGTTCCTGATACCTCAGGCACTGCAAAATAACCAGCAGCGTGGGGAGACCTGGGTGATCTCCTACTTTAAGCAGCAAAACTGCTTGCAGTTTGGGATGTGGGGTCCCTATTTCTTCCTCTGAGCATCTTCTGAGATGAAATCTCCTCTGTTTGTGTGGTGTAAGCCCTAGGGATGGCTGGAGGGGGTGGTCTGCTATGGGGTGCAGCTCCTCTGGCTTTGATGGGTGCAAGAGGTGGTTGGAACTGGGGTTCCCTGTGCTGTTATGAGGATGGGATGTCTGATATGCTCCTGTGAACCTCTTTGGGGCTGATCTCCCTTCTCATCTTCCAGTGTATCACCCATTCCCAGCTCTGCAAAAAGAGCCTGTCCATCTCACCCAGAACTTTGTGGTCATCCCACCATCCCCATGCCAAGCAGGCAAGTGTGGCACTTTATCCCTTTTAGGGTCATTTCCCAGATGTTTGAACCCAAACTGGACACCAAAGACACCTGCATTCTCTTTGCTGTGCCTCAGTTTCTTATTGCCTGTTACTAGCAATGCTGATGTTCTCCATCTCTTAGAAAGCTCTCTGCTGTTTGAGATAAGACAAATAAAGTGCAGTGACGATTTCATCTGAGATGTTTTGACTCCTGCCCCTCCAAACCCTTCCAGCACCCACACAGCAATGTCAGATCCCTATATTTGAACCATAAATTACTTTTGCACCCCACTTCTGGTGTTTCCCATCCTCTCCAGGGACTGATAACCAGCCTAAACCCTTTAGCCCCCTGGAAACAGAAACTTTCTCTCTCCTTCTCCCAACCTTTTCCCCAAGCTGGCCCCTTTCTTTGCAAACATCCCAATTATTTTATTATTATTTCATGCCCATGAGGTAAAGATTTTTTCTTCCCCCCTCTCCTCCCTTTCTCCCCCCTCTTTTCTCCCACATTCCTGCCGAAATCATGCGGGGTGGCATCCCCCATCCCAACCTCCCCTCCACCGCCCCGCTTCCAGCTGCCAGCCCACGGAGAAGTAGTTGGAGGTGGAGGGGGGGGATGCCTGGAGCGGCCCCTCCTCCTGCCTCATAACTTCTTCTTCTTCCAAGCGTGCAGGGAGTTTCACTGCAGCCTGGCTGACACGAACACACATTTCTGGGACTGTAGGAACCTCTCACCCATGGGGAGAAGCCAACGTGGGGCAGCTTTGCCCAGGTAAGCAGCACTGTAGCTGGCTGTCCATCTGTCTGTCTGTCCAGATATTGGATTTTTTTATGCTCTGTTGTGGTTTTTTCCACTCTCTCCATTCTTGGGTTGCAGTTAAATGATCCATGGTGTGAAAGGTGTCAGAGTGGGCTGGGGGTGATGGGGAGCTTGAGGAGGTGGCAGCTCCTGTGGCTTTGAATTGCCTCCCAGCTTCTCCAGGCATTGCACAAACAAACTCCTTGATGGTCTCTCAGAAGTGCCTGAGGTGCCCAAATCCTGTTTGAAACCTGAATTTTGGGGTGAATTTGCACTTCCTGTGATGGGATGTAGCTCAGGGGCATCAGCTGGTCTCAGAGGCAGGCAGAGGTTGTGAAGAAGTGCTGTTGCTTGCAGCACATGGTGGGTTGTTTTGGGGTTTTTTTTGAGGCTTTCTGAGAGGAAATGAGTTCCTGTTGCCTCTTCTGGTGCAACCAGGAGGTCCCAGCATTGCAGTGGGCAGAATTTGGCCCTGGTAAACTTCCCACCAGTGGAATAAGGAGCTATATTTTCCTTCTAACCTTGTTCAGTTGGATTGTGTGAGATGGATGCTGGTAAAATAGCGAGTGCTGAAAGCAGGTCCTGGATCAAAGCTATAACAATGGTGGAGATACCCCTGGGACTGGTTATAGACTCACAGACTGGTTTGGGTTGGAAGGGACCTTAAAGCTCATCCAGTTCCAACCCCCCTGCCATCAGCAGGGACACCTTATGACTTCAGACAAAATGAATATTTCAGTGGGCTATGGGAGAAGCAGCAGAAAGGGTTGGTCTGAGAGTGTTTCTGGCTGGGGAAGTCAGATGATTTCAAGGGGAGAAGTTACTTCAGGGTGAGATTCTGCTTTCCTACAGCTGGGCCAGGCTGGTTCTGCAAAGGTTGTAGCATTGCCATGAAGGCAGTGACCACTCAAGTGTAAACCATGTGAATCCAGCTCTTGAGTTGTGGATCTGCTCCTTTCCTGACCCAGCAACAAATGAAACAACCCAGGTTTTTCTGCTTCAGTAGCACCAGAGGTTACGGTGACTGAGAACCTTCATTATCCATCCACCCCATTCCCACCTCCCCCTGGAGATACTGAAATGATGTCTCTGAGCAGCACTGATTAACAATTTTGTTTGGCTGCTATCCATTGTAGGTCCAAAATAATGTAATTTCTGCTTGCAATCAAGAATTTTTCTTAAAAAAAGCAAAAAAAAAGGCCTTTCTTCCATGGAGAGAAGAAAATTAGCCACCAGGCAGATGATTCCTGGGGTGTCTGAAAACTTTTTGAGGCTCTAAAAAAGAGGTTGGTTTGTAGAAAGGAGTCTCCAGAAATTGCTCTGTGCATCGTGTTATTGCACATGTCAGGAGGAGCAGAACGGGGATGGATGTTTGGGGTCTTCTGCAAAGTGGACCCTTCTGCAGACATCTCTTCTCCAGATCCCCAAGGAGCATCAGGTCACATTGTGCATGGGGAGATGTGTTGGGTCAGGAGGTGCTTGGGGTTGTTTGAAGGCACATGAATATGGAGACATGTCCTCACTTGCAGGTCCTGGCCCTGTCCTCAGCCTGGCTGAGGGTGTGATGTTTATCCAGTGCAGGACTGGGAATGGTTGGGGTGATATTTCCTCTCCAGAAGCTGTTTGAATATCAGCTACTCAGGGGTTTCTCACTGGAGCAGCTCTGTCAGCTCTCCCTGGTCTTAAATATTGGTGCAGTCGGGTTTGCAGATGAAAGAGGGTTTATGTGCTGGAAAGTTTGTCTGGTTTTTCCACCTTGCTTTCCCGAGCGTGGCTTGTCTCATGTTTCAGCTGTTCTGAGATCTTCCTGCCCAAATAGTGCCTCCCCACCAGATTGATTCCTCTGTCCCTGCTCATTCCAGATCACAGACAAGGCACAGAGGAGAAATGCAGCAGGACAATCTCTGATTCCCTTGTCTGGCCATGTGGACCCTGCTCCAGGCAACAGTGCAGGCATGATCATAGAATCCTAGAGTTGTAGAGTGGCTTGAACTGGAAAGGACCTTAAAGCTCATCCAGTTCCACCCACCCTGCCAGCAGCAGGGACACCTTCCACTAGACCAGGTTGCTCAAAGCCTCATCCAACCTGGCCTTCAACACTTCCAGGGAGGAGCAGCCACAGCTTCTCTGGCCAACCTGGGATACTGTCTGTCACCCTCTGGGTGAAAAATTTCCTCCTGATATCCAACCTAAATCTCCCCTCTCTTAGTTTAAAACCATTTCCCCTTGTCCTGTCACTATCTGCCCAGGTAAAAAGTCCCTATGATGTCCCATTCTCTATAGGAAAAGTCACCCTGTCACCACCCAAGGCTTTGCATCCACGGTAGGGAGCAGACCTGGAACCATGGCTGGAGGGAGCCAGAGCAAAGAGATAATTTGAGGACTTTTCAGGTCTGTGCTTTGGAAAAGGACTTCCCCTGGGGAGGTCATTTCATAGCTGGCAGGGAGCAGGACTGTGTAATTGGGAAAGCCCATCAGAGGAGCGGGGGAAGGACGGGTGGGTGTAGCTGCAGGGTCCCACTGTTGGGTGGGATGAGTGATGTTTCCAGCTTGCTGCAGCACCTGGGAGGTGGTGCGGGTGGTGGTGAAGGGTGGGTGATGTGTTCATCTCAGGCTTCACCTTTGAGTGGAAGAAAGGCAATTTATTGTAGGAAAATCAAGGAAATTGAAGGAAATTCATGTAAAAATTGAGAGATTTGGGTCCCTGTTGGCTGGCTGCTGAGGGCTCCAGTTTGGGGACTGGGTGCTCTTGCCCTGCTTCAGGGAAGATGTTCTTGTGCTGTCTGGCTCAGACTCTCCAATTCTCTGTCCATAAATCATCTTTCCCCTGTGTCTTGAGGGAGCACAGATTCCTCAGTGACTTCTGGGTGAGAGTGAGGAACAGAAACAAACATCCAGAATGGGTTTAGCTGCATCTACAGGAGCTACAGTGGGAACATCTTGCACTGCCCCAGAGAAGGGAGTGGTGCAAGTGGGTGAGAGTCACCAAGACACCCTGGTGGCAGGGGCCACGTTATGACTTTGTGCCATGGATGAGTGCTTTCTGGGAAGGTTTCACTGCTGCCACGGCCTGGTCAGAGAATTACAGAATCCCAGGATTGCCTGGATAGGAAAAGACCTTTAAGATGATTGAGTCCAACCATGAACCCAACACTGACAAGTCCCCAATAACCCATGTCCCTCAGCACTGTGTCTACACGACTCTTCAATCCCTCCAGGGATGGGGACTCCACCACTGCCCTGGGCAACCCCTTCCAATGCCTCAGAACCCTTTCAGCAAAGAAATTCTTCCTCACATCCCATCTCAACTGCCCTTGGTGCAACTGGAGCCCATTTCCTCTTGTCCTGTCCCTTGGTCCTTGGTTGAACAGACCCACCCCCACCTCTCTCCACCCTCCTTGCAGGGAGTTGTAGATCCCTCTTGTTTGTAGGACTTGCCCATCAACCTACCCCTCAGCACCTCATCAACTGATTTTATTTGTACAGTGGGTCCATAAAACCTCTCTAGATGGACACAGGGAGCCAGTTATCTCTTTCTTAACCATTCACACCAGTTTATGGTGGGCATAAAATATGATTGCAACAGACAGCAAGATTGTAGAGAGGTAAAAACAAAAAGGCATATAGTAAAATGGCAAATCATGCCAGTGTTGTCTGTTTAGGGAGATGTCTGTCTGTCACAACACACTTGCTTCAGTGTCTCAGCAGCTCAGCCAGTGCTGCACATAAGACCTGGGAGACAAAAATAGTCCGAATCAAGATGTCTATCTGGTTGCATCATCTCAGCAGCATGAAAATGGCAGGGGGAAATATGGGATGGTGCATTTGGGAAGGGTTTAACTTGTTAAATGGAAACTGAAGCTGAGGTTTATGGTGGCTCCATGCCTTTCAGCTGGGACTGTCAACACAAGAAGGCAGCTGGTATTTGCATCACAGTCACATCAAGAGACTATGAGGGAAATTCAGGGCCCATCCTCATCATAGGAGGCTTTGTACAAACATAACCCCTAAGGGTCATCTTTTATGATGAGCTTGTGCTACCCCATTGAGGGTGACTCCTCACCAGGGCAGGGGGTATAGGCTTAGGCTGTAGGTCCTGGAGGGGTCTCTGTGGGGTTGCATGGGGTTGGAAGAGCAGATTGACATGGTCAGGAGGTCCTAAGGTGCATGGGGCCACACAGGTCCCATGCCCAAGCTCTTCTTCCCTTGCTTACTCCTGCTGTGCTCAGCCATGGTCCTTGTTCCTGCAAGAGCACAGAGAATCAGCTGGAGGCAGTGAAATGGCATCAGCCCAGAGGCAACAGGGATCTGCTTGGAGAATTTATCCTGCCACAAAACCAAGAGGCTCCCAGGGGATGCAGCACCTCAGGCTGAGATCTTTGTTTTCTTTGTCTCAGTTCCCAGTCCCCTCAGTCGTGCTGAGGAGCACTTTGCAATGTGAATAACCTCCTGGGGAAAAAAAAAATCCAGCCTGAGTGTGAGTAACCTGAGGAATGCAGACCTGGCTGCCAGCCAAGCAGTCAATCCACTGATCAATTGACTTCCTAACCCTTCTTTTTTTTCCCCCACTCCTCCCCCCCTCCCCTTTTCCATCTATTGATCTCCTTGTCTGTAATATCCACCTGCCCACCTGGAAATATTGCATTTAACCCCATCATGTAATCCTACAGAGTAGACCTTTCACCTCTGTTATGGGAAGACAGATGAATGAGCATCATCTCCTGAGTGCTCTAGATGTAGGATGAAGAAACTGCAAAATATCCTTAAAAACTGTGATACCTATTTGGTGGGCAGGTTGTGTCTCCATGCCACACGTGGTGAGGGATTCCTCCAGTGAGAAGCAAGGTGGCTCATTTCAAAGCTGAGCCTTAAACTGGACAGAGGTGGCAGAAAGAAGTTGAAGTTGGTTTTGAGGTGTTCCCTGTTTCTGGGATTGTAGCCAATGACTCTTTGACCATCCTACTTGCCTCCCTTTTGGCTTTTTCCCTTTCAACTGTATTATTCATTTTTTTTTAAGTAGGATTCACATTGTGGTCCTTCTCAGCTGGTGCACACTCAGGTGATGCTATCAAAGGCTCAGAAGCTCAGTGAGGAGGCTGCTGGGGTTGAAGCAGAGCTATTTGTTTCATGTAGACCTCTGATGAGCAGTAATCCCCAGCAAAACTCTCCTTCAGAGTTATCCACCCCAAACCTTCACTGCACACTTGGCATTTCTTGCAAGAAGGAGAGATTTAGGGGTGGGCAGCAAACCCTCCTTAGCTGTTTGCAACAAAGCAAACAAAAAATAAATCCCCACCCAAACTGGGTCTCTTGGAGAGGAAAAAGAGACTGGTTGGAGATGATCTTCACAACCACCATCTGACTGTAACTTTCTGCTTGGAAAGGTTTTTAAGTTTAGCTAAGAAGGTATTTTTACTATTGTTAATGTGAAACCCTGATGTGTGTGGAGGTCACCATGGTGTGGAGGAAAGGAGAGGAGGGTCTAGCTTTCATTTCCAGGACTCACAAGGTATTTTTCTGCTTTTCTCCTTGGTGCTTCTAAGGTGAAATTCTCCATCCAGTGCTCTCAGATGCTGTTTGGAGAGTTTCTGCAGGAGATGGAAGATGGCAAAACAAACCCAAATTGGACATGACTGTCCAAGCTGTCCCATACCAGGAGAGGAGGTGTCATCTGCCGGTTATTTCCAGCTACTTGTCACCTTTTCATCAACCTTGCTGCCCTCTCTCCAGAGGGGAATGCCCAAAAACCCAAGTAGGTCTCTCCTCCATAAAGTTTTGCCCTTAACTGTCTGTTTCCATGAGATCTGAGCAAATCCTGACCTGTGCTTTGCTCCATGTTGTGTGACCCCAATGGAAACAGCAGCAGGAGTCATGGAGGAGGATGTTGGAACTGTGCTGGAGCCTGATGGATGGGAAGAGGATGGGGCAGAAACCTCCCCACGCTACATCTCCCACCCCAAAGAAGAGCCATAGCCAACCCCTTTGAGGACACCTATTGAGATGTTAATCCAGCTGCTTTTATGCATTACCTCCATCTCCCCACCATGTTTCCACAACACCTTTGGGGTCTAAACCTCAAGTTGGTGGGACTGGGCAGCCATCAGCCCTTGTGGGTCACTGCCTTTGAACAAGCCAGGCACGTTCAGCTGAGTGCTGAAGCGGAAAATAGACTTCCTCCAGCTCTCACTTCATCTTCTTTTATTGAGCAGCCTCACAAGATTTACCCCCCTTCTCTCCCCATCATCTCTGTTAAACATTACTATGCAGTGCAACCCTTTTAAATCAGGAAATCAATGGTATTTATTAAAAGAAAGAAAAAAAAAAAAGACCCAACAAAACACTTTCTCAAAGCTCTTTCTCCAAAAAAGGGAGGGGAGCCATTTACCCATTCTGCAACCAGCAGCAGTTTCTCATGATTGCTGACACTGCTGTTTTAAACAGGCTCCACACTGCAGTGTGTGGGTGAAAATGCTCCTTGGAAAAGGTTTCCTTGCTTTAAAATCCTTCCATTTCATGGCAGAATTGCCTGGAATTAAGAGGGAGGTCCTCCAAGAGAACAAGATGAATCAATGCACCTTCTGAAGCAGAAGGAAGCTGAAGCTCTGAGGATGTGGTGTTTGCTGGGCCTGCAAGGAGGTCTGTTGGCCACCAGAGCTGCCACCCCTTGCCTTCTACACCATCACTGCACCATCACCAGCAGCTTCTGATGTGTGGGCACCTGCATGAGGGACACTCTAACCCATGCTCTTCTAGCTTCTTCCTGGCTTCTGTCTTCTTTCTGCCATGTTTATTTTGGGCATACCTTGATCCAGGATGGTGCTGGATCAGAATTCAAGCTTTGGTCTAAAAAGCACATGTGGCCAAATGTAGTCACCTGGAGCATCAGGGGGTGGTTGTCATATGGGCAAAATCAGAGGTAGCCCCTCATAGAGAGAACTGCAACCAGAAGTCTAGAGGGGCTTGGGGTCATCGTTGCTGTGTGGGGACCATGGCACTTTCTCCACCAAATGTGCACAATGGCTGAATGCCAGGGACCCAGCGTGGCTCTTTGAGGAGCTCAGCTTCATTCCCCTCTTCTGCCCAAGCTACTAGCCCTGGGCAAGCTGTTAATGGGCAGAACTGGGCTGAGAGTTGGCCAGATGTTATGGTAATAGTGGACATGGGGAGAGGAACCATGAGGGCTATGCAAAATGCTCTCCTTGGTGCACTGAGGATGCCTGTGTCCCTCTCCTAGCTGGAATGAAGTCATTCTTGGATCCAACCTGCATTACTGTGTCATTCCAGGAGGGCTAGTGAAGGTGTAGATACAAATATGTCCTGGAGATGGAGTTTAAATTACCCAAAGTATTATCTACACAGGGTCTGGGAAGCTGTGTGGCAGCTCTGAGATTGGAAGAGGGTTTCTGGAGGATCCAATTGCCCTGGTCCCTCCTTTCAGCAACCAGAGAGAGAGTCCAGCTGCAATACTGTGCTCCATGGTGCCAGCACCATCATAAGTTTGCTGCTCTTTCCTCTCCTGAGAGGTCCATGTGGCATGGATGCAAGTGGTCCCAGGGGACAGAGGTGCCTTGGGTAAGGGAACAAGTATTGCTGAAGGGCTTGCAAGTTGCTTTTTGGGGCAACCACAAATCAGATCACTTCTTGGCAGCCTCTTCTACTAGATGTTCTGATATGAGGGATCTTGGGAACCAGAGCCACCCAGCAATGCACCCTGCCATGGCTCCTAGGAGACCCCAGTGCTAGGGTCAAGGCACATTGTGGCATCTGGCACCCAAGATCTCAGAGCAAGAGAGTTCCATGGTATGGAGAAGAAACTTGAGATGGAAACTAGCTGGGTAAGTGTCATGTTGAGACAGATGAACCAAAACCCCTCTGATTTTTCATCTAGCTGTTCATATAAGGGTTCCATGAGGTGGTAGCTTGTTTTCATGGTGTTGTAAAGTTGTTTATGAGTGCTGGGCTGAGTCAGTTGACACCATAATGGATATTTAGACCCAAAAAGAATCAGTGGATGAACAGGAAAGACAAAACACATTCATTCACCACCTAAAAGCTACCAAAATCTCTGCTGACCACAGGAGTGCTGGTTGGAACCTTGTTTGGATGCACTGATGATGGCCCAGTTGGGAAGCCCTGTCTTCTTGTTTTGGTATCAGTTATTGATATTTGTAAGAATTTAGGAAAATCCCATTTTTTTCCTTTCCTAGTCATGTGGACAACACTTCACTAATGAGAAGGATCTTCCAGAACATGGAAAATCCTAGATGAAAATGGCCCCAAAGGGATGTGAATACCCACAGGTAGGGAATGACATGAAATGGGTGAGCATGGCCATGCCCAGCTCACACCAGCTGAAGGACCTGAGTGTGTTCAACTGGAGTTAGTGCTCCTGATCCACATAATTAATTCTGAACACTTTGGACTGTGTTAGTGTAATCCTGGTTTAGCCTGAGAGGTGTCCAAGGGGCTTTCAAAAAGACCAAGGATAATCCCAGCCCCTTTAGACTTAATTTGAGCTCTGGCTCTTGGTACCATTTAGCACCTCTGGTTATAAAATGAACATCTCCTCCCTATGGATCAGCCCCTCTGGCTGCTCCTGGAGAGTCCCATGTGTTTCAGGACCGTGCCTCCAGCTACCAACGAATCAATACATTCATATTTCTTTACAAAAACAGCTTAAAATTGGTATTCAAGGGATTTAGAGAGAAATCAATTACCATAAAAATCTATTAACTCTGTTAAAAAAGAAACTGTAAACTTTGCCCGCCCCGAGGCTTATTTCAGTCAAGTGAGGAGCAACCCGTGTTTGACCAGATTTCACCTCCCATGCAAACCTACCATTTTCCTTGAGATTTGAAAAGATCTTTAGGACAGGGAGCTGCTTGAGAGAGTCCAGCACAGAGCCACCAAGATGATGAAGGGAGTGGAGCATCTCCCTGATGAGGAAAGGCTGAGGGAGCTGGGGCTCTTTAGCTTGGAGAAGAGGAGGCTGAGGGGTGACCTCATTAATGTTTATAAACATTTGAAGGGTGAGTGTCAGGAGGATGGGGCCAGGCTCTTCTCAGTGGTGTCCAATGATAGGACAAGGGGCAATGGGTGTGAGCTGGAACACAGGAGGTTCTGCTTGGATTTGAGGAGGAACTTCTTTACTGTGAGGGTAACAGAGCCCTGGGACAGGCTGCCCAGGGAGGGTGTGGAGTCTCCTTCTCTGGAGACATTCAAGACCCACCTGGACACCTTCCTGTGTGATCTCATCTGGGTGTTCCTGCTCCAGCAGGGGGATTGGACTGGATGAGCTTTTGAGGTCCCTTCCAATCCCTGACAGCCTGTGATTCTGTGATTCTGTGATCTTTAACTCCCCTACAGCAAATGGTGCCTCATCACAGGAGAGGAGCTGCAGAAATTCCCTGACCAGGCTTTTCCATGTGAGCATTTCAAAGCTGAAGGAGAGAACTGACATTCCTCCAGCAGAGAATTATGAACACATTGGCTTGCAAAATGGACAGACCTTCTAATTGACACCAGCTATTGCATCTTCATCCTGTCTCTTGAGTTTTTCTTACATTGGTGACAATATGTTGCTTTTGGATGACCTTTTAGGGCAATGGTTAGAATCATAGAATCACAGAATTGTTTGGTTGGAAAAGACCTTTGAGATCACTGAGTCCAACCCTACCTGTCTATATAGGGATATACTAAACTGTATCCCTAAGCACCTCACTGACACGTCTTTTAAATCCCTCCAGGGATGGGGACTCCACCACTGCCCTGAGCAACCCCTTCCAATGCCTCAGAACCCTTTCAGCAAAGAAATTCTTCCTCACATCCAACCTCAACTGCCCTTGGTGCAACTTGAGGCCATTTCTTCTCATCCTTGTATGAAAACCTTTGAGACCTGCTTTCCTCTGTCAGATTTGGCTGAAATGGTCAAGTTTTCGTGAGGCAGAAGGTCTGTCTGCTTGTGTGATCTGTATGGTGGGTGTTGGGATGTGGATCTGCATGGATCTCCTGGGAAGGCTGTACATGCCCAGACACAGCTCTGTAAGGTAGTTTTTGTGTCTATATGCAATAGGGATCGATATTTGGTGGATGGAGTTAGCAACATCTGCCACGGGTGATGCTGGAGCAGGAAATGTGTGTGATCCAGCTGAAGACACAGGCAAGTGGGAAGCAGGCAGAGGCTGGATGAGACTGCAAATCCACTGGGTCTCATGCCTTTTAGACAGACCTTGCTGGCAGGGGTTATTTATTTATCCCAGAATTTGTTGGGGGGGAAAAAAGAAAGGAAGAAGAATTTATTGCAAACATCTACACAGGAAGAATAAATAGAGGAGGAAAGCCCAGCCTCTTGCACTACTGCAAATATGTAAGACCTGATTTTTTTTCCTCTCTTACCCTCTTGCATCTTGCCAGGCTTCTCCAAGCTCTGTCATCTGATCCAGGTGAGGTAAAGGAAGAACTTGGTCCACCAACTTTATGGGGTTTGGAAGCAATTTGTTCAAGGAACTGTAAAACCCAAAGAAGTTGCCCCTATAAATTATTTACCAGGGGTCATAAAAGATCAAGGAAATCACTGGAATTCCTTGTAAAACTCCAAAGTTTATGAGGTCATTTCCCTGCCCCTACCAGGTTTCTCTGTAGTGGTTTTAGGAGGTCTTTGACAAGGGCTGATGGCAACCAGTGTCTGCAAAGATCAGCTAAGACCTGCTGGGTTAAAGTTTGCTGATATGTAATGTATAAAATGAGCATCGTGGTGGCATCTAAGTGAACTGGTGACTCTAAGTCTACTGAGCTGCCCTGAGTTGGGCAATGATGGTAGAGGAATGGAAGTCCTTGTTACCCAAAATACATCCTGAAAGTTGGAGCACATAGAAGGAGCAAATCCAGGTGTGATCTTGGCCCACTGGTGGGCTATGGATGGAGAGAGGTGTTGGAACAACTGTCTGGAAACTGCAGAGCAGCTCTTCACCCTGATATCCATAGAATCATAGAATCACAGACTGGGTTGGGTTGGAAGGGACCTTAAAGATCATCCAGTCCCAACCCCCCTGCCAGCAGCAGGGACACCTTCCACTAGACCAGGTTGCTCAAAGACTCATCCAACCTGGCCGAGAACACTTCCAGGGAGGAGCAGCCACAGCTTCTCTGGCCAACCTGTCCCACACTGTCTTTTCTCACCTGGTATTTCATACCCAGGTGAACCCTTAAATGCAGTGGAATTTTGGAAAGAATCAGGAATGGCAAAAACAAGAGAGAAAACAACTCATTTTCCTTTCAAAGCCAGAGAATAGCACCCTTGAATTTGGGACCATCTAGATGTGCTGCAGTCATCCATCAAGGACCCAGGCTGGCAGGAGTTGGGTGGATTTTCACATGGAGTGAGCATTTGCAGCTCACTACTAGAAGGCAGAGCACAGCTTTAACTAATATTTTCAGAACATATATAATAAAAACTAGAAATATTCAATATATTCAAAAATTCAACGTGTAAAAAGTTCAAGGTGCCTGCACATCTGCACCTCTGAATAAATGTCCACCAGGAAACTTGTTCAGCTGGTGGCATCCAGATGATGAAACCCTTTTGAATCCTTTTCCTCACCTGTGCAATGTGAGTTCAAGGTGTGAGTGTTCTGAGCTGGAGCCTTTCTCCACCCACAAGGTCTTTGTGTTTTGTGAACATTTACTCACTTGAAGGCCTGGAGCTCACCATGCTTTTTCTTTGCCTCTGCAGAGTCTTCTGAGATTTATTCCTTATATGACTCTTTTCCTATTGCTATGTGCATTTTTTACTGTGTTTGTTCTCTGCTGAAACATTAAATAATATCAAAGCTGGAAAAAAAAATAGAATCACATATTAAATTTTTATCTGCAAAAAACTTCTTTTTTGTTGCTTAGGCCTTTTTTCTTTAATTTCCTGCATATATATGAGCTTGGTTGACAAATGCTGGAGCAGCTCTGCTGTGAGGACAGGCTGAGAGAGTTGGGGCTGTTCAGCCTGGAGAAGAGAAGGCTCCGGGGAGACCTTCCAGTGGCCTCCCAGTACCTGAAGGGGCTCCAGGAAGGGTGGGGAGGGACTTTGGACAAGGGCAGGGAGTGACAGAACAAGAGGAAATGGCTTTAAGCTGAAAGAGGGTCGGTTTAGATGAGATATTAGGAAGAAATTCTTCACTGTGAGGGTGGTCAGACACTGGAAGAGGTTGCCCAGAGAAGCTGTGGCTGCTCCTCCCTGGAAGTGTTCTCGGCCAGGTTGGATGAGGCTTTGCGCAACCTGGTCTAGTGGAAGGTGTCCCTGCTGCTGGCAGGGGGGTTGGGACTGGATGAGCTTTAAGGTCCCTTCCAGCCCAAACCATTCTATGATTCTGTGATCCAGAGACACTTTCTTTTTCTGTCCTTTGTCCCTTGTTGGCTCCATATCCCCCTCAAGGTATCACCATGGCAGTGTGTACCCCTGCCCCGTGTGTCAGTGCTCTGGCCAAAGAAGCCAACACTCTGGAGTAGACTTGCTGTAGGATGATGTTGTCACATGCCATGTGTTAGAGGGACTCGGTCTTTTAGAATAAACCAGTATTTCCTTGGAATTACAAAGAGGAATGGAGATTTTTCTTTGCATTTTAAGCTTTTTTCAATTATTTTTTTTCCATGTGTTTTGGGCTCAGTCTATCCCAAGGGTTCAAGTAGCAAGGACATTTCATCCTTAATTTAGGGCAGGAATGAAGAGGATGAGGTGGGAAAGGATGAAATGTCTCATTTGGAAAGGTAGGAGGTGTGATTTATCTTGAGTCCAACATCAAGCCTCATGTCTGAATGTGGAAGCTACTTACAAGCCTATTCTGCAGGTAATGAGTTTGGAGCTTGTTAATTTACTGCCTGTCTTCTCTTAATTAGGTGGGGTAGATTGGTGACTGCCAAAGGCAATGAGAGCCATGAACACTGGTGGCCTCCAGGGATGGTGTGTGTGCTAGAGGACCTCAACACCAGGCAGGACCTCATGGGATGACACATAGAAGTGGACGTGCTAACAGATGCAGGATCCTTTAACCCTTGGTACAGCACCAGGGATCCATGAGGGACTTTGAAAGTTTTGGAGCATTTTGGAGAATCTTCTTCTGTCTCAATGTGGCAGCTGGTATTTTTGGGGGCAGGATTGGGTGAGCTGGTCACAGTGCCATTCACAGAAACTGGCAAGCCTTCTCCATATAGACCAGTAAGACCAGTAGGACAGGCTCCAGTGCCAGCTGTTGTGATGGACATATGCTCTCGAAGGATCTACATGAGCTCTCTCAGTGCACATTGTATTGCATTTCTGGTGTTATTTTAGATATGGAAATTCTCAGAAGAGTGTGTTGTAAAGAGAGGGACTTGGGGATGTTGACTGACAGCCAGATGAACATGAGCCAGCAGAGTGCACAGGTGGCCAAGCAGGCCAAGGGCATTCTGGCCTGGATCAGCACTAGTGTGGCCAGTAGGAGCAGGGCAGTGCTGGTCCCCCTGCACTGGGCACTGGTGAGGCTGCAGCTGGAGTGCTGTGTTCAGTGTTGGGCCCCTGAGTCCAAGAAGGACCTGGAGGTGCTGGAGCGTGTCCAGAGAAGGGAACGGAGCTGGGGAAGGGTCTGGAGCACAAGTGTGCTGAGTTCCCGGCTGAGGGAACTGGGGGTGCTGAGCCTGGAGCAAAGGAAGCTGAGGGGAGACCTTCTGGCTCTGTCCAAGTCCCTTGGAGGAGGGTGGAGAGAGGTGGGGGTGGGTCTGTTCAACCAAGGAGCAAGGGACAGGACAAGAGGAAATGGGCTCCAGTTGTGGCCAGGGCAGTTGAGATGGGATGTGAGGAAGAATTTCTTTGCTGAAAGGGTTCTGAGGCATTGGAAGGGGTTGCCCAGGGCAGTGGTGGAGTCCCCATCCCTGGAGGGATTGAAGAGTCGTGTAGACACAGTGCTGAGGGACATGGGTTAATCATGGTTTAGGGGACTGGTCAGTGTTGGGTTCATGGTTGGACTCAATGAGCTTAAAGGTCTTTTCCAGTTGAGGCAATTCTCTGATTCTGTATTTGCAAGCTAAATTATCTTCACTTGGATGGTATTTTGGGCAGGAGGAAGTGTAGAGGTGTGAATGATGGGAGGAAGAGGAGAAGAGAGGGTTGGAAGGAGGCACTTTTTGAAGAACATTGAAATAAGAGTCTCTGCAGGAACATTTCTGGAGCAACATATGTTTACAATAATATTAACCCAGAGCTCAGAAATTTAATCAATGGTTTTGCTGTCTTCCTGCTCCATGAGGGGTTTGTTGTAGTCCAGGACAGACCCTGCCCTACGGAGCAGGGGGTTAAAAGGGATTGGAAAAGGGGGTACTGCCAGGCTGACATTGAAAGAAGGGTGCTGGGATCTGAGGGGTGATAGGGTGATCTTGCCAAAACTCGTAACAGAACCCTTACAAAAGAGGTGACAGTAAAACTGAGTTTTCTTGGGTCTCAGCTCTGCACTTCTCCTCCATTACTTGATTTTCTAGAAGGTTGTTTGCTCCTGTTGTTAAAAAACCTGCATTTACTTGGGTTGGTTTTGTTTTTTGGGGGTTTGGGGTGGGGATTTTGTGGTTTTGTGGGGGTTTTTTTTGCAGGGGAGGGGTTGTGTTATTGCTGTGAAACCATCTCCCCAGCAACTAATGGCAGCACCAAACAGGCTTTGAGAGGAGTTATGAAGGAAAGTCACAGCACAGGTTAATCTCTGCACAGCAGATATCTTGATGACATCCAAGTACACCCAGAATTAGGAGAAGAGAGAGGGAAAAGAAGAAACAGAAAACACAATAGAGGAACTTAAGTCTTGAGGGTCTCAGAGATGGCTGTAGCTACATGATGGGCAAGGTGACCACAGCCCTGGTGCCCCTGCAGCCTGGATGAATACCAGGTTGCTCCAGTCACTTGTTCTTCATCTTGTTTTGAGGGATTTATTTAGGTGGGGTTATTCCAAGCTGTGCACACAACTCAGCCTTGTGTTCCAAAAAGGATCCAGGCTATAATCTAATGTGATTTTGAGGTTGCACGTTGTTAACTGGAAGGAACAATTCAGCCCTGATAAAGAGCTAGGCTGGATGAAGTAATTGAGCTCATCTTTTCCCCACATCTGTAATTTCCACCCTGGGAGTAGTCTGTGTCTCCCTGTGGAATCTGCTCAGCTGAGATGAGCAGGTGAGGCTCAGAACAGAAGAACAATTTTTTCTTATTACCCATTAAAAAAGAATAAAATTCCTTCTGGCAACATCACTTCTGCTGCAGTTGTTGCTTTGCTTTTCCTATAGTAATTCTGGGGAGTCATTAAACCATCTAGAGGCAGTAACCAGAGCTTTCAGCCCCCTTTGGCTTCTCCACAATGGCGGACTGGATCTCCAAGGGCAGCAAGTGCAAGGCAGTTAATCCTGGATTTAGGAACCTGAAGGTTAGTCACAAAACAGGCAAATAAAGGCTTGAGGGCAGGTCTGTCTGGAGTGGTCTTCTAGTGACCTCTCCTCCCTGTGTAATTGAGGCAGCAGGTGCTTCCCTCTTTCATCCCACCACTAATTTTCACATTGAAGCTTAATTGCCTAAGGGTGTTGTTGGCTGAAGAAGGGTCCTGTTAGGGAAGGGTGCTGGGTGAGCAAAGCAGAGCTCTTCCCTGTAGCCAACATCAGTGAAGAGATGAAGGAATCAGTGGATTTATGGACTTTAATGCCAATTGCCTAAGCCAAGATGAACCTTTGTAGCTGGAGAAAAGCTTCCCTCACCACTGTAGGTAGGTGGAAGCATTACCCTCAGATGACATGTGTTAAAACCTCTTTTCTCCTGCAGATGAATGACTCTCCAGGCTGTGTGCTGACTCCAGGAACAAGGAAGGAGCTTCTTCCCAAGGAATAGGAAAATGTATGCTCAGATCCTTGCCTTGGTGGTGGCTGTGGTGCAGTACAGAGCTGTGGCCATTCATGAAGGTATGTGAGAAGTGGGCTACCATGAATGCAGCAGCTGGGGGTGATGCTGAGACACATCAGGGAGAAAAGGACCTTTTCCAAGCAGCTGTTTCTGCTCATGTCATGGATACACACACAGATGATGTCATGGTGGAGCTGCAGTGCTGATGCCTTTAACTTCTGCATAAGGTCCTTTTAGGTTGGGATCATCTGGCTAACAGAGCATCTCAGCTGGCCCCAAAAAGCAGGCAGGACCTGACTTGCTGCAGTAGGGTTTATGGGGAAGTCAGGGCTCTGCTCAGTATCCTACCTCTAATACTGTTCCACCTCAGCTGCTCCGGAGAAAGGTGGGGAGAAAGGGAAAACGTGTCCCCTCCTGATCCCTCTTCTGATCTCTAAGAATTGTTACAAGCCACCACACAGAGGATATGAGATAAAAGACCTCAAGAAAGCCTTGAAGCCTCCTGCTAGTGTTTAGAGAGCACAAGGGCTCATCTTCTCCCTGGTTGCCTGTGCAAGCCCACAAAGACCTTTTGGGAAGGAGGGGCCAGAGCCAAAAGTCAGGAGATAAAATGACCCCAGAGAAGAGCTTCATGGAGTTACAGCATGTCTCTAGCTTTAGGGTCCTACAGGATGGGGAGGCTCCTTATGATCATCCTACAGAGCTAATCCAGAGCTCCCAGGCCTGGGTATGAGCCAGTGAGTCCTCCCTTTTCAATTTTGTTCTGCAGCAACAACCCCCCAGGCTCTGAAAGTGTAAATTCACCCGGAGTAAATTCATTAAATCCAAAAAAGGGTTAATGGAAGCTTTGGCATCAGCTACAAAATTAACTTGATTAAGTTCCTGTCCGTCAATTAAGCCAACATTCTTGACTATAATGCTATTTAATTCAGAGCTGGGAACAGTGCAATAAATCAACATTTACAGATGTCTCTGGTGAACCTGTGATTGATGAAACGTGGTAATTTATTTTTTTTTTAGGTGCATGGAAAATTTCAAATAAAATCATATCCCCCTGTGATTAATATAGCTGTCTGTGTTGGTATTTTCTCCAGAAGGTCCCAATCCAAATATTCTTAACATCAGATGTTTCCAATGACAGCTTCAGGTACTTGATCCAAGCAGAAAACACTCTTGGGTTTCATTGCCAAGCTGGGCCCCTCTGAAAAGGTGCTGAGGTCCTGGTTCAGCATGGCACAGAATGGGCTCTGGTTTCCCTTTATGGAGAAAGGCACCATCCTGCCCTTTTCAATCCCATGGAGCTCTTGCTTGTTTTCTTTCTCCTCATTATCCCTGGATGTAAATGAGCAGGAGTGTTGTGCAGGGTGAGCAAGATTCCCAGGGGCCAAGCACAGAGGGAGGAGGTTCTCTGGGGATTTGGAAGGTGGAAAGGTGGGAAGGTATCAGGTCCTTCTGATACCAATGGCATTTTCCAGATCATGGCCACAAATGCAGGTCTCCCAGGAAAAGTTATCTGCACTGCCTTGAGTAGCTCTGAGAGGTGGGAGATTTTGAGAGGGCTGGGGTTGGTCTTCTCCATCCTGTTGAATCTTAGTTGGGATTTTCTTGTGGTCATACAGGTTGTTGTTACTCTAGGAAGCTGTTGAATGATTTCCACCAGTTCTGAGGTGAAAGCCAAGGACTGGCATTGCATTCCCTCCAAGTCCTTCTCAGGGAACAGGAACATCAAGGTCAAAGCTAGGGAAAAGGGGTAGATCCAAAAGAGAAGCAGCAGCTGGGAAAAGAGCTTGTGGTGATCTGCTGTTAGCTGACTTGAAGACACTCCTAACATCTCAGCTGCAAAGCACTTATGGAGGATTGAGAAGGGAGATCTCAACAGAGAGCTCTAGGAAGGAAAATTGAAATAATTGTCTCCAATTTTTGTCAAGGGAAAGTACTTTGTATTCCCAGCTGGGTACAAGTAAAATCAAAAAGCAGCCAGTTGTTATCTTTCTGCAGTAAATAGAAATGTTAAGTCATGAAGAGCTCAGTGTCAGGAGGTACAAAGAAAGATGAAGAAACCAAAAGCCTTGGGTAACAAAGATGTTTGGGCTGCCATCCATCCACAGCTGGCAAATGATCCTCTGTCCTGCTGGGTGGTCAAAGAGGATTGATCAGGGACACAGCAATGAAGGAAAGCACAAAACCTGCATCTTTCCAAGCCCTTTAGGGAGCCTGCTTAGAGAAATGGGGTGAAAGTCAGGGAAATTGAAGAGGTTCAGCTAAAACAAGCTGTCTATTTGCAGCAGAAGCATGAGAAACCCATCTAGCACATTTCCCCAGCAAACTAGAACGAATGTTGCAGCCTGGTTGAGTGTGAGTTGGGTCTCCAGACCTGCAGCTGAAAGTCAAGGCAGTGACTGAGTAAAGTCCAAAGCAGCAGTGGCACAAGATGAAAAAAAAATGTGAATGTGAGGAATTTTGAGCCCAGTCCTTGTGAGCAAAGGAAAAAACCTTCCTCCAGCATGGTCTGCTTTTTATCAGCCCTACAGTAATAACTTGGCATCTATCTGCAAGGGAGAGAAACACTAAAGAAAATACAAGTTTTAAATATCCCTTATAGAACCTTCATTAATTTAAGCATCCCTAAAAGTCATCAGATTTCTGTCCATGAAATGTATTTATTGGATGCCTAAGGAAAATCAGATTAAATTGAGCCTGAGTGCTATAAAGGGAAATATGATTGATGCTAATTCAACAGATTTCCCTCTACACCTGTCCCTTCCCTGTTAGCTGTCAGCAGATAGCTCTGGCTTGGACAGAGAGAACGTTCAAATGGTTCAGTCTTTGCATAAGATGCTTCTCATGCTCAAGGGTGTTGGCAGCTGGGCAAGAGCTGCCAGCAAGTCTGGGAAAGACACTTTATAAGGGCAGTTAATGGCAGAACAAGGGGAAATGGCTTTAAGATGGAAAAGGGGAGGTTTAGGTGAGATATTAGGAAGAAATTCTTTGGTGTGAGGGTGGTGAGACCCTGGCCCAGGTTGCCCAGAGAAGCTGTGGCTGCTCCTCCCTGGAAGTGTTCTCGGCCAGGTTGGATGAGGCTTTGAGCAACCTGGTCTAGTGGAAGGTGTCCCTGCTGATGGCAGGGGGGTTGGAACTGGATGATCTTTAAGGTCCCTTCCAACCCAAACCATTCTGTGATTCTAAGAGGGAACAGTTGTAGAGCTGAGTACATGGAGTATCCCAAGTTCTCTCCATGGGAGACTGAAAGACTTGGTTGTTTTAGGGCTGGCAAATTAAGCACGGCCAGGTGGCCCCATGGGTGTCTCATGTTGGCTCTGGAGACCCTGATGCAAGAAGTCCAGGATGGCTGGTGGGGTGGCAGAGCTGCATCATTCACCAATCTCAGTTGTGCATGGCTGGGGTGTTGGTGTCTGCCTCTGCACAGATGAAACTCCCTGGTGTCCCCTTGCTTCCAGCAGGTCCTACAGACCTGCATGCCTTGATGGATCTGCATCTCAGCTTCAGATGAGAAACTTCCCTGGATAACAGCAAAATGGGGAATTAGGAAGAAATCATAGAGAAAGAAGCAGCCTGTTCCTCTGGGAATCCCATGATTACCTGCTTCATTGGACCTGAGCATGATCTCTTTTCTTTATCTGTAATATCTTGGGGGTCCACATGACTCAGAGGGGTTTATCTCCTGGCTGGTTCATTGCCTAGTGTGGGATGAACCTTCCTGCCCTTCTTTTCCCTCAGCATGCAGGACAGCAGAGATGGCTGATGTTTTGTTCCTCGTGGGGCAGTCACAGGGTGCAGGGAAGGAAAGTTCCCAGCTGGTCAAGGACTTCATCAGCACCATAGCCCTTTCCTTTGAAAACATGGTGATGGGCAAAAGAGGCATCCAGCTGGCAGTGGCACTCTACGGGGAGAAACCAAGGTGGGTCTGTTCATCATCCATCACCAGTACTTGGGTTTCTATAGCCCTATGGCTCTAGATGGACACCCATGTTCTTAAAGAGTTCTTGCTGCTCAGTTGAACTGTTGCCAGAGCAGAGCAAGAGTTCAACCACCAGCAGTGTCACCAGAATCTAGAGATGCTCAGCCATGGGGAATTCTTTCAGGACAGGGAGGCTGGCATTTAATACAGACACAAGAAATTCCCCACCATCCAGTTTTAGATAGTGTTTTATGGTCACAGGGCTCTGGAATCTCTTGACCACTGTGAAGAGGAGTCTTGCCTACACATGGTTTATGTGTGAGCAGCTAAATGTCAACATTATTGCTGGTTATTACTATAATCAATGCATCCTTGATGTAACAACAGTGTTTTCCTCCTCCTTACTCACCCATATTCCCCCATTTCTCATTCCCAGGATGAGTATTGAGCTCATGGATTATGTGACCATGGAAGAAATGCTGGTGGCAATTCAAGATCTCTCCTTCAAAGGTGACAGCTTAAAAACAGGGTCAGCCTTGACGTTTGCAGCTCAGGCCATGTCTCGCTTGGACACGCTGCGAGAGGAGGCAGCAAAGGTCAGTGGCCTTCTGTGATGACTTTCCTGGTGTCATCCTCAGTAGGGATCAGACCTCTAACTTCTTTACCTGAAGGCATGAATGAGCCATTTGGGTTTTATTTATCCCATCTGATTTTTACCTTGGAGTTGAGGTGCTACATTGAGGAGCTCATTCAGCTTCAGGTCACTATATTGGTGACAGAAGGAGGCAGATATCTCCAGATTTTCAAAGGACTGACTCATTTTAAATTGCTCATGTTTCCCCAAGGATTTCAGAGGGATCCCATGTTCTAGTCTTAAATGCCTGCACCTGAGTACCCAACTGTGGGGCACTTACTGCATAAGCTAATTGAGCAGGCTCAGGACATGATAAGGACAAGTTGTGGTCTTGGTGCATGTAGCTGTTGCTAATAGTCTGCATCCATCCACTCTGGTTCCAGAGGTTGTCCATACAGTTCACATCTTTCTTGAAAAGCAGACATGTTGCAGTGTCTTTACCTTTCAGACATCAGTTCTGGGTCATTGGGTTTTTTCAGATAACTTTTTAAAATGACTTTGTTCATAATTTCTAAAGGGCTCTGAGGATGCCAGAGAGAAGGTGCTGCACTCTGGTTTGCTCTGCAGGCTGCATGAAGCAGTTCACTCCACTCTGTTCTGGTGTTAGTCTTGAAATCGAGCAGGGTGGAGTGGACACACCCCATCCATCGAGTCTGAAACTATCACAGAGAGCTTTCACCTCACATGGGCTTCCCACATTTGCAGCTCAGTGATGGATCTTCTCTTTTTCTCTGAGATCCTGCATGCCAAATACAGTCTGTGTGATCCATGATGTCAGTGGGGTGGGTTCTATGTGGTCAAGAGAAAGGCAATGGAGCTGGGGAAGGGTCTGGAGCACAAGTGTGCTGAGTTCCCGGCTGAGAGAACTGGGGGTGTTGAGCCTGGAGAAAAGGAGGCTGAGGGGAGACCTTCTGGCTCTGTCCAAGTCCCTGCAAGGAGGGTGGAGAGAGGTGGGGGTGGGTCTGTTCAACCAAGGACCAAGGGACAGGACAAGAGGAAATGGGCTCCAGTTGTGCCCAGGGCAGTTGAGATGGGATGTGAGGAAGAATTTCTTTGCTGAGAGGGTTCTGAGGCATTGGAAGGGGTTGCCCAGGGCAGTGGTGGAGTCCCCATCCCTGGAGGGATTGAAGAGTCGTGTAGACACAGTGCTGAGAGACATGGGTCAGTCATAGGGGACTGGTCAGTGTTGGGTTCATGGTTGGCCTTGGTGATCTTAAAGGGCTTTTCCAATCTAGGGAATTCTGTGATTCTGTCAATGACACCTATTTTGGGCCACAGAGCACGAGGGAGAATGTGTTGATACAGGTGGGATGTGTTAACCACCTCAACTGCCTGCTTAAAGGTGTTGCAGCAGGATCTGTCTTCATTATATCATCCCACATGCCAGCCATATCTCCTGCTACATGATCTGGCATGGCACTGCCCAAAAAGCTTGAAAGATCTGGGATTGCTGAGCTATCTGTCATTTAAACCCAGGCTGTAGCTGAGTTTCTTATCCCCTGATAGCACCATCCAGGTTCCAGTGGCCAAATGTTTTGTCCAGGGTGCAGCTGAATTCTTTAAGAGCTGCTTTTGTGGACTTGTAGAGGTGAATCCTCTCTCTGGGCTGGCATTAATCTCATTCTGGACCCAGAGTTACTGGAAGGGACCTTAAAGCTCATCCAGTTCCAACCCTGCCAGCAGCAGGGACACCTTCCACTAGACCAGGTTGCTCAAAGCCTCATCCAACCTGGCCCAGAACACTTCCAGGGAGGAGCAGCCACAGCTTCTCTGGGCAACCTGGGCCAGGGTCTCACCACCCTCACAGTGAAGAATTTCTTCCTAATATCTAATCTAAACTTATTCTCATCCAGATCATAAGCACTGTCCTTTGTTCTGTCACTCCTTGGCCTTGAAAAAGGGCCCTCCCCACCCTTCCTGGAGCCCCTTCAGGTACTGGGAGGCCACTAGAAGGTCTCCCTGGAGCCTTCTCTTCTCCAGGCTGAACAGCCCCAACTCTCTCAGCCTGTCTTCACAAGAGAGATTCTCTGCTTCCTCCCCAGCTCATGCACATGAAAGCTGATTTAACGTGAGTTATCCCAGAGCTGTGGTTTATCAAAGGACCTATTTTCAATGTCCATCCCTTTAGAGAGAGGGACTTCATCCAAGATCTGACTTGGCTGTGAAAATCCTGCAACTGGCTCTGCTCTCTCCTCACATTCACAGAATCCCAGAATTGCCTTGGTTGGAAAAGACCTCTAAGCTCATCGAGTCCAACCATGAACCCAACACTGACAAGTCCCAAACTAACCCCTGTCCCTCAGCACTGTGTCTACACGACTCTTCAATCCCTCCAGGGATGGGGACTCCACCACTGCCCTGGGCAACCCCTTCCAATGCCTCAGAACCCTTTCAGCAAAGAAATTCTTCCTAATGTCCAATCCAATGTTGTGCTCTTTCATCCTCTGTGTCTTACACCAATTCTTCTAGGTAGTTGTTTTGATCACGGATGGGAAATCTGATGACTCAGTGGAAGATGAAGCCCAGGTCCTGCAGGATGGGGGTGTGACAGTGTTTGCTGTAGGTATGTATGGACATGCTAAGTTACATGGAGCATCACCAGCAAATACCATGTGTGCACCAACACACAATCTCTGCACTGTGGAAGGTTCCTGATTCATACACCCCTGTCCTCTAAAAACTGCACCCATCCCCAGGCTCAG
Source organism: Caprimulgus europaeus (assembly GCA_907165065.1). Next base: position 80,432,235 of record OU015528.1, read on the forward strand.
CCACGAGCAACTGCTGCAAGTACAGGAAGATCAAATCTGTGCTGTGTTTGGTTATTTTTTGTTGTTGTCAATAGCTGATTTATTCAGTGCAAAGCTGCAGTTTTGCATCTGTCAAAACTGCTTGTGAATTCAAGAGGAGCTCAATAAACAGTTCCATAAAAGTCAAACTGTTTTGATGTGACATTTTCAAAAGTGAAATGGTTTTACTTTTGAAGGTTTCTCTTAATGGAGTTCAGAGACCAACTTTGGCTATGTTAAAAATGTCCATCAGAATAATTCCATGGGCAAAGAAAAGTTTCAGGACCTCCCTGCCCCCAAGAGTTAAATATGGACATTTCTTACAAGTCCAATCTTTTCCTTCACCAAACATTTCAGAGAAGAAAAAGGGGATGGTGGTGGCATTTCACTACAGAACACAACCAGGTCAATTTGGGCCAATGTGAGGTGAAAATCAGGGGAGAGTTGGTTTGTTTTGGGGTTTTTTTCCTCCCCTTTAATTTAACCACAGGAAAACCCTGCAATTTTCACACAACCTCCCAAAGTCCCATCATCTGCCCATCCATCAGAAGGGCAAAAATGTTTCTGTATCCATTGGGAAGGATAAGGCCAGATCCTGCCCTGCTCCTTTTCACTCTGCATCCCAAGAGACCTTTCCACCTCTCAGCCCATTAGCAGCCAAATCCCCTGGGGCAAGCTCTAACATGCCTCTGGAGAAAACATTGACCTCTTCTCCTTGATAGCTTCATCTGCTTCACCACTGCCCATCCAACTTGAGTCTCCATTCCTGGTTTCACTCTTCACCATGGGCAGCATGACTGCAAAGCTGATGTAAAACTCAAAATGTCAGTACATTGGTCTTGCTTGCTCTTGACAGCCTTTCCCAATGCCTGGCTTGTCCCAGGGATGGTGTTTGATCTCCTTCTTTCCTCCTCTTCTAGGAATTAAAGATGCTAACAAGGATGAACTGAACAAAATAGCTTCAGAGCCCACTGCAGAGCACGTGCTTTACGTTGAAGATTTCCACCTTCTCTACAAGGTGGCCCCCAAACTCTCTCGGAGGCTCTGTTTCACTGCTTCAGAGCCACCACGACCCATCAAACAGGCTGTGCAAGGTGGGTCAGGGCTTTCCCTTTATCCTGCTTTGCACTTGCTCAAACCAGCCCCTTCCCAGTCCTTGGATGTGCCAGCCACACCATGGAGATGGACCTCCCACATCCCCTCTGTTCATCACAAGGGAGCTTCAGGGGTTGGATGACCCTAGAGAAGCAGCCAATTCATGAAGACTCTCTTGCTTGGGGGTCAGTGGTCCTGTGTATTTTGCTTGTGTCTGCATCTCCATGATTTGTCTGGTGATACCAGATCCTGAAAGTCGTGCTGCTGGTTCAAACAAAAGGAGCAGCAATGGGCTGGGGCAGCATTTCTGCCCCTTGGGGGCTTTCATCATGGATTTCTTATGGTGAACTCTTGCAACACAGCTCAGAGTCTCAGGAAGAACTCAATTCCTTGCAGAAGATGCAAAGAGCAGCCCAAGAGATTTCCAAAGAGATCTAGATATCTCCCTGAAGAGATACTGATGTTGCAGTGAATCCAGAGGTGATGGCAATGAATTTCTGCCCCTTCTCTTGGCCCACAAAATCATGAAAAGATGAGTTAAAAGCTTGGGAGAACTTCATCTGAGTCCTTAAAGGGTCTTTTTTTTTTTCCTTCTCTGTGGTTCTGTAGCACTTCAGGGCTTCCAGTGATGTTTCATGGAGAGATCAAGCTTTCTGGCAGACTCCTCTCTGGTGGTGGTAAGGAGACAGGCAGGAAGGAGCTGATGCCATATGCATTAAGCAGTTGTTCACATGGGAAATGTAGGCAGAACCAGTTTTGTTTTCCTTTCTTTCTGGCAAGGAATTTGCCAGAAGAAAACCTGATTGTGTGGCTCTGGCTTGGAGCTGCCCCTGCACTCTCAACCTGAATGCCCTCTCTACCCAAGGCTTTCATGGCATTGAGTATATTGACTCCATCCATGGACAGCTTGCATGTGTACAGCACTAGAACCATCATGATCCAAACCAAAGACCTTTCCTTTCTCTTTTTGCAGCTGAGAAGATCATTGGCCCTCAGGATTTACATGTCAGTGAGCACAGCCACAGCTCACTGCGACTCAGCTGGGTACCAGCTACAGGGAAGGTGATGGGGTACCGTGTCCACCTGCATCCCTTGATGCCTTCGGGGCAGCCACCTTCAGAGGACCAGCAGCAGGTAGAGTTGCATTTCTGTTTTCCAGAGCAGCAGTTGCAGGTCCCAGCCTTAGGAGTTAGCCCTCTGCTGAGGCTGCTCATGGTTAGGAGATGGCACCATGTCCCTCAGACATTCTGGTCTCAGCCCAATGTCTTGACATAAGTTCCTGAAGCTTCAAGTGAAGGTCTATAGATAGACCATTGGATTTGCAAGTGTGTTGATTGCTCCTGCTAATTTTGGCATTGCTGTTGTGGTGAGATGGAGTTTCTGGGAGTGATGGGGGTAGAAGGTAGGGTGGAAAAAGGATATGGCATGAACTGGCCCAAACTCCATTGGGATTGAGAAGAACAGTTCAATGGGAAGCACTCCTTCCTCTCCTTACCATTATGATACCACCTCTGATATAAGCCCATCCAGCTTCTCTAGCAGCATCCCCTGTTCCTCTTGCTGCCAAGACTGTTCATCTTGGTAAGACCTCCACATGTTTGGGTTGTGGATTTGCTGTGTCCTTGTGTGAACAATGCTGCCATGGGTGCCAACTCGCTCTGGTTCAGCTTCATCACTGCACAAAGTTTGAGAGCAAGATTGAAGGACAGAAATGTATCCAAAAAGCTTTGATTTCTAATAATAGAACAAAGCTGTGAGAGCATAAATTATTAAGGGTAGGATTATTAATTATATTAATTATTAAGATTGTATTTAATGAGAATGATCATCCTTGGCTGCTTCAGAATCTCATAAGAACATAGTGAAAACACAGAAGTTGTCTCCACCACTTTTGCCCTCAGGTTACGTTGAAATCTCCCTCTGTGAGCTTAAAATAAACGTTTCTTTGCCAAAGATGGTTGCTTTTCCTCCATTTTTTTTTCAAGAGGATTGGGAACCACTCTCACCTCTTGTTTTCATGGAGTTTTTTCTGGGATGACTCATGAAACCCACCCTTGGCACTGTCCTGTGTCAGTGCTAGGTCCAGTGTCAACACAGATTTCATTTGAGGATCACAGTGTTCTGAATGCATTTTAGGAGGCTCCTTCTCATGGAAGCCACCTCACATCAGATGTGAAGCCTTGTGCTCCTAATTTGTTGCAAATATGGGAGTCTTCTACTGTCATGGAGGTGTAATGATGTCCTTTGTCCCACTGTGTGACAGATTGTGGTGGATGGTGATAAAAGTACCGTGCTGGTGACTGATCTGAAACCCAACACCAAGTATGCTTTCAAGGTGAGGGCTGTCTATGCAGATGTCCTTGGGAAGTCAGCAGCTGTCAAGGGGAAAACAAGTGAGTGCCTCTTCTGCAGTCATCCCCATGTTTTCTTTGTCTGTGTGGGCACAGGAAAAAACCCAGCCCCAAACCATACGTGTGAGGATGGGTAGGAATGGGTAGGAGGAACATCTGTGCAGATGTCCATGGTGTGGGGTGCAGGGTTGTGAGTGGGTGCAGAGCAACCCATGGGGTTAATCCACTTGAAAGCAGAGGGTGCAGCCTGCTGGAAAGCTCACATCATCTGATTTAATGACCAGCAGGATTTAATGAATCTGGGCTGGGATTCAGTTAATGTAACACCCATGTATCTGGGATGAGAGAGCTTTTGGACACCATGGGTTGGGAAATACAGACATGAGTTTTATGGGGAGATGTATGTTCTAAACATCTTGTTTCAGAAGTGGATGGTCCAAAAGTTTTGGGTTGGCACTTGGGCCTTCACTTCACTCAAGTTGAACACCAAGGTGATATGATCATGGTGTTTAGGAAATGCTCCAAGTAGTGATCTCTGATCCCATGAAATCATCTAGGCTTCCTCTGGATTGCCATCTGCCATACCAAATTCCTTTGCTGCCACATGGCTGGCTTTAATGACAAAGTTCTTGGAAACAAAGGAGCAATTTCACTCTTGGCCAAATCCTGGAGTGCAAGACTCTATGTCAGATGTGATGGATGGAGCAGGTTTTGTCCCAGAAGTCTCTGCACTACTTTGAGGGGTTTTAAGAGTTTAAGGGGTGCACTAATTCTACTTCCCTCCTTGTTTTTGGATGATGTGCCAAGTCTGCTTTGTCCAAGGGATTTTTGAAAAGTATTATTCCTTTCTTCCTTGTCTTTTGTTTCTCCCCCCACTCCCACCCCCTCCAATGTCTTACATTGTTTGTCTTCTTGAGGGAAGATCTCCGACAGGATGAATAAATAAAGTGCCTCAATGAGGTTGACTCATATGTACTTGCCAGGAAGAAGATGGAATGTCTTTATGGGTGGACATAAAGTCATTTGATCTCTTCTCTTATTATCCCCAACATGAAGCCAGAGGCAGAAGCTATAAATCTGTCTGCCATGGCTGGCTGATGAAAATGGGCTCCTCTTTGTAAGAGCTGCATCCATAGGCACAAGTAGCATTTGATTCATGTGTCCTTGCTCAGTCTGCATGAAACCACTGCAGAGTTTGCTCTGCTGAGGAGGAAATGCCTTGTGGGTAGATATTTCACTGTTCCCAGCACCATTCAAAGAGGAAGCCCACAAGCACTTTGTCTTGATGGTTTTCAGCTGACTTTTCAAGCAGACAAGGGTTTGGTAGAGAGGGGCAGTTGCTTTTGAGGATTCTGCTGAGAGAATAGGGACACCTTTGTGTCTCTTTGTCCTTGAAGACAAAAGATTTTCCAAGGATCTTTGCCATGGCACTTTATTACAGCATTGTCACCTCAATTTCTGCTATATTTTTGTACCCCAAAGCACCTCTGCCTCCAGTCACTAATTTCCGTGTGATAGAAGAAGGACTTTTTAGCTTGAAGGTGGCTTGGACACCTCCACTGGGCAAGCTGGAGGGCTACAAGATCTCCATCCCCAGAAGTAAGTTTAGATTTTATTAATTTTTCTTGGAGTTTGCTTTAAAAGGAGCAGTGACCTCAAGACAGGGAAGGTGCCATTTTGTCCAAGGAACAATGCACCACAGAGCTCTTGGCATTACTCTGGAAGGAGGCCAGGTTAGCCACTTCCAGACAGTTTGGTTCATCCAGGATGGAGGAGAAGAGTTCTTTGAAGGACTTCTTTTTGAAGAACAAGATGAGGATAGTGCTGTGGATGCCTTGTACCCATTTGCACTGTCACATCCAGACCTACCATGGATATTTCTCATACTCAAATGCCTGCTTTGGTGAGGATGTGGGGTGGGTTAAAGCCTTTGTGTTGGCTTCCACTCACCTCTGTGTGATCTGGAGAGCTGGGACAGCATGGGTATGTCAAGCCTTAGCTACAGACATGACTCTTGGCAGCATCCCATGGGCTGGGGGACTTGAACCATGCACTTGAACCAGATCCTATGGATGCTCTTCACTGTGTTGTGAAGACATCACCATGAGATGTAGACAGGCAATGTGAAGGTTTCACCATCACTCTTCTCCTTGATTTTGCAGCCAACAAACCAGGAAGGACCTATGAGCAGGTTTTGCAGGGTGATGTCTCTTCCCACGTGCTAGATAACTTGCAGGAGGATAGAGAATACAGCATCAGCATCTCCGCCGTGTACCCCCAGGGACCCAGCCAGCCTGTGGCTGCTGTGGGAAGAACATGTAAGAGGTTTCTCTCTGTGACTGGTCTCTTCTTGCCCTGGGCACTGTGTTCAAACCCTTTGCTATTGTTAAGCACCTCACAGTGGGTGGGTGTTGCAGCTAAATGTGCATCAAAGGAGCAGCATTCCACAGGTCCTTCCTAACTCCAACCTTGAGCCTTGCTCTTCTTCCATCACCTGCATAGACACAGACACCCTGTCCTGGTTTTTAGCTGGGACAAAGCCAGGTTGGATGAGGCTTTGAGCAACCTGGTCTAGTGGAAGGTGTCCCTGCTGATGGCAGGGGGGTTGGAACTGGATGAGCTTTCAGGTTCCATCCAACCTACACCATTCTGTGATTCTATGGAACACCATCATGCTGCTTGGGAGGAAGGGTGGGAGATCTGCCAGAGCCTTGCTTGCCCCCCTGTTTTGCACCCACACTCCATAAAGCAAGAAAGGTAGTGCATTAGCTAAATGAGGAGAGGCTGAAGTCACTTGGTTTGTTCAGCCTGGAGAAGAGGAGACTGAGAGGAGATCTCATCATGGTTTAGAACTTCCTCCCAAGGGGAAGAGGAGGGACAGGCGCTGAGCTCTTCTCTCTGGCCACCAACGCCAGGAGCAGAGGACATGGCAGGAAGATGTGGCAGGGGAGGGTGAGGTTGGCCATGAGGAAAAGGTTCTTGAGGCAGAGGGTGGTGGAGCACTGGAACAGGCTCCCCAGGGAGGTGCTCATGGCACCAAGGCTGACAAGATTCCAGCAGCATTTGGCCAAGGCCCTCAGGGACATGGTGTGAATGTTGGGCTTGTCCTGTGCAGGGACAGGAGTTGGACTGGATGATCCTGGTGGGTCCTTCCAACTCACAACATTCGATGATTCCATGATTAGAGGCATTGGTTCTGGAAAGCAATCATCACAGGTATGGTTGTTTTCACCACTGCTTTTATGAGATGCCTTCAGCCTGTCAGGGAGAGCAGGAACCATTCTAAATCCCTCTCCTGCTGACAGGCAAGCTGAAGGAATAGCAACGCAGGGAGGGCAGCCAACAAAGTCCTCCAATGGCAAGTAGGTCCTCTGATAGTTTTGTTCCTTGTCCTCCTTCTAGTGAAGCTCCTGCCTGTGAAAAGCATCTTGCTGCAGAATGAGACAACTGACACCCTCCAGGCAAGGTGGAGTCCTGTCCGGGGAGCAACGGGGTACAGACTCACCTGGACATCAGCAGGTAGAGACTCAGGGATGGGGTGCATCAGTGAGCAGGGACATGGAGAGACAGGAGGTCCCGAAGGCCTTGGGTGCATTGACACCTTCTGTGTGCAGATGTGTGACAAGAAGCTGGAGGAAAAGAGGTTTTTTGGGGTCTGTGAATGGTGGAGTTTTCTGCACATGGGGATAAATCATCAGCTTGCAGCAGAGAGCCCTGTCATGGGTGTTGGTAAACTCCACCATGGATGCAAAAATATCCTGGGACAGGTTGCCCAGGGAAGTTGTGGATGCCCCCTCCCTGGAAGTGTTCTCGGCCAGGCTGGATGAGGCTTTGAGCAACCTGGTCTAGTGGAAGGTGTCCCTGCTGCTGGCAGGGGGGTTGGAACTGGATGAGCTTTAAGGTCCCTTCCAACCCAAACCATTCTGTGATTCTATGATCTGCTCTGGTTCTGCATAAAGCAGGCTGATGGGTATCCAACCTTGTTAACACAGGATTAGTGCTGGACTTACTGGACCTGAGTAGCTCTGGAAAGGGTTAATAGCTGGAGAGAAGCTGGTGAAGTCCTTTGTGCAGAGCTGTACATCCCACAACCCCTGAACATCTGGGATTACCCCGTTTTTGGGGTGATAACTACCACTTTAGAGACTGGAAGCACTTGTGCTTACTCTTTTTCTTCTCTCTTCAGCACTAAGACCTGGCTTGATCCCCCAGCATCCCATAATGATCCTCATTCTTAGACAAACTTTAGTGTTTAAAGACAAATCTACATTTGCAGCTGGAGCTTCTCCCCTGTCCTGAACCCAAACATATTTTCATAGCTGGTGTGGGGGAGCAGAAGTTAGAAATTCAGGTTTGATGGCATATTTTAGCCTTGGGAGATAGATGTTTCTGTGGTTCAAAGCTGAGATGGGATGTCAGGACACCTGGGCTTCATCACAGGGCTTTGAAGAAATAGCATACTCTCCTCTGGCTCATTTTCCCTTGTTATGATAGAAGAAGACATCTCCCACCAGGGGAGAGGGGGGTTAGTTGGAGAACAGCTCTGAAGGTCATCAGAAGGGAAAATTCTTCACAGAGAAGATATAAAAGTGTTTTTATTGCTCTTTAAATAATGATTCTACCATGACATACACCAAAACTCAGCTATTTACCCAGTCCTTGCTCGATACCCCAGCTAGATATGGAGCATGCACATCCTCAGCTGTCACATCCTTGAGTGGGGACATCCCTTCTTGAGGGGACACTGCCAGACATCCTCAGATGAAGCAGCAAGGGCACATCACCTCCACTCCAGATTTACTCTTTTCAAGCAGCTCTTTCACCTGATACCAGTTCACTCAAATCCAAGGGTGGCAAAAATCCCAAGGGGCAGCTCACCCTCACTGCTGGGCCCTGTGGGGTTCTTCTCCCACATCCCATCCCAGGTCCATGGATGAAGTGACTCTGGGATCGAGATAGCTTCTGCCCAACCTCCTGCAGCTGTCCCAGGCACTTGGATGGGTTTGATTTTTCTTCTCTGACTCCTAAGACAGAGAATATTTAACCATAAACGAGCTGCTGATGTAGAGAGAAGGTCCATTCTATAATTCTATGGTAAGGGGGATGGGGCTGAGGATGCTGGTGGAGCAGAAGATGGGGACATGGCACCCTCCAGTGACCAAACTGCAAATGGCAACCTCTTCCCCTCCAAACCCCAACCTACTGCTACCTGCACCCCTCTAACCCCTCTGAAAATGGGGTGCAATCCCAAGGGATTAGGTTTTAACTCTTCTCCTGCCGTGCTGGAGCGATTTCTACTCCACAACGAAGATACAGAAATGAGAAAATGTCTTTTGTGGCATCAGTTGGTTCCAGTGTCCTGCAGGGAAAGCAAGATGACTCCAGCACTGGGTCACCCAGGGCTGGGCAGAGTGTGGACCCTCTTATGGGACTATTTGCAGATCCATACATGGCCATTGATGTGTTTCTACCCAATTTATTTTCTTGGACCTCCAAAGCCCTGAGCTGCCTTGATCTGGGGGTGGTCACTGAGATCTGCCCAAGCAACTGTAGGTTATTTCTACCTGCATCTACCTTAGCTCCTCAACCAAGATCTGGGCTTGTTCCACGAAGCCCTATCCCTACCAGCTTTGGCTTGAGGACCTTGGCAGCACATGTGCAAGCCAGGGGGATGAAATGCTCTTCAGTCTCACTCAACTATGTAGTTCTCACATGGTTGTTTGCATGATTGTCCGCCACCCTCCCAGACAAGGAGACCCAAGGAGGGTAGTCCCCCTTCATCTGACCTAAGGGAGCCCAGATATAATTTATCTTTGCAGAGGGCAGCATCCAAGATGTGAACCTCAGCAACACCTACAGCTACTACATGATTCAGGGGCTACAGCCTGGCACAGAGTACACCATCACCATCAACCCCATCTTTGGAGATGTTGAGGGACCAGTAGTGAGTGGAAAAGCAACAACAGGTGAGTGTCCTGCAGCAGGGGTGGGAGCCAGCCCAAGCAGACATGGATGGGGGGTCAGGATGTGCTGGCAGCACAGAGCTGGTGTCATTTGTAGACACCACCCTGCCTGTTATCTGGTGCAGAAAGCAATCTGGGTCATTACAGTTTGGGGGGGCCACTGTTGGGACCTTGATGAAACTGGGCAATTTTGCTCTCTTGTAGTGGCATCGAGCACTGTCCAGATGCTGAAAGTGAGTGAGATATCCATCAACAGTGCTCTGGTCTCCTGGGACTCAGTTGCTGGGGCTACTGGGTACCGAGTGGCTTGGGGTCCTACACCAGGTAAGATCCTCCTCTCCTCCAGCCTGCATCACCTCCACCTCTTTCTGTAGCATAGGAGATGAGGCACTGGGAACCTTGTGGATGGTGGGGGTAGGGACAGGTCTAGCTCATTAACTGGTCTGAGCAGCTTCTCCCACAACTTCAAGGCATGAACTGAAACCAGAAATTATGCCTGGACCTGACCTGCAATGCCAGCAGGGTCCCTGCAGCAGCTACATTCAGCCTGACTCCAGCCCAACACATATCCCAGTGGGTGCAAGAGTCCTGCACCCCCTTGCCTGGTCATCCAGCACAGGGGCTTTGCAACTACCTGGAGATTCTGGGGAGGGGCAGAGCACACATTGGAGCCACTCTAAACTGCACCACATTACTGCAGGCCCTGGATGTGAGAGGTGTTTTGGTTCCTCTCTGCTTGTTTGGGTCCTTTAGTCATTCAAATTCCCCAAAAAATAACCACAGGGAAACTCTCTCTTGCCCCAGTGCACCTACAGGTGTCCTACCACAGAGGTTCAGCTGGGTCAGAGATGGACTGCCAGGGAAAACATGTTGTCTTTCCCAACATGCAACTGAGCTTCTCTCCAGACTCTTCAGTCTTTATCCTCTTCTACATTATTTTCTTTCTCCCAAAGAATTCTTTAGCAAAGACCGTCCTCGCCAGCTGGCCCTCAACAAGTCCATCACAGCCTACCAGCTCCGCAACCTGGCCCCTGACACTGAGTATGTGATTTCCCTCTATGTGCTTTTTGGCTCGATGGAGGGACCAGGGATCACAACCTCAGCCAGGACATGTGAGTACAGGCAAGACATTCACAGCACACAACCCTTGTGTGGTTGGTTCAACCTTGTGTATCCCTACAAAGTCCCTGCACCATGTCTCCTACACCCTACTCCCATCACCTCGTGTCAAGGGCACCATGAATGGTGGTCCTTTGCCCTGCTGACTTGTTGTGCCTGGTAGCCAAGACCATGAATCCCAAAGGCTCTTTTCTGCCTGAGAGTCTTCAGATGCAAACAGGAGTCAATGTGATCTCATGTGCCAGGGGTTTGGGCAGAGCTTCAGATATGAACTTCCCAATTTTTCTCACACAGAAGTCCTGACCAATGGCCCAAATCTTCAATGCTGTTAGAGTCCAGCTGGAAAAGAGATGACACCTGAGTAAATTTTGTTGTAGCTAACCATAGGGAGATAATAAGAGAGGAACATCCTAATGTGGTCCTTTCTACCTGGTGACAAGGGCTGTCCCCTGCCTCAAAGATGGAATGACTCCAAAAGGCTGTGTTGAAAGATCAGATTGCCTGGACAAGAGGCAGCAGATGCAAATTCCTCATGTAAAATGGGGAAAAATGGTAGTCTAGTTGGTGGCCAGAGCTTGTCCTCCCATGGCAAACTTTGAGGTTGCTGCATCTTGCAGTGGAGGAGGCAGCAATCCTGAGCATGGTGATCAGAAAAGAGAGGTGAGGTATGTACAGTACCAGGTGTGTCCTTAGAGAGGTTTAAAAGTGGCACAAGGTGACTAGCAACCCTAGAATGCAGTATGGAGATAATGGGCTGACCCTTGTGAAGAAGACCACAGGCAGACACTGATGTTCAGCACCTGTGGAAGCTCTGGGTGGATGTTTCACCCTGCAGGCAGTGTGGAGGCACTGGGATCTGGATCTCATGACTCCCTGGATCCCTGCACTGCCTGTCCTGGGCTTGCAGTGGTGCTCCCACCTGGATTTAGAGCAGAATATGCTCCTTGGTGCTAAGGGAGGAAGAATGCACATGCACAGCCCAGACCTCAAGCAGTACAAACTGGTATGTCCCCAGGTGGGGATGATCACAGAATTGCCTGGATTGGAAAAGATCTTTAAGATCATTGAGTCCAATCATGAACCCAACACTGACAAGTCCCTGACTAACCCATGTCCCTCAGCACTGTGTCTACTCGACTCTCCAATCCCTCCAGGGATGGGGACTCCACCACTGCCCTGGGCAACCCCTTCCAATGCCTCAGAACCCTTTCAGCAAAGAAATTCTTCCTCACATCCCATCTCAACTGCCCTTGGTGCAACTTGAGGCCATTTCCTCTTGTCCTGTCACTTGTTCCTTGGTTGAACAGACCCACCCCCACCTCTTTCTCCACCCTCCTTGCAGAGGACAGAGCCAGAAGGTCTCCCCTCAGCCTCCTTTTCTCCAGGCTCAGCACCCCCAGTTCCCTCAGCCGGGAACTCAGCACACTTGTGCTCCAGACCCTTCCCCAGCTCCGTTCCCTTCTCTGGACACGCTCCAGCACCTCCAGGTCCTTGTAGTGAGGAGATGATGAGATATTGAAGATAAGCAAAGACACCATTTTTAATGCTTTTATATAATTTTGGCCTCATTATAGTGCCAGTGAGGAGCCCTGTTGGACAGCAGCCAGGCCATTGTCTAATGCTGTCCTCACCTTGCAGCTCCTCTTGGCTATGTCTCCAATTTCAAGGTGACATCCTACACCAACACAAGCCTGTCTATAGCATGGAGTGCCACAGCAGCTGCCACCAAATTCAAAGTCACCTGGAGCCCTGTGGGAGCAGGCAAAGGTGAGTAGAGAAAGGGTGTGCATGCTCCTTCCTGCCACAGCTCCATGCCATGTCCACAGAAGCCACCTTTCCAAACTCCTAATCTACTGCCTGGGGTAGGAAAGCGATCTCACTATTGAGAAACATGGTCCTATCTGTTGGTGTTGGCTCTTTCTCTGTGCATTTCTATTTTTGAAGATAATCTCCAAAGATCTGACCCAGTAGTACAGCAAGGAATGTCTGCTGCCTTTGGAGAGGATGCCACCAGCCTCACTGGTGAGGTACAGGCTCTGAAGTATTCTCTTTTTTAATATTTTTTTTCTTTAAATATTATTTTTTAACAGAAAAACAGGTTGCCAAGACTCAGTACCTAGGCAGTAGGGTGTTGACTTACCAGATTGACCACTTGCTGCCCAACACCCTGTACAAAGTCAGTGTTCGAGCTGTCTTCAACAAGGTGGAGGGGCCGGAGGTGACCCTGACTCACCGCACAGGTATGTCCTGGTGGAACAACCCTCTTATGTGTTGGGATGTGAACACTGGATTCATGATCTCCTGCATTGCATGTTGATGGTGGAGTGACATTAGGGGGCCTACAAGAAAGCTGGGGAAGGACTTTTCATAAGGGCAGTTAGTGACAGGACAAGGGGAAATGGCTTTGAGCTGAAAGAGGGGAGGTTTAGATTGGATATTAGGAAGAAATTCTTCACTGTGAGGGTGGTGAGACCCTGGAACAGGTTGCCCAAGGAAGTTGTGGATGCCCCCTCCTTGTAAGTGTTCTCGGCCAGGCTGGATGAGGCTTTGAGCAACCTGGTCTAGTGGAAGGTGTCCCTGCTGATGGCAGGGGGGTTGGAACTGGATGAGCTTTCAGGTCCCATCCAACCCAAACCTGTCTGTGAGTCTGTGACATTAGCAGCTTGTAGTAATAATCTACAACTGTTCCCATGGGTAGGACTGGACACATCCTTCTGGTCTTTTAAACAGGCATGGCTTAGGTAGGCAACCCTGGATGTATTAACATGCTCCCCAGACTTTTTATCTACAGCCATCTCAGGAAGGGAGGAGCCTCTCTACAGGCACCACTCAGGGTCAACTGACCAGCATGCACTCTTGAGCTTTGCTGTTCCTTGATTTGTGTCTCTGCCTCTTCAGACTTGGGGTCCTGGGTCCTTTCGTTGTCTTTTTCACATAAGTTCATCTGGATCACAGTTCCTTGTGGTGTTTGATGCATTTGGATGATCAAGAACAAGAGGCAATGGCCTCAAGTTGCCCCAAGAGAGCTACAGATGGGATGTCAGGAAAAATTTCTTCATTGAAAGAGTTCTCAGGCATTGAAATGGGAGGTGGTTGAGCCACCATCCCTGGAGGGATTTAAAAGACAGGTAGATGAGGTGCTCAGAAATCTGGTTTAGAAGTGGACAGGTACAGTTGGACTCGATCTCAAAGGTCTTTTCCAACCAAATGACTCTATGATCTCTCCCCTCTTGGCCCCCTCCTCATGTCCTTGCTTCTTGTCATCAGAGTTTGGTGACATAAGAGATGTGGATGAGATTCCTCAACTTAACTGCACAGTGCTCCTCTCCATGGATTCATTAGGAGATGCAGCCTGGTGTCCCTGGATAACATCTGGGAAGTAGATATTGCATAAATACCCACATCTTTCTTCAATGCCATAGCTTAGAGCCATGAACTCTGCATAACTTGGGTTGTTAATTCAGACATCTCATCCTGGTTAATTTTTGCAGCGTCTCTTGCAGATTCCAACCCCATCCAGACCATTCAAGATCTGAGGATTACTGACACTGGCATAAATACTTTGAAGCTATCTTGGAGGAGGCTTCCTGGAGTAACTCATTATAAGATATCCTGGGTGCCAGTCAGTGGTGAGCATCCTGCTCTCTTTGTGAGGTGTGGTGTGAAGACAGAGCATGAGGAACCCTAGAAAATAGGAGCTTAGCTCAACTCATTCCTTTTCCCACAGATGATCAGGGCAGATGGGGACTGTAACATCTCCAGGAGCCAGGTTTTAGTTGCTAACAAAGATATCTGTTGGATATAGGCATATTTTGGATTTGGGTGAAATGCAGAGAAATTGTTCCCTTCCAGCAGCACAGGTGATTCCTTTGTGACCAGATCTGTCACTTGCCCGTGCCTCAGTTTCCCCATATGCAAAATGAGCACATAACACTCCTCCCTAGTGGGGTCTCATGAGATATATGACAGCAAATTGGTGTAACAATAATTGTTAGTAGCAATTTCCCTGCTTTTTCTCTTCTGTGTTTTTTTGAATGGTTCCTCTTAGGTGGTTTGGCAACCTCCCAGGTGGTTGCAGCAGAGACAGACTCCTTCACCATCCCCAAACTGAAGGAGAGCACCACTTACACCATCTCCATGTCTGCAATGATTGGAGGACGAGAGGGAAGCCCCACACTCCTCACAGCCAAAACTAGTGAGTACAGAACCACTGGGTGAGGACAAGAGTGTCTTCACATTAGTGCTGGGGACTATCTCCTCCTAGGGATATAAGGATGGAAAAAGAGCAGTATGGGCTGCTAGACACCTTACTACTTCTCAGGTCCCACCAGCTAGATGCCAGAAAACATGCATTAGTCCTTTCTTATTAATGAGAAACATTGGGCCTGTCTTCTCCTACCAGTAATCACCATGAGATGCTATTTTTGGTGACATATTATCTTGGAATTACCTCTTTAGTTACAATATTTTGACCATTTCCAGTAGATAAAGGCAAACATCACTCATAATGCTGTGGCATCACGTGACTTCATTGATGCTGCAGAATAGGCAGATTTGGAGATCAAGTGGTGGAGAAGATCAGGGGTGTGGAGCCACCACTATGGTTTCACAGAGCACTAACATCTGGCACAAGTGAGCAGGAAAAAACTTCATTGCCCATCTCAAGAGTTCAGGATTCACAATCAGTTTAGAGAAACACCCAGCAGTCCAAGCTGAAGATCTACCAACAGTTATTTGCTAAAACTCTACCAATTCCCACCAGCTGAGGTTCTGATCTGATTCAGCTTTCTGGACAGCCCCTGAAGTGCTTCTTCCTCTTACCAGAAACATGGTTTTTAAGGAGACAGGAGGTCTACAAAGCTGTTTGCAGGCAAAGGTGTGTTTCCTGGCACACACATCTTCACACCCTGGGGTAGATACCATCTGAGAGATTCACCAGCAGCTGGAGCTGTGGATAAATGTAGCAGAGATGTGCTTCATTCTGTGTTAACTAAAGGAGGGTAGAGTAGATATAAGGAAGAAATGTTTTATGAAGGTGGTGAAACCCTGGCCCAGGTTGGCCAGAGAGGTGGTAGAAGCCCCATCCCTGGAAACATTCAAGGTCAGGTTGGATGGGGCTCTGAGCAACCTGATCTGCTTGAAGATGTCCTTGCTCAGTGCAGGGGGGTTGGACTAGATGACCTTGGAAGGTCCCTTCCAACCCAAATCATTCCATGATTCTATGATTCATGCTCATCACTTCTATCTAGACTTTGATTTCAGTGGGGCCAGGATTTGAGCCTCCCAAAGGATGCATCAGCTTCCTTTCAGCTCAAGCAAGCTCTTGGTGGTGGCTTCTACCCACCCTAAGCTTTGTTTCTTTCTTCTCTAACAGTGGATTTACCCAAAGTGACTGAGTTCACAGTGCAGGAAGCTGCAGAGACCAGCATTTTGCTGACTTGGACGAGTGTTCCTGGGGCATCCACGTACCTACTAACATGGCACTTGTTCTCAGGTAATGTTTTTTTGGTGGGAGAAGAAAGGATGGTTTGTAGTTTGTTCTCCTCATGTGAGCTGCCCCATCACCCAAGGGCATTTGAGGATGGAGCATGGACATGTCTGGTTGTGGTCTAATTGATTCAGTACCTGGTCTTAGAGTCAGCTGATGCTGCAGAAGGTGCAAGTGGTGGGTATCAAATGGGAAATTCTTTCCACTACCAACCCTAAGTGGCTGCTGTTTCCTTCAAGCATCAAGACTTGTGCCTCCCAGTGCTGCCCAGTTTGACCTGGGGTAAATGATGCCATCACTGATGGCACCAACACTGTTCTTTCTTTTGAACCCATCTGAACCCTGTTTAGAAGGAGAACAGAAGGTTGACCCTGGTTGCTTCCATACATCATAAACTTTCATCTCAACTTCTTGATTTTATAAGGGCAGTTAATGATAGAACAAGGGGAAATGCCTTTAAACTGAAAGAGGTTACGTTAGATTAGATATTAGGAAGAAATTCTTCACTGTGAGGGTGGTGAGACACTGACCCAGGTTGGCCAGAGAAGCTGTGGCTGCTCCTCCCTGGAAGTGTTCTCGGCCAGGCTGGATGAGGCTTTGAGCAACCTGGTCTAGTGGAAGGTGTCCCTGCTGCTGGCAGGGGGGTTGGAACTGGATGAGCTTTAAGGCCCCTTCTAACCCAAACCAGTCTGTGAGATTCATTTGGGTGAAAAAGAGGGGAAAAAAATAGAAGCTGGCCCACTGAGCAAGCTCACAAGATGACCCATCTGGTCACTGCAAAATCCTGGAGGAAGAAAAAGGAGATGTGTAAATTGCTCAGAAAAAGCCTGCTGGCTGGTGTTATCAGAGTCTCTTCCTCTGATGTCACTGCCTGTCCATCATAGATAGTTGCACTGAACCCCAAAAAAGGTTGTTTTTGTCATCCAGACAACCATAATTCTTGGCTGTTTGAAAGCTCTGCTACATCATAAATAACTTTTAAAACTTTTTCAAATAATTGCTCACAATTTCTGGTGTGAATTTCTTTTTTCCAATTGATTTGCCCTTATGGGCTTTGCCCTTTTAAAGCACCAGCTATATTCTTTTTTTTTTTTCCTGGAGTGAGCTGAAACTTCTTTGAATATAACACATTTGCTGTCATTATTGCTTCAGCCTCTAACTTGTTGCTAGGGATGAGTTCATCTTCACAAGTCAATAAAGAAAACGAACCTGACACGATTCCCCTGCGTTCCCTGTGGTTCTTTTTGAGTTACCAGGTCATCAGCTTTAATTTTTTCTTTAATTCCAAGGACATTTAGGTATTGGCAGCTTAAGACTTAGAGCATATGTCCCTCAGGATGAAGTCTTCTGTGGTAACATCATTTCTTTGCTCTACATATTATGGGTAAGTGATTAGGGAACTGAACAGTTGGTTCTCTAGGGTGATTTAAGTGATCTAATGCAACTGTTCCCCTCCCGTGCCGTGCTGTTAAAGTATTGATCCCTAAGTATTCAAAAATCATTGGTTTCAGAGTTGTCAGGGGCTCAGAAATGGATAATACCATGTCTGACAGCCCCCTTGTGCCCTCACTCGATCGATCCTTCTGAAATAGGTTTATAACTATTGATTTCACATTCCTATCAGATGAATCTTGCCACCGCTTTTCAATAGTACCAACGAGATCAAATTTATGCCATGAGTGAGTAATTCCAGTTTCTCTCTTTTAATTAAATAAAATGCCAACATTAGTGTGTAAAGGCAATTAAGAATTTTGTCTTTTTGTTTGTTTTTTTTTTTGTATCTTGGTGCTTTGATTAATTTTCTTCTCCACAACTTGATTTTTTCTAGATGAGTACTCATTCATTACCCATTTCCCTTGCCCCCCCCTTCCCTTTTAAGCTCATTTAATACATTTAATGCCAGAATTCTATCTAGCCTGCCTCTATAAAAGATTGAGTTCCTTTCTAAACAGCTTGAGGTTGTCCCAGTTGCAGACCAGCTCCATCCAGTGTTACACAAAATCAAACCCATGTATGTCAATGGGGCTCCACCCACAGCCAGCCTTCCTCCCTCATGTGACAGGAAAGACCATGGAGAACTTCAGCTGGACATTGCTCTCCTCTCTTTCTATTTTCTCTTGACTGGTTTTGGAACATCAAAATCATGGTTTTCTTACTCAGCTAATCAATAGAAGCTCGTTTAGTGTTGCATTTGCACCTTGAGCTTCACAGTTTCTTGTCCCTTGCAAAACATCAGCTTCATTCTTCATAGAAAATTGTCCCCAGCAAAAACCATCCTCCTTCTCCAAAGGCTGCAGATTTCTTCTAGCACGTGCTTGCCAGGCTTGTGCCAGGCATAGAATCATTTGGTTGGAAAAGACCTTTGAGATAAGTCCAACTGTACCTATCTACTGCTAAACCATATCTCTGAGCACCTCATCTACCCATCTTAAAGACCTTCAGGGATGACGACTCAACCACCTCCCTGGGTATGATCCAGCTACCTCCTACCTCAGTCCACCAACCAAAGTCTTCTTTCTGTCCCAGAGTGTGGTTGTAGTAACAATTTCTCATTGTGTGAAAGACCCCTTATGTGAAACAAAGAGGTTTAGTGCTACAAATGGAAAACCAAAAGGAAAAGGAAAACCAAAAGGAAAAGGAAAAACAGCTCAACTTGCCCATTTGGGAGTCTAGGCAGTCAGGGTGGGTGGTGGGCTGCCATAAATCTGTGTTTCAGCAGAGCCATCAGCTTGTGTTTCCTACAGTGAATCTCTTCAGACAAGGTAGTGTGGCATCTAAACCAATTATTATTCTTTTTTATTTCTCTACCCAAAGGGAGGGAAGTTGAAGAGTTTGAGTTTCTATGATTCTACACATGTAGATATGGTGCTTAGAGACATGGTTTAGAGGTGGACTTGGGAGTGTTAGGTTAATGGTTGGACTCAATGACCTTAAAGATCTTTTCCAACCAAAACAATTCTATGATTCTAAATGTCAAGAGGGATTTTTCTTTTTTCTTTTTTCTTTTTTCTTTTTTCTTTTTTCTTTTTTCTTTTTTCTTTTTTCTTTTTTCTTTTTTCTTTTTTCTTTTTTCTTTTTTCTTTTTTCTTTTTTCTTTTTTCTTTTTCCTTTTTCCTTTTTCCTTTTTTCTTTTTTCTTTTTTCTTTTTTCTTTTTTCTTTTTTCTTTTTTCTTCTTTCTTTTTTCTTTTTTCTTCTTTCTTTTTTCTTTTTTTTAAGGGAGAAAAACCTCTCTTCCAAAATTTTTTGGGGTAATTGAGAACATCTTATGAAAATAAAACAGATTATTTACACTGATTTAATTTCTTTTTGTAGAAACTAAGCTTTTTTTTTAATTTTTTAAATGGAAAATGCTATTTCAGAATGAAAAGGTGCAAGTTTCACTTTGAACACTGTCAAAACTCATCATTCAGTATTTCCAAAATAAGACACTTATAAAAGGTCAAACATCATTATGACATTTTCACAGATTTTCCCTATCATATTTTTGATCAAAGCTATCTATTATATGTGACCAAATTTCTCAACTAAGTTTGATTCTACTTTTCAGCAAACTTCCCATTCATTAATAAAAAAGAATGCTATAAATGCTAATTACTGCAAACCATTGGTCTGTCATAGAGCTCAGCCTTGGACACCACCTGGACCAAACACCCTCTCTAAACATTTGTACAAATTCCTGTTTTCTTTTCCTGTTCATGTACTCAAGAACTCCCTTGTCAGACCCAACCAACCTTATTTCATCTGATTTAAGACCTGACCATTGCAGTTTGCAAACATGTCTTACCAAGAGCCTCCACTCCAAGGCCCAGGACTCGTCCCCAAGCTCCTGTTTGCCAAAGGCAGTGTCACTAGAAGATGGGATTCTTCAGACACAGGAGTTATTTTGAGTTTCCCTGGCTCCCAGTCAATGTTTCTTCCTCTTTCACAGCTTCTGATCTTTCCCAGGAACTGTTATCAGCAGCTTCTAGATCGTATCGAGTGACAGGACTGAGCACCAAAGAAATGTATTTCTTTTCTATAAGACCAGTCTTTGGAGATACAGAGGGACCAGAGACAACACTCCTGGGGCAAACAGGTATGAAGGCTGGAGTCTTTCATTGCAGTTTTACCTGGGTAACTTCTCCTGAGGCTAATTTCTTGGTTTCTCTGTCCTTCTGATGCCGTGCTAGGAAGAGGCATCATAACTAGAAGAGTTTTAACAAACACCTTTTTTTTTTGTTGTTTGCCTCTTACAGTGGGACCTCACAGAGATTCACCTGCACCAGTTGCTCCAGTGACTTCTTCAAAATTGGATATGATGAGATCCCCATTCATATCTCCTACCAATGTGGGGAGGACCACTCCTCTCCCACTGGCCACCACTACAAAGCTACCATCAACCCCAGAGACCCCACTATCGACCACTGCACTGCTCACAACTCTCCCTGGGCCAAGTGAGTGTGTATCCATGTGTGATTTGATGATGACGTAGAAGTAAGTAAAAACCACCAGGGATCGTGGTCTTCTCTGATCTCAGGAGCCAAAACTAGTCTTTATTCATTGAGTAGTGAGAGTGGACAGGGAAAGGGAAGGCACAAAGCCCTTAAAATGCAGTGAAGCTCTTGGCACTACCCTGTGGGGTGAAGGTGCTGCCTGCTCGCTCACTAACACTTGGCATCTCAAGAAGAATTTGTACTTGGGTTGGTTTTGTTGCTCTGAACACAGAGAATCATGCTTCTGCTTTAGGACCCCCCAGCTTACAGAGATCCTCTCCTCTACCCTCTGCAGTCTGTGGCAAGTTCAAAGCAGATATTGGCTTCCTGGTGGATGAGTCCTCAAGTATTGGGCAGAGCAATTTCAATAAAGTGAAGGATTTCCTGTTCCGGATCATTTCCTATTTCCCTAAGATTGGGCCTGAAGGGACACAGGCAAGATTTTGTTATTCTGTTTCCTCAAGCTGTTTTTCTTCCAAGTGTTCTCCTTTTGCTCACCCCTGTGATGACAGCAGTCTCCTCATGCACATGTGGCTCAGAAAGACTAAAAGTGCTTTGTCTAAAGACATGTGTTTGTCCAAGAAAGATGTGAATAAAAATCTCCTAAACCTCAGCCTACTTGCTTGGGTATAGTTCCATTTCTTAGTTATTTTTCCAAGAGTGAGTCATCAGGAATAAAGAAATCCCAGATCTACTGAGATGTTGTCTAGGTTATGGAGCCCAGGGATGTATCAGGTGTGGGTCCCTCTCTAGGACCCCGTTTCTGGCCATATCCAGACTGTTAATGTGTGGAGATCCAGGTGAGGGCCCAAATGGGAGATGCAGCACAAGCCAGCAGCTGCATTCTCCAGACAAGCAGAGGACTAGATTCCCACACCATGCTGTGAAACACCTGAAGGACAATTGAAGCCTACAGCTTCATTAAGCAACGACTCAGCAAAGCCAACTGGAAGACTCAGTGGATAATTTCTTTTGGGTCATTTGTGTTTAATTAATGTAATACCTGAACTAGCCCTTTGAAAGGGAGACCTGCATAGCTTACTTTCAGTTGATCAGGAAATGATCAAGTTGATCAAGACAGCTTCTTGCAGTCTTTACTTACAAGTAGTCTTGAAGGTGTAGGCACATAATGAAGTTACCCAGGGGTAACAGGTAATTCTGGGGAAATTAAGACATCTTGATTTAGATGTCTATAGTATAAACTGAGTAGGTGACCTCCTTTTGCACTCAATGGAGATCAAGGGCTTAGTTCAGGAGGGATGGGTGCTGCTATGGGAGCTGCTGCAGCAGAAGATGCTCCCACTCAACCATGAGCTGCCTGAAGTGCGTAGGTCTCCTATCAGTCCTGTGCTGTATCTACCAGCCTGTGCAGAAATCTTTGATGCCCTAGAAAGTCTGCAATAGTACCTTGCCCATGCTTAAGCATATGGATGGTGGTCTATGTACCTGCCAACCTGACAGTCATTTGTGAGCCTGTTTTCAATCTTCATGAAACACAACCTCTTTCCACTCCTGTTGCACCCCAACTCCTTATATTACCTAACTCAAGGCAGTTTATTGGTTTTTATCCATGTTTTTTTAACCCCCTTTTCTTTGGCAGGTTGCTGTTGCTCAATACAGCGAGAAGCCCAGGACAGCTTTCCACTTCAACCAGCACCGAGACCGCAACAGGGCCCTGAAAGCCATCAAGGAACTGCATTATGCTGGAGGCAACACAAAAACAGGTGTGTATAAGTGAGCTGCACACATGGGGTAGACCTTCTGGACCAAGACAGAGGTTGGAAACCAGGGACAGCATTTCTATGAGTGTTTTGAACCCATTTACCTGGTTAGAAAGTTATGGCCTAAAGTTCTTCAAAACTGGAGAACAAAAGGATTGAATTTAGTTTTATTTCCAGGGATGGTCTTTCCAACTATCCTGGTGTCCTTTATCCATGTTCTAATTTTACTACTGAGTTTCTCTTCATTATTTTATAACCTTGCCTGCACTTGAGGGAGGTTTTTATACCTGGCTTAGAGATAAACTCCATAAACATGAGGTAAGGATAGTTGATGCTGAAGCATCCCTATGTGCACATTTTAATCAGCAAAGTCCAACAATTATTGCCTTGTTACCCTAACAACAGAACAATGTGCCCCATCTTATTTTCATGGTGTCACCATGTAAATGTCCTTTGTTCACCTCTGTTGAAGAAATAACACAGCTCTTCATTTCCTCTTGGAAATTCAGGCACTTTTCTTACATAGTTAAAAAGCTCAGAGATAGACAGCACTTTCCACCTACTCATTCCCAGCAGGTCAGTAGGGTACAGCTGCTTCCCTGAAGGTACCCAAGCAGTAATATTCAAGTGAAGGTACTTGGTTTTAGCTTTACCTTTTTAAAATGGTCCACCTAAATGTCTTCCCATCAGTCAACATAAAGGGAAGCCTTGAGGAACCCATGTGTGTTGATTGAAGGTTTATGTACCTTCATCCTGGCTCAGTGGTATTGGTCAGTGAACCCAGAAAAATAAGACTGGTCAAAATACAAGAATATTGGTGGGACTAGTTAGGGAAAGCAGGTGTGAAACTGGTCAGATTGCAAATTTCTAGGTAACCTTGCTTCTAATTTTTCTTTTTATGGATGTTGTGTCAATAGAGGCATTTTACCCCTCACAGGAGTCTTTCCATACATTTTGGGCTTCTTAACCATTTCAATTTGGTGGAGAGTTCTTTGGGAAACTTTTCTGGTCTTTCTAAAGAAATTTGGAAATGAGAATTCTGTGGAGTCTTTTCCTAAAATGCAAGGAAAATGCTTCAAATCTCCTGACAGTATTCTTTTTTTTTTTTTCCTTTCCAAAACTATCTGCTCAATTCAACCTGAATCATTCCAGCCAATCTGATTTACTGCTCAAAAGACATTGCTCCATGCCCCATTTATGGGGCTACATTGAATGCCCCTTTTTCTCCATCTGTGGATGGAGACCCACAGTCCCCACTTGCAGACTTAAGAGGCAGATTGACACCATCCCTCTCCATGTTTGTCCAGGTCGTGGTTTAACCTACATGCTAAATGAGATATTTCAGTCCTCCAGAGGGATGAGACCAGATTTCCCTCATGTCCTGGTTCTCATGACTGATGGACGATCTCAAGATGATGTGTTGCAACCAGCCAGAGTAGCCCATGCTTTGGGTAAGAGTTTCCCTGTTGTGTTTCCATGAGGCTTTGGTTCTCCATGGATTTCCAGGGGGTTGAGGGTGGTACATTATGTGATGTGTGCACTTTGAGCTGGCCTTCTTCACTTCTTCATCCTTTCTTCTTTCTGTTCCTAGCTTTTGAGGGTCTTGGTTTGCTATAACTCACACACTGCTCCGGGTGAGTTCTCACGTGGCTACTGGAGTACCTAATCCCAGCAGAGGTTGTTAACAGGAAAATTGTGATGAAGGGGTTGGAAACTCTGATCTCAAATGTTTTTTCTTCTGTTGAGTGAGCAATATGTTTCAGGAATCCGTGTCATTGCTTTGGGTGTCTCGGGAGCTGACCCTGTTGAGCTCAACAGCATCTTGCTGCAGCAGAACCTCCAGAATGTTTTCTATGTCAGCACGTTTGATGACTTCCCCCAGATCCTCCAAGAGTTAATAGAAGTCATTTGTTCTGACCCTCAGCCTTCAGAGGCCCAGCTACCATCTGAGGAGGTGAGTTGCTTCACAGCCCTTGGAATATAAGCCAGCTTACTTGGCACAGGTCATGCACAAGGGCAATCTTCTTCCCTGAGCAAAATTTCAAACCAAAGAACAGATTTAGGACACTGGGTCCAATCCTGACCTCACCTTCTGTCCAACCCTAGAGATAAGGAACCAAATCTTTGAACTCAAGGGAGTGTAACTGAGGAAACCAGAATACAGCTTTGAAAGTTTTGTTGCATAAGGCCACTGCAGGGGCAGAGCACTTGGATGTGTTATAAATCCATCATAAACTCTTTCCTAACGTTGGTTGATGGGTCATTGGCACAAATGTGAGATCATCTGCAGAGTATCTCCAACAGAAATATTTTATGGCTGTTTCAATTAAAAGGTTGGTGATATAAAAGTGCCATGACCTCTTGAGACCTGTTGGAAGTTGGTGTTTGATATCTAGTTCCAAAACCTGAAGGATCACTAATCTAAACCAAACTGAATGTTGTAGGTTGCCAGACATGCAGCTGACAAGCAATTGCCATTTGGTGACACAGAGAACAAGTCACCCATCCCTGATTCATCATCAGCTGAACCACATAGCCAAAAAGAAGAGGAGACATGTCCCTGGTGTTTGAAGGTGAGAATTAGCTCACTGCTGTCTCTTCAGGGGTTTATATTTCAAAGAAACACATTAACTGTTCTGATCAGGTCACTTCTCACACCTGTGTCGTGTTCAGAGGAGTTATATCAGTGTCAAGACCTTTAACTTTGGAAACCATGCCCATGTTTGGGGAGGTCATCCTAGAAGCTGTCATTTCATCATGGGAAATGCAGCAGCCTCCTGTGCTCTTTCTCAGCAAACTAGTGAAGAACAGGTCTTCCATAGATCCTGCTTCATACCTACCAGTCCCATGCAGATGTCTCAGATGTTCTGTGGCATCTCAGATAGCTCTAGACACCATGTGAGTCACCACCAAGCTGCCACTGCTCCTTACTTCAGAAATAAAAATGTCAGGAGGCAATTCTACCCACTCCTCCTACCAAGCAGAAAGCCAGAGGACAGGAAGTAGGAAGGACAGAAGACAGTAGGACAGCCTCAGAACCCATGTGCTGGTCTAGTGAGTTTACTGATGTGGCTGTAGCCAGCAAGCCTGAACAGTCTATGTTAGCTTCACTGGAGAAAATGAGTCTCCATACTTGTTGGTGGTCAGCTAGTCAGTGTGGTCAGCAAAGTCTGGTTGTGCTTCAGTTCATAGGCAGGTGGCAGGGTAGCTCAGATGGTGATGTTTATGCTATGGAAGTCTAAAATTAGTTGAGATTAATGTTGTCCATGGATGGTTGAATCAGGGTCTTTATTTCATCTCTGCCAAACTCCCTTCCATAGTTTCTCTCATGAGGGAGAAGAATTGCACTGACACTACCTTTAAGTCTTGCAGATGTGTAACCAAGAATATTTAGAGTTTCTCTGGGCCAAAAAGAAGATCCTGAACTGTGGATGTAACATGGGCCAAGACTTCATGAGGCATCGATATGTTCCCTGTTTGCATCTTGTCCTCTTATAACTCTGTGTTCTCCATCCTGTTCTCCAAATTTCAAGCCAGAGACACAATAAATAATGCATGACCTCCAAGGTGCTTTAAATAGCCTGAGGATATGAACAGATATCCTGGATGGTCAACCTTACTTCTTTCTTCTGTTGCCTAAGCCAAAGGGTGTGCTAGTCTGCATTTTGTGGTCACTCTGGTTTGGGTTTATTTGTCATCCTTTGGCAGATAATAATTTAATTATTTTTTAATATATTTTCCTTTTCCTTTCAAGGGCTCCAGAGGCTCACCAGTTCATGGACACTATGACCCATACAGCTTGACTACAAAGGGAGAGAAAGGAGAGAGGGTGAGTCCACCAGCACGAACCATCCACTTGGTTAATTAATATACAACCAAATGATGAGAACCAAAGAAGAGATCTAGCAAAGAATCATCTTCAGATCTTTTATGTTGATATTTGATATGTCCTGCTCCATGCTGGCTTTGAAAATCAGGCAAAAAGGAACAGAGATTGTGTGGCGGGGGAGGTTGGCAGTTGAGGATTCCCTCAAGCTGTACAGAAGACTAGTGCTGCATGAAGCTGTTTGGGTTTGCAGGTCTGGGGCCATCACCTTCATGCTATTAATTTCCTTCATGCTATTAATTTCCATATGTTTAGGGTCTACCTGGGAAGGATGGAATTCCTGGGCTGCCAGGCAGACCAGGGCGGACAGGTCCTCCTGGTCCTCCTGGACTCATGGTAAGTATTTGTTTTACCAAGCCTTCTCAAAGTGCCATTTAAGAGAAAAACAAGCATGGCTTTCAAATCTCTCCTCTCTCTCCTGTTTTGCAGGGTCTCCCTGGCATCCAAGGTGGGATTGTAAGTATGTTGAATGCAGCAAAGTTCATCAATACGATGGGACTCAAAAGCTTTGCTTTTCAAGCCTGTCAAAGGCCAGTTGCACTGAGTAGGACAGGAGAACCAAGTGACCCATTTTGCCTTTATAAGGGGTTATTGATGTTATATATTCAGAAAAGCACCTGCTAGTGTTGGTCAATAGGTGGCTGAGTATGAACCAGCAGAGTGCCCAGGTGGCCAAGAAGGCCAAGGGCATCCTGGCCTGGATGGATGCCCGTAGCCAGCAGGACCAGGGAAGTCCGTTTACCCCTGGACTGGGCACTCATGAGGCTGCAGCTCGAGTGCTGGGTTCAGTGTTGGGCCCCTGAGTCCAAGAAGGACCTGGAGGTGCTGGAGCGTGTCCAGAGAAGGGAACGGAGCTGGGGAAGGGTCTGGAGCACAAGTGTGCTGAGTTCCCGGCTGAGGGAACTGGGGGTGTTGAGCCTGGAGAAAAGGAGGCTGAGGGGAGACCTTCTGGCTCTGTCCAAGTCCCTGACAGGAGGGTGGAGAGAGGTGGGGTAACAAGTGACAGGATGAGAGGAGATGGCCTCAGGTTGTACCAGGGGAGGTTTAGATTGGATTTAAGGAAAAATTCTTCACCAAAAGGGTTGTCAAGCATTGGAACAGGCTGCCCAGGAAAATATTTGAGTCCCTGTCCCTGGAGGGATTTAAAAGATGAAGATGAGGTTCTCAGAGATATGATTTAGTGGTGGACTTGACAGTGCTAGGTTAACAGTTGGACTTGATGTTCTTAAAGGCCTTTTCCAACCAGAAGGAGTCTGTGATTCTATTCTATGCTGTATCAGTCCTACAGCATAATCACCAGCAGCATAATTTGCTCACAGACTTCCCATAGGCAAATTATTGATGCAACAGCTCATCACATTGCTTGGGAGACACACATCTAGCTAGACCACCCAAAGCTCATGTGCCCTTGTTTTGCTGCACTTATTTCTCCATGCTGTTGATGTCATTGGTGATGGCACAGCTTTGCACCCTAAATCAGTAAACACAAATGTGTCTCCTCTGCTTTTACCAGGGTTAGACATCTGTGTTTGACCAACTAAATCACCCTTGGCTCCAAGAGCTGTATTGACAAGGGGCTGTACCAGGTTTCCCAGGTCATTTGAGATGTCCTATGATTTCCAAGGCAAGGAAAAGGGCTGATAAAATATGAGACTTGATGGACAGTTCTGAAGGGAGAGCTGGAGGCCAGGCAGATATCAGAGAGCATCACGAATGGCACAAGACACCAGTGTGTGTGTAATGGAACTGAATCCCTGACCTCCATTGGCTGCAATGGGGTGTCAACAGCCAGCTCTTGTACAGAAACAACATTTCAGTGGCACCACCTTGAACTTAACTCCATATTTTGGGCTCAACTCAGTTGCTTAGAGTCCTCTCATGTCATTTGAGATGCCCTATTATCCCACCCATCCTTCAGCTGATGCTGCAGAAGGACACAGGTCTCCCATAAATGCTGTATCATACCTGCCAGCCCTGTGCCTTGGGTACCTGGGGATATCTCAGATATCCCAGGACACCCATGTTTGGGCATCTGAATTGAACTGACAGTGTCTGTGATGAGGTAGCACCTATAACATGGTTGTGATGTTTGTGAGCCCTGGTTTGCAGAGATCACAGAGGTCCAACACCCAACACAAACCTCTACAGCCATTGAATGTCCCTTCTGACTCATTTACCTTCTCCTGGTGAGTTAAATAGGGAACAGCTCCTCATTCCTCACAGCTTCCCATGGTGCTTGAAATGTACTACACTGTCACTACATCAGGTGTCCATCCTACGTGCACCCATCACTATAACACACCCATGGGTGACACATACATATTTCTCATCAATGTTGGGACCAAAAATCCACTTCTAGGAACCTCTTTTCATGACCACTTTGAAAGTGAATGAAATTTTATTAAAGACAGGTCTATAACTTGAACATCCCACAATGATGGTCTTGTGGGTGCTTTAATGCTGCAGGATTTCTTTTTAATTCCAGGGATCTCCTGGCTATCCTGGACCAGTGGGACCAAAAGGAGACAGAGTGAGTTTCATTCCTGTGTTTCATTGGGCAAAAGCTGTTGTAGTGCTCTGATCTCTACTTTCTAAGCATTTGTTTAGTGACCTTTGGTGAGGATGAACTTCTGTGCCATATGTAACTGGCCCTACACTGTTAGTCTTCAGCTTGGGAAATTGTCCTTCAGCTTTGCTAGGAGAAATCTAACATCTTTATGGACAAAAGTCTTTATCACAGGCTCTTGGCACATTTCAGTTGGTTATTTGCAGAAGGAGGTATTTCTTGGTTGGGTCATTCTGCCTTTCTGAGTTTCCACTATGAACAAGCCTGTTTGCAATCATTTAGGACACAAAGTAGGTAAGGCTTCAAGATCAGTTGTGGGCAGATCCCAGAAACAGTTGTCCTGTCCTTCCCCCATCTCCCAGTGTGCATTCCTCCTCCTTCTTTGCATCCACCTGACCTGTCTGTATGGCTGCAGATCAGGGAGTAGATCCAATAGATCCTGCTGAAAGCCAACCTCCTTTTTTTCCCTTGGGATTAATTTTCTGCCATGCCAGTAAGGAGATCTCATGTCCTGGTGTGGTGGTTTGGGGCCATGTGGTTTCTGGAACCTCTGCAAAAGAGTTGCTGTAAGCAGGTAGTTTGGGTTTGCAGCATGGGGAGGGACTATTTCGTTTTAAAGACATTTACACTGTTCATTAAATTACCCCTAAATTAAGAAACTGCCTGATTGCACCTGGACCTTCCTACACAGCTCAGCACATGTTCCTCCTCTTGTGTGCAGGGTGAACCAGGCTATGTCCTAGGAGGTGTGGAGGTGATTCCAGGACGAAATGGGCAGCCTGGCCCCCCTGTGAGTATCATACCTGAGATGTGGTGGACCCTTGAGCCTCTCAAGGGCTGGCAGAGAAGAGAAGAGAGCTGGGAGAGAGACCTCACCTCCATCCCTCTCCTGGATTTTGTTGTTGCAGGGACAAAAAGGCCAGCCAGGGGTTCCTGGGGTAGCAGGACCACCAGGTTTACCAGGGCCACAGGGGCCACCAGGGATCTCCATCAAGGTGAGCATGGTTATTTGAAGCATGGTTCTGTGGTGTTGTACCACAGAAAGAGGAGACCCAGCATAGTCCAGGGCCCCTGGATGCTCTGTTCATT
Organism: Caprimulgus europaeus; assembly: GCA_907165065.1. Next base: position 80,462,004 of record OU015528.1, read on the forward strand.
CAAGGGCCCTCAAAACACACATTTCTTCTCTCCATCATGGGATTTTCCCATTTTATGGGATTGAGGCATAAAAGGAGGAACTCTGCAAAACATTCTCATCATCAGGGTCCTGCTGTTCAACACACTGGGAACTGATGATGTAGCTTGAAAAGGTTATGGTCAGCATTGTCTGACATGGGACCAGTTTGGTGGTCACTAAGACTTTTCAAGCTCTGGGTCCCTGGGAAGGTTGTTTGGTGGCTAGAGTGAAATACCCAGGATCACTTGTCCTGTGCACAGCCAAAACTGGTCTGATGGTTGTCACCAAATGTCTCCTTGCACTCAGGGTGGGTCAGAAGGTCTCTGTAGAGATCAAGAGATCTAAACTCCCCTCCTTTACCCTAAGGGAGGATTGTCATCAGATTGGGAGCTTTAGTCTTCGGGGTTGTCAGCCTGCAGGAGCTTTTTGCTGGGACTAAGTTTAGGGAGAACCCCCTCTCTAAATTACCACCTCATGGTAATTCTCCTTGTCTTTTGTGTTTCAGGGTGAACCAGGAGATGCAGGGATCAGGGTAAGTACCTCAGCCTGGCTTTCACTTTTGCATGTGATGAGAAGCCTTTTATTTTAATTATTTCTAAGCTGCCCAAGAGGCTCTGGATTCCATACTTACCATATGTCCATCAAGACCCAAAAGTACTGCTGGGACACACAGTAAGACTGTCCTGTGCTTCATGCAGGGCCCTCGTGGGAGGAACGGCCTGAAGGGTGACAGAGGAGGTGTGGGAGAGCCGGTGAGTGGTCCACCAGTGGCCAGTGGCTAAAGGAAGAGCTGCCAGCCAAGGTGGGAAAGGGTTGATGGCCTCAGGCTGCTCACTGTCACCTTGGGTGAGTGTAGAGGGACAATGTCTACTGCCAGTTCTCATCAGTTGCCACTTTGGGATGCTTCACACTGCTGATGAGGGCTGGCAGATTAAGCAAGGCCAATTAAGCATTTCTCACTTCATCAGCTTCATCCTGTTGACCCTTCACTCAGGAATTGACAAAAGGGAACTGTTAGAAACCCAGTAAAGACATGAGATGACAACCTTTTGTTTTGCCAAAAGCAAGGACATGCTCTTCCTCATGGCACAGAGCAAACCTGTGAGAAGAGCATCCATCACTGTGCTCACCATGATAAACTCTGTGGTGTAGTCAATCATGTTGGCACCATGATGTCACTTGATGAAGGCTACTCTAAAGCGACAGTGATTCACCCATGAGCCCCCACTGTTTCCACCACCCATGGAGCAGCTGGGTGTAAGCCTGCTCCTTCAAACATCCCACCCCTTGATCTCAGGAGGATGGAGAAGAACTAGGGCAGGTCCAGAGAAAGGCAGGAAGGTGGATCAAAAGTGTGGGACAGCAAAAGGACTGAGCTGGCAGCAGATTTGAGACAAACAAAAGGAAATGGTTCTTCACAGAAGCCCCACAATATTTGGAGTGTAGGAGGATTATCCAAGGGCAGTTTTATAGAGAGATTTGCAGCTAAAGACCCCTTGGAAGGCTCAGTGTCTCTAAAATCTCCTCCAAGACCTCTTTTTTAGGTTTTCCTTGGAGAGGTCTTCCTGTGGTTACAAATGGAAAGGGTCAGAGGATGAAAGACATTAGGGTTTAAAGTCTGAGCTTTCACTGTTTCTTCTGGTTTTTTTTTCAGGGGATGATGGGACCTCCAGGAGTACCAGGACCAAAGGTGAGTACTGAAAATCTGCACCTGAGTCCTTGTGCCTGGTACTCAGGTGCCAAAGAAAACATCTGGCTCTAACTATCATCATCAGCTGTGGGAATGTTGGCTCCTTACTCAAAAGCAATGAAAAATAAGAACTTTACACATCAGCAGTCACTGGCCTGTGGAAGTCATTGCTGCAGAGACCTGGACTGGTAGCAAGATGCAGTATTTTAATAAGGGGACTCTAAGAAGGATGAGGATGAAGATTTTAGGAGGGCCTGTGGCAGTAGGACAAGGGGTGACTAGATATAAGGAAGAATTTTTTTACAATGAGGGTGGTGAGGCACTGGAACAGGTTGCCCAGAGAGGTGGTAGAAGCCCCATCCCTGGAAACACTCAAGGTCAGGTTGGACGGGGCTCTGAGCAACCTGATCTGGTTGAAGATGTCCCTGCTCACTGCAGGGGGGTTGGACTAGATGACCTTGAAAGGTCCCTTCCAACCCAAACCATTCTATGAGTCTATGAATAAAATAATAATTGGGATTTTTGTGGCCAGTGAGACCCTGCAGAACTGTAGTATTTCATGTTAGATGTGTTTTGGGAGCAAGATACAAGGAGCAGATTGTCTCACATCTGCATTTTGGACACCTTCCTCTGGCCCATCCAGGCTCATATTCATTCCCATGTTTCCAGTGGAGAAAGATCAGTCCTGTAAGAGGTGATACAGCCCATCCTAAAGTCTGAGTTTACTTCTGGAAGTGCTCATCATTTTCCAGCTGTTGGAGGAAAAGGAAACCTTGACTTGACCAATACCCTCACCTTGCTTAAGAGCCTGGTGTCTTGAGGAGGAATGATTTTGGTGTCCTGGTGCTGCCAGAGGAAAGGGACTGGGCAAATGTATCTCCAGTCCAAATCTGGCAACTCTGCCATGAACCCAGGGAAAACAATTTGTGACAAGGACTGGTCAGGAAGGGACTCATGGCAAGCAAGAAGATTTTCTTGCAGACTGCTGCCTGCCTCTACTCATGGAGTTGTGGAAGTTCAACTCCAGGGCTTCTCCATGTGACAAAACACCTGAAAAGCTGCAGGTGCAGGAGGAATCAGCTGATTTGGGCATGTACAGGGATGATTGCTGTAGGAGGATGGAGACTTTCTCCTGAGCCAGGAGAAATGTCTCTCAATTCAGGTTTGAATGGGTGTTTGTCTCTTCCTGAAGCACCTGGCTTGAGTTTGTGTTGAAGTTTGACACCAGAGAAAGACTCAGGAAGTCTGAATTTTGTCTGGTATGGGGAGTGGCAAGTGTGGGTTTAGGTGGTAGTAAGGCAACTCAACATGGTGCTGAGTTGTTATGGCTCTTGGAGAAGCAACCAAGAGCCATAACATGGCTTGTTCCCATACATGGGTTGTATGGCTCTCTGCACATCCCATTCTCCAGGTAACCCAGGATATCCTCTTTGAGTTACTGCTGATGGCCAAATACAGCTGAGTCACTGGTTTATTTCACATCCAATAAGCTCAAAAAATGTCTCATGTTGACCCCAAAATAAATTATTTTCATACTTCCAAGAGAAGTGGAAAATGAAGGAAAAAATAATATCCAAGGGAATGTTTCATTCAGCCCAAAACAAAGTGGTTTCCTTCCCTTTCCTTCCCTTTCCTTCCCCTTATTTCCTAAAATAAAAGAGAGTTTTAAATCTGTAGAGTCTTTGCAAGTGCTAACAGCCAGTTTGCTGCTCATGTCTTGTTCTTCACAAGAGCAAAGACCTCCTTGAATTGCCCAGTCCTGATCCACAAGAACATGGGTCCATGGCTGTTTTTTTCATGGACTGCCCATGGAAAGCAATGAGAAGAAAGAACAAAATCTGGCAGGGTGCTCCCTGGTGAGGTAGCTGTTGATGTTGCTCATGAGCTCTTTCTGAGTTGACAGCAGAAGGTGCAGGAGGCAATGAAAGCTGCTCATTTTCATTTAGGGTGAACCACCAGGACTACTTGGGGAAGAAGAACTAATTGGGCCAAGGGTGTGCCTCTAAATTAACCAAATCAGAATTAAGTTTTAAAGATTAAGATTAAAAAGAAATAAACCTCAGACCTGAGCTCTCAGCTTTTCCAAGATTGTCTCATTTTCAGCTCTCAAGCTCCTTGGAAGGAAACAATCTGATCAAGCACAGGATAGTCTATATATACATATAATAATATATATATATATAGTAATATATATATAGTATTATAGATTATTGTTATATAACTGCATAGTAACTATATATTTTAATATGCATGCAATTGAATATCAGGCATTATATATAAATTATATATGGTAATATATTTTATTATAGAAGATATTTTAATATATTATAGACACTATGCAGGTAATATGAAATATGCAATATATAAATGCATGGACTATATATATAACATATGCTATATAAAATATACATATATGACATACATCTAAAGATCTTAATTGTTAATTATTTTCTTTTAATTTGCTTTTCCCCGTTTTCATAATCTCCAGTGAAGGGAACATGCTCAGCGTGCTCTTCTGCAGCATGTGAGCCTCCAGGCTACTCCTGCTCTGCCAGTGGAACCTTGTCTTAACTAAAGCATCTTCTGTTTTCCAGGGTAATGAAGGGCAAGGTGGTGTTAAAGGGGAAAAGGTGAGACTGGCCAGCACTGGAGCCCAGAATAGTGAGGAAAGAAGTGTTAGTTCTGTTTTCGAGCTCAGGACAGAGCAGTTGAGTTATGTGGTTGGGGATCCAAAGGGTGGGAATTTGAAGTCTTCTCCAAAGGTTTCTCCCAGTCTGGTCAGTTATAACTGGGCTGCATAACTACACACCATGTAAGCACAAGGTTGAGGAGCTCATGGCTGCTGAAGGAGCTCTCGTGCATGGGGTAGACCTTGCACCAATGGTAAATCCTCAGGACAGTCTGCAGCTGGCAAACACTGACAAACAAACCTTGAGGGCTCTTTGCTGGTCCATACTGAGTATTCACAGGTTGCTTTTATTGAGCCATGTTTCAGGTTTGCTGTTTTTACAGCTCCCCCAGCTGCATTTGTTCTGCATTTACCTTTGATTAGAACCTCAAAGATCAAAAGAGACAACAGCATTTTTTCCTAATAGCTATGTAGTGAAAAATGGAAGTAGGCTGTCATTTCAGGGAGACCTTCTAGTGGCCTTCAGTACCTGAAAGGGCTCCAGGAAGGCTGGGGAGGGACTTTGGACAAGGACAGGGAGTGACAGGACAAGGGGAAATGGCTTTAAACTGGAAGAGGGGAGGTTTAGATGAGATCTGAGGAAGAAATTCTTTGGTGTGAGGATGTTGAGACACTGTCCCAGGTTGCCCAGAGAAGCTGTGGCTGCTCCTCCCTGGAAGTGTTCTGGGCCAGGTTGGATGAGGCTTTGAGCAACCTGGTCTAGTGGAAGGTGTCCCTGCTGCTGGCAGGGGGGTTGGAACTGGATGGTCTTTAAGGTCCCTTCCAACCCAAACCATTCTATGATTCCTCCTCAAGCCAGTGCACCTTGCAGGAGCAAGGCCCTGCCAGCACAGCATGTACAGGTACTTGCAGCTTCCAGCTCTGAGCAGGGCCCTGGGTCTTGGTTAGGCAAAACAGTGACCTGGTCTCATAGCTTCCCTGCATCTCATGGCTGTCTTCATACCTTTTCTTGCTTGCAAAAGCCCATCTTTGATGGCTTTACCTCTCATTTGATGGAATGAGAGCTTGGTGCTGTGCTTGGTCTCCTGGTAGATGGCAAGGAGGTGTGCTAGAGATAGGCATGGGGACTTCCATCTCTCACCCAAGAGCCCTTGTAGCTGTCTGGCAGAGCTGTCTTGTAATTAGTGAAAAATTCAGCTGAAGAGCTTCCTCCTTCCCTCTGGGATCTTCTCACTATTTTCACCCCAGTGGAAATTCTCTTTTTGATGTCTTACAGGGACTCCCAGGACCTCCAGGGCAGAAGGGAGACCAAGTAAGTCACACAGTAAGAGAACAACATGTTTGACTAGCTCAGGTGAAGGTGTCCTGACTTTCCTTGGCTTGTTCCATATGTGCAGCTCTTGCAAGGGCAGCTGAGTGTGTTTTTGGGGGGCTTACTCTGAGATGAAGCCATCAGGGCTGTACTCAGGCTCAATGTCTCCTCTCTGTTTTGCTCTTGTGCTTCTGAAATGAGTTTTGAGCTGATTTATGGAATGGATGGGGAGATTAATGAGAATAAATTTTTCATTGACCCAGATTGTTTATTTTATGTCCTCTTGCCTTGCAGGGGAACCCAGGATTTCCAGGTGCTCCAGCTATGGGGGTAACTATGAGTGGATTACAGCCCTTCTTGTGCTATAGCTATCCACCACCACCAGTGGTGACCAACAACCAAGAGAGATGTGTCCCACTGAACTAATGGACCTTTTCCTTGTCCCTCCAGACAATTATGTCTTCTGCTCCCTTGCTCCACTTCTTATTTTCCCAGCCCTACACCACAGTAGCCCACTGACTCCTCAAAGGAGTTTCACTGCTGTGCAGGAAACCAAAGGATAAAGCCTTCCCACCACTAAAGCCCTGTGCTTCAGGCCTGTCCTCCACTCAAGCTCCCCATTCACAATGGGGTTGTGCTGGTCCCTGCTAAAGATGAGCTGCTGATGGGTCTCATTTGCCTCATTACCATGTGGAAACAGGGCTCCTACAGCCTCCTCTTCATGTCTCTCCAAATGCTAGGGCAGCTTTAAGGAGAAACCTTGGTGGTGGCCATCTCTACATGCTCCACAGCATTCCTGCAAGTGTTGTGGAAGCAATTGGAGGTTGCATTAAGGACTGAGACCCACCACCAGGACTGATGTGTCCTGGAAGATGCTTGAGTGAGCAGGATAACCTAGGTTTCAGCAACACTGACAGAATTGTGGTGGAGACACAAGGTAGGAAAACAGCTTTGTAGTCCCTAAACCCAGCTCAGGGCTGCTCTGCAGGGTCATAGTGCCATCATTAAGATTCATGGCTGTCCAAAGAATGGTCCTCAGGCTGTGTTAGCAAAGGCTGGAGCAACTGCCTGTTACCCCTCTACATATGAGTGATCGTTCAGTCCCATCCCTGGAGCTAAAACCTACTGAAGTTGGTGAGATTCCTTCATGAGCTTCACTGGGTTTGGGATTTTATGACCCAGTGCAGGTGATGGGTTTCCTATCCCATAACAAGGAGGAAATTCTCTTGCTTTGGAAAAGGTAACATGAATAGATCCTCTTTTGAAAAGATTTTTTTGTTTTTTTCCCAAATAAGAACATTTCTGTAATTTCTTTTTATCTTTAGATTTTGGGACCTCCAGGCAAGAAAGGTGTCAGGGTAAGTCCATGAATTAGCACTGCTGGAAACTTGGATGAGATTTCCCTGAAAAAAGTGAGTGCTGGACCATGTTTCACCATTTGATTCATATCTCCCTTGTGACTGAGTGGAGAGGAGAGGTTAGAAAAGGAGCAGTAGTCTTGCCCTGCTGATATTTCTTTTGCTTTTATTAACATTTTGTACCTGTCATTCTCTTTCTAGCCCCAATCCCTGGGGAAATTTAGGATTCCCATGTCCTAGTTTTAGAAGGTAGAGATCACTGAAGCACAGATCCAGCCCACTGACAGAAGTTACTTTCCAACCATTGATGTAAAAATCAAAGCACAGCTGAGGCTGGAAGGGACTTCTGGAGGTCTGTAGTCCCACCTCCTGACCAAAACAGAGGTGGCTTCGAAGGTGGGTTAGGTTGCTCAGGACCTTATGAGCTGACCATCTCCACAGATGGAGATTTCCCCACCTGACCCAGTGTTTGTTCTTCTGGAGGAAATTTAATGTCTCAAACTAGGGAGACCTCTGAGACAGAGCTGTTCCCTGACTGTGTTGTCCACATTGTACATCTGTTTTACAGGAAGGTGGATATAGTTCACTCTTGCAGAGGCCTCATGGTGGAACGTGGTCTGGGATATCTTAATTATTTTTTTTATTTTTGATAGCTTATTACCAATCTGCAGAGAAATAAAAGATTTCTGTTATCCTTGTAAGGAGTATTTAGAATCAGAGAATCATAGGATGGTCTGGGTTGGAAGGGACCTTAAAGCTCATCCAGTTCCAACCCCCCTGCCAGCAGCAGGGACACCTTCCACTAGACCAGGTTGCTCAAAGCCTCATCCAACCTGGCCCAGAACACTTCCAGGGAGGAGCAGCCACAGCTTCTCTGGCCAACCTGGGCCAGGGTGTCACCACCCTCACACCAAAGAATTTCTTCCTAATATCTAATCTAAACCTCCCCTCTTTCAGCTACAGCCATTTCCCCTTGTCCTGTCACTAACTGCCCTTATGAAAAGTCCTTCCCCAGCTTTTCTGTAGCCCCTTCAGGTACTGGGAGGCCACTGGAAGGTCTCCCTGGAGCCTTCTCTTCTCCAGGCTGAACAGCCCCAACTCTCTCAGCCTGTCCTCACAGCAGAGCTGCTCCAGCCCTGGCATCATCCTCGTGGCCTCCTCTGGACCTGTTCTAACAGGTCCATGTCTTTCTTGTGTTGGGGGCTTGAGAACAGGACACAGTACTCCAGGTGGGGCCTTACAAGAGCAGAGTACAGAAGGAGAATCCCCTCCCTGGCCCTGCTGGCCACACTTCTCTTGATGCAGCCCAGGACACGGTTATTGGCTCTGTGCTGCCAGCGCACGGTGCCGCCTCATGTTGAGCTTCTCCTCCCCCAGCACCCCAAGTCCTTCTCCTCAGGGCTGGCCTCAAGCCACTCATTGCCCAGCCTGTGCTTGTGCTTGGGGTTGGCCCGACCCAGGTGCAGGACCTTGCCCTTGGCCTTGTTGAACTCCATGAGGTTGGCACAGCCCCACCTCTCCAGCCTGTCCAGGTCCCTCTGGATGCCATCCCGTCCCTCCAGCGTGTCAACCACACCACACAGCTTGGTGTCATCAGCAAACTTGCTGAGGGTGCACTCGATCCCCCTGTCCATGTCACTGACAAAGATGTTGAACAGCACCAGTCCCAATACCAAACCCTGAGGGACACCACTCGTCACTGGTTTCCACTCAGACTTTGAGCTGTTGACCACAACTCTTTGAGTGCAACCATCCAGCCAGTTCCTTATCCACCGAGTGGTCCATCCATCAAAACCACATGTTTCCAATTTGGAAATAAAAATGCCATGTGGGACAGTGTCAAACACCTTGCACAAGTCCAGATAGATGACATCAGCTGCTTTAGCCTTGTCCACCAATGCTGTAACCCCATCATAAAAGGCCACCAGATTGGTTAGGCATGATTTGCCCTTGGTGAAGCCATGTTGGTTGTCACCAATCACCTTCTACTGCAAAGGTAACTTCTCTTGGCTTTTTGACCACTGATATTCATCAAATACCCTTCAGTTCTTCATACCTCCCTCACCCTTTAGAGACAATAAGATTTGTCCTTTTCTGTAGGCTGGGATGTTGGGGCCAACACCCTTCATTGGTCTTATTGTCCAGAGTGCTTAATATCAGTTAGCAAAAATGTCTTCTTCTGAGCTGGCTGCATTTAAATAGTGATGTTGGACCTGAATTTTGTCCTACTGATACGACTTTAAATGCATATGTGATGCTTTAGAGTATACAAGTGGCATGGCTGGCTGGAGAGGGTGTAACTGTGATGGGTTTTTATGGCAGAAGACCAGGTATTGCAGAGAAAGCTTAAGTGTAAACCCAGAAATGGATGGATGGATGGGTGGATTTGGCAAGAGAATGGTTTTTCAGAGTTTATTGAAAGTGCAAAATGCAGCTCTAAGGAGCCACATGAACAGGGTTTGTTTTCCTGCACGATGTTTTGAGGATGTCTTTATTCACAGGGAGATATTGGACCAACAGGTGCTCTGGGACCACAAGGAGACAAAGGAATACAAGGAGACAAAGGAGAGAAGGTAATGCACTTGCTTTTCTTGGTGCATCCTTTCTGGGTAGAAGGGTTTATTTAGTTTGTGTCCACAAAGGAAGCTCTGAGGCAGATGGAATTCCTTGTCCTAACAAGGAGCACCAATGTGCTTTAAGCCAAGGTGAGACTTGTCACATGGAGAAGTCAAAAGCTAGCTGAAAGGAAGTCAGTGGGACATGCAGAGTTACCAATGCTCAGCTCACCTGGCTGCCCATGGTTGATGAAAATGCCTCAGATCTGCTCTGTGCTGCTGTGGAGATCTATGTTCTGAGCTTGGAAGCTTCTCTGGCAAGGCACTGTGTCTCCCTCTGCATCTTGCTTAGCACCAAACTCAGCACTGGCAACTAACTCCCAAAAGTTATATCATGGATGGGAAGCAGGTTGAACCTTGAGGTGGCTGCCAAAGGGTGGTGGGATGGAGATTGCTAACAGTGAGCGTGGCACAGGACATGTTCCCAAGAATGAGATAATGAGTGGAGCAGGGTCATGCCACCACAGCTTGTGTCTGCCAGTGGAAGAATTGTGGCCAAGATCTGCAAAGATTGGGGGTGGGGAAACTGAGGTACATCCTGAGTTCCCCACATAATACTCAGTGGAAGTTGTCTCTCCACAATAGCATCTCTCAGAGGTGGCAAGGAGTATTGTTAGTAGGGGAGAAGGACCACGTGGCAGCCATAAGGACAAACTGGGAGGTAGTTCCAGGTTTAGCCCTAGCTGTGTGTCTGTCATATGTAGAGTTGCAGAGAGGAGAAGCTCCTCAAACGTTACACTGAGACACACATCATCATTGATTTTTGCAGGGAAGTCCAGGTTTCGGCATTCCTGGTCAACCTGGGCTAAAGGGAGACCCAGGTGACAGGGTGAGTGGGGCAATATGCTGGATGTGGAAAGGGGAGGGCTAAGGTGGCAAATCAGGAGGTTCAGAAACAAAATCTATTACCTCCATGCATGTTAATTTACTGGCCTTTACCCCAAAGAAAATTAGTACTGGGGTGGTGACAAGGAGCTAGGTTGTCACCCTGCTTGGTGATCCCTTGGTGGTCTTGTATGACTGCACCACAGTCAGGTGCAAAGAGAGGGCTCCTCCAAAATGCAGGGAGAGGATTGCTCATGAGTCTGGAAGAAGGTCAATGCTCAGCTGGTAATTCTGTGAACAGCAAAGCCAAGGAAGTCCCATTTCCAATAGCTTTGTGTCCTGAAAGTGAACTTGACCTTTATCTTCCTGACTTTTGTGTCTAAGAAGGTGCAAGTTTCTGTTGGCTCCCACGTGAGTTCAATGATGTCTACTAAGGGTTGGGTTAATGCGTTGGTGTTACCTCCTACAGGGATATTAATAGTCCCTTTCATTTTAAACCAACAAAAACTTGCAGAACCTAACATCTTGGAGGTCCCCACCTCTCTGTCAAAGCCAGACACCAAAGATGACAAAGATCATCAGACAGATGCATCTAGAGACTGTGTGCTTACAGCATCTCCTCTTAGGACACCATCTGTTTTCCCCTTCTCTGCATTTTACTACAGTTTCAGCTGCTAATACCTGCAAAGAGCAGCTTTGCAGCACTGAGTTTGGGGGTTACATCCTTTAGATAGGACAGAGGACCCTCACTTGAAATAATTCTACCTGTATCATTCTTACCATGTGACTAATGGTCTGTATTTCTTCAGGGAAATGTGGGTTTGTCTGGCAAACCAGGTCAGAAGGTGAGTTTATGCAGTGATTGCTACGTGTAAAGCATCATCTCATGATTGATGGTTGAGTTAACCAAAGCATCTTGGGGCAGTGGGGTTTTATCTTGGCCATGGGGCTGGTGTTAAAACATGGGGAGTGTTCAGGCTGAAAAGTCTGAACCATTCTGTTCTGCTGTGACACACACAGTCCTGCATAGAAAAACAATGAAAAGATGCTCTTGCATCTTTAATGAAGCTTTAAGAGAATCTGCAAATCCTAGCTTGTAGGATTCCTTCTAGCAGAGGTTCAGTCTGGTCAAGAGAGGTCTGGAAAACATCCCAAAAGTGGTGTTTGTTCAGTGAATCTGTCTTGCTGTGTACATTTCTCTAACAGCATTGCTCCCCAGGCTTGGCTGAAGGAACATATGGATGTGGGAAATGGTACAGCATGATACATAGCCCAGTAAACAGAATATTTAGGCTGGATCAGCTTCATGGGCATGGAGAAACTGGGTGTCAAAAGAGATAAATGAGATGCATCCAAGCCAGGATGTGTTAACAAGATGTGTTGATGCAGTTGCAAAGTGGAGAAGGCAGTAAGAGGTATTTTGGGTTGGGAGAAGGCACATGAGGTGATTGAGTGATGAGGAAGGTCTTTGTTGTACAAACATCAAGCAGAGCTGATGTGTAAGTACTCATCCATGACAGCTCAACTGATTTTACATGGGAATAGAAGTTAAAACATGGAGGGGGAATGGACCCTGTGCCCACACCACACTCTCAAGACCAGACCCATCTCCTGGGTCTCCATTAATGGACCACCTCATTTGAGCTGCAAAGCTTCCAGGAGGTGGAGAACCTCAGAAGAGTCTGTCCTGCAGCCTAACAAGGCTGATTGTGGAGTCTGGATGGACTATGTTAGAGATGGATGCTTTCCAGCCTAGCCTGCTAAGCAAATACTATAAGCACAGCCCTTCCTAGAATGGGGTAGATGCTCTGAGCCCAAGCTTCAGCCAGGAGTGTGGAAGTAATTGCATGGCCATGGGGCCTGGCATGCTGTCTGAATATTCCCTGCAATGTCTACAATGTGAGGACTCTGAAATGCAGAACAGGAATGTAACAACAGTCTTGTTTCCTTTAGGGGGATTTAGGTCAGAAGGGAGAGAAAGGTGAACCAGGATTACCTGGGAAACCAGGCAAGACCGGACTAAGAGGTAAAGATGTAAGTAGAAGTTAACAATCCAGTCAGATGGTTATGCTGAACCCCTTGGTACACCACCAAGCTAGGTGTGGAACAAGTGTGTGGCACCATGATGTTTATGATATGCTGCCTGGACACATAATTTCTTACTTTTTAGTCATAGAATCATAAATTATACAATTGTTTGGGTTGGAAAAGATCATCAAGTCCAACTGGTGATCTTAAATATCAACATGTCAACATCATACTCTTTCATCATTGAGTCATGCCTGTCTGACATGCACGAGGTGAAGCCACACTAGCCCTGAAGGGCTTGCTTTTGTTTTTAGGGCAGAATAGTTCCCTCTTAAAATCAAACAAGGTGGCCCCTGAGAAAAGCATCATAACTGGCTTCAGGAAAGCCTCTCCTAACCAAAGTCATTGAAGACCTTTCTTCAGTTCAGAGGGCTGAATTAATCCCTGGACATCAAGTGAAACAAGATTAAAAGGGAAGACTTGGAAAAAAAAAGAAGCAGAGGGTTTCTGATCCTGAGACACTGCTGCCCAATAGCCCCGACTTTAGAGTCATTGGTGCTTTTGAAATGAGAACTCTTAACCTGAGTAGGAAATTAAAGTAAAAAACTTGGTGACAGGTGGAAATGTAACCTAGCACTTTTGCATTGTGTTGTAGGGAGAACCAGGGAAGAAAGGCTCCTCTGGGACCAAGGTAATCAACGGGGAGTCCACACCTTCCAGAGTTACATAGGTACCAGATGCAGCAGGTTTACTCACAGCTGGAGCTCTGGCTACAGCAGTGTAGGAGAAGGGCTTGCACTCACAGTTAGAGTGAAGGTCTCTCCATCCCAGCATCTCACCTCCAAGAGTGACCAACTTCCCTGAAGGTCCTGGGAACAGTGCAAAAGCAGGATATCTGTGTGTGAGAGGTGATGTCTCATGGGTTTGATAGCTGTTGATGGATTTTCCTTCCATGAATTTAGTCACCTCACATAAACCTTTAACACCCTCAAACCCCCTGGGCAAGGCTTTGCACAGGTTAGATAAGCAGCAGCTGGAAAATGACACCCTTTGATTTACAGAATCATAGGATCATAGAATGGTTGGGTTGGAAGGGACCTTTCAAGGTCATCTTGTCCAACCCCCATGCACTGAGCAGGGACATCTTCAACCAGATCAGGTTGCTCAGAGCCCCGTCCAACCTGACCTTGAATGTTTCCAGGGATGGGGCTTCTACCACCTCTCTGGGCAACCAGTGCCAGTGTCTCACCACCTTCACTGTAAAAAATTTCTTCCCTATATCTGGTCTGAATCTCCCCTCTTTTAGTTTAAAACCATCACCTCTTGTCCTGTCACTACAGGCCCTGTCTAAAAAGTCTGTCCCCATCTTTCCTATAGGCCCCCTTTAAGTATTGAAAGGCCACTAGAAGGTCTCCCTGGAGTCTTCTCTTCTCCAGGCTGAACAACCTCAACTCTCTCAGCCTGTCCTCACAGCAGAGCTGCTCCAGCCCTCTGATCATTTTTGTTTTGAAGCTGACCCCTGCTCGTTTTATTTCCTGTTCACTTGTCCTTAGGTTAGGTGAGACTATGAAGAATCCTCTTTGTCTCACCCTGGGCTTTTCTTTCTCTTATTTTAGCTTTGATTTCACCTTCCAAAGCTAAAGGCTGAAAAGAAAGTCCAAAAAAGCTTTTATAAGCTTTTATAAGCTCCTACTTCTCTCTTTTAGGGAGAAGCTGGTGTCCCTGGAGAACCAGGAGAGAGTGGAATCAGGGTAATAATTGTTATTATTATAATTATCTGCCCAGGTGAGTGATGGGGCATCAGGGGAGGTTGCTTTGCTGCTGCCCAGGAACCCTTGGTCTGTGCAGAAGGGGAGAACTTTCTTCTCCAGCCCAACAAGAGTCCCCACTTAGAAATGTCCATGTGCAAATATTTATTTTCCTGAGTGAAAAATCATAAAGGGGAAGCATTTTCCTTGTTTGTTTTACTTCTTTCAGTTGCAGAAATAATTTCTGATTGCTTTTCTGACTCTTTTTCTTGCAGGGTCCACCTGGACTCCCAGGACGGCCTGGAGAGCAGGGGATGAAAGGGGACACAGGACAACCTGGGAAGGATGTAAGACAATCTCTAAAGGAGCAGTTGAGAGAGGGAGGACTTGGGATAGTGCAAAGCCAATCAAAGAAGCTGGTATATTTTTTTCTGCCTTAGAGTCTGCAAGACATAAGAAGCTCCCTCTCTCTTTCATGGGGAGGTGGGATCTTCTTCAAAGAGAAGATTAGGGCTGTTTCTCCCTTTTTATTTGATTAGATTATTGATAGTAAGACTGTGCACTGGGGGATTCTGAATGTGCAAAAACTTCCCCAGAGCCATTCTGCTGGAAATTTAATGCTTCACACTGTCTTATTCTGGTGAGGAAAGGAAATGGTGCCCTTGCACTCTCTCTGTCTGATCTCCCTCTAGTAGCTTTTTGAAAATAATGGCTAAGATCCTCTACATCATCAGAGGTCTCAAGGATGTGGTGTTTCTCCAAACTTGGTGAAACTGAGCAGCTGACTGGGGGAAAGTCCATAATGAACCTACCCACTGAGGAAGGGGTTAATAATCTCAGCCCTCATTAAACATCAGAGAACTCCTCCACAGAAGAGATGTTGAAATCCAGATTTCATTAGCTCAGCTGCTCGAAGGTGGGCTTGTTAGTCCATCAGATGCTGAGCTGGCAAGAAGAGGGGAAACTGCTGAGATCCCCTCCCCTACCATGGCTTGTTCTCACCCTGCCTCTCTCTCCACCTCCTAGGGAATCACTGGAGAGAAGGGAGACAAGGGCGAATCTGTAGGTTTGCACATTCCCATTTCTAACCTTGCATGAGAGAGAGTCTCTGTGGGGACTAAAATGTGGAACTGCATCACTCATTAATTTTTTTGGGGGGTGGGGGTATGATGGTGGTGTATCTTCACAGGGTGAGCCTGGGCTGCCTGGGACTCCTGGAAGCATTGTGAGTAATGCCTAATTCTGTTGCCTTACACATTTTTGGGGAAAGGGATATCACAGAATCACAGAATGGTGGGGGTTGGAAGGGACCTCAGGAGATCACCTAGTCCAACCCCCCTGCCAAAGCAGGTTCCTGACACCAGGTTGCACAAGGAAGCTTTCAGGTGAATTTTTAACATCTCCAGAGATGGAGACTCCACACCCTCTCTGGGCAGCCTGGCCCAGGGCTCCAACACCCTCACAAGAAAGAAGTTTTTCCTTATGTTTGAGTGGAACCTCCTGTGCTCCAGCTTGTGCCCATTCCCCTTGTCCTATCACTGGCCACCACTGAAAAGAGTCTGACCCCATGCTCTTGACACTCGCCCTTTAGAATTTATAGACATTGATAAGGTCCCCTCTCAGTCTCTTCTTCTCCAGGCTGAAGAGTCCCAGCTCTCTGTTTTTCCTCATCAGAAGGATGCTCCAGCCCTCAGTCATCTTTGTAGCCTCCCCTGGACTCTCTCTGGAAGATCCCTGTCCCTCTTGAACTGGGGAGGCCAGAACTGGACACAACACTCCAGATGCAGCCTCACCAGGGCAGAGCAGATGGGGAGGAGAACCTCCCTCAACCTGCTGGCCAAGCTCTTCTTAATGCACCCCAGGATCCCATTTGCCTTCTTGGGATTGAGATCTTGAGATTTATCAGGAATCCTGGGTACCATGGAGGACACATTGCCAGAACTTATTTCTTGCAACAGTGCATGTTGTAGAGTAGATTTCCCTCCTAACCTTATCAAAGGTGCAAAGCAGTGCAGCTAGCTCCTCTACAGCTATCTGCATGAATCCCACCCTAAATGGCTTGTTACTGATGATGCAAGAAGACTGTGACATAGAAGAGACTAAAAGCTAGGTATGAACCCACCTTTAATCTACCTGCTGTGTAATCAAGGCATCTGATCTCCTTCTGTAGGCAAGACAGACAGATGGATGCCTTCTAGGAAAGGTGGAATGACTCATGTTCAGGACTTTCCTGTGCCTTGACATGGAGTTTTCCTCTTATCCAGAGGCCTAACATCAAGTTGGGTCAGATGAAGAGCAAGCAACTCAATCCAGGTTCATCAAAAATAAGACTAGAAGAGATTTTGAAAGGTCACTGAGGTGATCAGGAAGGTATTTCAGTACATGAATGTGCAAGGAGGCAATTTTTTCACCCTGTTGGCTTCAGCAGAGGTAAAGCCACCCCAGTGCAAAACTGAACCACTGCCTTAGGACTGGGAGTCACAGCCTCCTGGGAGAGCTGAGCTAGACTTTATCTTGTACCCTTATGGATGAGGCATTGGCAGGATCTGAGTAAAAGGCTGCTTCAAAGTGGGCAAAATACTACCAAACACCTTCTGAAGTATTATTCCTCTACAAAACAGTTTTTTCTCCCAACTTCAGAGCTCAGGACAAGCCAGGAGCAAGGAGTCATTGTCTTCTGGTGATGGAAGCCTCACTCCATATATTGCAGCTCTCCACACCCAACCCTAACAACGTGCTGTTTGAAACCACTCCATTTCCTGGTTCCAGTCCCATTTTCAGATGTTGTTTTCTACTGGGGCTCCTGTTCACTTGTCTCACGTGTTCTGCACCATTTGAATTCTGGTGATATCTTGATATGGGGATATCAAGCACCCCTTGTTCCCTTCAAAACCAGGAAGAGCCTTATTGCTCCACAGTATGGCAAGATCCTTCTCTGCTAATGCATAACCATCTCACTCCATCACCCAGCCAGGTGGTCTTAGGTTTCAAAAGGCTTCTTCTCCCTCATGCAGTTACCCAAATGGCTACTTAAATACCCCACTAAATGCCCGTGTCAGAGAAAGACCCAAGCAATGTCTTGAGCAGCAGGGAAGTGATGTCTGTGTGACCCCAATTTCCTTTGAGAGGGATTTCATTGGAAATGCAGATGTTGACACCAACATCACACCAACGTTGTTGGTTTGAGTCCAAACATAGCAGATTTAGGTTGCTGGCTGATTTGGGAGAAAGCAGTTGGATCTGTGCCCATGGATAAGGATCACAGAATGGTACAGGTTGGAAGGGACCTTCAAGCTCATCCAGTTCCAACCCCCCTGCCAGCAGCAGGGACACCTTCCACTAGACCAGGTTGCTCAAAGCCTCAGCCAACCTGGCCGAGAACACTTCCAGGGAGGAACAGCCACAGCTTCTCTGGGCAACCTGGGCCAGGGTCTCACCACCCTCACACCAAAGAATTTCTTCCTGAGATATCATCTCCATCTCCCCTCTTCCTGTTTGAAGCCATCACCCATCGTCCTGTCACTCCCTGCCCTTGTCCAAAGTCCTTCCCCAGCCTTCCTGGAGCCCCTTCAGGTACTGGGAGGCCACTAGAAGGTCTCCCTGGAGCCTTCTCTTCTCCAGGCTGAACAGCCCCAACTCTCTCAGCCTGTCCTCACAGCAGAGCTGCTCCAGGACAAAAGACACATGGAGGTGAGAGTTTGTATCAGCAAACATCATCATTCACTTTGTGAGAGAGGTTTCTTCCTTTTTTTTTTTGCAGATGTCTTCTATAGAGAACACCATTACCCTGAAAGGTGACAAGGTAAGATCTCCTCCTTGCTGGAGAAGATGTGTGTTGAAGCAGAATATGTAACTATTTAAGCAGCATGTTTCAAGCAAGGAGCAGAATTGCTCCAAATTTAACTTATTTCTGTGAATTCATGAGATAGTTACAAGAAAAGGCTGCTTGGTCCATGTGGAGAAGATGTTAGTCTGGGGCCAATGTGGGAAAAGTATGACAATGCATGATGAAACCAGCATCTCCAGTGGCAATCTTAGAAGGGATGAAGAACTAACATGTTCCTACTGGCTTACAGGGGGATCGTGGAAAGGATGGCTTAAAAGGTGAAAGAGGTCCTCCAGGCCCAAAGGTATGTCCTGGATACATGGAGGCACCTTTGTGTTGGTGCCATTGTGTTAGGCTGGCCAGGCAGGGAGAGCACTCATCTCTTCTGACCCTTGGCATGGAGATGCAGCATCATCAGGGCCTTCCTGGCGCCCTTCATTCCACCGGAATCTGTCGATGCAGACACCAGATTTCAGTGAAATGAAGCCCGTCAGAGAGGCAGGTCAGCCCCTGCCTCAGCAGATGTTCCCAAGTGCTTGCAGCTCATCCATCATTTCATCTGCAATGCTGGTCCATGATCACTCACCTGGAGAGCCACACCATGCCAGGCAAGAAGAGATCATAGAACCATAAAATCATTGAATGTCATGAGTTGGAAGGGACCCATAAGGATGGTCCAGTCCAACTCTTGCCCTGGCATAGGACAATCCTGAGATTCAGACCATGTAGCTGAGGGCCTTGGCCAAATGCTTCTGCAATCTGGTCAACCTTGATGCCATGAGCACCTCCCTGGGGAGCCTGTTCCAGTGCTCCACCACCCTCTCCCTCAAGAACCTTTTCCTCACGGCCAACCTAAACTTGCCCTGGAACTTGCTCTCCCTCCATGGGACTTGCTGTTGGGAGTCCAACCCATTGGAGATAATTTGACCCAGATTGAGTATGGCAGTATGGAGGACCACCATGACCACAGCCACCTCCAGAAGTGACCACAAACTCTGGAGGCACCTTGGCCATTCTCCTCCTTGCTGTTACTTTTACATGGCTGCCTCAGCAGTGGCAGCATCAATGGCATTGAGGGGGCTTCAAAACCCTTTTGCTTCTTTACACATTGTGCATTGCCAAGAAATGGAGAAGGGGATGGTGCAAAGCTCTGGTCCAAACCCCACTTTGATGATGCCCATCTCTGGCTCTGGTCCTGGCCTGCTCTATGAAATACAGCCAGAAGTTGTGTCCCATGGAGAAGTGAAGGAGCTTGTTGAGTAGGTGGGATTCAGCCCCATTCTTTGAACCAACAGGGATTTGTCTGGTGTCACTGAGCAGGCTGGTAGCAGAGTAAGGGTGAGATATGTGGCTCTTGCTCCTTATCAGAGCTCCTCTTCTTGCTACTCATTGGGTTAATGACTTAATTAATGAGTTGCTCTTGTTCCTTTGAAGGGAGAACCCGGTCCACCAGGCAAAGGAGTGGAAATGAAGGTAAAGCAAAGAAAAATTACGGAGCATATTGATGTTGGAAACACCTCCTTCTCTGCCAGAGGTTGGGATGGCAGAGGGGACCTAGTGTGTGTCCCCAGGCTTAGCCACTGCCACCTTCAGGACCTGCTTCCTGGGCAGGAGCAGAGAGGAGAAGTTCTGACCCTTCTTTCCTCTTGCAGGATCTGGAGAGGCTTTTTGAAGAAAATGGTATCAAGGTAGGTAAAACTTTGACTTTTCTTCTGACAAGGTGGTTGTAATTAAGGTTTTTTTGTCTATTCTCTCTGGCCTTCTGGAGACCACGTGTGCTCCCTGAGGTCCAGCACTGACACTCACAAGAAGGCAGGGTTATTACATTTCCTTTTACAGCTTCCCATAGATATTTAAATGCTTCTTGGACAGCTTTTCTGCTGCTATGTTATGAGGTGGATGGTGGCTTTGAGGCTCATGTGACATTGAGACCTGGAAAATACACATTCAAAGCTTGATGCTACCACCTGGGTTGACTTGTGCTTCAGCACTTGCACACCCAGCAAGAGGAGACCCACACAGCCCTCTGGGTGCTCTGGCCATGCTGTGTGTCCTGTTTAGTGCAAAGTCCAGTCTGGGTTGTTCCTTAGCTCGTAACACCAATAATAGTGAATAATCACTGTGCAATACAGCAGTGCTAGACTGGTGGACTCCCTCTCCACTCTCAAGGTTGCCATCAAGCTCAGGAAGTGTGATGAGGCTCAGCTTGAAGTATCTAGCAGGCAGGTACTTATAGTTGTGCTTGTTACCTTCACCTCCTTTCTGTAAGCTCTGGAGATGTGACCAAGTGTGGTGAGGGACTGACTGATCTGGTCAGACGAAGGGGTTTTATTTAGGATGGGTAGACCCACCACATAAGCACCATCAGTTGGTTCCTAGGTGCTCAAACCATAGCCATCTGTATTTAAATCAGTTGTGAGCTGTCAGGACACATTGCTTCACCCTGTGAGCACGGCTGGAAGTTCATCCATCATCATTTTGGGGTGGCTACACTTGCACTGTTGTGATTAAGGAAGAGGAGGGTGGCATTGGAGTACTGCATTAATGATCTCTGCTGGTTGCAGCTAGCACTGCTGAAGGACCTCTCCAATGCTATCCTGCAGGATGGGCTGGATGGGCTAGTAAGGCAGCTGGGTGGCTCCAGGACAAGCAAGACCTCCAGGAGAAAGCAGGTACCTCTGCATGCCACTGAGCACAGCGTGAGTGTTGTCATGTGTCATCCTCAGGAGGCAGACAGACCTGGAAGGAAATGAGACAGAGACAGAAATGAATCATTGAAGGCTTCAGGGTCACCTCTCTCATCAAGTAGGTTATGGTGACTTGCAGCTACTGTGAGAAGCAGTTTAATCTGGAAGAGGTCAATGGCTGACACCAGGATCTTGGATCTTCACGTTAAACTGGTGGGATTGCAAAGCACTCTTATTTTTTTCAGTGGAAATAAAGGAATCAGTCAACCCTTGTTGTTGACAGAGGTAGCTAGAAGCCATTCTCCAAAGCCATCAGCCTCCTTGTGCTCTTTGAGGGCTGGGGGTTGCTGGAGTGGTGGGTGTGTGAGGGGAGCAAAGCAGCTGAAAGCATGAGAAGTGATCATGAGGGCAGCTTCAAAAGCAAGAGGGATCCCAGGGAAGCAGAACTAGCTTGGAAGAGGAAGGCTTGGAGGTGGCCAGCAGGGAATTGCTGACTACTTGCTTCCTTTTGGTTTGGGAAGGTGACCAAGTGGGACAGAACATGTTGGAGAGATGGGACAGAGGGCACAAATAACTCTTCAAGGTCCAGCTCTTTGCATGTGTGTTTCCTGGGAGCTCAGGTTTGTCTCAGTCACATCAACTCATGGTTTTTTGATGTTGCAGGATTCACTGGTGTTTGGTACCTCTCATCATACCCTGGCTAGCACTGAGGTGACAGAAGAAGCACAGAGCCTGGAGGTGGAGGCCCAGTTTAGTGTGCCAATGTCTGGAGGACTCCCTAAGGTGAAAATAAACAGCAGAGAGGATGGAGTGTAGTTATGTAGATCTGTGCTCCTGTCCACCTGGTCTGCTGCAGCAATAATATTAAGAGATTCCACATCTGATGCCTACCAGCTGCCTGTGAGCTCCCACTCCATGCTCCAGTGATACCTCCTGTGGAGCCTCCTGCTCCCTTCCTCTCCATCCTTCTTGTCTTCTGAGCAAAAACCAGCACAGGTTGGGCTGGTTTCAAGCCATCCCTGTGCTGGTTATCTGTTGAACTTGCCCTGCAACTTCTTACTTGGAGGCTGTAATCTAGGTGCACCTCTCCTGCCCCAGCAGAGATGGATCCAATCATGCTGTCAGGATGACAACCAAGAAGTGACTCACTCTCCATAAAGCCTTGTTGGTCACTGGAAGGAAATGCCATCTCTAACTGGAGCACAAGAGTTGTGGGGGTATTGGAGCCAGCTCCTGATGATTTTATCTTCCTCTGTGGTTGGTTCAATGATGACCCAGTTGCTCAGACACTTTAGGGTGAGACAAGCTCAACCACTCTCAGCTCCAGGCTCTTGCTGTGATCTCAGATGAGATGTTGTTTTTCTGGATCATTGCAACCTGGTTGATAGCATTTTAGGGACTTGAGAGGGGATGAAGTGCTCACCAGTAGATGTGTTTGCTTCAAGAGACTCAAACTGGATGTGTGCCATCAACCCTCAAGCCAGCAATGCTGGGATTTGGAGTACAGAGACACCAAAACTGTCTCTCTTGGGCTTTGGGAGCCCAACCCAATCTGACAGAAAGGGTTGGGGACTTTTCTGCTCATCTGAGCCAGTGTGTCTAGGCTGGACTTCAACCTGAGAGCTGGGAGTGAAGGGGTCAAAACAGCCCTTCAACCCACCAGGGATCCTTGCAGTCTGCCCCAGCTCAGCCTTGCACTTCCTAAATCAGGTGCAAGAGAGATCTTGGCACTTTGTCCCTCCAGCTTTGTCCTGCTGTCTCTGACCATGCTTGTGTTGATAAAACAGTGTGTTGTGGATAATGTCTTGACTCACAACTTTCATTGTTCTTCACAGAATCCATCTGCTGGTGGTTCTCAACCTACGTACCAACCCCTAGGAAACCCTCCTGAGTACTTGGAGAAAACATCTGAGGAAAGAAGGAATGAGAAAGACCCAAGAGAGACAACCACTTCTCTTAGCAGTGTATGTAAATGACTATTCAGTGACTTTTAATTACTTCTCCTTTTGTGCTGATTTAATAGATGCAAAGTGGATAAATTTCTCAAAGCTTGATTGGACAAATCCTTGCAAACAGGGCCCTTGCCCCTGTTTTACTGAAGTGAAAAGTTAAGTAAGCTGGAGAAAGAGTGAGGGTGTCAGCATGAGTCTGTCAGAGCCTAGAATAGGGTCTTGCTTTCCATCTTCCACTCTGGTAATTAGTGAGACTGTGTTGTCACTCATCTACCAACCTCTGCAGAGCTTTGCTGTGCACCCACCACACCCAGAAGACCATCTGCAAGGAAACCAGTCCGTGGAGCTTCTCAAGTCATTGGAGGAGAGGGTGGAAGGACAACCACAGCAGGACTCCAGCAATGTACGTCTTCCTCAGCAGTGCTGGACAGTAGACCAGTGTGGAGATAAGTAATAGACTGGAAGGGAAGGGACTGGGATGCACATCCCTCACCCATTGGTCTGAGTCTTGGGACAGCTCTCCCCACATGCCCAGAGGAGAACACTGCTTAGATGTTGGACCTAAGCAGGAAGCTGATGGTCAACCTTGTCCTCTGCATCCAGGCAGGGAAGCAGGAACTCCCCAGAGCCCTTGGCAAATTGTTTTAGTGTTTAATTACCCACTTGGTTGAAAGAAAAAGGACCATCTCTTTCTGATCTGAATCTGGTTTCAACATCCATCCCATCTTTTGGCCTTGGTTGATTGAATAGTTGATGGATCAGACCTGTAATACTCCATGGAGAGTGCAGACCCCAGACAGTGAATTTAAGAGATGTTCCCTGACAAGATATTTCCTTTTTTCACAGGTATCTCAGAATAGTCCACAGACCCTCAGGTTTCCCTGCCCAGCATTAGTCTTTTAGACCCTGCTATGCACTTTCCTGAACCCAGTTCTGGGTTGCAGAACCTGACTCCCCTGAAGAAGAAGATTTTAGGGTCTGAGCAGGAATTTGGGGACTTTCTCCTTTTTAAGGACTCACAAACAAAAGTGAATTGTAATTTAACAAGCCTTTGTGGGGCAGCTGAGCCAAGGTGACTGTCTCAGAGGAAACATGATGCAGAGTAGCTCACTTTACCTCTTTCTTCAAGGTCTGCAAGACATTTGCCTCTTTAAAAGTTGCCATGGTTTGTTTCTGCACCTCAGCTGAGGAGCAGGAGAAAAGAGAGAGGTTTCTTCCATAGCCAGGAGCTAGAGCTGCTTTATGAGTGCACGTGTACGTACCCTCTAAGACATGTTATATGATTTTCAGCAAAGCTGGAGGGTGAATCCAAGCTGGTAGCAGCAGTGGTCACAGGTGATGGGCAATAAGTTGTGGTTTTGCTGCAGTGTGGTTGTCTGAGCCCTAACATCCCATTTCACTCTTATTTTTTAGATTTTTTTTTGCCCTCCTGAGCATGTATTTTCCTCTAAAAGCCCAAACCATGCTCTGCTGCCATGTACCCAACCCAGCACCCTCCAGTCTGAACATCATTGTAACCATAAGTGCATAATCCAGCTCAACTAGGAGACCCTGCCCCAACACCCTGCATTGAGTGACATTAGCTCCAGGGATGGAGAGAGGGGAAAATACATTCCTCCAGTGCTGTTTGAACACCTTTGCATGCTGATGTGCTCCTGTGTGTTGGAGAAAAATGCTCTTTTTGAAAATACTCAGTGATGGGATACCCACAGCCTTGAAAAGTGAACTGAGTAGCAAACTGAAAAATCCCTTGGATGTTTGCTTGCAGCTACAGGCGTGGTTACTGCTTGGAACAGCATTAGCAAGGATATTTCTAGGAATATGTGATGGTTTCACTGGGCTGGCCCTTGGCCAGCAGCCAACACAGCCATTCATCCACCTCCCCCTCACCCCCAGGGGATAGGGGAGAGGATTGGGGGGCAAGGGTAAGGAGATAGGGTGATATAAGTTTAATAGTAGAAATAAAAGAAAACTTAAAATAATACTAAGATCATAGTGATAATGATAACAGTAATAAAATATGCAAATGAGTGACCCCCAGTGCCATTGGTCACCACCCACCGACCAAGCCCGGCCCGTTCCCAGAGAACGATCCCGGAGCAGCGACAATCCCGACCCGAAACCGCAATCCCGGGAGAGCCAGAGCCCGAGCCAGAGCCAGAGAGAGCCAGAGAGGAAGAGCCCCTCATGGATCTCCTGCCCATGGGGGACAGGAGGTGGAATATCCCACTGTCATATCCAAATGCCAATTTAGTTTATTAATTTCAATATTCCTCACCCCCTGAGATCTTGCACTTGCAGACGGACAAACACAAAGTCCTTCACTCCCAGTGACACAAGTGCAAACACTGGGATGTTCTCAGTGTCTCTCTCATAACAAGTCCCAGGCTGAAAGCAAAACACAGCACTACTCTAACTACTGAAAAAGAAACCCAGCTCTGTTCCAGCTAAAAACCAGGACAGAATAGCAACAAGGGGGTGGCTCAAAGTGGGGAGACCCTGTTGGAGGAAATCTAGCTCTGATTTAGGTAGACTGCTGAACATTTGCTTCTGCTCCCATCGCTTTAGCTGTCTCCTGGCTGGCTCTGCACATTAACAGCACACTGAATCACGAAGCTGGAACAAGTGATGTTGCAGCAGCCACGAGAGGGCTCTTGGCACAAACACACACATCCCACACACACATGCACGTGTATGTGTGTAAGCTGCAGCTCTGGGGACAGTAGCCTGTGCCATGAGTGTCCATAAGCTTTGTTTCTCCTCCTGGATGTACCATTTCCCCTGGCTGGGTGTGGTTAAACTGGAGAGAAACCTGGAAGCCCAAAGGATGGAGCCCAAACCCCCTCATTTCTTGTGGGATTGGGCTGTAGGACTCTGGTTGAGGTGGGAGCTTTTTGGTGTCCTGTTCTCGTAAGCAGGTAAAGCTCAGGCCCTATGGAGACCATGAAATCAGGGGGTTCCCAAATCTGTGGCTCCATTTGAAACTGGATTTTAGTTCTGTTGGATGCTCTTTGTGAGCAGACTCCTTGAAGCTTCACACATACCCCTGCTTGGAGTCATTTGGAGAAAAGGAGGCTGAGGGGAGACCTTCTGGCTCTGTCCAAGTCCCTGAAAGGAGGGTGGAGAGAGGTGGGGGTGGGTCTGTTCAACCAAGGACCAAGGGACAGGACAAGAGGAAATATCCTCCAGTTGTGCCCAGGGCAGTTGAGATTGGATGTGAGGAAGAATTTCTTTGCTGAAAGGGTTCTGAGGCATTGGAAGAGGTTGCCCAGGGCAGTGGTGGAGTCCCCATCCCTGGAGGGATTTAAAAGACAGGTGCTTAGGGACTTGGTTTAGAGTTGGACTTGGCAGTGTTAGTTTTGCAGTTGGACTCAATGATCTTAAAGGTCTTTTTCAACCAAAATAAACTTGCCTTCACCCCAGTGGTGTGCCTGGACCATTTGATAGGACAAGAGGAAATGGCCTCAAGTTGCCCCAAGGGCAGTTGAGATTGGATGTGAGGAAGAATTTCTTTGCTGAAAGGGTTCTGAGGCATTGGAAGGGGTTGCCCAGGGCAGTGGTGGAGTCCCCATCCCTGGAGGGATTGAAGAGTCGTGTAGACACAGTGCTGAGGGACATGGGTCAGTGGGACTGGTTAGTGTTGGGTTTATGGTTGAACTCGATGATCTTAAAGGTCTTTTCCAATCAAGGCAATTCTGGGATTCAAGAGCCCTATGGATTAGATTACTGTGTGCAATATCAGTGCCATCCAACAGCGATGCCACATCCAAGTGTTTGACAGTAATTACTGGTGTAATCCTGCAACCTGGTATTGCCAGGCACCTTATCTCTGAATCCCAGCACAGAGGACTCCCCATAGAATGAGGAGTTGTTTGAAAGATGGGCTGATTGCACCACCCTTCCTGCTCTTGTACCCACTGATCCCCATTTTGGTAAGGGATCTACTTTGTAAAAGTAGAACAGCTACCACAATTTTTTTAGGGTCCTTCAAACCCCCTTGTACAATGGGATCTACGCCCCAGGGCATTTTCCTCAGTTGTATTTGCTGTAAAACCCCTTTATCCTCAGAAGGAGGGAGAAATGTGGTCCAAAGGCAGGAAACAGGAGCAGCCCCTCTCTCCCTGCATCTCCTGCATCTTCTCATCCCTGGTAGCTCCCACAACCAAACTGAACTCACTGGAGAGCGATACAAAGGGAGGAGAATAGAGCCGGTTGTTTTCCCGTCGGCAGCAGCTGTAATCACGAATTTTACCTGTTAAAAGGTTCACGAGGCCCTAGAGAGAAGTAACCTGTAATAGCCCAAGAGCTTCATCTTGAAGGTGCAATTTCTGGCTGGCAGGAGTTAATGGGGGAAGCAAATTAACTGATATAAAGAGGTAAGATGAGCCCAGGTACACGTGCCCGTGGAAGAAGCGGTGGCTGGTTACTCTTTCCGTGGCTGAGACACTTCTTTGACATTACAGGACTGTACCTGCCAATTCCTGCCTCCTCCATCTCCCAAATTCCCTGCAGTTAAACTTACTCATTTTCAGAGTTAATTCAAAAAAAATGCCCCCTGGTTATCTTCACGTGGATAAAACCATAGTCACTTAATTTTCCTACCCGATATCTTCTTGGCCTTTTCTATTTCTCTATTTCCTTTACCTCTTTCTTTGCAGGAATATCTTTTTTCACTCCTCCTTTTATTTCAATTTTTCTCTTTCTTGTCCTCATTTTATCTATTCCTTTCCTCCTTTTTCACCTTCTCTCTTTTCCTTTCTTTTTCACACTGCTACCTGCCATCACTAAATCATCCCTTTAGAAAGCAGCAGCCTCTCTGCTATTTTTTTTTGCTTTTCTTTGCCTTTTTTTTTTGCTTTTTTTTTTTGAGGTGTCTTATTGCTGGCATCTCAGAGCAGGAAACTGCTAAAATTGCGAAGGAATTGCAGAATGAAGGAGTTATTACCCCCTGCAATTTCCCACCACCCCAGTAAATGGCAGCTTTATGAGATCACATGCATACAGGTCACCTTCCAAACCACGGTCTTGGCAACCTATGGACTTGCTTCACCACTGACCTGTCTTTTATTCCTTCTTCTGTCATCCTCACCAGCTTTCAGTAAAGAAATTCAATTTTAATTGAACAAAAATTATTTTTTTTTCTCCTTTTATATTCTGATGAGTCAGAAACTTCCTGGGTTCATTAGCCACTAGGTAAAATTGTCATCTGACTAGTTGAAATCCAGCAAAACACGACTATCACCCCTACAAACCTGAGAGTGTAATGTCCAGGGCTGGATTATTACTTTCCTTTCATTTTAACCAGCTAAAAGTTTCGACACATACTTCTAGGAGAAATTAATTGAGATGTTTCCATGTCTTTGTTTCTGAAAAAAACAAAAAAAAAAACCAAAAACAAAGAAGTAAGATTAGTGCTAAATAACTGCTCCTCATCCTGATTTTTTCCTCATCCTGGTTTTTTCCTCATCCTGATTTTTCCCTCTCCTTCATGTGCTCCTGACAGGTCTAGGTGTTAGTGTTAAGCTAAAAGGAAGTGCCCAGCTTCAGGGATTAATTACTGTACACTGAGATAATCTCCAGCTGGTAGGAATATTATAATTTTTACAACAGCAAGGAAATAATTTACCATTGCTAATATGGAAAAGAACAAAGAATGGATGAGCCAGGCCAGTAACTATTTGTACAAGCTTTATCCTGCGTGGTTTAAATATAGATCAGCCTAAATCATGAGCACAGCAAACCATCATCAAGTGGCAGATTAACATGTAGACAGTGATAGGCATTAAGAGTTGTCTTATTCTGAGCAGATACTCTGGGTACATTAAATAGGTAGCAGATGTGTGACTCGAGCACAGCTGGTGCAGGGAGGCATTTGAAGTTTGAAGTTGCAATATTGTAGGTGGTTTTTATTTCTTTGAAATAGGAGTAAATTCATTGCACAGTGCTAAATAATATATTTATTCATATAATCACAGAATCAACTTGATTGGAAAAGACCTACAGGATCATCAAGTCCAAGCATGAACCCAACACTGACAAGTCCCCACTAACCCATGTCCCTCAGCACTGTGTCTACAAGAGTCTTCAATCCCTCCAGGGATGGGGACTCCACCACTGCCCTGGGCAACCCCTTCCAATGCCTCAGAACCCTTTCAGCAAAGAAATTCTTCCTCACATCCAATCTCAACTGCCCTGGGCACAACTGGAGCCCATTTCCTCTGGTCCTGTCCCTTGGTCCTTGGTTGAACAGACCCACCCCCACCTCTCTCCACCCTCCTTGCAGGGACTTGGACAGAGCCAGAAGGTCTCCCCTCAGCCTCCTTTTCTCCAGGCTCAGCACCCCCAGTTCCTTCAGCCGGGAACTCAGCACACTTGTGCTCCAGACCCTTCCCCAGCTCCGTTCCCTTCTCTGGACACGCTCCAGCACCTCCATGTCCTTCTGTATTACAATATATAAAATATCAGGTTCTCAGCAGGATGCTGTTTCTCTTCCCACAGGAAAATGTGAATTCAGATTATGGTTCTGCACTCCCAAGGCCCATTAGAGCCAGGAGATCTGCCAAGGACGAGAGACACCCGGTAAAGACCTCGTTTCACCACGGTGGCTACGAACTGGCCTGTGTGCAAGAGCAGAGCCACCAACATGATCCAGGAGGAAGCAGTGACCCTTCCTCATTGGCTCCATCACAGATTCATCCCCCTGGTGCACCAGGGGCTTGGAAATCCCTGTCTGAATCCACGGTGAGTGAAGATCCCCTACAAGGGTGTCTTCAAACACATGGATGCAAGAGGAAACGCAGTTGCCCACTTGTGCAAAGTCATGATGAATGTAGAGGGGAGGTGAAAGGTTAGTGATAAATATGAATAAATAAAGCAAGAAACAGCTGCAGAAGAAGCTGTTTCTCTTGGCAGAGCAGATCATTCTCCCTGTATCTGGCAAGGGAAACGTGATGCTCGGAAAACACAAGTGGGGAAAATCAAACTTAATCAACAAGGGAACATAATAACCTGGTTCATGGGGAAAGCAGCATAACTGAGGGGTGGTTTGTGTCCTGAGAGCTTAGAATATGTTTGTATGTGTGTTTAAATGTGTAAATAGATGAAATATAAGTGTGTGTTTATAAACACATACATCTCTGCCACGCCTCCACAATTACATTGCCAACTTTAACCCAACATCCCAGAAATGGAAGGAGTAAAGAGTTGACTTTTACAAAATTTAACAAAGACCTATTTCCAGGAGTTAAGGATGACAAATTGATTTCCCCTAAGTTTGAATGAGTTTCTTTGAAAGCAGTGAGTGACCTTCACCCTGTGTTCCCAGCAGGAATGGCAGCAATTAGCTGAGCTCGTCCTTGCCATGAGACGAGCTTTCTTCTCATACTCCTCCATAAAGGTCAAGGTGGGATGTGTGTGCCATTGCCAAAAGCCTGGTGTTGAGGCAGGTTCACAGACCCTAGCAGCCCATATGCAACAGGCAGCACTAGGTTTTAGATGTCCTGTCTGGGCTGGAGCAGATCAGAGTGAGCTTGGAGGCCCAACCAGGGGCAGTTTAATGGAGGTCTCCTGATCCCTGGTAACATACAGCTTCCCTGCGAGATGCCTCCAGCCTCTCCACAGGCTGCTTAACTTCTCACTGCTCTGAGGTATTTCCCATGGCTTGGGGGTAAAATGTTTCTCCAACTGCTCTCCCACTTTCCTCTTTTCTTTTTGATTCAAGGCATACCCAGGCCCTCATCGCCCGAGGAGAACTAAGGTACAGCATTAATAGAATCACAGAACCAGGGAATGGTTTGGGTTGAAGGGACCTTTCAAGGCCATCCAGTCCAACCCCCCTGCAGTGAGCAGGGACATCTTCAACCACATCAGGTTGCTCAGAGCCCCATCCAACCTGACCTTGAATGTTTCCAGGGATGGGGCTTCTACCACCTCTCTGGGCAACCTGGGCCAGGGTCTCACCACCCTCAGCATAAAAACTTTCTTCCCTATATCCAGTCTGAATCTCCTCTCTTTTAGTTTAAAACCATCACCCCTTATCCTGTCACTACAGTCCCTGCTGAAAAGTCTGTCCCCATCTTTCTTATAGGCCCCCTTTCAAATATTGAAAGGTCCAATAAGATCTCCCTGGAGCCTTCTCTTCTCCAGGCTCAACAGCCTCAACTCTCTCAGCCTGTCCTCACAGCAGAGCTGCTCCAGCCCTGGCACCATCCTGGTGGCCTCCTCTGCGCTGGCTCCAGTAGCTCCATGTCCTTGTGCTGTTGGTGGCCCCAGCACTGGAGGCAGCACTGCAGGGGGGGTCTCAGGAGAGCGGAGCAGAGGGGCAGAATCCCCTCCCTGGCCCTGCTGCCCACGCTGCTCTGGGTGCAGCCCAGGACATGGTTATTGGCCTCTGAGTGGTGAGGTTGACACGCCTGAGGGACACGATGCCATCCAGAGGGACCTGGACAAACTCGAGAAGTGGGTCTGTGTGACCCTCCTGAGCGTCAACAAAGCCAAGGGCAAGGTCCTGCACCTGGGTTAGGGGCAATCCCCGGCATCAGTACAGGCTGGGGGATGAAGAGATGGAGAGCAGCTCTGAGGAGAAGGACTTGGGGTGCTGGGGGACCAGAAGCTCCACATGAGGCAGCACCGTGCGCTGGCAGCACAGAGCCAATAACCGTGTCCTGGGCTGCACCCAGAGCAGCTTGGTGTCATCTCCAAACTTGCTGAGGGTGAACTCAGTCCCACTGTCTATGTCATTGATGAAGATTTTAAACATTCATGTTGTACTTCTCTTATCACAGCTGCCTGTGGTGAGGATGCAGGTAGTCCTCTCTCCTGTCATGCCACATTCCAACCCCATTCTTTATGTGCTTTTTTTTCTTACAGAATGAGGAAACTGGCCTCACAGATCCATCCTTCCATGGCCAGAAGGTCAGTGTATTTGTTTCACCTTTTAATGCAGATGCCAAATAGCACTGGGGAGAGCAAGGATGGTGATCCATCTCCCAGGGCAGTCTCATTTGGATGCTGAGGGATCATAGGTGAAAATTGTCCAGGCTGGTGGGTTCAAGGGGTAGGAATCATCAATTTTGGCCTTTGGTAATGAGCAGAGTTCCCACATTTGAACCTTTCACATCTGATTCACATGTGGGTTTTGTGTTTAGGAGATCCTTAATCTCTCCTCTCTGAACTTCTTCCATCTCCCTTGAACTCATGGCATCTTTCTAACATCTGCAGTAGCCAGGGGCAGGGAGACCCTCACCTTACCACTCATATCTAACCCTTACTGCCATTTATGTTTTCTCTCTCTGCATTTCCACTGGGCAGCAGAGGAGGGATGGGGTCAGGGACATCTTTGATCTGATCTGAGAATGCAAGTGGTGGAAATGTTCCTCCACAGATATTTGCCAAAAGCTGATGCAGGAAGAAGATGCAGAGAGATTGTGGATGCTCCTCCCTGGAAGTGTTCTTGACCAGGTTGGATGAGGCTTTGAGCAACCTGGTCTAGTGGAAGGTGTCCCTGCTGATGGCAGGGGGGTTGGAACTGGATGAGCTTTAAGATCCCTTCCAACCCAAACCATTCTATGATTCTAAGAGCAGCACCTGCCTGGTCCAAAGAGGGAAGGATAAATGTAGGAATGTATGTTTGCAATTGAAGGGGTTGCCTGTTGTTTTGCAGGGAGAAATGGGAGCTCCAGGAGCCCGTGGAGACAAAGGAGAAAAGGTAGTGATAGAACTTTTCTGACCTGAGTCTCTGAGACCAAGAGAAGGTTCTCTGTGCTAAGAGGTTTTGGAAAGGGAAGGGCAGCTGGGGATGTGCTGGTGGAGAGGACGTTTAGGATCTTTGGGAGACTCTGCTGATGTAAATTGGGATTGCCACAGTCCCACCTTTATCCCTGAACCTTGCTGCGTGTTTCTGTTCCCTCCCTTCCAGCAATGCTAACACTCACCTGCCGCGCGCTCAGGAGTAAAGGAAAAAATCAGAGGGTTTTCCTGCTGTTCCTTTTCTGCTGGATCAGTGAAATAAACCAGGTGACACACAAGCAAAAGCCAGGCTTGGAACAAGGACAGGGATGGAAGCGTGGCCACACAAAACACCATTTCATGAACAATTTGGCAGAATAGGCTTATAGGGACCAAATGGGGTGGTGGGACCCAGATATTCAGGAGAAAGGTAATAAGGAGAAAGTTCTTTATTGTGAGGGTGTTGGAGCCCTGGGACAGGCTGCCCAGAGAGGGTGTGGAGTCTCCATCTCTGGAGATGTTCAAAACTCACCTGGATGCTTTCCTGTGCAACCTGGTGTAGGGAACCTGCTTTGTCAGGGGGGTTGGACTGGATGATCTCCTGAGGTCCATTCCAACCCCACCATTCTGTGATAAGGCAGGGTTGTTGTTAAAAGACACAGCCCGATGGGGAGGAGAACTTTGCATGGGCTACCATTTAAACACCTGTGTGGTGCAGCATCCTGGGGAAGGATGGAAGGAGAAGGGAGAGAAGGTGGCTGGAAGGTGGATGGTTTTTGTCTTGCAGGGACAGCCTGGGGAGATGGGAGAACCTGGAGAAAAGGTGAGCTCTGGAGTTGGTATCAGCAGCTGGGACAGGACAGTGTTACCAGCTAAGTAGCCCAAATCCAGCAGTGGAGATTGTCATAGAAAAGTCAAAATCTGCTGGGTCAGCCCAGTATTCCATCTCCTTCCTGGGAGCAGTGTGGCACTGTGTTAGGGCATTTGGCTCTTCCTTGGTCACACAACCACTGCCCACCTCCTCTAGAGAAAAGAGGTGGAGGTCAGAGGGACCAGTTGCTCCATGTTGCCATAGGCTATGAGCACAACTGGAAATCTTTGCTGTTGCTCAGGGTTGTGCTGAGGTTTTACTTCACACCACCTCTTGCACAGACTTCGTAACTCTCTCTCTTCATTTCACAGGGCACCAAAGGAGACAGAGGTGAAGATGGTCAAAAGGTAAACAGTGTTGGCACCAGAGTCTTTTCTTACACTATGAGAGGTTGCCAACTGCTCTCCCTTCTCCTTTTGCCATACCTAACCTCCCCATCTAAAGAGCATGTGTCCAGGTAACCTCCTGAGATGTGGCCTCACTGGGGACCCAGTGTCTGTCTGTTCACTAGGGAGGGACTCCAGATGGCTCACATAAACAAGACACCCACTTTGTAAATGAGTGATGTCAGAAGAATGAGTCTTACCCAGAGACCTCTGATACCATCTCCAGTAATGTCCCTGCAACTCAGGTCCCTCCTTTCTAAAGCTGTTGCTGTGCCTTCAGCAACTTTGTCTCTCCAGGTCAGATAAGACTTCCCATCATCCAGAGGAGATGTGATGGTCAGTGAGGGCTCTGTAGAAATCCTCAGTGTAGGATCATCTCTGAGGGACTTCAGCTGGGTTTTCAGGGAGCAGCATGAAGCAAGCTTTCATTTTAATGGGTCCACAATGGAAAGAGTGATCTTGATTTTTCCCCACCTTCTCTTCACAGGGAGAACCAGGAATTGGGTTCAGAGGTCCCGTTGGTCAAGCTGGGCCACCTGGATTTAAAGTAAGCCTTTCTTCTCTTCTAGATAGGGTCTCACTTGAGGGTTTTTCGGGTCTTTCTCTTTGTAGTTCTTGCTTTCCACCACTGGGTGTGAAGCATAGAACTGACTGGGGCTACAAAGATAAAGCACCAAAGCCAATCCCAGCCTGGGAAGGCAGGAACACCATCACATGGGTCAGGAACAGAGCGAGTGCTCCATGTCTTCCAAAGACCCATTTCAAAGCATGTGAGATCCAGAGGAAAAATATCACAGAAACATAGAATCACAGAATGATTTGGGTTGGAAATTACCTTTAAAGGTCATCTAGTCCAACCCTGCTGCAGTGAACATGAACATCTTCAACTAGATCAGGCTGTGAAAAAAATCCAGGGAACCGTGGTCTCAGCGGAGATGTGTTTCTGTGATCCCTTGGGATGTTGCATGTCTCCAGGGTTTGAATTCACTGGAAAGCTCTGAAAGTCTGCAGGTAAGGGCTCTCCACTTAGCAAGCCATTGTAAAGTCCTTTCTCCAGCCCTTAGAACTCTGTCATGGACCAGGGCAGGAGTGGTGTCCCCAGTTCTGTGTACTGGTCATGTGAATTCAAGGAGAACACCCCAGACTTTCTCCAGGACCTTTAGTTAATCTCACCTAAGATCCAAATTCCTTGTAATTCACTCAACAGGGTGAACCAGGAGCCCCAGGACCTCCAGGAGCTCAGGGTATCCAGGGCATTCGCGGCAACGCCGGCACCCCCGGATCACAGGGGGACAGAGGGGCTCCAGGTCTGCCTGGGATGCCAGGACAGAAGGTAGGTGGCAGGGAGAGGACTCCATGTGTTGTGTTAGCCATTTCAAGGTGAAAACAGCAATGTTCCTACTGAGACTGCCTACACTGAGTGTCCACTGTGATTCAAGCCCTCACCTACCCAGGTCTCCAGACCCTGGACCTGTACATAGTCAGTGAAAAGATGTAGAAACAAAACCTGGTTGCAAAAGGAGAAGTAACAACATATATTAGACCAGCTGATATAACTGGAGGAAAAACATGCCAAAAGGTTTTGTACAGGGGGCTGTCAGTCAAGTTAACATAAAATAAATAAATAAATAGAAAAACCAACCAGTGGAGCTCCAAGAAAAATTAGGATCTGCTCTTCTCCTTTTAGAATCATAGAATGGTTTGGGCTGGAAGGGACCTTAAAGCTCATCCAGTTCCAACTCCCCTGCCCTCAGCAGGGACACCTTCCACTAGACCAGGTTGCTCAAAGCCTCATACAACCTGGCCGAGAACACTTCCAGGGAGGAGCAGCCACAGCTTCTCTGGCCAACCTGGGCCAGGGTCTCACCACCCTCACACCAAAGAATTTCTTCCTAATATCTAATCTAAACCTGCCCTCTTTCAGCTTAAAGCCATTTCCCCTTGTCCTGTCTGAAAGCTTAAAGCCATTTCCCCTTTTAAACTTAGTGATGTGACTTGATGAGACAACTGGGAATAAAAGGGGTGGTGATAACACAGAGGATGTAAGGCATTTTGGGGCCATTAGCCACTGGGAACAGAGGAAGCAACGGGTAAGTCTCACTGCAGGGACAAGGAGGCTTATCTGGAGATGGAGTGGGGGACAACAATGTGCCTAAACTCAGTGTCTTGGTGTAGATGGAGTCCCTTCTCAATGACAAGAGGCCCACACAAAGAGCACCTCAATGGCTCTTCCTCCTGCTTGCACCTAGGAGCACCAGCTCCAGCTTTCTGGCTGGGTGGGGGAAAGCAGGACATTTCCATCATGGTGTTCTGCTCCTTAAAGGATTATTTTTTTTTCCAAGGGGGAGCGTGGGAAGAGAGGCCGGAATGGATTCACTGGGCCCACAGGACCATCAGGATCCCCAGGAAAAGAGGTGACTTTTGTACCTCACCCCATTGTCTTTTGAGTAGCAGAGTGATGGCTGGGGAGAAAAGTTGAGGGCCTGGTATCTGTTCTGGGTTGGGTTTCACTCTCTTGGAGCACTGGGACAGCAGAGCATCAAGGACATGCAAAGCAAAGTCCTCCTTTCTGTTTTTTTTCCTCACACTACAGGGGATTCCTGGGCCACCTGGACCCAAAGGCAACAAGGTCAGTGCCAACCTTCCAGGCAGGTTACAAGCAGCTGAGATCCTGAGGTAGCAATGGGACAACCCACTGCCCTTTCCTGGCTCCTTATCCTTGATCCCATCCAGTCACTTCATCCCTTTCACCCTCATGCCCTTCCTCCCCATGGTTGCTGGAGCTTCCTCCAGAGAGCAGCAGAAAGTCAATGGAAATGGGTCTCCTGACTCATTCTGTAACTTTCAAATCATGGTCAAACTAATCAACAATCATGTGATGTGGTATCCTTGCTCCAAATGAGACCTCTGGGATTCTCTGTCCCTCAGGGGGAAATGGGCATTGGAGCAGCTGGCCCAAGAGGTCCTCGTGGACTGCCTGGCCCTCGGGTAAGTCCCTCTGTAAATGTTCCTGACTTGGCTTCTTGAAGCCTACTCCCTTTTGGAGACAGCTTTATACCATCACCTCCCACTCACCTATCTTAGAAGATGCCTAAAGGGCTCATATCAGATCCCTCCTTCATTTTTCACCAGACAGATTTGGAGATGATGGGACATTGCTATGCCCAGCTGGATCTGACATTGACCAGAATCTGTCCACAGGTCTCAATTAGCATCTCCTCCATAATTAGGTACCCACAAGCATTACAGATTGCACTGGTCAACTGCATGGCCAAGAGAATCCTGCCCCCCTGACTGTGTTGGCTGTGCTTTCACTGGCTAGATGGAAGCATTGAAGGCCATATCTACACCCTTACATCTGCATGTTTTAAGCCTAGCAGCTCAGTGAGGAATCACCTCAGGTTCTGTGTGCTTTGGGGATGCTTTCTGCAAGCTCTTTCCTTCAGAAATCTCCACCTCCAGCTTTTTTATCCTCATTCCCCTCTTCCTTCCTGTTGTCCTGGCAGAAGTAAACCAGCTCCTGTCATTTTTGGGGCAGCAATGTTCACTTTTGCTCATGCTGCTGAGAAGTTTTGGTCTCCTTCTGGCAAAGACCCCAGGGAGACCTTCTTAAGTTGTAATCAGAGGCCATGTTTCAATTTGCTGCTTCTGTGGCTGTTCCACGAATAAACTGATTTTATGCTGCAATCCATTTAGACCAACTCCCCATCTGCCAGCAGAATGGTTCCATGAGGCCCCTGGGACAAAACACTTAATGAGAATGTCAACAGCTGTGTGAAAGATCTGGGGTAAACCTCACTCAAGCTTCATTATCTGAAGGAAATGATGAAATAATGTTTCTGCTCTTCTGACTCCAGCATAAATCGGGAGTGAATCACAGACTCTGAAATTACATTGGCTTTATATGAGAGATCTAAATTTGACCTCATAGGATGATGCCTAAGTCTAGGCATCTTAAAGACAAGTAAGTCTTGTAGGATCTATCTAAGGAGGTCATGAAAGGACTTCATAGACCCACCAGCACAGCTATCCCTTGTAGCAAGGTCTATATGGAGCTAATAGCACACTTAAAGGGAGGCTCAGAACAAGGTCTGCAGCATCTGGAAACCACAACTAGGTGTGAAGGTGACCCTCCCATTGGTCTCCAAAGGCACAAGTTACTGTTGATTAGTTGACCAGTGGCCTCTTCATTCTGAAAGTCAATGGTAGAAGTTCCAGGTGAATTCCTGGCTGCCTTATTTATGGTGGTGAGTCCTGCTGAAATCACGTTCAGCAACGAGTTATGAACGTGCAGAAAAGCTACTGAGCCCTCTAATCAGGTAGAAGAAATCTCTCTGTCCCAGGAACATCTCAGACTTGTGTCCCTTGTTGCACATGCCTTTGTCAGATGTAAGTACATCTTGGGTAGGGACACACCAGGTCATCTACCATCAGATGCCTTCTTCTGAGATAGTCCTACCAGGGGCTCTCTATACCAACAGACTGGAAGAGACACCTTTTTGGAGTGACTTATATCATTGTAGATCAGGTGCAGATCATCTCACAAATGTCTGTTTCTCTCAGGGACTGAGGAGAAGCTGAAGCTTGAAGCTTCAGTCTGACTGAAGCATTATTCTCTAAACACTGCAGTGTCTACCTGCAGTGATGTGTGGATGATCTCAAGCTTTTTAGGCTCTTTGAACCAGATCCATAGGAGCATTAAGACACATAATCCTGATGGAAATATAGGTGAAGAGGTTGGACAACTCCTTTGAGGAGCTGGGCTTCCACATGCCTAATTCCTTTGTCCCCAGTGGGATGGTTTGCAGAGTTGGGACTGTACACATTGTATTTCTCTTTGCTGATGGTCATCACTACCCTTCTCCATCCTAACAGGGTGATGAGGGCATCATAGGAATCCGAGGCCCCCCTGGCATGATGGTGAGTGTTAAAATATCATGGGGGGTTGATTTTTCCATCATGGACAACAGTGGGCACAGGGCTGGCAAAATCCCCATGAGCAGTGAAATAATAATAATAATAATAATAATAATAATAATAATAATAATAATAATAATAATAATGGTTTAATGCTTTCAGTGGGAAATAGAGACTTTAGGAACCCAAATTCCATTGTTGTGTAGAGAGGAGTGTAAGTCCTGCAGGCAGCTGTGAGCCATGAGGTGTCATGCAGAGCACAATTGCTCTCTGCTCCTGTCCATTTGCTGACTCATCTACAGCCTGTTTTTGAAGTCCTCCTGAAATATCACTCCATCTCTGTTCTTCTTTGTCAGGTCTGCTTGCCTGCACGAATTTCAAGGTCTTGTTCTGTTGTAAATTCCCTTTTCACTGAGAGGGGACTGAGTCAGGGGAGACGCAGATCACAGCCGGTGTTTGGACAAACATGTTTTTATTTATGAGGCTCTTCTCTGTAATGGAATGAATCTGTAATTACAAGCAGGATGGGTCTTTAGGAAGTTCCTCAGGAGGACAAGTATGGTTTCAGTACCAGGTTTTACTCTGAGATCTCATCCCTAAAGGGCTGGTCCTCAGCAAGGCTGGCCCTTGCTCCATGAAAGCTTCCAAGATGAGATGTCCCAATGGTCAGAGGAGCAGCACAGGACACAGTGGGCTGGCAAAACCCATGTTTTGTGCCCTTTGGGAAATGTCTGTGCTCTGTCTTCTTATTGTCCATCCTGTCCATGCCAACCCCAGTGATGAGCCACCAGTTCTGCAGATGGAAGGTGCCACCTCTTTGCATATTCATAGAAGGTCTCAAGTCCTCAGTTTTGCAAATGGGTTACACCTGGTGTAACTACCGTGGCTTTTCAGCTCTCCAGGTGTGGTTGCCATCCTGGATCTGTCTCCAGGGGCTCTGACCTGCCTGGGGGGACATCTAGGGTTCCACATGACCTCCATCTATGAGGAGTCTTCCAGGAGAAACCCTTCCCCTATGCTCTCTGAGAAGAGAGAGCTGCATTATTAATGTTGTACTAGATGATCTTTAAGGTCCCTTCCAACCCTAACCATTCTATGATTCTATGAATGTTAAGGGTACAAAAACCACAATCCATGGCTTGCAAAATGGGGAACATCAGCTAAATTTACACATCCACCAAGAGATCCTGAGTTGTGTCCGAGACCCAGTGATGGGCAGAAGCTTAAAGCTCCATGGTGGAGCCCATCCTTGGAGGCAGCTCTGCCTTCAAGTGGAGGCTGTTCTTCCCCCACTGGTATTTATCTTCACATCTTGTTTTATGTTCTTGCAGGGTCTAAAAGGCTTCCCAGGTCTGAAAGGCGAAAGAGTAAGCAACAATCATCTTATTTACACAGCACCTGTGGAGGAAAGCACCATTCCAGGGAGTGTTTCTCTGCAGCAGCCCACACTGCTGATGCCCTTGGTTAAACAGGGGGGATAATCTTCTGAGGGTGGACTAAGAGGGGACCTCAATTGGTGTGTGGAAATGTGAAGTGGTGTTAGGAGCCCCCTGTACTGGCTGGGCTGAGATAAGGATGCATGTTGTCTTTATGCATGTCTAGTTTTATTTGGAAGGAAATATGGGAGCTTGGACAGAAAGGGACCTCTGGTGTGCTCTGGTCAATCTCCAGACGTGTAGGGATGAAGGAACAGGGCTGAGGAGCCATGAAGATGATCAGAGGGCTGGAGCACCTCTCTTCTGAAGAAAGATTGAGGGAGCTGGTATTATTGAGCTTGGAGAAGAGAAGGCTCCACGGAGACCTCATTGCAGCCTTCCAGTACTTGAAGGGAGCTTAGAAACAGGAGGGAGAGCAACTTTTGACATGGACAAGGGGAAATGGTTTTAAACTAAGAGATGGAGATTTAGGTTGGATATTAGGAGGAAATTTTTCACCCAGAGGGTGTTGAGGTACTAGGACAGGTTGCCCAGAGAAGTTGTGGATGCTCCATCCCTGAAAGCATTCAAGGCTAGGTTGGATGGGGCCCTGGGCAGCCTGGTCTAGTGGTTGTCAACCCTGTCCACAGCAGGGGGGTTGGAACCAGATGATCTTTAAGGTCCTTTCCAACCCAAACCATTCTATGATTCTGTGTCCTGCAGCACCACCAGGAGAGTGACTGCCCACCAGACAACACATGCCCTTTCACTTGTATCAGTGAGTAGGAGTCCTCTCGGTCTCCTGCTACACCCCACTTGCAACCCTTGGAAAGTGTAGTACCCAGAAGAGCAGGTTTTGTCCCAAATGTCAGGGGTGTGCACTGGGACACAGCTCTGCCACTCATTAAATCCTGTCTCTTACTCTCCTGTCCCCTCTTGGTCCTTGCAGCCTCCTCCTTCTGCTATCACCACACTAGTTTTAAGCACTGGAAGTTATAAGATGACATCAAGAATGAGTCCTGCTCTTCAGCCTCATGTTCCATGCCCATTATAAAAAACTTCCAAGAACAGCTAATATTTCATACACTCTCAGTAAAGTATTCCAGATTTTGGGTTGAAATTTAGGATATCCTGTATTATATAGGGTGCCTTCCCACCCTAGATGTAGTGTAGACACATCCCTGCAGCACAGAGGTGCTACATCCCATTGAGAGGTTGAAATCCAGCAATAGCTCCACATCATGGATATGCTGAGGATGGAGTCAGGGAAACCATTTCAGTCCTCTGGGTCTTTAATTTTTTTGGTCAATGCAATAAATTCTGGTTGTACACAATCTCTTGTGGTAAGATAATCATTTTGCAGAATGGCCAGAGGAACTGACTTCCAGCTGTGATAGATCTTAGTGGCTTGGAGTGTGAATCAATGCACTGGGCAACACAAGAAGAGTGAGTAAAAAGGGAATCACTCACCATCTTCTTTTTTTTTTTTCCCCCCCTGTGTTCAGGGTGATCGAGGACTTCTGGGACCCAAGGGAGAAAGAGTAAGGACCTTCCAGATTGTGACATTCTGGGGCAGATGGGGTAAAAAGATTTTATAGTGACCAGTGAGCAGATGGACAGTTATTTAAATGAGTCAGTGATCTTACAAGGTAGAAGCATAAACAGTAAAAAATATTTATGTGTTTTCAAGTATCTGGGCTCTTGGTGATTTTATAGAATTCACATCATTAAATGTGGGTAAGCCCAGCCCACCCATCATGGAGCCCTGAGCCAGGATCTCAGATGATGCCTTTCATCAAAGAGAACTTTAAATCCTACCTCCATCCATGGTGTTGTGTGCTCTGCCATCCATGTGCCTGGATTAAGATCACATTTCCAATGGAATCTTCAGGATTTGAGGCTTAGGGTCCTGTGTGTGCTTTTCTCTGTCCCTGCTCAAGCATCTGGCCACCTCCAGGGTGAAGAAGTTTTTCCCTCTATCTAATAAGAGTTTCCCTTATTGCAACTTTTATTGTGTGCCTCCAAGAAGAGCTTGGATCCATCCTCTCTACGTTGTACACCCATGTAGGTAGTGGAAGACAACATGTAGGTGCTTCCCTCCTTCTCAAGGGTCTCCACCAGCTTCAATCTACTTTGCTGATGCCATCTTCACACTGGACACACCACTCTGGGTTGAGCTTACAGGATAGTTTTGATGGGTTCCTACATAACAACAAGAACAACAACAACAACAAAAAGTCCTTTTGGCAACTCTTTGCTGGGGCACAAAAATGCCTCCTGTGAAATAAGGGAAGAAAAAAAATTTCCACTGATTTTTGGTGTAACCAGCTCATCCCGAAGCATCCTGCAATCTTAAAAAGCCTGAGCTGGCTCATAGCAGGTAATGTGAAAATAACTCCCTGAATGCTTCTGGAAAATGCACAGAAAATGCTGAACTTCTGCCCAGCGTTTAGTTCACTTCCTTCCTGGCTGAAATGGCTTGTTAGAAAATGAGTTTTAGAAAACCTACATGACAATTCTGCCTTTGAGTCATGCGATATTAAATGATTAAGGCTGATTTGTCTCTGAGGAAGCTACTTTCAAAGGGGACTCACTCCAGAAATAAACCAACTTTTAATCTTCTTCATGAAGAGGCCCCAAAACACTTTCCAAACTGAAGGAATGTTTTCCAAAGAATACCTTAATAAAAT
The DNA here is from genome assembly GCA_907165065.1 of Caprimulgus europaeus. The sequence goes on from OU015528.1 coordinate 80,504,698, forward strand.
ACAAGGTGGAGTGCAAGATAAAAGAGGAGAGGGGGGAATAATTGTCTTGGGTTTGTTCCACATGATTGCAACTTAACTTTCTTTCTAACTCTCCCTTGATTAATACAAAAGTAACCCTGTAAATCCCATGGCCTGGGCTATGTATTGGATTAAACTACAGGATCTTTATTCCCCCTTTTGTTCCCAAAATTGCTTGAGCTCCATCCCATTTCCATTACAGACCCTTCAGAGCAGGGAAGCAGGAGGGTTTATTAAGCCAGAATTTTATTAAGGTCTTATGGTGATAGTTGGATAAACTGTAAAAGATTGTCAAAGTTTGGGGAATATAGATTGATTAATGTTTGTTAAGGTAGGCAAAGGAAGTTGTGGATGTCCCCTCCCTGGAAGTGTTCTTGGCCAGGTTGGATGAGGCTTTGAGCAACCTGGTCTAGTGGAAGGTGTCCCTGCTGCTGGCAGGGGGGTTGGAACTGGATGAGCTTTAAGGTCCCTTCCAACCCAAACCAGTCTGGGATTCTATGAAGGTTGCAGAAGCAAGGCATGGTCAGCCTGAACAGAGATGTTTGCAACACTGAAGGGAGCTGGTGTAAAGTGAATCCTTTTCAAGTAGGCTACAATTGCCCATTAGAAGGTGGCTTCAGCTCTCCTCCCTCCAGACTACAGACAGCATCACCACTTTGGAGGCACAGCCATCACTTGGCAAGAACAGAGCCATTTCTTGCATGGGAATGGCCTTGTCACAGCTTCTTCACTCTCTGAGGAGCAAAATGTCACTCCTCAGCTGCTGTGCAGATAGATAGACTTGGCACAGATGTGTCCATGGAGTTTTTCCATGCCTGTATCTACTGCTTGGCTTGGGATGACAGTTTGGGGGTCTAACCCCTAAAAAGAATCACACTTAAGTGACTCCTGTTCCTTAGCTCCAACTCTGTGTCCATAAATCAGGACACCATGAGCAGACCCATTCACTATCATGCCTATGGCTGGCTCCTACACCTGGGAGGAGATGCAAACCTTGATATCCTGAGTGACATGCAATGATCAAGGAGCCAAGCCACCATGTTAAATATGAACCTGTACCACTCCTGACAGCCTCAGATCAGGAACTGGACCTCAGGGTCACACCCTGCACAGCTCCATTTTCAGCCAAAAATCTTTTGGAGCAAGAGGTCACTCTCAAACCTCAGGACTTCCTGTAGTTTCCTATGCAAGTTCATCATCCAGCTTTTAGTTAATTTAATATGGTTCTGTGGAGCATCTGTACCTTCCCCAGTTGGGTCCATCTGGACCACAGTTTAGGAAATGCTTACCTTTATTGCAGATGTGTGAATTACCATTTTGCTCAGGGTAGTTCCATCCAGTGGGACCCAGGAGTTCCTGTGTCACTGATTGTCTAAATCTCTTCTTGTGTCTCCTTTCTCTAGGGTGAACCCATAACTATTTTTGGACCCCAGGGCTATAAAGGCACTAAAGGAGATCATGTAAGTCTGATTTTTTAATGTTTCAGCTAAGATAGAGATAATTTTCTTCTTAATAGCTAGAATAGCACTGTGTTTTGGCTTCAGTGGAGGATTTGGTGTGAGAAGAATGTTGATAATGTGCTGATGCTTTTAGTTGTTCCTAAGAAATCGAGGACTTTCCAACTTTACATGTTTTCCTAGTTTGCAGGTGCAGAAGAAGCTGGGGAGAACATAGTAACATTAACAGATCCAAATTGGCATTCAGATATGCCAGTGGGATATTCCATATCATATAACATCATGTTCAGTATGTAAATGAGGGTTGACTGGAAAGCTCACTCTCTCACTCTTCTGGGATCAGGGTTTTGGGATTGTCTCTGCTCTGGGATCACTGGCCAGGAATGGGCTGGGCATCAGTGGGCAGGTGGTGAGCAATGGCACTGTGCATCATTCATTTGTATATTCCATTATTACTGTTATTATCCTTACTGTTGTAATCTTTGTTTTTCCAATTATGAAATTATTTTTATCTCAACCCATGAGTTTTCTCACTTTTACCCTTCTGAGTATCCCCCATTTCCCCAGGCTGAGGAGGGTGAGCAAGTGGCTGTGTGGTGTTTGGCTGCCAGCCAGGTTAAAACCACCACACTTCCCTACTGTTGGTGGCATCAGCACTGGGCACAACTTGAGATGAGCACTGAGAACCAGCGCTTTGGTCCAGAGCCAGTGGCTGAGAGTTGTGTCCTTCCAGGAGAGAGGCACAATCCACTCATTCCTGTCTTACCTTTCAGGGTGAACAGGGCCTGCCAGGTTTTGATGGAGACAAAGGCGAGAAGGGAGAGGATGGCCCTGTAGGAGAAAAGGTATGAACCTCCTGATGTGACTGAGAGAGACAGCCTAGGTCTCATTGAAGGGCAGCACAGCCTTCTGGTGTGTCAGCCACTCCTCCCAACTCCGTGTCATCAGCAAACTTGCTGAGGGTGGACTCAATCCCTACATCCAAGTCATTGATGAAGATGTTAAACAAGACCAGACCCAGTACCAACCCCTGGGGAACACCCCTAGTTACAGGCCTCAAACTAGATTCTGCACCACTGATCACTGGGAACCAACTCTCTTACAGAAAAGTTTGTTGTTTCTGCTGGACCATTCTGCAGCTGGTGGCTTTGTCCCCTAGCACTGGCTGCCATATGGACCTTTGGGCTCCCTGGAGCTGAAATCTACTATAGAAATGGTGCTTTTTGTCCTCCTCTTTGCCATCTCCATGGGTTCCTCTACTAGTCTCTCTTGAAGAGCAGTGGGTATTTCCAATATATTTGACAGGAATTTAAAAATTTCAGGGAGTCAAAGGTGAAGGTGGCTCCAAGGGAGTGATGGGGCTTTTTGGAACAAGAGGACCAGTGGGACAGAAGGTGAGTACAGTGAGCAACTACATGAAGGCATCCTCTGCAAGAACTGATGCATGAAATCATGCAAAAACTGATGTGTAAAAATCTTTCACAGTCTTTTCACAGAATATAATTCTGCATTTCCTCTCCAAAATTGCTGATTAAAATGTTATGAGGCTACCAGAGAGCAGAATTAGCTGCACTTTTCCAGGAGAACCCTAAAAACTTCTCCCATTTTGGAAAGTAGCAGAGTGCTCTGACATTTTTCTTGGGCTAAAATAGGCAATAATGACTTGCTGAAATGTCAATATTTAAGCATGAGCTGTGAACTGCTGTCTAAGCTCCAGTTATGGTTAATGGAGATGTAGAACTCCATTCAGTTGCCCAAATGAGATGTTTGAGGAATCCTACCCACCCTGCTGCTGCAAAGGGGTCCCCAAAGGTCCCGTTGTCTTCTATTCCACAGCTTTATCTCCTACAGCTGTCTCAATTTCCAGAGGAAATGCAGCTCTTCTCCATGGTAACTCATCACCACTTTCCTTGCAGGGGGAGCCAGGAGAACCAGGCTTGCCAGGATCTGCTGTGAGTTGGAACATGTTTCTCTGCCTTTGCAAGTCTTGGGTGTGGAGCTGGGCTTGCACTGCTGGTCCTCTCCCCACAGCCATGTGTGTGGGTCATAGGGTGGGATGAGGCAATGCTGGCTCAGTGTTGCTCCACAAAGCCCATGTTCAAAGAGGTTTTGCTGGAAAACCAGCCATGGTCAGGGAGGACCACAACCAGAGGTATATTTTAATAGAATGTTGCATTTTGCATGAAGAAACATGTGAAATATGCATTTATTTATTATTTTTAATGCCTTCAGTGTATTAGAGGGCATTGCCAGACATGAACAGATGATGTTTGGTGTTCCAATGGCTGAAGAATTGTGACTATAGGTTGTAAACCCCATGAGAAATGTATATATCATATATACCCTTAAGAGAATGGACTACAAGTGGCTTTTCTTAGCGCTGAGTGGGTGCATGTTGCTGGCTAGAGGGAAAACAGTTACGCTGGAGGACCTGGATGATCTCTGAGTTCATCTTGTGTCCTGGCAAATTGCAATTGGGAAAAGAAAAATAAAAAGAAAAGAAAAAAAATTAAAAAATAAAAGAAGAAGAAAGACAAAGGAAGAAGGAAGAAAGAAAAAGGGAAAAAAAAAGAAAAAAGGAAAAGGAAAAAGAAAAAGGAGAGGAGAGGAGAGGAGAGGAGAGGAGAGGAGAGGAGAGGAGAGGAGAGGAGAGGAGAGGAGAGGAGAGGAGAGGAGAGGAGAGGAGAGGAGAGGAGAGGAGAGGAGAGGAGAGGAGAGGAGAGGAGAGGAGAGGAGAGGAGAGGAGAGGAGAGGAGAGGAGAGGAGAGGAGAGGAGAGGGAAAAGGGAAGGGAAGGGAAGGGAAGGGAAGGGAAGGGAAGGGAAGGGAAGGGAAGGGAAGGGAAGGGAAGGGAAGGGAAGGGAAGGGAAGGGAAGGGAAGGGAAGGGAAGGGAAGGGAAAAGGAAGGGAAAAGGAAAGGGAAAGGAAAAGGGAAGGGAAAAGGGAAGGGAAAAGGAAAGGGAAAAGAAAAGGGAAGGGAAAAGGAAAGGGAAGGGAAAAGGAAAGGGAAGGGAAAAGGAAAGGAAAGGGGAGGGGAAAGGAAAGGGGAGGGGAAAGGAGAGGGGAGGGGAAAGGAGAGGGGAGGGGAAAGGAGAGGGGAGGGGAAAGGAGAGGGGAGGGGAAAGGAAAGGGGAGGGGAAAGGAAAGGGGAGGGGAAAGGGAAAAGGAGAGGGGAGGGGAAAGGAGAGGGGAGGGGAAAGGAGAGGGGAGGGGAAAGGAGAGGGGAGGGGAAAGGAGAGGGGAGGGGAAAGGAGAGGGGAGGGGAAAGGAGAGGGGAGGGGAAAGGAAAGGGGAGGGGAAAGGAAAGGGGAGGGGAAAGGAAAGGGGAGGGGAAAGGAAAGGGAAAAGGAAAGGAAAGGGAAAAGGAAAAGGAAAAGGAAAGGGGAAAGGAAAGGAAAGGAAAGGAAAGGAAAGGAAAGGAAAGGAAAGGAAAGGAAAGGAAAGGAAAGGAAAGGAAAGGAAAGGAAAGGAAAGGAAAGGAAAGGAAAGGAAAGGAAAGGAAAGGAAAGGAAAGGAAAGGAAAGGAAAGGAAAGGAAAGGAAAGGAAAGGAAAGGGGAAAGGAAAGGAAAGGGGAAAGGAAAGGAGAAAGGGAAGGAAAGGACAAATAAATTTTGGTTTACCAAAGCATGTACATGCCTTTGAACTTCACTATTTCACCTGGAAGAAACCCCCAATGAAAAAAATATTCTCCAAGCTTGTCCAAAATGAAAAAACCCACTGATTTCCTTTCATCTGGGAAAGGGAGGAATAGGAGGGAAGGGAACACCAGAAGGTGACTGGGGCTTTTTCTCAGGTCATGGAAATATGAGCATGTTCAATTGTTTTATTGCAATAAGAAACATCAGTATTTTCTTAATCTATTCCCCAGTTTTGCCTCTTTGTGTGTGAGCAGTTGGTTCTCAGCATCTATCTGTTGCTGTGAAGGCTTCACAGCCATTCAGCTCTGCTCACAGCTGTGTAACTATTTACAGGCTCTTAATCCAGATTGGTAATTGCTCACTGAGTAAAAGCTTCTCATTCAATTAAGTATTTCAACTCCTGCCTAATTGCAAACAACCTTCTGAGCACTTTGCCAACGCGATGAGTCTGTAACGTGCTGTCAGACCTCAGCATGCTCCAGCCCCATCTGAGGTCACCAGATGTAGGTATTGGATTTAATACCTTTTAGGAATTGCTTTGTAGTGAACACCTGAATCCACAGGTGACAACCAGGAGTAGTGCAGGAGTAGAGCAAAGATGTTTGTTGAGGCTGCTGAGTGCAAAGGAAGCAGAGCTGGACTCCACCATCGTGGCCAGCAACCATTCAGTCGTGGTTAGAAGATGTGTTTTTTTCTACTGGCACCCTCAGGGATCAGCAGATAGTACAATTAGCTGTCAGAAAGTGGCATCTTGTCAACCAATATTGGAGGAAAGCTAAATAATCCTTCTTTGGGAATTATTTAGGGATTTTGCTGGTGCAGGTTAATACTATCTGTGCTGTGCTTGGAGCTAGACTGAGATAACAGAGCTTGGGGTTTGTCCTTCATTAAATTTCTCAAATTGCAAAAATCACATCAGAGCTTGGGCCATGTTGGAAGAGCCATGATGTATGACATGCTGGATGAAATTCATCTGACCTCAGGTTAGATGTCTACCATGTTCACTTTCCACATTTGAGTGAGCCATACTCTGACTTGTTTTATTGGCAGCTTTAGGGTACTCTTAAAGCATGATTCACATCATCTATTTCAGACACCATGTGTTAGGAGGCAACATCTTGATGTGACTTGTTCTCCACAAGCCTAGGTCTTACTTTATCTTCTAAGTGCTCACAGATACTTTGATTATTTTTTCCCCAAGTTATTCTGGAGAGCTTGGCTAGGCTACCTCACATATGATTTCCCAAGTCCTCTTCTCTCCTTTTCTTGAAGACAGACAGTACTTGGTCCAGTCTACCTGTACCCAATCTGTCCTATGCAAAGTCTCAAAGGTAATGGCTAGCAGTTCTCATTTTTCTTCAGCTCCCTCTAATTCCATCTTTCATATCCACAAATTACCACCAAATCATTCCAAAAAATTTACTGATCTCTTCCTGTCCTGCTGAATTCACCAGCTTGTAAAAAATCTCATCCATTTACTCTTTAAATTTGGTGCTCTTTAGCCAACCAAGTGACAACATTTGTGTCTTCACCCCGTAATCATTGCCTGGAGAATCTCAATGGATCTAGTTGACTTTACAACTGGACCTCAAGGCAAATGAGTGTGTTCTTGATATTTAAGACACCTCTTCCTCTTTTTTTCCTCTTTTCTGAGAGCACTGCTCTCTTTTACATTGATATTTCTGCCATACTTCACCCTTTTATATTAATATTGCAGTCGGTGTTATGCCCATTAAGTTGCAACCTTGATCATTTATTAAGGCTTCCAGCTCCTATTCTTTATTTTCCATGCTTTGTGCATTAATGTGCTGGCAGATTAACCCATTATTCCCCCAAAAACTCTATTCTGGATACACTTCTCTTGTCATTACTCCCTATTTTGGGTTTCCAGAGTCTATAATTACCAGTGTGCCTTGATTCTCTTCATCCTGGTTTGCAGTCCTCCTTACTAGGTGAACAAGTTGGAGTCAGAGATGTTCTTCACGTCCTCTATATTTGGTCAGAAGCCTGGGGATCCTTGCCCTATAGCTGAGGAAGCCAGAGTCTGTGTGGTAACACCATCCACACAGCCATGTGCTTATTCCCAGGGTGTCCTGCTTCAACTTACCTGGAGGGTGGGAGACCCACCAGTTTCCTGGACCTTCTCCTTTTGCTCTCAGAATAATTTCTGATGGGCTTCATTCTTCATTGCTTGCAAGCAGATTTTCCAAAGCACACCTGTCAATGCTGGGTTGGAGTAAAGTCACCAGCATGTAGGTGGGGGGAAAGATGGGAGAAATCCAGGATTTTTTCCATCCACACTGATCTTCCTGACTGCTGAGCAGTTGGCCATTTCAAGTCAGAGGAGAGGAAAGGTGGGGTGTGAGGGTCTGCTCTGGCCTTGACAAGAGGTGTCCCTGGCCACTCAGAGTGGAAAAAGCCATCTCTTGAGAAGTTAATGCCCTGGGAGGGTGCCCTGATATATCCTGAGCAATTCTGATTAATCCAGGCTGGTCAAAGGGAAGTTAGTCAGCCAGATCTTCTGGCCACAGGTGGAAATCTCTTCCCAGGATACCTTGGAGGCTTATCAGAAAGGTATCAGGCTGACCAACCTCTGAGATGTAATACCTGAGAATGAATGTTCATGATAGCTGTAAGGACCAGTGACAGCTCCCACATCAAGAAAGCATTTTTTGGAGGTGATGCTCAGGACTGCAGCAAATAATTATGGGCAGGACAGTCTAGACACAAGACACAGCAGGGAAGGGATAAAAACACAGATGAAACTCTTAGGTTGAGACTCCCAGCTATTTCATAAGCATCATCCCATCAAATATTGAGCACTGAAGCCCAGGAGGTGGGAAAGCTTTTAGTAGAGGTTGCAGCCTACACCATGGTTTGGAAACACATGAGCTCTTTGATGAGTGTCTTCAAACCCATTGATCCTTTTGGGTTGTGCCATTGGGGCAATGTTTCTGCTGATGGGTTCCACATTTCCTCAAGCTCATTCCCCAGCTTGCTCTTCTGAGTGTATATGATAAGCCTGGAGACAAGGCAGACTCCTTCTCCCCTGGCTCCAGCCCAAAGCTTCACAGGAATTTGTGCCTGGAAGCAGAGATCCTCGACTGCTCCAAGAAGTCTTTGCGTCACAGGACTTATGACTAATCCTCTGCGTTTGCTGTGCTTTCGTGTTACCTGGTGTCTTTGCAGTTAAATGAAGCCTGTTCCAGCAACACTTTAATCACAGAATCAAATAGCAAGAGCCATTTCCAGTACTCCACCAGTAATTGCCTTTAAACTCCCATTTTACTAGCTTTTATTGCCCAGCCTTTATTTGCCTGGCAAAACACGGAATGTAAATCTGAGAGAAAAAGTTTCCATTCAGCTCCTTTCCCTTGTCCATTGCTTAGAGGTTTTCCTCTTCCTCTCTTTTTTTTTTCCTTCCTAATTTCATTTTCCTCCTAATTTCTTTATTTTTTTTCCTGGGTGCAGATGGCATTGAAAAGAATCATCTCTTTGACCTCCTTCCTGCCCCTAGCTGAAGCAGGGACAGACCTGCTGTCGTGTCCAAACCATATTATAAGCCTTCTAGTCCATATCATGGAATCACAGAATGGTTTGGATTAGAAGGGACCTTTCAAGGCCATCTAGTCCAACCCCCCTGCAGTGAGCAGGGACATCTTCAACCAGATCAGGTTGCTCAGAGCCCCATCCAACCTGACCTTGAATGTTTCCAGGGATGGGGCTTCTACCACCTCTCTGGGTAACCTGGGCCAGTGTCTCACCACCCTCATTATAAAAAATTTCTTCCCTATATCTGGTCTGAATCTCTCCTCTTTTAGTTTAAAACCATCACCCCTTGTCCTGTCACTACAGGCCCTGCTAAAAAGTTTGCCCCCATCTTTCTTATAGGCCCCCTTCAGGTACTGGGAGGCCACTAGAAGGTCTCCCTGGAGCCTTCTCTTCTCCAGGCTGAACAGCCCCAACTCTCTCAGCCTGTCCTCACAGCAGAGCTGTTCCATCCCTCTGATCATTTTTGTGGCCTCCTCTGGACCTGTATTGATACCAGGGGTTGCCCTGCCCCAGGTGCAGGACCTTGCACTTAGCCTTCTTAAAACTCATGAGGTTCACACAGGCCCACTTCTTGAGCTTGTCCAGGTCCCTCTGGATGACATCCCATCCCTCAGGCATGTCAACCTGTCTATTAAGCTTGGTGTCATTAGCAAATTTGCTGAGGGTGCAGAGTTTCTTCAGCCTATGATGGATACAAGCCTACCTATGGTGAGATAAGACCAACTGACCCAGGTAGACATGGCTTAGGCTTAGCTACCTTTCAGCCTACCACCACGTAGTGTGAGCTTAACTCTTCCTAAAGCCATTTGGGCTCCTTTCATGTCAAGAGCAGGCAAGTTACATTATTAAAGTGTTACGTCATCTAAGGCAAAGAGAAGTGATGAGAGTTGGGCAGGGACAGGGGGGAAGCACAGGAAAACAAGGAAAGGTCCTTCCTTGACACAGGAGACACTAGGAATATCTAATTAGGAAATCACTAACTAGTGTCATGTGCCTTCAGGATCAGGCAGTGCTCAAGAATAAGCTTTTTTAGCCCATCCCCTTTGATACAGGTGTGTAAACCCCTGGCCAGATGGATCTGTACCCAATTCAAAGATATCTCAAAAACACCAGGCACTTGAAAGTATCCTGGGCTTGTGAGATTTAACCATCAAACCAAAAGGTTTATTACCCTCCAATCTGTCCTAGCAAACAAGAGAAACTCCAGTTAGCTGGAGGTTTTTATGGTCCATTTACTGCCTCAGACGGAACTTGATATTGATCGTGTCAATAAATAGTTACTAGCAAAGAGCTTGCACGAGATGTTTGTGCCTGATAGTGTAGGCAGTGCTTGAGGAACGTGGACTTTACATGATCCAGACATGACCAGCAGAGCCATAAAGGAGTGCCTGGTCAGCTCTCAAATATTCCTCTTACTCTGAGATGTAAAATAAGTTGAGGCTTGGGGAAGGGGTTGAAGAAGCAACATGTTTCCCTGAGCTGAGTTTTTATATCTGAGAATGAAAAGGTAACAGGGTCTGTCCTTGCAGTCTGACCTACCATCAGGGACAGCACCATCCCACCCATGTGTCTCCAGGATGCTTGCTTGTCACTGTGATAGTGGTTGAAGTGTCCATTCTTCACTGAGAGGAGGAGTAATTGGAGACTAGTGAGTCTGCTTGGAGTACAATCTGGTGGTTGATATTTTTCTGATTATTTTATTTTTAATAACTGTATTTTCTTTCATCAACCTCCTGCAAATTAATTCCAAGTAGAGAATGCCACTTGATCTGCTTAAACAGCCAATTCACTCTCCTCCGAGTGAGCTGAGCCCTGTGCAATCCATGTCTCAAGTGGAGATAAATCCAATTTCATCTTACATCTAGGTTCTGAAAACTGCTGTTGAAACTGGCCAGAATGGATGAGTAAACTGTGGCAACCTTGGGAAAAAACATGGACATTTCCACTAGCTTTTAGTTTCCTACTGAAGCAGTGGGAGACCCCATGTAAAGATGCTGGAGGTGGCTTTGATGTCCCACACTGAGCTGAGCTGCAAAGTGGCTCCACAAGCTGAGAACCTCCAACATTTGGCAAAAAGTTGTCTTGGAGGAGCACCTCTGTCCAGTACTGCCTACAAGTCTGGGCTGGATCTCTCAGTGGTTCTCAACTCCCCAAATGGGAGATCTTCTCTGAACTGCAGCTGTGACCAATCTGCACAATCACCAAACCAAATTTCACCACCCAGCACTGCTTTCCTCAGCTGACTGGGTCTGAAACTGCAACCCCAGTGCCCAGAATTGTGTGAATCCTTCTGTATGATGCTTCCTGCTTAATGCCCTTGCCCCTGTTTTCAATCATAGCCATGGCCACCTCGATGTTCTTGACCCAGGACTATTCTTTAGCTGCCACATGCCTCTATTTCCCAAGATGTAATTACAAATAAATCAACTCACAGGTTGCATTGGCTAGTGGCTTATGAGCCCATGAGGAATGGTTGCTAAATCCCAGCCTCAAGGTCTTGGTGCTAGTGTTAGGGTAGCTTCTGACCTCTGACTATGGCAACGTGCAACCTGGGGTTCTTACTGTTGAGTTTCCATCTTGATGAGTGTCCTTGGCCACCTCCCTACAAGAGCTGACACAGAAATTAATTTTTTCTCCTTTTTTTCTGGCAGGGTGCAGCAGGACTTGATGGGAAGAATGGAAACAAGGGAGCCAAAGGTGACAGAGGTCTTCAGGGGCAGAAGGGGATGCCAGTGAGTAGAAGGAAAGAGAGCAATGAGTTTGGCAGGTAGAGAGAGGTTCTGTGCCTTTCTTGACTTTGAGTTCACTTTTCTCCCCACACCCCACGTGCCTTATTTCAGGGGTCAAGTCCTTGCTCAGAGTGAGCCTTTCCAAAAGAGAGATTAAACCACTCCCTAAACCTACTGGAGATGTTTCTAATGCACATCCTGGCATCATTTTTAGGAGGAGTCATTCTCTGGATGCCAGCAGAGGATCTGTCCATGTCACTAGTGATAGACTTCTTTTTTTCAGCATGAGTTTTTGTTTGGTACATATCAAGGCCTAAATTTCAAGTTCCTTCATGTACCAAGTCCAGTTGTCCTCGACACTGACCTGCTTGATGGAAAGAACAGGGAACAAAGCAATCATTTGCTAAAGCCCTTATGGACTTCACTTTCCTGGGACAAGCTGGTTCTCTGTCATGACAGGATGGCTTTCTTGCCCCCAAACAAGTTCCTGCACGTGTATGGGCCCTTGGCCTCTTGTTACTGAAAGTAACATCTCCAAAATGATGCTCAGTGGGAACATGTCTTCACTTTACCTTTTGCAAACAAGCTGAAATCTGCTAAAGTTTTGTGGGGTTTTGGGGGTTTTTTTCCTCATGAGAGGAAGGGAAAAATAAAACAAAACACACCAAACAGAAGATTTTGGGAGGGAACAGGAAAGGGACTACTCACTGAAGTTGGTGAACATCCTCTAGATCTTTCACATAGCACCAGAAGGATCCAGACTTTCAATGACAGACTCAATTTCCAGGGGCATTGACCAGCACAAGAGCTGAGGGAAACCATCTAACATCTCTGCAGTGCAGATCCTCATTATTGTTGCCACTCCATCAGCTCCCAAACCTCAGGAACATTCACTCCAACACCCAAGTCCTCAAGGATCATTTTCCAAACATTGCCCAGCATAAGCTACAGGCCCTGTGGCAACTCATCACAGCATTTTGTCCCACTTTGCTAACAGCACTCTCATAGTCACTCATCTTCTGCAAGGTCATTCCCTGTCCCACCTTAGAGCCAACTCCATTCCTAGCAGCAAGATGGCCATGATCTGCAAACTTTCAAAGAGCCTCTGGTGGTTAAAAGAACAACATAAATGCAAGGTGATGCCATCACCAGGGCTGTGTTCTTCACCTTTCAGGCTGTGGATGATATGTTTGTCTCTTTTTTTTTATGTAGGGAGGGAAAGGTGATCCTGGAACCACTGGTGACATTGGGCAGAAAGGAACAAAGGTAGGAAATGGATGAGATCCTGTGAAATCTCCATCCTTGGAGATATTCAAAAGTTGTCTGGACATAGTCCTGATCAAACAGCTTTAGGTGGCCCTGCTTGAACAGAGGAGTTGGACAAGATGATCTCCAGTGTTCCTTTCCTACCTGAAACATTCCATGATTCTGCAAAATAAAGTTTAGGATGAAGAGAGCTTAAGCTCCAGGCTGTAATGAGGTTGATGGGGAAAGATGCTGTGGGCAAGGGAAGAGGTTGTAACCCTACATCAGGGCTGTTCCTGTGCTCACCAGCCTTCTTCCCTCCTGCCCTCACCTTGATTTACCATCAATGCCTATGATCTGCTTTTTCCTCAGGGCTTACGAGGGCTCCCAGGACGCATCGGTGCCCCCGGAGCTGAGGGCATCAAGGTGAGCACAGCCCAGCTTTCCATCCTGCTCCAGCTGCCCCATTTCCAGCAGTGTTTTCCACTTATCCCCAGGGTAGCATTATGCATGAAGAAGCCACCCTAACTCTGGTAGGATAAGTCCCCTCTCAATGGCATGGGGCTGCAGGCTACAGCACGGGGGGACATGGCCACTGACAGCGAGGAACCACGGATGAGGAGGTTTTAAGGCTTGCAGGGAACATTTTGATAATCTAGGGTAATAAAAAAATCCAGAATTTACCCAAATCCCCACCTGGTCTGTGGCTTAGCAACTGCCTGAACTCGATTTGCAATTACAGCTGAGCACATCGCTCCAGTTGTCAGCACCCTTGGTCCTTCCTCTATAAACAGGGATAATGACCCTTAATGGGGTTGTTTTTATGAAGGGTTTGCAAAGCTTGATAAGAAGTGAGGGAGCTGTTGGTAGCTGAGCCAATGGGATATGTTGTTATTGTTACTGTTGTTGTTATTAATATTTTCCTTCATCATCAGCCTGGCCTATTGGGTAAATGAAATAGTGTTTAGTGAATTTCTCACCTATTTTCATGTAGGTGGGCTTGGAGTTGGGGCAGTCTAAAATTTATACTGGTCTGAATTAGGACTTTGCCTAGAGGTAGGCTTTGGGTTACCAGGAGTGGCAACACGTCCACCCCCCCACCCTCAAGTGCCACTTACCTTGCTATTTCATAGCCAATTTTCCCAATATTTGAGGGATTGTGTGGGCTCTCAGCTCATCCACTGCTTTTTCATCCACAGGGAGAAACTGGCAGTCCTGGAAAGCCAGGAATCCCAGGATCAGATGGACCATATGGACCAAAGGTGAATATCTAAATTATGCATTTGCCTACAAGTAGGAGGTTTCTTAAAAGCTTTACAGATGCTGCAAATCCATCTCTGCAACATGAGTCTTTCTTTCAAAGGCCACAAATGGGATTATTCTGAATCTCTTTCTATAAAACAGAATAAATCCCAGACTGGTTTGGGTTGGAAGGGACCTTAAAGCTCATCCAGTCCCAACCCCCCTGCCAGCAGCAGGGACACCTTCCACTAGACCAGGTTGCTCAAAGCCTCATCCAACCTGGCCAAGAACACTTCCAGGGAGGAGCAGCCACAGCTTCTCTGGCCAACCTGGGCCAGGGTCTCACCACCCTCACACCAAACAATTTCTTCCTCACATCTCAGCTCAATCTCCCCTCTTACAGGTTAAAGCCATCACCCCTTGTTCTGTCACTCCCTGCCCTTGTCCACAGTCCCTCCCCAGCCTTCCTGGAGCCCCTTCAGGTACTGGAAAGCCATTAGAAGGTCTCCCCAGAGCCTTCTCCAGGCTGAAAACCCCCAACTCTCTCAGTGTGTTCTCATAGATCTGGGTGAAGATACTTAGACACCTGGTATGGGAACCTCATCACTCTGCAAGACTCAGTGAGGTTCATCCACTCCAGCTTTGATGCTCCACAGGCACTGCTGCACGTGTCAAATAATGGAGCTTTCCCATGAAATTTCTTTCATTCTCCTAGAGTACCACCCATGTGCAGAATGAGAGAACCTGCTGGGTCACATTCAGTAAATGATACTGTCATCTAAAAAAAGACTCGATTCATGCAGCAAATTGCAACCTTGCCAAGTCAACATTGACTATGATTTTTATCTTGGCTCCTTCCAGGGTGAAAAGGGAGCATCAGGGGATGATGGTGCCTCAGGGATTCCTGGGGAGAAAGGAGAAAAGGTTAGTACTCACCAAACTGCATCGAGCTGCCATTTCTAAAAGAATAAATCCCACATCCATCAGGTCAAGTTAACAAAATTATACACTTTCTACATCATAGGTACCCTTTCCAGTGGGCAAATGTCAACTGTCTGGAGCATTAAGGCTGGGACTGCAGTTGGAAAGGGCAGGAGAGAGAGGTCTCCTTAAATTTACCCTCTGATGATGCACGAAACCCCAGGAGGGTGCCTGCTTAGTATGAGAAAAAGCCTCACAAACCCTTGAAGTGAGATTAATTGTCAGAGTTTATTCAACACTGCCACGCCCAGGGTAGAGAGAGCCTGGGATGCTGTGGGGCAGAAGAAGCAGATAACACTGCTGCCTCTTGGGTACATTGGCCATGGGAGTGGGAAAGGTCTCCAAGCTGACCTGCTGCTGGGCTCTGCTCTCAGCTCCCTGAGGAGTCCCCACCTTGATCATTCTTCACTGATCTTCCTTCTCTGCATTGCTTAATTTTCCATTTGCTTCCTTCTAAAGCTCATACTTTTCCATGGGGTAAAAAAAAAAGGGGTTTTCAGTAAAAACAGAAGCTGTTAACAAAAAAAAAAAAATCCAAACAAAACACCCAATAATCCCAGAAGCCTCCATCAAATCTTTTGGCATTTTCCAGCCCCTCAGGCACTCTCACATTCAGCTCCACCATGTGGTCTCCAGCTGACTTGGGGTCAATTCTTCTGGTCTTCATCCCCTGATGATCATCTGTGTCAAACACTGAAGGTCCTTCTTTTTTCAACAACCCCCACAAAGTCTCTGAGTTTTGGATCATTGGAGGCTGAAGGGTTTTTTCTGGGAAAATATCACTGTGTTCTTCTCCTGTTCTTCTCCTCTCCCACAAATGTCTGCTTTTGGCCACTGCTGAAGGTTGGGTGTTGGTCTAAGTGGAGGTCTTTCCTTCTGCTGTGTTTAGAGGAAGCCTTTTCTGTTCACAGCAGCTCCAGGAGAAAGCTCAATGGTGCAGATGAGTAGGAAAATTATAGTTCTAGGAAATTAATTGATAACTCCTTTTCTCCTCCTCAGGAGTTATTGTTTTTTCCAGGGTTACAGACTAAAAGGCTCCACTTTTATATGCAGGCAGAGTTGGGCATTAGAAATTAATAGGTATTGTCCCAGGGTGGGGTGTGTTCATGTCACCAAGTGAGGTGTCTTCTGGACAAGTAAAGGTGGAAAGCAAAGTTAAAGTGGTCTATACCATCCTACTGATGATCTGTTCATAGCACAACAGCAAAGTCAAATGTAATTGACAGTATCAGGAAAGGATTTGGGTAAGGTTTGACTGTCCCATCTCTAAAAACACCTGTGCTTGATAAAAGCTCTGAACTGTTCTTTGTCGGTGGTTCTCAGGGGGCCAAGGGAGTTCCTGGCTTGAGAGGCTTCAAAGGACAAATGGGATGGCCTGGAAAGACTGGAATTGCTGGACCAGATGGACCTCAAGGGCCACAGGGTGAACCAGGGCCACAGGTGAGCAGCAAATGGTCTGTAGCATGCCCTAAACCTTGGTGAGATCTGCACCTCACATACTCACGTGGCAGAGCACCCCAGATGTGCCCCCATATCACAGAATCATTAAGGTTGGAAAAGACCTCTAAGATCATCCAGTCCAACCATCAACTCATCACCACCATGCCCCCTAAATCATATCTGTGAGTGCTACATCTACATGTTTCTTGAACACCTCCAGGGATGGTGACTCCACCACTTCCCTGGGCAGCCTGTTCCAACGTCTGACCACTCTTCTGGAGAAGAATTTTTTCCTAATATCCAACTGAACCTCCCCTGGTGCAACTTGAGGCCATTACCTCTCACCCTATGGCTGGTTACCTGGGAGAAGAGATGAACTCCCATCTCTCTCCACCCTCCTTTCAGGTAGCTGTAGAGACCAGTAAGATCTCCCCTAAGCCTCCTCTTCTCCAAACTAAACAATCTCAATTCCTTCAGCTCCTCCTCATAAGACCTGTGTTCAAGATCCTTCACCAGCTCCGTTGCCCTTCTCTGGACACGCTCCAGCACCTCCAGGTCCTTCTTGGACTCAGGGGCCCAACACTGAACCCAGCACTCCAGCTGTGGCCTCACCAGTGCCCAGTCCAGAGGGACCAGCACTGCCCTGCTCTTACTGGCCACCCTAGTGCTGATCCAGGCCAGGATGCCCTTGGCCTTCTTGGTCACCTGGACACTCTGCTGACTCATGTACACTTACATCTCCTCACCTCTTACAAGCTGGCACCTGAGGTCTCCCACACTGAGATGACTGAAAAGTCTGACGTCTTTCTGTAGGATCTTGGTCAATTTATTTCATCTCTTAATGCCTTTATCACTGGAGATTTTTTTTTTTCCCTTTTCCTCTCTTCTTTTTCTATCTGCAGTTTAACCTGTGACCTCTCAATGAAGAAAGGAAGGCTGGTAATTTCAAGTTAGCAAGGCATCAAGTGCACCCCTCCTGTTGTTAATTATCTGGGGAGCAGGATGCCAAGGTTTCAGAAGGAGCTGGTGGCTTTCAGACCCCATTTGTGGGCCATGCTTAATAAATGTCTTTGCCTGCAAGACATGCTGAGCACCTTTCGAAATGTAACAAAAAAAGACTTGGAAATGAGACATGCTAATACTGTTTATAAGCAGGAACATGCTGCCCCCAGATTCTATGATAATGAAGAGTGTCTTGCTGCTGCCAACACAACTGTGGAGGGATGATGCTAGAGATTAATGTTAATCACCTGCCCTTAGACAGCAGCCATTAAGTAATGAAGAACTTTTCAAGTGAAAGAGGACTGGAAATGAAAATACCCTTTTTAGTTATGCTGGTGGGACTGGCTGAGTTTCAGGCTTGGACAAGAGAATACATAAATTAACAGGAAAGAAGTGAGAATAAAAGAAAAGCTGAAGTTGGGTGACTCCCTGAAAGACCAACTGTGTCCCATAAGCTGTCTCAGGGATAGTCTTAATTCCTGCTAGCCTGGGAGTCTGGCAGATCTTTGGTGTGCCATGTTTCACCCTTCAGTGATGTATCTTTACACAAGTATGTGTAAGTATTTAATCCCCAGGTGTATAGGTACATATATATGGCCTTCCAGTACCTGAATGGGACCACAAGAAAGCTGGGGAGGGACTTTTTATAAGGGCAGTTAATGATAGAAAAAGGGGACATGGCTCTAAACTGAAAGAGAGGAGGTTTAGATTAGATATTAGGAAGAAATTCTTTGGTGTGAAGGTGGTGAGACACTGGCCCAGGTTGCCTAGAGAAGCTGTGGCTGCTCCTCCCTGGAAGTGTTCTGGGCCAGGTTGGATGAGGCTTTGAGCAACCTGGTCTAGTGGAAGGTGTCCCTGCTGCTGGCAGGGGGGTTGGAACTGGATGAGCTTTCAGGTCCTTCCCAACCCAAACCAGTCTGGGATTCTATGATTCTATGTATGTGTGTGTGGAGGCTGCATGTACACACAAACACACAGGGTTTGTGAAATACTTGAGTTTTCTGCTAGATGAAAGTAGATTGCACTGCTAATTTGAAAAGAAGGAAAAGGAGGTAAAGACCCCAGTAGGATTTTCTTCTTTAATCTGCCATGCCTTGCTGAATTATTTCAGCCAAATAATCCCACCTCCAATCACCAGTGATTGTCCTTCACCAAGTGAGAGACACATTCAGTAGCATGCAGAATTTAGCTGATGTGTAGCTGCATCTGCCAGTTCAGGACTGGTAGAGATACACTGGTGAAAATTGCTTTGGCTGTTGAGGATAGAAGTTGAGACAGTTCAGACTCAATTTCATGTGGAAGTCTGAATGAGTCTGGACCTCACCAGATCAGCTTTTCTGGGTCTCAGAGGTCTCCCTGTCCTACAGCCCCTTGCAGAACTTCTGATTTGGGTGGTATGAAGGTGTCTATGTAGGTTTTATTGATTCTTAACCTGGTTTTCCTCCATCAGGAGGAGGAGCATTATATGTAGGGAGAGTCTGCACCCTGCTCTTTGGAGCCACAAAACAAAAAACACCCAACACTGTGGTTTAAATCTGTGAAAAAGTGATTAAGGGAGGGAAAATATAGGTGGTACAGCAAGATTTGGGTTGTACTGATGGTCAAATTGAGCATCTGTATTGTGTCCTGAGACATCATCAAATAAAGGCTTGACCTAGAGCGATCTGGTCCATGGTGCAAGGGCACAGAGGATGCTCTGGGCTTCCAGGATTATTCAGGAGCCTATAGCTACAGCTGAATCCCACCCAGTGCTTCACCACTAATGATGGCACTATAGGAAGAACTTCCACCAAGCCTTCTGCTAAAGGAGTGCAGGCATAGAAAGACCCATCCAGAACAATAAAAAATAGACTAGATCCAATTTGAGATCATAGCAGCAACATTCTTCTTCTTCTTTCCCTTGCTCCCCAGGCTGTACCTTGTAATGAAAAAGGTATCAAAAGAATCACAGAAGGGAGGAAGGAGCCAAAAGTACGAGATCCCCTCATGTATGTTTAAAAAGGCTGGAAGTTTTAATATTAGCAGTTACAAGCACGACATGCTCAGAGAGCTGTGTGTGAGATAATGAATGGCTTTTGTTTGGACACTGATTAAAGAGAGACTGTGAGATGCCACTTGGCTACTCCCCCACTGCTACTTGTCTTTTCCCTAAATTAAAAGAGAAAGTCCCTGGGTCTGAACCACAGCAGCGAGGCCACCCTCATTTCTAATGTGGGAAGGTGTCTGCAAACCCTTCTCCTCCTGCTGAGACTCTGTTTCTTAAATTAGTGCCAAGATAGATAGAGTGTCAGAGAGAGAAAACTACCTTCCACCTCCGCAGCATCCATCCTTTCTACAGGGAGGGACCATAGGAAACTCCTCATGGTTGCCCAGGGCAGAATGGGCAAAGCCCAAGGCTCTGACCCATCATGTCTGATCTAAAATCCAGAGGATGCTGAGTATCTTCTCCTAATTATTCTCAGGTTGGGCTTCAAGGGGGAGAACTCCAACCAGTGGCATGGGGTATCTCCAGAGGGTGTTTGGGCACTGCTAACTGAGCTCTCCTCTTCCTTTCTAGGGTCCAAGAGGAAAAAGAGGGAGACCTCAGCTCTGCCTCAGGGGACCACCAGGCACAGATGGGCGAAAAGGAGAAATGGTCAGTATGGAGATGAGCCAGCCTCTCCTCCTGGTGAGGTTCCTCACCACCTTTCAGCAGTGCAGAGCTCTGCATTGGGGCTGGATGAACCCTGACTATTCTAGGTTGCATTTTTCATCTCTCTGAATTTTGCAACAACAAAAACATGGAGAGCATTATTTTTTTGCTGTGTGGCATTATCCTGGTTCTTTCTATGACTCCTGTGTTGGGTGAAGGTAGGGCTGTAGTGTCTGCAAGGCTGGTGGTGCTGCCAACAGTTTTGCATCATCCAGATCTGTTGCCCTAAAGAAGACCCTAGAATCATAGAATCACAGAATCATTCAGGTTGGAAAAGACCTCTAAGGTCATAAACTACAACCATACATCCAACAGCACCATCACAGAATCACAGGATCACAGAATGTTGGGGATTGGAAGGGACCTCGAAAGCTCATCCAGTCCAATCCCCCTGCTGGAGCAGGAACACCCAGATGAGATCACACAGGAAGGTGTCCAGGCGGGTCTTGAATGTCTCCAGAGAAGGAGACTCCACACCCTCCCTGGGCAGCCTGGCCCAGTGCTCTGTTACTCTCACAGTAAAGAAGTTCTTTCTCAAATTTAAGCAGAACCTCCTGTGTTCCAGCTCACACCCATTGCCCCTTGTCCTATCATTGGACACCACTGAGAAGAGCCTGGCCCCATCCTCCTGACACTCACCCTTCAGATATTGATCAACATTAATCAGGTCCCCCCTCAGTCTCCTCCAAGCTAAAGAGCCCCAGCTCCCTCAGCCTTTCCTCATCAGGGAGATGCTCCACTCCCTTCATCACCTTGGTGGCTCTGTGCTGGACTCTCTCAAGCAGTTCCCTGTCCTTCTTGAACTGTGGGGCCCAGAACTGGACACAATATTCCAGAGGTGGCCTCACCAGGGCAGAGTAGAGGGGAAGAAGAACCTCTCTTGACCTACTGACCACAGCCCTTCTAATGCACCCCAGGATGCCACTGGCCTTCCTGGCCACAAGGGCACAGTGCTGGCTCATGGTCACCCTGCTGTCCACCAGGACCCCCAGATCCCTTTCCCCTACACTGCTCTCTAGGAGATCATTTCCCAACCTGTACTGGAACCTGGGGTTGTTCCTGCCCAGGTGCAACACCCCACACTTGCCCTTATTCTATTTCATCAAGTTTTTCCCTGCCCAGCTCTCCAGCCTGTCCAGGTCTCTCTGGATGGCAGCACAGCCCTCTGCTGTGTCACCCACTCCTCCCAGCTTGGTGTCACCAGCAAACTTGCTGACAGTGCATTCAATTCCCTCATCCAGGTCATTTATGAATATATTGAATAGTACTGGACCCAGTACCGACCCCTGAGGGACTCCACCAGACACAGGTCTCCAACTGGACTCTGCCCAACTGACCACCACTCTCTGGCTTCTTCCCACCAGCCAGTTCACAGTCCAGCTCACTATCTGACCATCTAACCCAGACCTCCTCAATTTGTCAGCGAGGATGCTGTGGGAGACCGTGTCAAATGCTTTGCTGAAATCAAGATAGACCACATCCACTGCTCTACCATCATCAAGCCACCTGGTCGTGTTTTCATAAAAGTCTAGAAGGTTGGTCAAGCACGACTTCCCCTTGGTGAAGCCGTGCTGACTGCCCCTAATGACCATGCCCACTAAACCATGTCCTGGAGTGTCATGTCTACACATTTTTTTTTTAAACCCCCAGGGATGGGGAGCAACCTGAATCCTCATCAAATTCACCCTGCTCTGATTCAGAAGTGACCTCCTGTACCAAAGTGCTTCCAGCCTCAAAAAGCACAGCTGACTCTGGGTTGGAGGATGTAGAGCATCCTATATTCAATGAGGAAGACACTTGAGTCTCCCCATGGCTTTACCTCTTTCAACTAAGGCCCATCTGATGCTCTTGAACCTCTTCTGCTGATTTAGCCTGCCATGAATCTATTCCTGATGTTCTGGTCTGCACATGGAAGGTACATCCTCTCTGGGCATGAGGACTTACACATCCAGTACAACAGGCACTGGGCACAGGCAATGCTGCCTACACTTCTGCCTGAAGGTCTCTCTAGCTGGGACAACTGCTGTAAGCCCTGTGGGCTGCCAGTTGTTTTATAGAAGACTTCTTTGGGAAAACATCATTTTTTGGGGGCCAGCACATCTTCAACTGTGCTTTCCATGGAAGACCAAGGAGTAAAACAATACTCAGTGCAGTAGTTCAGTACAGAGGGGCAATGCTCAGCACATCAGAGACTACAAACAAGAGCTTAATCTCAAGATCCCAACATGCAACCCATGCTCTGGATCACTCTCTACGTGCTGCAGGTCCTGCCAACACTGATTCCAAGGCTTTTTGTTTCAGGAGGTGGCATTGCCTTAGCAACATGTGTTTGTTCATGCTCCAGTCCCTGTAAGTGAGCATGGATTGAGAAAAATGGCCATCACAGCTTTAGGTCATTCTTCCTGTGCTCCTTTAATAATTTTAAGTATTTTTAATCAACAAGCCCAGTTTTCACCAATTCTGAGCAGAAAATTTTTCAAGATATTTTCTCCTAGGAGGCAGAAAGTCCTGTTGGCAAATCTCAGCATCTCCCTGTGTTTCATCTTCTGCATGGTTTGGTTTCCAGAACTTCCCTGAAGGCCAAATCTTCTCCATGCCTCCATCTCAGGCTTTGTTGCTCCTTAAAACTACAGAAAAACTTGACTTAAATTGTAGCTGGTGACATCCTTGTTGTTCAGATAGAGCAGAGCTTCCAAAAACATCTGAGAGCCTGCACCCACCTCTCTGATCCACACTTTTGTTCTTGCTTCCTTGCAGGTGGATGAGTCTGTTCCTTTCTGCTCAATGAGCTACTCAGATATCCCTTCCTAGCACATCCTTTCTTCTCTAAGGTGCACTTATTCTTGGAGCATTTAATGGTCAATCTACTAAGTTTTTGTAATGACTTAAGTGTTTTTAACAGGGTGAAAATGGTCCAGCTGGCCAGAAAGGAGAAAAGGGAGATCCTGGACTTTCTGTGAGTACTTTAACCCAAGATCACATCTTATTACACAGGCCTGAATAGAGAAAATAGAGCAAACTGCTCTTAAGAGGTGTAAGGGAGGAGGGAAATGCTGAGAAACAGATTAATTCAGAGAATATCCAGGAAATCAGAGTGTTGGCCATTACCCAGAGGCACCAGATGTGCACAGACCACGTCCAGAGCAGTGCAGGGCTGTAGGATTCAAAGCCCAAACAACAACCTAGAGCCCAAGGCAAATTTCCCCTCTTCCATCCTCCCCATGATGCTTCAAACTCTTGCTTGGCAGGTAAGACCAGTGCCAAAGCCACAGGACTGATCAAATAAGACCCCAGCTCCCTATGTAGAAAGTGCTCCAAAATTTGTCATACCTACAAAGGATAAGAGGTGGTGACCTCATGAAGTGCAGTAGGACACCAACCATCACACATGGAAGACACTCAACTGGAACAGTGGCAGTTGGCTGGCTCAAGGGTGTAGAATAGACTCAAAATCCATGAGACCAGGTGTCTCATTCTGTGGGGAATGGCATTAGCTGGTAAAGAGGCAGAGAAGAATAAAATGAGGTGCAGCTACACCTCATAAATCTAGTGCTACAACCATTTCCATGGGTCAAGCCTGCAGTATAATTTGAGTAGTCCCTTTGCATTGATGCAGGTGGCTTGATGAAGCTTCTCAGAGGTAAGGGACATCTGAGAGACTATGGCTTCAGGGACAGTGCCAAAAGGTTGGGGACACTCATTGGAAAGCCATCCCAGGCTTGAGGTGTGCCATGGTCCTCACATTGGGCTGGGGATTCCAGCTGTTCAGGACAGTCACCAGCTTCAAGACAGCCACAAATTTGCAAAGGGAATCATTTTCCTGATGAGATACAAATCTTGAACTGAGGTTGCTGTGACACCAACCACAAGCCTCTGATCTCAACCATACCCAAGCTGTGATGGTTTCAGT
Organism: Caprimulgus europaeus; assembly: GCA_907165065.1. The sequence goes on from OU015528.1 coordinate 80,528,604, forward strand.
TGTGGTCCCAGAAGCCACCTCCAGTGGGGCAAGCAGCGCTGGGACAGAGCACAGAGTGGATGGAGATGGTGCGGGGGTAGAAAATCACCGCTAACCTCTGCTTTCCCTCCGTGGCACAGGAGGAAGAGGTGAAGGATGTGGTCAGGAGTGAAATGAGAGGCAGATGCGGTAAGTCAACCAATGAGCCACACTCAGGGCCACCTCTCTGACACCTGCCAGCAGCTAAATTGAAGCAATTTGAATGCTGGCACATGCTGGCTCGGCAGAGAAAATATCATCCCATTAGCAGCAAGCGGAGAAGCATCACCTCTCCACGCTCAGAGATGAGTTTGGACTTCTGGGCCATGAGGTCTCTGCCATAGTCCTGACCTCCTACTCAAACTCTTATTTTTTTTCCCTTTTAAACCCTCTCTCTGCCCATTTCTTCCCCCGTGGTTTTGTCAGCAAAGCTTTCCTCCGCGGTCATCTCCATTTCCCTGTTGATTGGCTGGGTCAGGAGGGAAAGTTTGGAGCTGCATTTTGCCTAATAACAACCTTTTAATTCTTGTCAACTTCATGGCACTTCTTGACACCCAGACCTCTCCTTTCCAGTGATGAATAACTGCCAACCAGCACCACAACAGTAACAAAAAACACTACATTTGGGGATGGTTTTACTCCAGAATCCCAACATCACAATGATGTTTTGGGGTCTTGTTTTCCTTGCCTTGCAGAAGTCCAGTTACCTGAGGGAAAACCCCACTGCCTGGGGTCTGCTTATGACCAAAGATTTGGGTCCACCACCACTTGCCAAGATGCTTCAGCCCTTAAACTGGAGTTACACTCATTTCTGCCTAGAGATGTTTTAAATGCTTTGAAAAGGGGGGAAAATAGGATGAAAAATAGTCCATGAAACCATGTTCTGCCTGTAAAAATAATGATTTTTGTTGACAAAAATCTTATTTCCATAGGGAAAAAAAAGAAGTAGCACACAAACTTTGCCCTGTCTGTCTTATATTTACAGATTGTGGAGGTGAGTTGGGAAGGATGCTCATGGAAAGGGGTAAGGCTGCTAATACCTACGTAGAAATGCATGTGAATTTATACAGTTGAGTAAAGGATGTTCTCCTTACTCCAAAATAGTCTGAAAATTCAAGCAACATGATGTTGTTAAGAATAAGTCCTTTTTTTTCTGTGATTCAGCACAGAATATGACCCTGGATCACTGACTGCTTTTAGATCCTGGCTTTAGGGGTCTGTTTCTTGTCAGTAATCTGAGAAAACAGGGTTGAGAAGGACACCAAGAGGTCTCCTTCTTCCACCCTCTGCTGCAAGGCAGGATCAAAGCTATTCCTGACAAACATTTCTGACACCTGGCTTTAAAAGCTGCAGCTTCAGGAATACTTCTGCCTGCCCACAAAACACATCTTATTGCTCCACCATCCCAAACCATCAACATGATAAGCTCTAGTGAGATGCCTACAGTGTGAGCTCCTATTGTGGAAGTCTAATCCATATGGTCCATGGAGCCTGGAGGGTCAATCCACCAACCCTAAGGTGGACTCCTCATGTTCAGTCATGGGCTCATCCTCTGTGCATCAGGGAGGACTCAGTTCCTCCATGTCTTTGCCTACATGTGAGTAAGTGATTCAGGGTTTAGTTTTTCTGTGGGAGATACTGAACCATGTTCTGGATCTCAGCTGGCCAAAGTAGGTTCTGAAAACACCCAGCTCACATGAAGGCATCTAGAGGAAAGTTTCCAACTCTGGATCTGATCATCATCCCTGGGTGTTGATCTAGTTGCCCATATATTACCCAGATTATGTATCCTGCTGAATCCTCCTTATGGGCACAGGTGTCTCCTAGGTCTGTGTCTCATCTGTCAACCCAGCTTTGATGCCTTGATTGCCCTGGGACAACCTCATCCAACCTGAATGTTTCCTACTACATTTCAAGGCCTTCCTTAGACCTGGAAAGGGTCCCCTCACCACAGCTTGTTTTTAATGTTTTCAACAAAAACAGACAAAGGAGGAACTTCAGAGCAGCAATTTGACTCTAAATTGCAGTGAACTCATTCTCCAGGAATGGATATGCTTTAATTTTTCCTTCATAACTGTTATATTATTTTTATTAATTTTTTTTTTACACATTTCATGGTGTACAAAAGCAGAGCATTTGACAAAGGACTTTCTAAACAGAGAGGTGGGTCAAGAAGCAGCATTCTTGCCCTGGATGTAAGAAGCCAGTACAGTCGTAGGTGCCTGGAGTAGTGAGGAACTTTCTTGGTGTGGGATATTCCCAATTACACTAGACAAGAGATAAACCTTTCCAAGCTCTGTTTACCCTCCTGCTTTGTGTTTAGAAAGCAAATCTGTTGGGGTAGAGATCATCCCTCCCTGTCCATGGTCCCATGCCTGGGATCCTGCCCTTGCTCCAGCCTTCATTTGCTTCTTTAGTGTAAATAAATCAGAGCAAATGAATCCCACACAGTGAATGCTCTTGGACACATCAGCCTCCTCCTTTTAGGAGAAACATCTTGCCTGAGGAGACTGGCAGTGCTCAGCACTTCAAGGGACCTATCTCATGGAGATGCTGATCCAGCAGCAATTAATTGTCCATGTAGTTTTGATTATGACTCCATCCCAACTAACACTGGGAACATGTCCATGCAGTCATGGAGGTCGTAAGGAAGCCCAGCACATTTCTTGGGAGCCACTTCCTCAAAATCAGCTTTTATTCTGAACAAGTTTAGCATATCCCCTGCTCCCTTCCTTGAGAAGACATTAGACAGCACAATCTCTTCTTAACTGCTTGCCCTTCTCCAAGGTAAATGTGATTTGGAAATAGGTTTCCCACCTTGACCACGTACCCCAGTCAACTGTAGGCTTTGGCCAATGAAAAGTTGTGTTGTGACTTGCCTCCCACACTGTGTTGTGCAGTGGAAGTAATTTGCTTGAGCTACAACCATTTATTGAAGCATGGTGGCTTTCAAACTGTGGCACCAGATTTCATCCTCACTGACCCAGTGATTAAATCCACAGGTCTGGAGGCAGCTGAAATCAACAGGCAGCTCCAAGGGTATTTTCAGCCTCAAGAACAGACCAGAAAGGATGGCAAAAGCCAGGAAGAAATACTTAACAAAACTCAGAGTATGACCACGTTGATGACTTCAGTGAAGCCCTTCATGGAACCACCTTTACGTATTGGAGGTAAGTGCAGCTGAGTGGCTGCATGCTTTCCATCTTTCCAACCATGGCAGCATCAGTATCTTCTGGAGCACCCTGTGAACCCAGTGGTAAATCCTTTTCCCTGGGACTGGGCAGAAATAAGGCAGTGATGGGATTTCCAGTGAGGGCTCCCATGCTGTGATGCCCCTGTGCTGACAAGGGCTGGTCTGTGGCTTGGAGATGAGGTGAGTTGATGCCCCTAGAAGCCAAATATGTGTGGCTACAGTGATGATCACCACCTTCAAAAGGATGCATGTTGAAAGGCTGGAAGGAAATAGCCACTTTCAGGCTGATTTTGTCCTCCTCTTCCCACACTGTCCTTTACCACTTCTCATAAAGCTTCTTACCAGCCAGAAATTACATCTCAGAGACCAAACACTTGAGCTATTACAGACTATTTCTGCTCAGGGCCTCATGAAGCATTTAATGGGTAAAACTGCTGATTACAGCTAATGGGAAAACAACCACCTCTATTTCTGGCCCTTTGTGTTGCTCAAGAGAGAGGGGGAGAGAGAAGGGCCAAGGTCCTGCCCTGAAGACACATGTGATACAGACCTACCTGTACACAAACACCAGTGAGTTTGTGGCATCTTCTCATACTACATGTTCCTCTACACCAGGCAACTGGACAGGGCAAGTGCATGATTCAAGACTGGCCACACTTTTAGGTATTATCAATCTCCCAGTAGCATCTCGAGCAGCACCAGACAGCTGAGGTGGAACCATCATTTTTGGGAATGAAGGCTGCTCAGCCATAAGGAGGTGAGTGATATCCTGCCACTTGTCCATGGGTTGGAGGGAGGTTCATGGTTCACTCTATAGGCATAGCTGATGGAGTGGTTCCCCAGGAGGCTCCAGGACCACCTTGGGATGCATTGGGAAACAGTGTCCTGGTGGAAAAGCCCAGGAGATAAGTCCAATGGATACAGGGGAATCCATTAATGCCTGGCTGAGAACGGCCATCTTTCCAAGGAGAGGACAGAATGGGGCAGTTTTAGCTGCATTTCAGGTCACCTACCCTTTCTTCTGACCATGAACCACTGTAGCAAGCGTTACAATGAGGAAATGTTTGGCCCAGCTTCATGCAAATCTGATGAGCAATATGGTCCTATTAGCACAGAAGACCTGCCAGTCAGATATCCTCCTTCTACTGTCCCCATGGGATAATGGCTCATGGGTGACTTTTCCAGGCCCTATGGGCCTACCTGTCCCCTGGGACACTGATGAGGGCAACAAGCAGCCTTTGACATGACTGGTTTGAGGGGTTTCTGGGTAGCTTTGCCCTAAATTTTATCAGCAACTTGGAAATGACCTTCACCCAGAAGGACCCATATGAGCTGCCCTGCTCCATGTCCATCACATCTTCATGCCACAGCCAGTCATGGACCCTCTGACTTCCCCATCAGGGCTTGGCTTTGCATCTTGATTTATGGGAGACGGAGAGTGAAAACATGATGTAGAAGTGCTGGTGGGGAGGAATAGGGGATTATGGGCTTGCTTGTGGGGGGCTTTCTGCATTTGGTGCTTCAAGCCCAAACACACTGCAAGACAGGACGGGACTCAAAAGGAGAGAGAGTTCAGACTCATTTCTTGCAATTCAGCAAGTCAGAAATTAAGTTGTAGCTTCTCAGATTTTGTCACCAGGAGGAAGAAGATTGGGTTGCATTGATGGCACTGCCATTGACACGGGCAGGGGGACAGCATCAGTGCTTCAGCTCAGAGAAATGGGTACTTGCAGGGTCAGATGAATCTCAGCAGAAGACCACCATCTAAAATGTGACATTTCATAATCCTGCACAAATTCTGGTTCCCCAGCATCTATGGAGCAAAGCTTTCTGCAGACTGGCCATGCAGCAGCACAAAAGCTGGCCAGTCAGCTCACTGGTTGGCCAATCAGCACATGGGTTGGCCAACCAGTCCTTCTACTCTAGAAAGAATTTTTTAAAAATCACATTGCATTTTTATACTGAGCAGGACACCCCAATGTTACATACCTTTACACCCCAATGTTACATACCTTTACACCCCAATTTTACATACCTTTACACCCCAATTTTACATACTTTTACACCCCAAAGTGCCTCTACAAGGTGTTGACCCACAGTTTATATGTGTTGACTTTTATTACCCATGACGGCCCTTTCCCAGAGCTTTCAGAAGAGTTTTAAGCCAAACCCATTGATGATGACCTCCATTTAAGGCCAAGTTGGATGAGGTTTTGAGCAACCTAGTCTAGTGGAAGGTGTCCCTGCTGCTGGCAGGGGGGTTGGAACTGGATGAGCTTTAAGGTCCCTTCCAACCCAACCCATTCTATGATTTTATGATTCTATGATTCTATGATTTTTCTCCTGTGTAATCTGCTAAGGACCAAACAATTCCCCCAAACCCACCAAGAACCAAACCCAGCCATCACCACCTTCATCCTTCCCAACCCCCAAGCACTCTCTTGATATCTGCTTCATACATTGAAGACATCATCCATCCATCTGGGTTTAAACTCACTTTATATCCAGGCAGCATTTGGGATCTGGGCGGTTTCAGATCGATGAGGCGTATCACATGTTATTGAATCACAGCTGCAGCCATCCCCAGCCAACAATCCCATTAAAGCCTGAAACTGAGGCAGGAGGGCTCATAAATCCCTCTGCTAAGTGATGAGTGTGGATAGGAGCTCGAAATGTTAACAGGATTCAGCGAGCGGAGGGTTGTTACTGCCAGATTACAATCGCTCCTGGCTTTTCCAATCTCACAGATTTACCAAACTCCAGCTTGACATTTATCTCCTGCAAACAAGCACCCATATTTCCATTTTCTCTGACTAACACCCAACCTTTCTGACTGAGTTGTTTAACATCCTTTAAAATTTTATTGCCGCCGGTTTCTCCCTCCCCTCACCAATTGCTCTCTGACATTTATTAAGAGAACTTGTTAGCTGGTGGAAGGCCATGTAAGGCTCTAATGATCTATATTTAAATGGTGGTTAATTTGTTTGTGTGCCCTCGTTAACGTGTGATTTCCATTTGCTTCCCCAGCAGCTCCCTGGGTGCAGCAGATAACGGGTCCCTCTCAGCACAAGCGCCGAGAAGCCCACGGTCAATTACCAGGTGAAATGCACTGAATTAAGTGACATTTAGGGAAGTCACTTCCCGGGTGGGAAATGCTTTTTGACACTGGGGATTATTGATTCATGTTTCTAAATATCTAAAGGGAGAATGTCTAGAGGACAGGGCCAGACTCTTCTCATTGGCACCCAACAATAGGATGAGAGGCAATGGGTGTAGATTGTTCGACCTGAAGTGGAAGTTCCACCTGAACATTAGGAAGAACTTGACTGTGAGGGTGACTGAGCACTGGGACAGGTTGCCCAGAGTGGTTGTGGAATCTCCCTCCCTGGAGATATTCAGAACCCATCTGGACAAAATCCTGGTCCATGTGCTCAAGGAGTCCCTGGTTGAGCAGGGTGGTTGGACTAGATGTGACCTTCAGAGGTCCCTTCCAACCTCAACCATTCTGTGATTCTGTGATTGAGACTGAGGGGATGCAGTGTATAAAGAGTTACACGTGCCAGCAAGCAGAGGCTGTGTTGGATTTGGCTTAAAGCAGCTGCTTTTGACCCAGGACATTGAGTTGGTGGTGAACAAACTGGAGGGTGTTTTCACCCAATCCTGTGTTGTCCAGTCCCACCAGCAAAATGCACAGTGAGCGTTCCCAAGCAACACCCCAACTGCAACCACTCCTGCAAAGACCTGCTCCCATGTCCCATGGGGTTAATTGCCCCCTTGAAAAGGTCCATGATGGAGACCACTATGATGGGCACCATAGGGGTGGATGGTGCCATGGAGCAACAAAGAGCCTTGTACTCATCCCACTGTGGGAATCTGCTGCTGGATGTCCCCACTTGGTCCTTGCTGCCTCCTTTGCCCTGACAGCCCCATTGCTTTGGGGTAAGATGCTGACTGTGGGGCAGTGGAAGTCCCACAACCAGCCCCACACATTTGCCCCCCGGGGGAGGAGTGGGTGGTAGTGTGGCCTTTTCCCACCTGGGTCCAACACACGAGTGGGTGGGGGGTGTGTTTCCCTACAGCCCCCTGCCTGCAGCCGATGGATGAGGGCTCCTGCCACCACTATGCCCTGCTCTGGTACTACCACCCAAAGGCAAAGGCCTGCCGGCCCTTCATCTTCGGGGGATGCCGGGGGAACAGCAACCGCTTCAAAACCAAGCGGGAATGCGAACGGCGGTGCAACACCGCAGCAGGTAAGGCAGCTCCTGAGCCCTCCAACCCTCCTTTTCCTCCAACCAGGAGTGAGATCAAAGCAGAAAAGCCCATCCATGATCCACCCACCTCCATTGCCTTATGATGCCCCACCAGGACCAAGCAAGGACTTGGTGGGATGCTTCTAGTTTGAAAGGTCTCCCTCCCCTCCCATGTCCAGCTCCACTTTGGTCTCCCCCAGCCCCTCCTAGGAGATCCTGGACATCTCCTCCCTTGGCTCATGTCCACTTATGGGATGCAGGTGGACCTGTGGGTGATCAGGAGGGTCCTCATGGGCACCAGCACTGAGTCTTGATAGTTTGCACTCTTCGAGCTCAGTCATTTCATGCATTCTGAGGACTGAATTTTTCAGGAATTTGGGGGCTTAGTGTCCTCTGAAGCCTAGTCTAGTCCATCCCAGCTCTTCTCTGGGTTGTCCAGACACCAAGGACTCCAGACAGAACCTGCAGTTGGTAGAACTGCCCTGATCTAGACCACGAGCAGTCCCAAACACCCCTATGTTGGGGTTACACCTCATGTAGGGTTTCAATGGGCAAAACTTACTCCTAAAAGACCTTGTGGGCTCCTGTTGCCTGATGTATGTTCCATGAGGTCAACTTGCATGGCTTTTCCTCCTCTCAGGTACATGGTAGCTCATTGCAGGGGAAATGGGTTCTTCTGGCTCTGACAGTAATGCAAACACTACTTCTGCCCAGCAGTGCACCAGCTGAGGCTGAAATCAGCCTTCCTAGAAAAATACTCCTCTCTCAGCATTTCCTCTGCATGGAGTCAACCCCTGGGGGCAGCAGGAGAAATGCATTAGTTCTCAACAATACATTAAAAAAAAACAGCAACCCCTTAGTGAGAGTGATCTGCTCTGTCTTCAAAGGCATTCTTTTAAAGAAAGAATGAAAGATGAGGATCTATAAGTTCAGATTCATTTCAGAGTTTCAGGTGGTCTGAAATTGTCTGGTTGTGTTTTAGGCTGGTACCTATTATGTATAAAATCAAGACCATTGCATAGTCTTTTATCATCCATTTGAATCTTTCTGATATGCAATGGACTTTGCACAGCCTGAGCTTCCTATCCTGCAAGGAAGAAGATGGTGCAAGTGTTCATTGCTCTAAGCTCAGTTTAGGACAGGCAAAGACGTCCTGAAGAGCTGAAGTGCTCCTTGGCGAGAAGAAGTATGTATTGACTGGCCAGGATGGAAGGATTTGCTGCCCCAGTGCAGCCAGCCCAACCTGGACCAGCTCCCTTCTGTCCAGTCCAAGCTGGTTGCCCTCTTCTGTCCTCTTTTTATCAATGATCTGGATGAAGGGATTGAGTGCACCCTCAGTAAACTGGCAGATGACACTAAGTTGGGTGGGAGTGTTGATCTGCTTGAAGGTAGGAAGGCTCTGCTGAGAGATCAGGACAGGCTGGATTAATGGGCTGAAGCCAACTGTACAAGGTTGAACAAGGCCAAGTGCAATGTCCTGCACATGGGTCACAACAACCCCACGCAACGCTACAGGCTTGGGGAGGAGAGGCTGCAGAGCTGCCCAGCAGAGAAGGATCTAGGGATGTTGGTGGACAACAGCTGAACTTGAGCCAGCAGAGTGCCCAGGTGGCCAAGAAGGCCAAGGGCATCCTGGCCTGGATCAGCACCAGTGTGGCCAGTAGGAGCAGGGCAGTGCTGGTCCCCCTGGACTGGGCACTGGTGAGGCTGCAGCTGGAGTGCTGGGTTCAGTGTTGGGCCCCTGAGTCCAAGAAGGACCTGGAGGTGCTGGAGCGTGTCCAGAGAAGGGCAGCGGAGCTGGGGAAGGGTCTGGAGCACAAGTGTGCTGAGTTCCCGGCTGAGGGAACTGGGGGTGTTGAGCCTGGAGAAAAGGAGGCTGGGGGGAGACCTTCTGGCTCTGTGCAACTCACTGAATGGAGGATGGAGAGAGGTAAGTTTTGGTCTCTTTTCTCAGGTAACAAGTGCTAGGATGAGAGGAAAAGGCCTCAAGTTGCAGCAGGGGAGGTTTAGATTGGGTGTGAGGAAGAATTTCTTTGCTGAAAGGGTTCTGAGGCATTGGAAGGGGTTGCCCAGGGCAGTGGTGGAGTCCCCATCGCTGGAGGGATTGAAGAGTCGTGTAGACACAGTGCTGAGGGACATGGGTTAGTCGGGGAAATGTCAGAGTGAGGTTAATGACTGGACTTGATGATCTTAGAGGTTTTTTCCAATCAAGGCAATTCTGTGATTCTGTGATATTAGGAAAAAAATATTCACTGTAAGGATTGCCAAGCACTGGAACAGGCTGCCCATGGAAGTGGTTGAGTCACCATCCCTGGAGGTATTTAAAAGACGTGTAGAAGTGGTGCTTAGTGACATGATTTAGTGGTGAACTTGGCAGCGTTGGGTTTATGTTTGGACTTGATGATTTTAAAGGTCTTTTCCAACCTAAATGATTGTATGATTCGATGACTAGGTCCCATGCTGTCAGGGACCTCCTGAGCCACTATGAACATGGGAGGTCCAAGAAGAAGCCCTAGCTGCAGCCAACCTCCAACATCTCCTTTGTTTTCTCTTTCCATGCTTTCGAAAACCAGCCAGAAGGAGGTGATCAGCTGCAATTGCCCTGTTTAAATCAAACAAACATGGAGCTGCAAGAAGTGTCTCCAGGACAAGTCAGAGACTGGACAAGTAAGACAAACAATTTAACATGAAGAGGCAAGAGATCCTTGAAAAAAAAGATGTTGGAAAACTGTAATATGAGCAGGAAATAAAGTGATATGCAGAGAGGGAAACATCTGATTGCTCAGAGATGTCCAGAGGCTCACAACTGCACCACTTGCCCCATAGGACTACTCTGCAGAACCAGGTGACACGTACCCCTGAGTTTATTTTTGTAAAATAAAAGTGTGTTCATGCTGCCATCTATAATTCCAGTTCATCATTCACTTGGAAGCAGTAACCCTTTGAGAAAGCCAGGGAGAAAGGTGGGAATTTCTATTTCCCCACGTTGGACCATGTGGGCAGGTTGAGCCCCATCCCATGGCCTTTCAACTTGATCCTAAATTCCCCATGGCTTTTAGCAAGTCCCACCTTCTCCTTAACTTAACCATTCCTTGGAGGTGAAGAGGAGCCATCCCAAACCGTAAGGTAAGAAGAAAACAAGGTTCAAAACCAGGCTTCTGCCTGCAAAATGCCACCCTCAGGTCCTCGAGGTGTTTGGAGCTGGTGCCCAGAGCGGTGTGGAAATCCAACAAGTGGGAGGCTAAGCCTCTGGTTTTTGGTGGCCACGTGGACCCAGCTGAGTGAGGTCCTATCCAATAGCATCTCCTCTGAACACACATCCCAGGACAGCACACCAGCCCCTGGGAAGGGTGACAGCAGTTTTGGTGGCATGAAAATCTCTCCTGACTTCTGAAATAGTTGCAATTTGCCAAAGAAACAGCAGAAGCAAAAGGCTCTGCCTTCTCCATAAGTGAGGAAAATTGCTGTTATGTTGCAACCAGGTAAGAAACGTGGTGTCTAAAAATGACACCTCTCAGATGTGGTATGGGTTGGTTGACTATGTCATCGCTGCCCATGCTACCATCTTGGCAGGGCTCTCCCCAACATTTTGGCTCCAGTAGACATGCCCAAGATTTCTATAAATGGTCACTCTTCTGCCCCATATAGACCAAAATAATTTTCATTCAAGAATGTACATTGCTTTGTGTCTTCAAGGGTTGTACTGGGAGTTCTCTTCCTCTTCCAAACGCCCTTGGTGGGAACACGATGGCTAAATGAGGATTCATGGTGGAGTGGGATTGCTGGGGAATTTGTTAGGAAATCAGTGGGTTTTATTATAAGTTTTCTGCATAATTTGGTAAGGTTGAGCTCAGTTTTCCCTCGTTGCCTCATTGCTACTGATAGCACAGGTAGAAGAACGATTCCCCTTACTCACAATGTCCCAGGCACCGAAGAGGAACCAGCAGAGCTTTCTGTGATTTTTATTCCCCTCACATCTAAAATCTCTTTTTACTCAAAAAAATAATAATAATAAAAAAAAAAAAGAATAAATAGAATTTGGTCAATGTTGGCAACGAGCCAAGTGCCATTTTCAGACTGACATTTCCAGCTTCTCCTTTTGAAATGATGTTCTGTATCGAAATGTACTTCAGTAAGAAAAAACATTCAGGTATTGTATCATGGCAAGAAAAATATTCCCTTGGAAAAGAAACAAAATGTTCCTGGCTGAGCAAAATAGTGGGCACAGCATCATACAAAAGAAAGCAGTTCCACATTTCCAGGTGAGGCCATAGTGTCGAGAAACAGATGGGTTTTTTTCTGAGAAACACCTCACATTTTCACATTTCCCTGGCATCACAGTGATGAGGGGCACTTTGTGAGGAAGGCTGCAGGATGCCAGTCTGGGGAGCTCACAGGGTGACCAAGTGACTTGAACATCAGCTCCTGCATCAGCCCAAGAGAGCTGGGATCATCCAGGGGAGAAAAGTGTTTATAACCATCAGGAAAAACCTTAATTCCTAAATTGCATTGACAAAAATAATCACTGTGCACAAGAAAACAGAGACCTAAAGGAGCGTACAACCCACAAGTTCATTTGTCACCCTGGTATGAAAATCTTCATTTAGGTGGAACCTTGCCAAGGGGCACAGGTCATTGAACCCTGTGATGGTTTCACTGGGTGAGCACTGGGCTAGCAGCCAACACAGCCATTCACCCACTGCCACCCCACCCCCAGGGGATAGGGGAGAGGATTGGGGGGCAAGGGTAAGGAGGTTTGTAGGCTGAGATAAGAACAGTTTAATAATAAAGATAAACAAAAACTTGAAATAATACTAACATTAAAATAGTAGTGATAATGATAATAGTAATAAAATATGCAAATGAGTGACACCCAGTGCCATTGCTCACCACCCGCCGACCCAGCCCGGCCCGTTCCCAGATAACGATCCCGGAGCAGCGACAATCCCGACCCGAAACCGCAATCCCGGGAGAGCGAGAGCCCGAGCGAGAGCCAGAGAGAGCCAGAGAGGAAGAGCCCCTCATGGATCTCCTGCCCATGGGGGACAGGAGATGGAACAGCCCCTTGGCAGAGCCCAATGCCAATTTAGCTCATTAATTTCAATATTCCTCACCCCCTTAAATCCTGCGCTTGCAGACTGACAGAACACAAAGTCCTTCACTCCCAGTGACACAAGTGCAAGCACTGGGATGTTCTCAGTGTCTTTCTCATAACAAGTCCCAGGCTGAAAAGCAAAACACAGCCCTATTCTAACTACTGAAAAAGAAACCCAGCTCTGTTCCAGCTAAAAACCAGGACAAACCCCCACGATTTTGCAGAGGAAAGAGCATTTCAGAGCCTTAAAAGAGGAGGAAAAAAAGCAACTTACCCATATGAAGGGCAGGAGATGCACTTCCAGAAAGGTTCACTCATCTTGATTTGATTTGGGACATCTCTGCTTGCAAACCACTATGACCCAGATGACCCTTCCTGATGCAGACCAGCCCATGGTTGAACTGGAGTAAAAATATCTGTATGGGCAAAAGGGGACATGCCATAAACACAGTGCTAAGAAATGACCAATAACCAACACTTTAACAGTGTCATAATTCCCACTATTTAATTAATACAGAAGAAAGTCACTCGTAATATTTATTATTATAAGAAAGAAACCCTCCCTAGCATCTCCCTTTTCTCTGATGTGCTGCTCACCCTACCAGCATCCCTCCAGTGAAGGCACCAGTGGCCTCCAGCAGAAATATGAGGTTGTTACACACAAGTGGCCACCAACACCTGACCCAAGGTGTCTGGTCAGTTAAATCCTGTGGTATTTTACTAGCAACAGCAATATATGAACATATATATTTATAGGGCTGCAGTAACTTTGGACCACGTCTATTTTGACCCAGTTCTGGATGTTCTCATGAACCAGCCTCCCTATCCTCAGCTTCTTTTGTGATGCCCAAGATTGCAGGTTGCCCAGGGTCCAGCATTTGGCCAGCCCTGCCCAGGGCTGTGGGCTTTGGCCCAGCAAGGTAGGGAGGTTTTCCCAAAGAGAGGGATTTAAAAAGAAAGGCTTTGGGTTGACCATCAGAGGAAATAGCAGACTGCTCATTACCACCTCATCCTACCAAGCCAGGCTGCATGGAGCTTCACCATCTCTGGTGATATGGTGATGCATGAGGCATATCTCCACCCTAAAGACCTGCCACTTGTGTGGATTTAGTGTGAAAATCACCTGATGTCCCCAGAACATGGCTCGGAGTCACCGGGTGGCCTGTCCCTATACCCACACTTGGGCTGGCATTGCAGTGCCCTGCAGAGTGCATGCTCTGCCTGACTCCTTCAGCTCCCCAAACTCTCCCAGAACATCTCCTTTTTGGCATCTGCCCCAAGCCCTATCTCTGCCATCCCTGTGTGCTGCAATGTTGGGTTTCCAGTAGAATGATGGAGATGCTCCCATGAGCTTTTCTCCGGTTCAGGGTGCAACAACATCTCCTCCTTGGGACCATTGCCACCAACCAGCTCATTAATAATTCAAAGTGGCACTTATTTACCAAAACCAAGAGGAAAAAGCCTTTCTCCATCTTGTGGTTGCTCCCCCAGGGAGCCCAGCCCTGCATTTCATTGACCCACTCCAGCTATCAACTGTGCCAGGACATTAGAGAAGAGGAGGGTGGGTTGCTGTGGGCTGGTGAATCCCTAGGCTGGCATATTAAGTTGACATCAAGTCTGAGGAGACAATAAGAAGCAACAGTAATTGCCTGAAGATCATTTTTATAGCTGTGAATCAGCAGGACAGTGAGAGTTCTGGAGGTAGCAGTACATAAGCAAATGGGCCAGGGGGACCTGGGACATGAAACCTACCTGAGAACATTAAGGAATTTCTCTTTCTGACTTGTTATTCCAAGACACCAAACAAATGGGACCATAACTTCATTTTCCCTTTTAAGATGAGTGCAATCACTTAAAATAAAACTTCACCTCCCTACATGCTGAATTTCTTGGCAGCTTTTGGCTTCAAGCTTGGCAAGGAGTGCACATATCCCAAAGCCAAGTCTGGGGAACAAATTTGACCACCTGGTTTCATGGTCAAGGTGTAGCCAAAGGGGAGGGGCAGAATCTCTTAGAGGAGGGGGGGTGATTTGGCTCAAGATCCTTGACCATAAACCATATTTATGGCACAGATGAAAGCAGCAGCTCACCAGGGAGCCAGGTGACCTAATTCAGATTTGCAAAGTAGCTGGAAGATTTGAGAAGTGAAAACCAACATTGTGGGCAAGCTGCTCAGTCCTCTACTGGGTGTATGAAATGCAGCTTGAATTTCCCATCAGTGCTTTGGGAGCTTCAGCATAATGGGAAATGGATAACGTGATTTTTTTTTTATTTATTTATTTGTTTTGTTTTAATACATCTAACTTTAAATGTTTACTATTGATTTGCCATCTGAACTGCTTTGCCAAGGCCAAAATATTACCGGAATGCATCCTCGGTGTTGCCTTGGAAATGTCATGTCACTCTAATTGAATTTCTTGAAATCATTTGATTGTAGGGTGGAGGAGACTTTAAGGACTGAACAATTTGCTGGCAAGCCAGCTGCTTTCCAGGCGCAGGGAGCTGGAGTTACTCCAAACAGGGACAAGCCAGAAGATTCCTGAACACACACTGGAGAAAGGCCTTAGAAAGCAAAGAACATCCCTACGAGCATTCAGCCCTGAGGGTGTGTAAAGCTGGGGCTTTCATGCACATAAAACCAGCTTCACAAATCCTCATGGAGTTTGGAAATTGGAGGGTGATTTTTGGAGCACAAGTGACCTCATCACTCGTTTCATATGGATCACACAGCTCCAGAGCTGAGCTCATGGGTCTGTATATGTGATTCTACGTGCACCTATAGCTTCACTGTGCCCTTGTGGCCAGGAAGGCCAATGGCATCCTGGGGTGCATTAGAAGGGCTGTGGTCAGTAGGTCAAGAGAGGTTCTTCTTCCCCTCTACTCTGCCCTGGTGAGGCCACATCTGGAATATTGTGTCCAGTTCTGGGCCCCACAGTTCAAGGAGGACAGGGAGCTGCTGGAGAGAGTCCAGCACAGAGCCACCAAGATGATGAAGGGAGTGGAGCATCTCCCTGATGAGGAAAGGCTGAGGGAGCTGGGGCTCTTCAGCTTGGAGAAGAGGAGGCTGAGGGGGGACCTCATTAATGTTGATCAATATCTGAAGGGTGAGTGTCAGGAGGATGGGGCCAGGCTCTTCACAGTGGTGTCCAATGATAGGACAAGGGGCAATGGGTGTGAGCTGGAACACAGGAGATTCTGCTTAAACTTGAGAAGGAACTTCTTTACTGTGAGAGTAACAGAGCCCTGGGACAGGCTGCCCAGGGAGGGTGTGGAGTCTCCTTCTCTGGAGACATTCAAGACCTGCCTGGACGCCTTCCTGTGTGATCTCATCTGGGTGTTCCTGCTCCGGCAGGGGGATGGGACTGGATGAGCTTTCGAGGTCCCTTCCAATCCCTGACACTCTGTGATTCTGTGATTCTGTGATTCAGCACGCTCAACCCCTTTGCAGGAGAGAGTTTCTTGTGCATCCAGCCAGTGAAGTCTTGCAAGGAGGTACAGAGAGAAGAAACTCACCTCATCACGGCATCCAGTGTCCGTGTCTCAGTTCCTTAGCAACCCTGACAAAAGAAAATGGATCACAAGAGTTGAAGAGGCTGGGTTGGTGTAATTTAGTAATTTGATAATGATACAGTCCTTGAAATGGCTACCAGCACTGACAGCTGGGCCCCCACCATCATCCAACCTCCCCTGGCTGCATCCAGCAGATTGAAGTGGACAGGCTATTTGGGAAGGAGTTGACAAAAGTCCCCGTCTTTTTGCTCCTGCCAAAGTCAAAAGCAACAAAAAAAGTTCATCACCATGTCACCAGCCTGAATTGTGCTCATCTAGGTTAATTAATTATGCAGTATTTTTAGAGCAGGAGTAATTTAGTCTCTAGAGATGCCGCAGAGGCAAATGGCCATGAGTTAATGCAGGGCTGGACCTGAGCACCAGCAAGTCCATCTTGCAAAAACCTCCATCAAATCCTCCATGCTCAGGATCTGTAGGAGGTGATGGAGGTTTAAATGCTGTCCACATCCCTTTTGGGTGATATCCATTGGGTTTTGGAGCAATAAGTAATTACTACATCACTGCATATACAGCCTCCACTGGTGAACACTATCCCCTGCCCACTGCAGGGGTGGAATTGCAACCCAACACCCTTGAGAAGGAGAGAAAACATTGGACAAGTCTGAAAAACCTTCTGTGTCAGAAGGCAGCTCTGCTCCTCTGAGCTGGGACAAGCAGGAGTAAAAATGAAGATGGATCTGCCCCTGACATCATTGCCATGTGAATAAGGAGGAAACCAAGGAGAAACTCTCCCCATCCAGGAGCCAGTGCTCCCATGGGAGCTGCCTCAGGATGTCCATGCTGCCCCAGTTTGCACCCCAAACTGCCCTGGTAAATCCCATTTCATCCCTCAGGCTTCCTCTGGATAACTCCTCACCAACCCCCTACCTTGAGCATCCATTAGCCCATCACCCTGAGCCTCACATCCCCTCAATATGTCCCACCTTGCCTCTGAAACTACTCCAAACACCTCCCCATGGATCCTGAAGCCAAGGAGCCAACCCACAACCATGATCCCAGTGGCAAAGAAATGTTGGAGGAGCAATATTACCCAACTGTAGAGAGGCAACCATTGCATTTCTGGAGCAATGTCTCTCCCACCCACCTTGTCCAGCTGCTGCAGCCTCACCAGTGGGAGCAACCCCTGCTTACAGATGCAGGAAAAAGGAGAAGCAGCTCTTTTTATACTTCACTCCATGGGCTATAAATAGGTTTTAAGTGTAGACCCACTGTCAGGATAAATGCCCCGAGGCCAGCTCTGTTCCTAAATGTGGATCCAAGTTCTTTCTGCCTCCCTTTACATTTTTCCTTGATTTTAGATGTTTCCTTCCAGCCAGAGGTGTGATGCCCATGTAGCTGCAGGCATATACCACGAGTACAGGTAGGTGCAAATACCTCTTTGGAGGAGGAGTAGGAGGGGCAACAGAGAGATAGCAGATGAAAACTTAGCAACAAACACTTGGGAAAGACAATTTGGAGGATTGAAGACTATTTTTTCTTCTCCATTGCTGTTTTTCTTTTCTTCCTTTGAAGGGAAAGCATGAAGAACCAAGCTTTATTTCATGCCTGAAGGTTGTCAGTGATGAAGTTGGTCTTTGGGTTTGGCCCAAGCTATTCTTGGAGAAGCATATGTAGCAATCTGCCCCAGCTCATTTTATCCCAAAGAGGCTTTCTGATTTCATCAAAAGCTCAAAGCAAAGCTAATTAATTGCCAGGAACATGAAACCCTGAAGATGGGATGGGTAACTGCTCATTACAGGCAGCCAAGTGCTTTGCATGTGACCAGGGCTGTAGATCCCCTGTGATCCTGCAGCAGCAGCAAGAGACTTAGGGCCTAAGAAAGTGAAAAAAAGGGGCAAGAAAGGCAAAACAATAATTCAGCCCCTGCAAAACTAACAAACTCCACATCCCCAGCTCCTTTCCTCCCTCTGCTGGGGTCCCAGCTCAAAATGACAGGGCTTTCCAAGCCCTCAGTGTCCACCATATGGCCACCTTGGAGAGACATGCAAGCACTTGCTGCTGCTGAGCTGTTGGAAAGAGTGAAAATCACCCCTAAAATGGGGTTATGGGGAAGAGAAACCCACCAAAAATCAACCCCATGTCCCCAGCTCCTCTCTTCCCTCTGCTGGGGTCCCAGCTCAAAATGACAGGGCTTTCCAAGCCCTCAGTGCCCACCATATGGCCACCTTGGAGAGACATGCAAGGACTTGCTCCTGCTGAGCCGTTGGAAGGAGTGAAAATCACCCCCAAAATGGGGTTATGGGGAAGAGAAACCTACCAAAAAACAACTTCATGGGAGAGGAAAAGCCATTCACTGTAGGGTTAGGGAGAGATGGGAGATAGGCAATGTCATATCACAATGAGGTCCTCCTCCCTCCACAGCCTTTAAAATGCAAATTGAGTCTTAGAGATTATTAAAGAAGGGACAAAATGAACCAGAAAACTCCCTTCTTCCTCTCTGTGGCTCTGTGTTCAACCTCTCCATGCAATTCTGGTGCTGGAAGCAGTAAAGGGGACCTTGCATCTCATTGCCTCCCTGGGCCAGTCAAAAGTTCTGTGCTGGTATTTGGGGCATGTTTTTAGCTTTCAAGACTTCTGGCGTGATATGACCACAAGTCACAGTGTCTTATTTTTCCTGGTTGTATGTGATGAAACTTTAATAAGATCCTCTTCAGCTGCCCACATTTAGACTTTAAATGATGATTCACAGAAGGAAATTGAGCTTGGTGAGAGCAAGAGGGGCTGTGGAGAGGTGGGAAGGTGTCCTGCTCCTGAAGAGAAAGACGCACGAGGGAGACATGCGAGGATGCTCATGACAAAGCCTTCATTTTTTATAAGTTTGGTAATTTTCAAGGAAACTTTTGACAGTTTGAGTCTTCTCTGTCACCATCCAGCTCCCAGGGGTGCCCAAGGCTGTTGGTAGCATGGCTCCCTCCTCCTCCAGGGTCAGCTGGAGTTGTTTTCATGCTGTGACATTTTCAGTTTTGCAGCAAAATCTCTTCTCTGATCCCTTGAGAAAGCAAAGACCTGAAGCAGGGATCTGCAAGCCAGACACAGCTGAAAGAGTCCAGTTTGCTTTTAAAACAAACTGATGGGGATGAACCAGGCAGTTTGACTTCTTTCATCTTTCTTCCTTAGGTGCTGCCTTCTCTTTCCTATTTTTCCCTAATAAAATCACCATGAAGACTCCATGTCTGGAGTACAGGATCTGCCTCCTGCTAGGACATTGTCCTGTACTGACCTTTCCTAACTGCAAAGTATTTTATGGGTAAATAAAACATAGAAATACACCTTATTATCTGCTCAGGACATAGAGATGGGTTTCACCACCTGGCTCCAGAGCTGACGGGAAACTCATTCACCTCCATGCTCCAGCTTCTCTCTCAGGTAATTTTTTGTCATCTGCAGGAAGAAAAATAAATAGACTCAGATTTACATGGGTCATTCTAGCAGCAAGATTGACTTCTGAGGGGGACTCATGTGTAGACACCAATCCTTCAAATGTAGTGTATCTTTAGGGTTGTTTTGATTGCTTTTCACCTCTGCAGCCACAGGGATGATCTCTCTCAAGCCTGGCTGCCCAGGAAAGCATTATTTTAAGCCCTGAGTCCCTCCTTGCCTTTCAGTCTGCTTTTGTGCCCTGGTCCCCTGAGATTTTGGGGATCTACTGCCACCCAATTCAGTCAAATGGGGTGAGGTTCAACACCAACTGCATGAAGATAGACCCACAGTGGAGGTAGGTAACTTGTCACCCTCTCATGCAAGGCTGCAGCAGTAGCTGCAGACACCAAAGAATCCAAATAGTAGTTGGCACTAACAAACACCCCCACAGGGTCTTACAGGACCTCCTAGTACGTGGGCAAGCTCTTTCTTAATGTCTCCAACTCACCTCATTGCAGCCACTAGCTCAGAAGGGCTGAACACCCCATTTCTAACCATTCAGAACATGTACCACCCATGGGGACACCTTGAAGCAGTTGCAATGGATGAAAACTACATGCTCACACCTTCTCTATCCATCACACATACTCTCCTCTCAACCCCAGGAAAGCTTCAGTGAGAGAGGACAACTACCTCACCACAAGGCATGGGATGGTTGCAAACGTGGAGCAGCCATCACTTGCATGGATGCATCCCAACCTACAGTTTAATTCACTTTAGAGATGCACTGAAATCATTTATATACCCCATCAACTCTGGGAGAAAGTGGGTTTTAAGAAGATTTAATTGATCTACTTTGACATCACACCTTTCTTTAACCCACATTCCCTTGCCCAGGTCCCTGAATCACAGGTTCCCCATGATTTTGGCAATAGCAGGTCTTCCATTTTGACCTGAAGACCTGAAACTCCTGGATGTGCACAGGGACACCAGGTCCTTGTGTCAAAGGGGTGCACCAGGCCTTGATTTTTAGGGTACCAGTTTTGCCCTACCTTTGGGGCCAGAGGATGCCAGACCTGTGCCCCATGCCAGAAGCAATAACCTTTCCATGTCTTTTATATCCCTCAGCTGATCTCATCTGAACAGGGGACAACTGAGTCCAAAATGCCACTGGAGGTAGCTCCAGTGGTTCCACTGGCCCTTTTAAAGTACTCCTCTACCCTAATGGGATGTGATGCCAAGGCATGGGATGGAGACATCCCCCTCTGGTAGGCAGAGAGAGCATCCACTTTTTGAGTGCCCACACACCTTTCATGAAACACACATTGGTCAGGTCAGCACCCAGAGTTCCCATCCCACCTGTATTTATGTGCTCAATCCCCTTCTTCTACCCCCAGACCAACAAAATCAGGGGAGGCAAGTCCCTAACTTGCTCTGAAGCATGCCAGGCTAACAGTGGTCTGAGCCAAACAGGGTCCAAGGGTCTCCTGAGCTTTCTGTAAGGACCACAGTCAACATCTGGTGCCCTCAGGGAGCAGAAGGATGCAAAGCACATCTTTCCAAGGAGGCACAATAGGAGAGAAACACTGGTAAAGCTCTCACTGTCCACCTCAGGCCCAAAGCTTTCTTCCATGGATAGTTAAACCCAGGTTGGGTTAAACCTGGGTGGAGCTTAGCACCACCCAAAGAATTTCATATATTTCAAAAAGCTACTTAAAATACCTCCTGACAAGCTTCAGGCCTTGCCCTGTGATGTTTCCTGGTCCATCCATACTAATTAAGCTACCAGGTAATGGTACTGACTTAAATCTTTCTTACCCCATGTTGGTCAAGGAAAGGCAGGACACAAGCCAAGCAGGGAGAAGCTGGAAGTTGCTGAGAATCAGAACCTGCACATCCACAATGACCACAAAGGGGAAATAATTTTTAATGGACCTCCACCACGGGGGATGGGGTTGGAAATTGCTCTCATCTGTTACTGCTTCCTCACCTCAGAGCATGAGCTCCAGGGTTTCACCAGCTCCAGGAACATGCAGCCTTTAGAGAAAGCTCGTCCCTCTGGCAATAAATGAGCCCACAAGCATTTGCCAGAGGGAGAGGAGCAAGGACTGTGGGCCAGATGATGATTTCCTTCATTCTTGCTAGGAAGAAGTCCCTCTAATGGAGTTTCCCACCCAGCTCTTTGTGCTAAAGTCTACAAATGGGTTTGCTTGCCCAAAAATACCACCAAAAGCTCCAAAGATTTGGATAAACAAGCCACCTTCCACGTCTTAGTGAAGGAGGAGGAATGAACACATCAGCCCAGGAGATGAAAGCTTCAAATGAAAATGAAAGAGGAGTGAATTGCTGGAGTGGTGGATCTTGATGTGTCTCAGCCAACAGCTGGAGGTGATTAAGGAGAAAACACAGGATTGAAGCCAAAAGAGAGCTGTCCCAGTTACTAGTCAGTGCCTCTCAGGCAACGGCCAGCATCTTCATGGGCTGGGTGAGAAGCTCAAAGATGCTCATCTAAGAATATCCACAGTCATGTCCCCTCTTCTCCAAAGGAGCTTTTGTAACCATTGCTGGTGTGGTCTGAGAGCAAGAATATCTCCCCATCCTAAATCAGAGCCCATCCAGGGTCAACTACTGGCTGTTGTTGTCATTTGTGGGGGACTCAAAGTGTTTTCCCCACTTTTGGTAGGATTTGTCCCTTCCCAGGGATAACTGCACCCCACCAGCCCTCTGCTAGAAGGGGGTGACAATGGCATTTCAAAGCAGGGTTCAGAGAGGAGCTCTGATAAGCAGGCAGGGCTGGACAACCCCTGTTTCAAGCTACGACTTCTCCCTTCCCATCCTCTTAGTAGCACAAAGCACCTATGCCTCCAAACCGATGCTGTGGGACATTGCAGGAGACCTCTCTCTGACCACACCAGGACCAGAGTGGTCCTGAGACTCCAGACTGGGGACTTTTCCTGCCTAGTTGCTGTCTTGGTGCAATCTGGATTAATTCTGCTGGACCTCAGTGGGTTTGGGGAGTTTGAGAGGACTTTTTTTCCAAGACACACATTATCTCTACTGCCATGCTGCACCTGGGATGATGCTACCACATCCTTTGGGAAGAAGTATCCCAAAATTTCCGTCTTCCATAGGTTTCCTTGCCCTGCACAGGAGGACAAAACCCCCCAGAGATGGGAAACCAGGCAAAGGGCAGAGCAATGTGATTGGGGCAAGTCCATCCTGGCTGTGGATAGGATTTACGTGCACTTCCCTGAGGCAAAACCCTTCCAAGGTGCTTCACCAGCCCCACTCTTCCAATAAAGAGACATTAATTAGTATAACACCGTTAATCAACTCTGAAAACCCCAACAGGCATCCTTAGGGGGCATAAAATCATTTGCATTGAAAATATCCCTCCACCCTACATGGAGGAGCCGGGAGGGAAAGCGTGTTTGTGTGATCCAGCAAAGTCCCAGCGTTGGTGACAGCCCCATTTTCAGGTGACTCTCATCAGGTTCTGATGTTTTTGGGGTTGGGGGTTTTTTTTCCCCCTTTTTTTTCCCCTCTGAATGGGGAGAGGCACCGCAGCCCCATGACGTTGCCAACTCCCTCTGATTTCATTTTAATGAAATCATGGCCAAACGAAGGCTCCACGTCTGGAGTTACGACTCAAACCCCGTGATCACTCATTTTTATATATACACAAGGGAGGGGAAAAGCGTTTCCATAGAGAGAAAAAAAATATCACAGCCCTCTTAATAACAATAAAAGAAAAGAGAGGGGAGAGAAGTTCAGGGGAAGGCGCCTGATGTCTCTCTCCTCGAAGTGAGACCGCAGCAACCCCTTCCCATCCAGACCACCGAGGACTCCCAGGTAAGTGCCTGGATTTCATTTATTAACCAGCAGCCAGGTTCATTTGCACAAATTTTAAATATTTCAGTGCTTTCCTTGGAAGATCAGACTCCAGGTAGGACAGGGAAAAGCAGTTCAAGATATTAAGAGACTCCCTTCACCCTCCTTCCTAACCAAAGAAATATCTTTATTATTATTATTATTATTATTATTATTATTATTATTATTATTATTATTATTATTATTATTATTATTATTATTATTATTATTATTACGGTTTTGAGAGGCAGATCAGGCTGGGCAGCAAGGCAAGAGGTTGGAAATCTTGGGAAATTAAAAAGTAGGGAGACAAATCACCGCTGTGGTTAAAGGGATGGGGAGGAGAGGTGAGCACAGCCCCATCTCCACCAGGTCAGCTTGAATTTTGGAGCCCTGGGAATCAACATCCTCAGGAGAGATTCATTAAGAAAGTGGAGGTGGTAGCAGACAGAGTGTTAAAATTTCTACAGGTCTCATCCAACAAGGTTATTTTATTCCAGACTTACTTTTTTGACAAGGAAAAAATTAGCTTAACCCAATGTCTCTGCTGCCGAGGAGCCCAGTGATAACCAGCAGAGAGCTTTGTCCCCAGTTTGCAGAGCTGCCTTGTCAGAGCGATTTTACTTCTTTAAAGCTGAGAGGCAAATCTTCAGAAGATACAAAATGATTCCTGCTGTCAGCACCACCCCAATATCATACCTGTAAATTACTCACGGGCATCCCAGCAATTTCCACTCACAACGGCCGGGACCTGCAGGTCACCCTCCAGCAGCAGCGGCACATTTAACTCCCCAAGTTCCTCAGATCCTCTGCAGGTGGTTTTTCTTCTTTTCCTGCTTTTTCTTTATTTTGAGGAGATGTAAAACCCAATTCCAGCTTGGTTTATGGTCCAAAAAAAAAAAAACAAACCAACTTTCTGGCATGCTGGGGCACAAAAGTCCTGTGCAAAAATATATATAATAAAAATAAACTCTCAGCTGATGTTGTCCAGGCGGCACCATCGGACACTGCATTTTTTTGCTGCTTTGCCTTGATTTTTGCTTTCTTTTTTTTTTTTTCTTTTTTTCTTCTTTTTTTCCAGGATATCCACCCTATAGGCAAGGACCAGGAAACCAGGTGCTGGGTGCAGATGCATTTTGCTATGTTTTCCCCCTTGCTCTGCCTTTCCTCTTCCTCAGCCAAGGTCTCCAAAGAGTTTTATTCCTCAGAAAAAGCCTGATCTGGCTTTGGGGACAAGCCACCCATCTCAGCCGGGTGGAAGTAGCTGTCAGGGAGAGATGAGGTGGAAATGCTGCTCCACAGCTCTGGAGAGGGCAGTAGCAGCTCAAAGCAGCTCAGTTCTCTCCCAGCAGCTGTGCTGGCTCTGCAAGAGCTTTCAGATGTTCCCATTCTCCATCCAGCAGCTTGGGGCCAAACAGTGTCCCCAGGGTTGCAGATGGGGGTAAGAAATTCAGCAATCTCTAAATTCATGCCCCAAGCTCCCCATCCTGCCAACAGGGCATAGGAGGAGTTTGTTGAGGGAGGTGCTGCTTCATCTGGGGTTAAATCAGAGGTGGGAAGGGAAAGGTTTTGGGGTGGAAGATGTTTGTTCTGTTAAGCTTTTGCAACCAAAAACTAAGACTAAATGTCTGATTTGGGGCTGAAGGAAGGAGAGTTTTGGGTTCCTAATCACTCTTGCATGGGAGTTGTGTTCCTGGGACAGATTTTGTTCCCCATCCTACAGCAACAGCTCTGTAGATGCTGCCTGGGTCATGCCACAGCTGCTGCACGTCCTTCCTCAGTCACCCAGACAGAGGGTAGATTGTGGGGACTTGTTGCCTGAAGGATCTCTGTGGGGTTTTGTGCAGGAGTGATTGAGGCAAAGAAGTGGAAATCAAGCAGTATCCTCAAATCCTGCCTGTGTGACCTGCTCCAAACACCCCCTCCACGGGACAGTGAAGGGCAGAGTTAAGGTGACAAGAGTTTCAGGGAGCGTGGCTCAGTGGAAGAAGAGCAGGTCCAGGGTGATAACTCCTGGGGACAACAGATTTGGGTTTGGATCAGTCTAAGGACATCTCCCTCACTCAGCAGCCCCTTGTGCAGCCAGGCAGAGCCTCCCTTCTGAGCAGTGGCCTGAAGACACAGATGTCCACAGAGACTCCCAGGAGCCATCCCGCTCCTCAAGAGGTTCCCAGGAGCCTCCACCAGCCTGCTTGGCCCCCCATCCCCATGGCAAATAGGATCATAGAATCATAGAATAGTTTGGGTGGGAAGGGACCTTAAAGCTCATCCAGTCTCAACCCCCCTGCCAGCAGCAGGGATACCTTCCACTAGACCAGGTTGCTCAAAGCCTCATCCAACCTGGCCCAGAACACTTCCAGGGAGGAGCAGCCACAGCTTCTCTGGGCAACCTGGGACAGGGTCTCACCACCCTCACACCAAAGAATTTCTTCCTCACATCTCAGCTCCATCTCTCCTCTTCCAGTTTAAAGCCATCACCCCTCGTCCTGTCACTCCCTGCCTTTGGCCAAAGTCCCTCCCCAGCCTTCCTGGAGCCCCTTCAGGTACTGAGAGGATGCTAGAAGGTCTCCCTGGAGCCTTCTCTTCTCCAGGCTGAACAGCCTCAACTGAACAAGAAGTAATTTAGCAGCTCACAGCCCCAAACCAGCAATGAAACCCCAGCCCCAGGCAGGGTCCCCACACCCCTGGGGACTCTCCTCTGACCAGGGCTTGCCGTGCGATGTGCTTGCCACAAGATGGGGCCTGAAGATTGGGAATGACAGTGTGTCTCCAGGCACTTGGAGGGGTCGTGTGCCCTCGAGGCTGGCCTTGGGGACATTTGTCTGACCTCAACATGGTCAAAGACCCCAGCCAAGATATCCCTCGTGGCATTTTAGGTGGTGTCTTTGAGCGGTTGGGTAGGTACACGGGGAGATGGGTCACTTACTGGAGAGATAGGACTCTGAGACAGAGAAGTTTTGCAGAGCAAGAGGGTTATCCCAAGGTTGTCAGCCCTTCCAAGATCCAAAAATGACCATATTTCATGCAGGGAGTGATGCTGCTGTGCTGTGATTTTGGTGGTGTCACCAGGCAGGGTTGTCCATGGTGGGGAATGTGCCCCAAATGTGCAATCAGACAGGGCAGCCTGGGTGGAGGTGGGTCCTGGGGATGGAGCCATGGGGTAACAGGCAACCTCAGAGCACCCCAGGGCAGGGTTGGAGACAAGACATGAGGCCATCACGTTGGATTCCCCCTCCAGTCCTGCAACCTACCCTATTCTCCATGCCCTTTCCAGACCAAGTTGGGTGAGATGAGCAATTGCCAACCTCAGAGAGTGCAGAAACATCTCTGATGGCTTCAGGCTGACCAGAGAGGAGTTCAAAGAAAAATGCACCTTTACAGCAGTTGGTGATACACGCAGTTTCTCTGTGGAGGTGTTAGTAAGGTGGAGATGGCTTCATGGGGCCTGCAACAAGATTGCCCCAGGCAGGGGGCATGGTAGAAACCAGCTCTCCTGTAGGAGGCACTTGTATTGCGGGAAAGAGATGGCCAAATCCTCCTCTCCATGGAGGATGCAGCCTTGCAAAGCACCTTGGACATCCCACCTCCCACCCAGCACCCCAAAACCAAGGGCTAGGGAGTTGCATGATGGAGGAGGAGGCCTCAAGGCAACTCATTCCCACCTGCTCTAAGCATTAGATGGGATCTGGGTGGGACCTGGGAGGTGTAACCAGGTCCATGGGATGTGGGAGAACAGGAGGATGATGGTGCTCTGCCCTGAGCCTCACGAGAAGCTCACGCCCATCTCTTGCCCTCCCCTCACTCTCTCCTCCAGGCAGGCCACAGCAATGCCCCACACCAGGCTGCTTCTCCTCCTCACTCTCCTCTGTGCCACGGAGACCGGCCGGGCTCTCCGCCTCTACAACACCGCATCCATCTTCAGCTGCCTCAATGCTGCTCTCGCTGAAGCCCAGAAGAGCCACCCAGAGGAAAATGCCATCTTAGACAAGCGTGGCTTTGATTCCCCATCACCAGAGGAGGCATCTGAGGAGGAAGAGGGAGAAGAAGCAGTGGATGAAGAGATGGGGAAAAGGACATTCCCAGGGGAAGGCCATTACAAATACGTCTCCCAAGCGCAGGTGAAGGGGAAGACCTACCAAAACCGAGCCAAGAGCGACCGCCGCACCAAGGTCACCCTCTCCCTTGATGTCCCCACCAACATCATGAACATCCTCTTCAACATCGCCAAAGCCAAGAACTTGAGGGCAAAGGCTGCTGCCAACGCTCACCTCATGGCCCAGATTGGTCGAAGGAAGTGAACCCCCATAGGGCAGGGGGGACTTGGAGCAGGGTTGGTTGTGTGGGGCCACCACTCAGCTCTGGCCTGCTGGCCAGAGGGGACTGACAGCCATGTATGATATCAGTGTTGTATATTTTTGACCCATAGAGCTACTTAACTTTCATATCTCTTCTTCTTCCTCCTCTCCTTCCCTGATCTCCTCTGTCCCTCCTCCTCGACATTTCCACATGTGGGGAAGAGGTTTGTGTCTGCAGCAGGGCAAGGGGACATGTTGCCTCGGGAAGGTCCCTAATTAAAGCTATGATCTCTTGAGTTTCCAATGCTTTGTTCTCCCATCGCCTCTACCAGGTACTTGATTGGGTCTGTCTGGGCCTGTGGTCTTTCCAAAACAACCCTCCAGCTCAATCTCACAGCCCTGTCCCCACCATGGTCCAAGTCCCCATACACAAGCTGTCCTTACACACAATCATCACTGCATTGGGAAGGGAAAAGCAAGACTGGTCAGGGGATCTCAAGAGGGATTCCTCAGTTTCTCCTCCTGGAGACTCTCTAGGTTGCAAGGTTGTCTTGCTACCACCCCTTTCCTCACCAGCACCTTCAACAGTCACAGCTGGGACATCATCACCCTCCCCATTGACTTGGTTCTTCATGAGTGACCCCAGGCCATGGGGTGGCCTCACGTGAGTTTGGACCCTAAGAGTTACAGGTACCTCTCTGGTTGCTCCAGACACAACCCATGGGGTCTGTCCATGTTACACAATCTACCCCTGCCCACCTTTCCACTGCTCTCCCTTTCCTGGTAGACCTCTGTGCCACTCCTGGGGCTTCAGCTTCCCATACACAGGCTGTCCCTGTTGACCCTGCTCTTTTCCACCCTCCTCTGAGCCCCAGTTCAACAGGCTCCCACCTCTTCACCTTGGACTATTTACCCCTTTCTTTAAATCTCCTGTTCACCTCCCAGCCCAGCTCCAAGATGAAACTGCATCTCTTGACCTCCATCCCTGCACGTAGCAGGCATGGGAGGTGGAGAGAAATTTGGTCCTTCTTCCCCAGGAGACATTTGCCAAGAGCAGAAAAGCAGCTCCCCCCAGCCCCGTCCAGGCCATGGCCATGGGGAGCACTCCAGGTGGGACATTAAGAGGGGACAGGTCTCCACTTGAAGGCTTGGCAGATGGACCCACCAGCCATCTGCAGAGGCATCTCCCTGCCACCCCACTGGGCAACCAGAAAAGGCAACACCGACAAATTTAGCCCAAGTGAGCCCTTAGAATCCCAGACTGGTTTGGGTTGGAAGGGACCTGAAAGCTCATCCAGTTCCAACCCCCCTGACAAAGCAGGGTCCCTACACCAGGTTGCACAGGAAAGTGTCCAGGTGGGTTTGAACATCTCCAGAGATGGAGACTCCACAGCCTCTCTGGGCAGCCTGGCCCAGGGCTCCAACACCCTCACAGCAAAGAAGTTTTTCCTTCAGTTTCTCTGGAACTCCCAGTGTCCCAGTTTGTGCCCATTGCCCCTTGTCCTGTCACTGGGCACCACCGAGAAGAGCCCGGCCCCATCCATTTGGCCCCCACATTTCAGATATTTACAGACATGGATCAGGTCCCCTCTCAGGCTGCTCTTCTCCAGGCTGAACAGTCCCAGCTCTCTCAGCCTCTCCTCGTCAGGCAGATGCTCCAGGCCCCTCATCATCTTTGTGGCTTCCACTGGACTCTCTCCAGAAGATCCCTGTCCCTCTTGAACTGGGGAGCCCAGAACTGGACACAATACTCCAGATGTGGCCTCAGCAGGGCAGAGCAGAGGGGGAGGAGAACCTCCCTTGACCTGCTGGCCACGCTTGTTTTAATGCACCCCAGGATACTGTTGGCCTTCCTGGCCAACAAGCTGAAGAGATTTTCCTCTGTGCTCCCCAGTGAGTTCCAGTAAAGCACTGACCCAGGCTGGGAATGGGTTTTTCACCACCACCATCTACCATGGGGATCTGCATCAGCCTTGCTTGGGGTCTTTACCCAGCCCCAGGTTAGACAATAGGAACATCTGAGCCTTGTGCTACTGCCTGGAAATCAAAGCATCACATCCCTGGGGCTCACACTGGGTCTTTCTTCTGCTCCCTTTTAATGAAGGCAATTAACATTGAAGTGACATCATGGGAGTGGAGGAGCCCAAGGTGTTTGCTGGCACCAGGCTGTGCTTGCACGTGCACAGCTGAGACAAGGACAGCAGACACCAGCTGATAACAAGTGATGAGGAAAGCAGAGATCCTCCATCCCCAGCTGCATCTCCACAGGGGAGTCTCACCCACACTTGGCACTGACTGGGATAAACCTTTCCAGAATTAATCTGTCTTCTCAACCTCTGCCAAGCCAGGCCAGGCATTGCTTGGAGTGGCTGAGAGACAGGTGGAGGTTGGAGGAGCCAGATTTCCTGAGGAAGCTGGATAGAAATAGGAGCACTGAAATCTCCATCAGCACCCAGCTGGGTCTGGGAGCTTGCAGAGCCAAGGCTGCCGTGCTTGGGAAGGACAGCGTTGTTGTTTGGGGTGATATGTCCAATTCTGTAAAAGCCAGGTGAGAATTTGACCTTTCCTGAAGTTTCATGCAGGGGTGAAACACAAACTCTGGGTACTGCACTCCAGCCTGTGCTGCAGGTTCACTCTGGCCAACATATCATAGAATCACAGACTGGTTTGGGTTGGAAGGGGCCTTTCAAGGTCATCCAGCCCAACCTTCTGCAGTGAGCAGGGACATCTTCAACCAGATCAGGTTGCTCAGAGCCCAGTACAACCTGACCTTGAATGTTTCCAGGGATGGGGCTTCTACCACCTCTCTGGACAACCTGGGCCAGGGTTTCACCACCCTCATTGTCAACAATTTCTTCCTTATATCCAGCTGGAGCTGGAAGCCACTGTTGAAATCCTCCCCCAAATGTGAGTGACAACAGGCTGGGATGGACATGGAGTGAGCATCACTCCTGCTTGGAGCCACGAACCAACCCAGTGTGTCTGAGCAACGGCAGGAGTGCAGCCACATGCTCCTGCAGCTTGGAAAGCCACCAGCCCAGAAGCAGGGCTGAGGGAGTTGCAGTGTTTGGTTTTTACTGAAATTAGTGAGTCCATCATCTCCCTCAGAGCAGACCTGCTCTGGCCCTCCCACCAACTCAGTGAAGAAGGGAAGGAAAGGATTTTCCTTGGGGTGAGAGTGCTCCCATGGCTTTTTTGGACTTGGCATCTCCATGAGTGGTGGAGCCTATAGCCCCACTCCCAAGAGTACCACACAATTCCTTGCCCAGCTTCAGCTTGATTTTCCCCAGCTGAGTGCTGGAACAGCAAAGCTGGATTCCAGGCAGGCCCAGGCCTGGCAGCCAGACATGGATTGTTTGAGCAGAGCTCTGCATGGCAGTGGGGAACCACAGAAACCTCATCTCCCTCCCTGATGCACCTTGGAGCAGAGAGCAGCACAGAAAACAGCTGCTCCAGCACAGGGACAGTCCATGGGCAGCCAGGACCCAACTGAGGTCATCTCCCCAACATAAGGTTTCATACAGCAGCTCCACCCCAGGGCAGTTGGCCCACATCATGCCACCATCCACCCCAACATCTACAAGCAGGAAAGCCCCATGGGTAGGACTGCAGTGACCATGGCAGTGTGGGAACCACTCTGCAGCCACCCACACACCCACCCCAACCCCTCCATCAGCCAGATCGGTGGCACATCAAGACAGGAGAAGATGTTCTGCTGGTCACCATTTATTCAGACAACACTGTGCATACACAAGGCTTGACCAAGGACTTGCTTTTGGCCAAGCTGCAAAGTTTCCAAGTCACATTTCCCCAGACCCAGCCCACAAGTCCCTTGTCTGGAAGGACTTGCAAGACCAGGACACAAGAAGCTCCATCCAAGCCGCCTTCACACAGGTCAAAACACCATTATTCCTCCTCATAGTCCTCTGCATCTGCAGAGTCCCTTCCAACCTCCTCATAATCCTTCTCCAGGGCAGCCAGGTCCTCCCTGGCCTCCGAGAACTCCCCCTCCTCCATCCCCTCCCCCACGTACCAGTGCACAAAGGCTCTCTTGGCGTACATCAGGTCAAACTTGTGGTCCAGGCGGGCCCACGCCTCCGCGATGGCCGTGGTGTTGCTCAGCATGCAGACAGCCCGCTGCACCTTGGCCAGGTCACCCCCGGGCACCACGGTGGGAGGTTGGTAGTTGATGCCCACCTTGAAGCCCGTGGGGCACCAGTCCACAAACTGGATGGAGCGGCGCGTTTTAATGGCCGCGATGGCCGCGTTGACGTCCTTGGGCACCACGTCGCCCCGGTACAGCAGGCAGCACGCCATGTACTTGCCCCGGCGGGGGTCACACTTCACCATCTGGTTGGAGAACTCAAAGCAAGCGTTGGTGATCTCTGGCACCGAGAGCTGCTCGTGGTAGGCTTTCTCTGCCGAGATGATGGGGGCGTAGGTGGTGAGTGGGAAGTGGATGCGTGGGTAGGGCACCAGGTTGGTCTGGAACTCTGTCAGGTCCACATTGAGAGCACCATCAAATCTCAAGGAGGCCGTGATGGAGGAGACAATCTGTCCAATGAGCCTGTTGAGGTTGGTGTAGGTGGGACGCTCGATGTCCAGGTTGCGGTTGCAGATGTCATAGATGGCTTCGTTGTCCACCATGAAGGAGCAGTCCGAGTGCTCCAGGGTGGTGTGGGTGGTGAGGATGGAGTTGTAGGGCTCCACCACTGCTGTGGACACCCTTGGGGCTGGGTAGACAGAGAACTCCAGCTTGGATTTCTTGCCGTACTCCACAGAGAGTCTCTCCATGAGGAGGGAGGTAAAGCCAGAGCCTGTGCCTCCTCCAAAGCTGTGGAAGACCAGGAACCCTTGGAGGCCACTGCACTGGTCAGTCTGCAACACCAGAAGGACCATGTTAGTAGAGTTATTTGGGTGTCCTTGCACTCAAACCCAGCTAAAGCCTGTGTTCAAGCACTGGGTTTCAGGCCATCTTGTTTTCCTACAGCTTCCACACACTGTCCCCTTCTCCCAGGGGACATCTGTGACACACAGCAGATGCAGCTGCTTTTCAATCACCTCCTCTTTTAGCAGGAAGGAAGGCCTGGCCTGAGGGAGCGACACATTGGGTCAGAGACTCATGATACTAGCAGTCATGCAGATCAGGAGAAGCCTGAAGGCCACTAAGAGGTCCCACCTACATCAAGAAGGTCTCAGTGTTACCACAGCCCTTCTGGGGGTCTGTGTGGGTGAAAGCTCATAGTGCAGAAGCTACCACAGAAGGGAGGAAAGGCCTAAGGGAAGACAGCAGCCACAAGCCGAGCTGTGACCTTAGTTGAAGAGAGATGTTGGACCAGTACTGACACTACAGTGATGAGGAGAAAGGCACCTTGCCTGGACAGTTCACTCACAGCTGCTTGTTTCCTGCTTCACCTGGGGACATCTTTAGTCCCTTGGTGTCCCCTCCAGTCCCAACCAGCAAGACACACCCCCACATGCACCCCATCATGTTGGGCAGCTTGACCATGCCACTGGGACCTGGAACAAGACCTACTGGCCCATCCCTCCCATTGCATCTCTTGATGGGCAGGGCCAGAGCAAGCAGGGTGCCAATGCAGAAGACCCTCCCCAGGGCTGTTACCATTTTGCGAGCCCTGTCCACAACAGGGTCAATGATCTCCTTGCCAATGGTGTAGTGGCCTCGAGCATAGTTGTTGGCAGCATCTTCTTTGCCACTGATGAGCTGCTCTGGGTGGAAGAGGGCGCGGTAGGTGCCAGTCCTGATCTCATCTGGAGGAAGTTCAGATCTCATGAGTGTCACAGCACAAGTTCCACTGCCTCCCAAGTCCCTGGCACCCACTGAGATGCAGTTTCACCTGGAAGCTGGCAGCCTCACCAGCACTTCAGGTAGCCAACATGACACTCCAGGTCACAGAACGTAACCCCCCCTTTCCCACCACACCCCACCCCAGCAGAGGTCTGTAGCCCTTCCCTGGCTTACCAATGACAGTGGGCTCCAGGTCAACAAATATTGCTCTGGGCACATACTTCCCTGATCCTGTCTCACTGAAGAAGGTCCCAAAGGAAGAGTCTGCTTGCCCTGAGGATGCAGAGGAGATGGTGCCATCTGGCTTGATGCCATGCTCCAGGCAATACAGTTCCCAACAGGAATTGCCCATCTGGACACCAGCCTGGCCAATGTGGATAGAAATGCACTCCCTCTGCATGGGGACAGGAGAGAAGATCAAGTCAGCAATGGCCAATGTTGCCCCCTGAGGTAGCTGCTCTTGTCTTGAAGCTCAAGGAAGAGTGTCTGTGCAAGGTGTGCTTGAGCTGTTGAACTCCTTGACATGGGAGGCTGTGGAAACCAGGCTTTTGGGTCCAGGGAGACTGGGGTGGACACTTCCACTGAGGCTCACTCTGAGAAAAAACCCCAGATGCAGTTCAGGAATCCCTGAGCTACAAGGTAGAAGAGTCTCAGGTGGGCTTAGCCAAGGCTTGGTCTGTCCTCACCACTTGATTTTAGCACAGCAACTACCAAATGATCTTCTTGCAAGAAGCCTGGCACAGCAGGAGCCCAACCAAGCACAGCAACAGGGCAGCAACATCCTCCACCAGAGCAGAGTGTCCTGCCCTGACACTTGATATCTCATCCATCAGCCCCAGCCACCACTGCATTCCTCTTCCTATGCAGACCATCTCAGGACACCATCAATCCCCCAAACCATGGCAAGACCAGGAATGCTGAGCCAGTGTCCACAGGGAGACCTTCAGCTCTTGCTCCAGGTCTGCCTCAGCCCCACAGCAACACCAGATGGGCACCCGACTGACTCTTCTACCAGATGCCACCAGCAAGACCTTCAAACTGCTTTCATGCAGCAACATAGGCAGGGCAGAAGGCATCTCAGCAGGGTGATCCTCCCCAGGAAAAGAAGAGGTGGACACCAGGCTTGTAAGGACAAGCCAGCTCTGGAGATCAGCTCTCAATTCCAAGCTCTGCACCCCCAGGAGCCCCTTCTCCAGTGCTCACAAAGCTCCCTCCACACCCACAACATCTTCCACCCCCAAGAAAACCCACAGCCAAAGGCCAGACACCTTCCCTCAGCTGGAAAGAAAAGCTGCCTCCAGCTTCATCCTCCTGCAGAGCTGGGCAAGGACCAGCCATGGCCATCAGAGAGCAAAGCCAAGCCCCACAACTACTCACCATGGCTCTCAACCACCTGGAGCTCCTCACCACAACCACCA
The DNA here is from genome assembly GCA_907165065.1 of Caprimulgus europaeus. The sequence continues at coordinate 80,563,482 of OU015528.1, forward strand.
GCCCCTCACTCAGAGCACACCCTGCCTGCCTCCCTCGTGGGCCTTTTAAAGCAGGTGGAGCTGGGCTCTTTGCTGAAGGGCTCCCTCCTCATGCAGGCACTTGCTGGCCAAGGGTTCAGGTGTTTCTGCTTTGGGGTGATTGGCCATGGGAGGGGATCAAGGGGGTTGGAATGACTGACACCTGCAAAGCTATGGAGTTTGGAGTTCCTTTGGCTTTGAAATATTAATTCCCACGGCTGTCCCCATGGTGTCTCAGAGCACTTTGTGTGGACCAGGAGAAGAGCTCTGAACGTTGGGTTGGGTTTTATTTTTGAGGAATATCTGTCTTAATTTATTTTTTATATCTTTATTGTACCAAGGAGACTGATTTTCAGGACTTTCTTTGCAATCTCCAGGGCTGGAAATGTGCCTTGTGCTTCCCATCAGCCTTTTCCAAATGCAAACTGCACATGTGTTGAATGTCCTGGGCATGGGCAGGAGCTGCAGGATGGGGCTCCGGCCTTGGAGTGATGTCATTGGCCCAGGATGGCTCCTCCAGCACTGGTGCCATGAGAAAGCCAGGCTGTCCCAGCTCCGGGGCAGCGCTGGGTCCTCCAACACAAGCTGGCTCCCCTGGCAGGGCCTGAAGTTTGCAGCATCCTCCTCCCTGGCCCCAGGCCATGGACAGTGCAGAGAGCAGAGCTGTCCCCAGCCTGCCCCACGGAGCTGGGTCCCAGTGGCAGAGAGGAGCAAGGGACCTGTGAGCTGCTGGCACGCTGCTGGGAGAGGGGACTTGTCTTTTCCTCAGGCTCTTCTCTCTACAAGAGGGACAGCAGCTGTCAGGTGTCCAAAACTCATGAGAGATGTTGAGGCTGGTATGTGATGTGGGGATGATGGATGTCCTGGAGGACCTGGGGCAGCTGTGGAGAGTGGTGGCAGCAAGTGGCATAAGGCCAGGAGTGAGGGACACCGGTGAGCCCATGCCATTGCCAATGGACAAAAAACTTATATGTCATAGATGGCTTCATTTTCCACAGTGAAGGAGCGGTCTGAGTGCTCCAGGGTGGTGTGGGTGGTGAGGATGGAGTTGTAGGGCTCCACAGTTGGGGCTGGGTAGACTGAGAACTCCAGCTTGGACTTCTTGCTGTACTCCACAGAGAGTCTCTCCATGAGGAGGGAGGTAAAGCCAGAGCCTGTGCCTCCTCCAAAGCTGTGGAAGACCAGGAACCCTTGGAGGCCACTGCACTGGTCAGTCTGCAACACCAGAAGGACCATGTTAGTAGAGTTATTTGGGTGTCCTTGCACTCAAACCAAGCTAAAGCCCTGTGTTCAAGCACCAGGTTTCAGGCCATCTTGTTTTCCTAGAGCTTCCACACACCTTCCCCTTCTCCCAGGGGACATCTGGGACACACAGCAGATGCAGCTGCTTTTCAACCATCTCCTCTTTTAGCAGGAAGGCAGGCCTGGCCTTAGAGAGTGACACTTTGGGTCAGATAGAGTCCAGCCATGAACCCAGTATCACCATGTCCATTCAACCATGTCCTGAAGTGCCATGTCTACACATTTTTTAACAACTCCAGGTGACTCCACCACTTCTCTGGGCAGCCTGTTCCAATGACTGACCACTTCTTCAGCAAAGAAACTTTTCCTCACATCCAATCTGAACCTCCCCTGACACAACTTGAGGCCATTTCCTCTTGTCCTGTCCCTTGCTCCTTGGTTGAACAGACCCACCCCCACCTCTCTCCACCCTCCTGTCAGGGACTTGGACAGAGCCAGAAGGTCTCCCCTCAGCCTCCTTTTCTTCAGGCTCAGCACCCCCAGTTCCCTCAGCCAGGAACTCAGCACACTTGTCCCCAGAGCAGCAGTTCCCAGCCCTTCACTCTGGATCAGATGTTACAACTCGTGTTTCTGGGACATCCTGTGTCACTGAGTTTCTTGCTTTCCTCTGTGCTGCATGGAAAAGAAAACCATTGTCCACTGGCAATGGGATGGGCTCACCGGTGTCCCTCACTCCTGGCCTTATGCCACTTGCTGCCACCACTCTCCACAGCTGTCCCAGGTCCTCCAGGACATCCATCATCCCCACATCACATACCAGCCTCAGCATCTCTCATGAGTTTTGGACACCTGACAGCTGCTGTCCCTCTTGTAGAGTCTCTGGAGCCACTCCAACAGGTTCATGTCTTTCCTGTGCTGAGGACTCCAAAGCTGGACACAGCACTGCAGGTGGGGTCTCACCAGAGCAGAGTAGAGGGGCACAATCACCTCCTTTGACCTGCTGCCCACGCTGCTGGTGATGCAGCCCAGGATACACTTGACTTTCTGGGCTGTCAGATCAGCTGTCTATCACACACTGCCAGCTCTTGTCCAGCTTTTCACCCTCCACTACCCAGAAATCCTTCTCAACAGGGCTGCTCTCCATCCCTTTATCCCCCAGCCTGTACTGATACCAGGGATTGCCCCAACCCAGATGCAAGATCTTGCACTTGACCTTGTTGAACCTCATGAGGGTCACACAGGACCACTTCTCAGCTTTGTCCAGTTCCCTCAGGGGGATGGGGACAGCCATGGGAGTGAATATTTCAAAGCCAAAGAAACTCCAAACTCCATGGCTTTGCAGGTGTCAGTCATTCCAATCCCCTTGATCCCCTCCCATGGCCAATCTCCCCCAAGGCAGAAACACCTGAGCCCTTGGCCAGCAAGCGCCTGCATGAGGAGGGAGCCCTTCAGCAGAGAGCCCAGCTCCACCTGCTTTAAAAGGCCCACGAGGGAGGCAGGCAGGGTGTGCTCTGAGTGAGGGGCTGGTGGTTGTGGTGAGGAGCTCCAGGTGGTTGAGAGCCATGGTGAGTAGCTGTGGGGCTTGGCTTTGCTCTCTGGTGCCCATGGCTGGTCCTTTCCCAGCTCTGCAGGAGGATGAAGCTGGAGGCAGCTTTTCTTTCCAGCTGAGGGAAGGTGTCTGGCCTTTGGCTGTGGGTTTCCTTGGGGATGGAAGATGTTGTGGGTGTGGAGGGAGCCTTGTGAGCACTGGAGAAGGGGCTCCTGGGGGTGCAGAGCTTGGAATTGAGAGCTGATCTCCAGAGCTTGGTTGTCCTTACAAGCCTGGAGGCCACCTCTTCCTGTCCTGGCCAGGACTGCCCTGCTGAGATGCCTTCTGTCCTGCCTATGTTGCTGCATGAAAGTTCTTTGAAGGTCTTGCTGGTGGCATCTGGTAGAAGAGTCAGTTGGGTGCCCATCTGGTGTTGCTGTGGGGCTGAGGCAGACCTGGAGCAAGAGCTGAAGGTCTCCTTGTGGACACTGGCTCAGCACTCCTGGTCTTGCCATGGTTTGGGGGTTCATGGTGTCCTGAGAGGGTCTGCATAGGAAGAGGAATGCAGTGGTGGCTGGGGGCTGATGGATGAGATATCAAGTGTCAGGGCAGGACCCTCTGCTCTGGTGGAGGATGTTGCTGCCCTGTTGCTGTGCCTGGTTGGGCTCCTGCTGTGCCAGGCTTCTTGCAAGAAGATCATTTGAGAGTTGCTGTGCTGGGTGTCCTGCCCAGGCCACAGCTAAAAGCATGTGGTGAGGACAGACCAAGCTTTGGCTAAGCCCACCTGAGACTCTTCTACCTTGTAGCTCAGGGAGTCCTGAATTGCATCTGAGGTTTTTCCCCCTGAGTGAGCCTTGGTGGGAGTCTCCAGCCCAGTCTTTCTCAACCCAAAAGCCTGGTTTCCACAGGCTGCTGTGTCAAGGAGTTCAACAGCTCAAGCACACCTTGCACAGGCACTCTTCCTTGAGCTTCAAGACAAGAGCAGCTACCTCAGGGGGCAACATGGCCCATTGCTGACTTGATCTTCTCTCCTGTCCCCTTGCAGAGGGAGTGCATTTCTATCCACATTGGCCAGGCTGGTGTCCAGATGGGCAATTCCTGTTGGGAACTGTATTGCCTGGAGCATGGCATCAAGCCAGATGGCACCATCTCCTCTGCATCCTCAGGGCAAGCAGACTCTTCCTTTGGGACCTTCTTCAGTGAGACAGGATCAGGGAAGTATGTGCCCAGAGCAATATTTGTTGACCTGGAGCCCACTGTCATTGGTAAGTCAGGGAAGGTCTACAGACCTCTTCTGGGCTGGGGTGTGGTGGGACAGGGGGGTGTATGTTCTGTGACCTGGAGTGTCATGTTGGCTACCTGAACTGCTGGTGAGGCTGCCAGCTTCCAGGTGAAACTGCATCTCAGTGGGTGCCAGGGACTTGGGAGGCAGTGGAACTTGTGCTGTGACACTCATGAGATCTCAACTTCCTCCAGATGAGATCAGGACTGGCACCTACCGCGCCCTCTTCCACCCAGAGCAGCTCATCAGTGGCAAAGAAGATGCTGCCAACAACTATGCTCGAGGCCACTACACCATTGGCAAGGAGATCATTGACCCTGTTGTGGACAGGGCTCGCAAAATGGTAACAGCCCTGGGGAGGGTCTTCTGCATGGGCACTCTGCTTGCTCTGGCCCTGGCCATCAAGAGATGCAATGGGAGGGAAGGGCCAGGAGGTCTTGTTCCAGGTCCCAGTGGCATGGTCAAGCTGACCAACGTGATGGGGTGCATGTGGGAGTGTGTCTTGCTGGTTGGGATTGGAGGGGAAACCAAGGGACTAAAGATGTCCCCAGGTGAAGCAGGAAAGCAAGCAGCTATGAGTGAACTGTCCAGGCAAGGTGGCTTTCTCCTCATCACTGTAGTGTCTGCTGTGTCAATCCTACTCCAACATCTCTCTTCAACCAGTGTCACAGCTCAGCTTGTGGCTGCTGTCTTCCCTTAGCTCTTTCCTCCCTTCTGTGGTAGCTTCTGGACTATGAGCTTTCACCCACACAGACCCCCAGAAGGGCTGTGGTAACACTGAGACCTTCTTGATGTAGGTGGGACCTCTTAGTGGCCTTCAGGCTTCTCCTGATCTACATGACTGCTAGCATCATGAGTCTCTGACCCAATGTGTCACTCCCTCAGGCCAGACCTTCCTGCTAAAAGAGGAGATGGTTGAAAAGCAGCTGCATCTGCTGTGTGTCCCAGATGTCCCCTGGCAGAAGGGGAAGGTGTGTGGAAGCTCTAGGAAAACAAGATGGCCTGAAACCTGGTGCTTGAACACAGGGCTTTAGCTGGGTTTGAGTGCAAGGACACCCAAATAACTCTACTAACGTGGTCCTTCTGGTGTTGCAGACTGACCAGTGCAGTGGCCTCCAAGGGTTCCTGGTCTTCCACAGCTTTGGAGGAGGCACAGGCTCTGGCTTTACCTCCCTCCTCATGGAGAGACTCTCCGTGGAGTACAGCAAGAAGTCCAAGCTGGAGTTCTCTGTCTACCCAGCTCCAAGGGTCTCCACAGCAGTGGTGGAGCCCTACAACTCCATCCTCACCACCCACACCACCCTGGAGCACTCGGACTGCTCCTTCATGGTGGACAATGAAGCCATCTATGACATCTGCAACCGCAACCTGGACATTGAGCGTCCCACCTACACCAACCTCAACAGGCTCATTGGACAGATTGTCTCCTCCATCACAGCCTCCTTGAGATTTGATGGTGCTCTCAATGTTGACCTGACTGAGTTCCAGACCAACCTGGTGCCCTACCCACGCATCCACTTCCCACTCACCACCTACGCCCCCATCATCTCGGCAGAGAAAGCCTACCACGAGCAGCTCTCGGTGCCAGAGATCACCAACGCTTGCTTTGAGTTCTCCAACCAGATGGTGAAGTGTGACCCCCGCCGGGGCAAGTACATGGCGTGCTGCCTGCTGTACCGGGGCGACGTGGTGCCCAAGGACGTCAACGCGGCCATCGCGGCCATTAAAACGCGCCGCTCCATCCAGTTTGTGGACTGGTGCCCCACGGGCTTCAAGGTGGGCATCAACTACCAACCTCCCACCGTGGTGCCCGGGGGTGACCTGGCCAAGGTGCAGCGGGCTGTCTGCATGCTGAGCAACACCACGGCCATCGCGGAGGCGTGGGCCCGCCTGGACCACAAGTTTGACCTGATGTATGCCAAGAGAGCCTTTGTGCACTGGTACGTGGGGGAGGGGATGGAGGAGGGGGAGTTCTCGGAGGCCAGGGAGGACCTGGCTGCCCTGGAGAAGGATTATGAGGAGGTTGGAAGGGACTCAGCAGATGCAGAGGACTATGAGGAGGAATAATGGTGTTTTGACCTGTGTGAAGGCGGCTTGGATGGAGCTTCTTGTGTCCTAGACTTGCAAGTCCTTCCAGGCAATGGACTTGTGGGCTGGGTCTGGGGAAGTGTGACTTGGAAACTCTGCACCTTGGCCAAAAGCAAGTCCTTGGTCAAGTCTTGTGTATGCACAGTGTTGTCTGAATAAATGGTGACCAGCAGAACATCTTCCCCTGTCTTGATGTGCCACCACACTGGCTGATGGAGGGGTTGGGGTGGGTGTGTGGGTGGCTGCAGAGTGGTTCCCACATTGCCATGGTCACTGCAGTCCTACCCATGGGGCTTTCCTGCTTGTAGATGTTGGGGTGCATGGTGGCATGATGTGGGCCAACTGCCCTGGGTTGGAGCTGCTGTATGAAACCTTATGTTGGGGGGATGACCCCAGTTGAGTCCTGGCTGTCCATGGACTGTCCATGTGCTGGAGCAGCTGGCTCTGTGTTTTCTGTGCTGCTCTCTGCTCCAAGGTGCAGAATGGAGGGAGATGAGGTTCCTGTGGTTCCCCACTGCCATGCAGAGCTCTGCTCAAACAATCCATGTCTGGCTGCCAGGCCTGGGCCTGCCTGCAAGTCTAACTGGGGTCAAGGTGAGAATTCAAACACCTTTGTCTGTTACAGCCCTGAACCAGCTCCCAAACCTTCTCCTAGCTCTAACTTCTCAATCAAGGAGCTCTCTCCCCAGTTTGACTTCTTTCTTCTTGTGCTGGCTGATGGCTGCTCTCCAAACATGGTGCAAGGATCCCTGCCAACAGCTCATGAGCTGCAAAAGGGGATTTAACTGGATCTCTGCAGCTCCCCTGGATGGCAGCAGGTTCCTTCTCCACAGGAGACTCTTATCTCAGGAAGTGATCCAGGAAAAGGTGCTGGTAGGGATGGGGTGGGGAAGCTGGATCTGCAGTCAGGCTGCAGTTGAAGGTCTGACAGTTGGCTCTGGATTCTACTGGAGGGAAGGTTAAACAACCTGAGGCCAGGCTGGAGGGGGAATGGTTATTTTCAAAGCCTGTCTCCACTTTCTGGGCTCCTTGGGGTGGTAACCTCCCAGGGTGGGAGCTCCTGGGGTCTGTCTTACCTCCAGCTGTCCTCTTCCTGGGGGAGCAATGCTGCTTGGACTGGTGGGACTGGCAATGTGATGACTGCAGAAGAGGGGATGAGCTTTCCTCTGCTTTCTTCAAGCTTCCTGGCCCCACCAAATGCAGTTTTCTCTGCTGGGCAATGCCTCTCTGCAGAGGGCTGAGTTAGACATCAAGGTGATGAGTCTGGGCTGCTGGTTTTCCAAGCTGCAGGAGCATGTGGCTGCACTCCTGCCCTTGCTCAGACATGCTGGGTTGGCTCGTGGCTCCAAGCAGGAGTGATGCTCACTCCATGTCCATCCCAGCCTGTTGTCACTCACAGTTTGGGGGGGATTTCAACAGTGGCTTCCAGCCCCACCTGTCTGTGGGGAACGGAGCCATCAGGGAAAGCTGGCAGCCCTCAAGACCATGTCTGGAAACTTCCCATCATAATTACGTGGGGGCACTGAGGCAGAAGCCATCTTTGCTCTTTCAAAAAGCATCTCTGAAACCAAAACTGGCTCATTTCTGGCAAACAGAGCAGTTCCTCTTCCCCCATGAGGGTTACTGTCAATGGTGGGAGAATGGTGTGGGAACAACCAACTGGAAATCTGGGAGGTGGCTTGGCCCTGTTCCCAGGAATCAGGGGCTGGAAAGTGACCACCTAGGGTAGATGAGTGGTGACCCACTCAGCTCCAAGGTCTTTGGGGTGACCAACTTTGGGATGTCTCATTGGGATCCATCACCCTAGCAGAGCTGAATATGAAGGAGAGGACCCATCAGCTGAGGCAGGAGCTGGTTACCATCCTCAGAAGGCCCAGCCTCTCCAAGAGCAATGGGACATGCCTAACACTTTAGCTCAGGCAATTTCACAGCAGTGAGTTGAGCACAGAGGAGGCTTCAGCCCAATGCAGATCTTCCTTAATGTCCATCTACTGCCCATTCTTGCCAGAAGCACCCAGCTTTTTTGGCTAAATGCAGCCACCAATGAGCTCTGGGCTCCTTCTACCTCCATCTCACAATCAGAGGACATAGCAACACCTCCCCATCCCTCTGACCATCTCTGGCTCTACCTCCCACTGCAGAACATCTCCAGAGTCATAGCCCCATCAGAGGAGACAACAACTGTAGGTATAGGACATGGAGAAGGTCTGGGGGGGAAAGGCTGACTCCACTTTGAGACAGAGGCCAGCATGGAAATAAAGGGTGGATGGGGGACTGTGATTTATAACAACCACAATTAGTAATGCAACAACCATGAGCAGGTCACCTAGAGGCTTATCAACTCCCTCTCCAGATCTTATCAGGCCATTTCATTGCTTTTCCTCCTGAATCACCCCATCACATGGGCCTGGCTCTCCTGCTCAGGGCAAACTCCAACCCCAGGCACACATGGGGCTGATTTCATGTTCACACCAACTCCAACAAGGTTGGTGACATTCCTGAGTAAGACCCTTGCCCAGAGCTACAACACTGCCCCAACCACCAGACTTGCTCTATCAACAAACAAGCTTCTCCAGAGATGGTGAAGAGGTAAAACCCTACCAGAAAGGTGCCCAGGCACCACTCACCATTACAGCACTGGTCAAACTGGGAATTCCCTACTTACTCCCAGACATGCTTCCTCTGGGCTACTCCTGAGGGTGAGCAGATGAGCATCCAACTCCAGCCAGACTGGTTCCTTCAGGATATAGGATATTTCCCTCACAACAATAATTATAGTTGATGATCCTCACTGCTGGCCTACCCCAAGCACACCCTTATCAACATCTGCTCTCCTTCCCAAGACAACATCCATCTCCTCACAACCAACCTGATTAAACCCCAAGAAATCAAAGAAGAAAGGTCTTTATTCCAATACAAAAGAGTTGCACAGAAGGACACAGGTACATTTTTAATTCAAAGGTGTTTTTACAGTAAAAGCCAGAGCAAGAGTTTGTCATTTCAGCCAAAGCAGGCAACTTGCAACATTCCCCTGGATTAGGAACCAGGATCTTCTGCCCAGGCAGGATGGTGTCCCCACCACTAAGCCAGCACCTATTCAGCTTCACTCATGGATACACAGCAGTGTGATAAAGCTCGAGACACCCACGCTGCAGAAGTGCACTAGGAGCACATAGACTACGCAAGCAGAGAAGGCAGAATACGTCAAACAGCAGCACCGAGGTTCAGGACAATCCCTTGGCACCTCCAGGGACTCAGGACCAGTTTAACCTGATGACACAGGGTTTGTGCTTCATCTGAGGTTTGACTTCATTAAGAACAGACTGCAGTTTATTAATACTCATCCTCATCAGCTTCATCATCTTCTCCATCTGCTGAGTCCCTTCCAACCTCCTCATAATCCTTCTCCAGGGCAGCCAGGTCCTCCCTGGCCTCCGAGAACTCCCCCTCCTCCATCCCCTCCCCCACGTACCAGTGCACAAAGGCTCTCTTGGCGTACATCAGGTCAAACTTGTGGTCCAGGCGGGCCCACGCCTCCGCGATGGCCGTGGTGTTGCTCAGCATGCAGACAGCCCGCTGCACCTTGGCCAGGTCACCCCCGGGCACCACGGTGGGAGGTTGGTAGTTGATGCCCACCTTGAAGCCCGTGGGGCACCAGTCCACAAACTGGATGGAGCGGCGCGTTTTAATGGCCGCGATGGCCGCGTTGACGTCCTTGGGCACCACGTCGCCCCGGTACAGCAGGCAGCACGCCATGTACTTGCCCCGGCGGGGGTCACACTTCACCATCTGGTTGGAGAACTCAAAGCAAGCGTTGGTGATCTCTGGCACCGAGAGCTGCTCGTGGTAGGCTTTCTCTGCCGAGATGATGGGGGCGTAGGTGGTGAGTGGGAAGTGGATGCGTGGGTAGGGCACCAGGTTGGTCTGGAATTCAATCAGGTCAACATTCAAAGCACCATTAAATCTCAAGGAGGCCGTGACAGATGAAACAATCTGTCCAATGAGCCTGTTGAGGTTGGTGTAGGTGGGACGCTCAATGTCCAGGTTGCGGTTGCAGATGTCATAGATGGCTTCGTTGTCCACCATGAAGGAGCAGTCTGAGTGCTCCAGGGTGGTGTGGGTGGTGAGGATGGAGTTGTAGGGCTCCACCACTGCTGTGGAGACCTGTGGAGCAGGGTAGACAGAGAACTCCAGCTTGGACTTCTTGCTGTACTCCACAGAGAGTCTCTCCATGAGGAGGGAGGTAAAGCCAGAGCCTGTGCCTCCTCCAAAGCTGTGGAAGACCAGGAACCCTTGGAGGCCACTGCACTGGTCAGCCTGCAGCAGAAGAACATATATTTACCTCTCTTTGTTAAGCACTGGAATAACTACCCCAAATCATACAGCAAGAAATACAAACTGAAGGAAAAACTTCTTTGCTGTGAGGGTGTTGGAGCCCTGGGCCAGGCTGCCCAGAGAGGGTGTGGAGTCTCCATCTCTGGAGATGTTCCAAACCCACCTGGATGCTTTCCTGTGCAACCTGGTGTAGGGACCCTGCTTTGGCAGGGGGGGTTGAACTAGATGATCTCCTGAGGTCCCTTCCAACCCCACTATTCTGTGTGATTCTGTAATAAATTCTGCTTACAGCATTACTGGCCATAGCACACCCAATCCCTAGTGTGGGTTCACTCAGTACATCATCCTCCTGAGCATCTTAATTGTACAATTGTTAATCACTGTCAGCATTTCCATGGAGCTGCCACAGGTAGCTCTGCATAGTCAGGTGCAAACTCTTGGCAAATGTCTCCATGATCAGCTCAATGTACATCTCAACACCCAAGAAGGGATGAGAGAAACCATGTGGGTCCTAGACCCTTAGGAGACACCTCAAAAAACACCTTTTCCCTGACAGGTATCCAAGTATGTTGTTACAATCCTGCTTCACTCCTATCAAATGTGGAGTTTGATCTTCCCAGCCTGGTTATTGATTGTCCATTTAGAAATAGTATCTGGAATTGCACAACCAGGGTGTGGACTCCCTGTGATCAAAAGTCCTTCTCTTCTGTCTCAGGTCTAGTGTTGTGCCACTGAGTTGCTTTTAGGGCAGATATACAGGTACAGGTGGCCTCTTGCTTTACTGATCCCCAAACTTAATCATGGCAGCAGCAGCCCTTGGAGCTCAGACAAAGGGATTTTTCTCTTAAGACTTTTACTTGAAACCCAAAGTTTAATTTTATTGTCCATGGTGTGTTATTTTAAGGCAAAGACTCTGATTTTTCTTACCATTTTCCGAATTCTGCTGAGGACAGTGTCTATAATCTCCTTGCCAATGGTGTAGTGGCCACGGGCATAGTTGTTGGCAGCATCTTCCTTGCCACTGATGAGTTGCTCTGGGTGGAAGAGTGCATGGTAGGTCCCAGTCCTGATCTCATCTACACAAGGAGGAACACCACACAGTTACAGGTTCTTCACATTAATGCAAAAACACATTACAAACCTGCCAGGAGCCCATGTGAGATGATGGTCACAGCATGGTATGTTCAGACTGGGAGTAATGGAAGGAGTAAGAATAATTCTGCCCAGGCTAATTTGTCAAGGTCCTACTATACCTCCTCTATCTTCACCCAGCAGACACTTTGAGATCCTAGTGTAATTTGGCTTAAAGAGTTAGGACATTGGTTATGTTTCCAACATCATTGTAGGATTATAGTTATCACCAGGCAGCTTATGTTGCTGCTTGTTGCAAAGCATCTTGAGGTGGCTGGAAGCACCACCTCCATCATCTTCTCTACAGCACACCAAAGAGGAGACAGAGTGACTCCACAGTGTTGACATTTCTGGTAGATGTCTAAGACCCAGCTTCAGGCACCTTACAAAGACAGGCATTAGGAGCAGTTTCTCTAGGCTCCACGCAGTCAATGAGGTTGGAGACACCTCCAGCAGTTATTTAAACCCACTCAGTCTCAATGTTGGATACATTTCATGTTCTACTGGCTCTCTCACTAGGTTCTCAATTTAGTGCCTTGATAATGTGCCTAAAAATTAAGTGGAATCAAAACAAAAGTCTACATTCCTTTCATGAGATGAAATAATGAGTCATACATCCTAGATGGTAAGATAGGAGCAAACACCCAGGAGAAGCCCAGAAGGCAGAAGCAGGTAGATGGATGCATGTGGTTGGGAGTTATTTCCACCAATTCCTTCAGCAAAAGAAGGATTTGTTTTCTAGGAAGGCACTCTTAATCAAAGTGCCATAATTGGGTCAAACACACTGAGATCACTACAGGAGCTGGAGCTGGAAGGGGAAGTAGAAAGCTTGCAGTAGCAAGACATTCTGCTTCCATAGAACCATGAGATGTGTAGCACCTGTTTACTCAAAGATGCTTCACAGGTAGGATTAAAACCAGATGTGGCACCCAGATGTGGCACATCAGGTCCTGGGATGGTGTAATTCAGTTCAGAGCATGGAGGTTATTAAACTCATGGTACTTCACACCTGCTGAGGGTCCTGCTCAAGACAGCAGGTCTCTTAAAAGGAAGGATCAACAAGAGACAAGTCAGTGTCATGAGTAATGAGGTTGTCACTCCCAGGTCCATTTGGAAATGCAAACTCTGTCTCCTTCTGATGGCTGGAGACATTCGACTAGAGAAGAAGAGTGGGAGTTGCTGGGCAATATGAGCAGCAACACAAGCTCCAAGTAAGAAGGGTCAGGAGTCACAGTTAAAGAAGTCACAACACCCAACTGCTCCACTATTACCAATGACAGTGGGTTCCAAGTCTATGAACACCGCTCGGGGCACATGCTTCCCAGATGCTGTCTCACAGAAGAAAGTCTCAAAAGAAGAATCCACTTGTTCAGACTTTGGCTCCAAAGATTTCACTTGCTTGGGGCCAGGAATGGTCCCATCTGCCTGGATCCCATGTTCAAGGCAGTAGAGCTCCCAGCAAGCATTGCCCATCTGCACGCCAGCCTGCCCGATGTGGATGGAAATGCACTCCCTCTGGAAAGGGAAAAAGCTTGTTAAGGTGATTTTTAGACATCCTGTGACTTAACACTAACCCCCACAGATCTTGTTTGAGCCATTTGCTACTGCAGATGATGAGGGAAACAGGCGGCTTCCGCCCACCGCTGAGAGTTGGAGCAAAGATCAAACCATGATCTGCAGGGCAGCTGGACAGCCAAGATGGGCTCATACCATCCTTAGGAAAGGCTGTCCCAGCCCTGGGGAGGAGGAAGGAAGGAGGTGATGGGCTTCATGCTGAGGCAGGAAGCAGCTGAGCAGAACTGGTTCCTCACTCAGTGTTCAACTGGTCCTGCCATGGTGTGGAGCAGCTGTCAATGCCCCAGGTCCCAGAGCAATGAGGTATCAGGGACAACAGTTCCAGGCTCCTTCATCCAAAAAAAAAAACCAAACAAACAAACAAAAAAAACCCCAAAAAAAAGCTCTGCACCAAGCAGGGAGAAGACAAGCTTGGGAAACTCACAGCCAAGCTGGGAGTCACAGCAGGAAATGAGGCTGGAGGAAACCAGGAGTTGCCTGGGGCCAGAACCAGGGCAGACTGACACCTGGGGAAAGGCTCAGAGTCCTCATTTAACCAGGTCACCCTCCAGGAGCCTCTAACTCCAGGGCAGTAGTGAAGGTACTGGCATCTTCTGGAGACTCTCTGGGGACTTTTGATGGTTGTGTGTTTCCCTGAGTAATTGGCATCTCTGCTGTTTCCACCATCCCAAGATCAAAGCACTGCTGCAGTGATGACAGAGGCTCATGTCCCAGCTCCCAAGCAGAGACTCCCAGTTACTGCCATGCATGGCATGGGGCAGTGCTGCTCTCCAAGGGATCACCAGGAAAGTCCTACCAAGAGCTGGGTTTCTCCACAGATAAGCCCAGCTCCCCTGCTCCAAGTAGCCCACCTTGAACAGAGCATAACAAACACCACTGACAGACCAGTTGTAGCCAACTGGCCAGGTTGGATGAGACTTTGAGCAACCTGGTCTAGTGGAAGGTGTCCCTGCTGCTGGCAGGGGGGTTGGGACTGGATGAACTTTAAGGTTCCTTCCAACCCAAACCATTCTGTTATTCTATGACACCAAGTGTGTGCACACCCCTGGGTATGACTATCCCACCTGGGGGACTCTGTCCCTTGAAAGTCACTACCCTCTAAGTTATGTTAGATGGTCCTGGACATCAAATACTTGTGTCAGTAGTCATCAGGAGAAGGATGCAATGCAACTTCTCCCCTCTTAGTCTCCAAGCATGCCCAAGGGCCACCACATACCCAAGTCATCCACCCTAAAGCTAGACACCAACTGGATGAGTGAGGATGGTACCACAAAGTGACACCAACCCCTTTATCCACAGCTAGTTAAACACTGCTTAATCCAGATCTGGGCCAGTTCTTCTGGGTGTGGAGGCTGTGTTTAAGTCCTCCCTGTCCAAGTTGATATTTGCACTATGTGGGAAATGCTGACTGCCATGTGCCCATCCCTCCCAGCAAGATGGTTGCAATAACTCCTTGCAAGGGTCAACGCCACAGCCGCTTTGCCAGCACTTAGCTGGGACAGCTGCTCCACTCACTGTCCTCTCCCAGTTTCCCCAGTCCCACCACCTGCTTCAAGAGAACACTGGTATTTTCAGCTCAGAACACAGGGAATAGGAATTAAAAATAATTTTTTTTTAAATAATTTAAAAAATAAAATAAAATTTTTAAGATGAGCCTGCTGGAAGAGAGAAAGTAATTTTTTTCTGCAGGTTTTTCCCCTCCCCAAATATGCCAGAATTTTTTTTGTTATTATGATTTATTTTTTTTAAAAAAAGATCCCAGATCTCCAACATTTGCATCAAGACAAACTGTATTTTACAGACTCTGGCTATAGCCAACCTATTGTTGTCCAGCTGATTTTCCCATTGGGAATATCATGTAAATGTTTAACTGTTTTCTAGCCAAGGCAGACTCTCCAAGTCAGCAGATAAAAGGGAAAAAAAGTTCAAAAGCTGACGTGCTAGGAGTGACTTTGAAGTTTTCTTCCATTTGCAACACGCAAAGGGACACCATCAGATTTTCCAACAAGTTACTTGGGTTTTTTTGCATTCACAATAAGGTGACAATTGCATTATTCTTTATAAAAAACTTTCAGTTAGATCAGCCAGAACTGCTCAGGGGCTGCAGTTTTTTTAGTAACCAGATCAATCCCCTTGGTTTCACAGCTGCCAACTCTTGAGAGCAAAGATTCAATTAAAAATATATATATATATATATATAGAAGGAAAGGGAAACTTTATTCATTTAATATCTAATCCCAAGGGTTTGTAGCAGACAAAGACAACATGGCAGCTCACTCTTAAAGGAAAAAAAGAAAAAGAAAAAAAAAAACCCTAAAGGTCTCTGCAAGTTGCATTAATTCCCTGTGGCAGTGTGAGATTTGAAGTGTTAAACTCAGGGAAAAGGGGCAGCAGTATCAAACTTGGCATTTTTCTCTGTTATATCAGTTTTGTATCAAGCTAGGCTGGTTTCTCCCCCCAAAAAAAGGAAAACCCAACTTGCATTAAAAAGACAGAAACTTTACAACTCTACAGACCCCACCTCAAGAGCGACAGAAAAGCAACAAGAGGCCACTTAAATAGCTCTTCTCCAACCCAGTCCTTCACTTTTTCCCTTATAAGGAGCAAAATTGAATCAATAAACCATAAGGTAATCAGCAATTAAATAAAGCTGTTTAGAATTAACACCTTCCCCCCCAAGAGAAAGGAGAGAAAAAAAAAGTAAACTATTTAGCTCAGTCCACTTGGAAAAAAAATATATATATCATCTATATCTTAAGTTTAGACTAAGACAAATACAAGGCACGTTCTTACCATGATGAGACTGGAAGCTTGGTCAGATCTAAATCAAACAGCTGCTGCCCCAGCCTCTCCCTGCAACTTTATAGCCCAGGAAGGCTTGACTCCACCTGAATATAAAGAAGCTTTCTGCTAGCTTAAAGGAGCAGAGCTCTTTTTCTTTTGCATCCTTAGAAATAGCAAGGGATAAAATGCTCTGTTAGTGTCTAGCTGGTGGGATTTCTGGGATTAAACAGCTTGGGGTACAGTGCAATGTGAGGTTGTTGGGTTTTTATTATGGTTTTTTTTTCCAAAAGTCTCAACTGGGGGGAAAAAAATATTTTTTTAAATAAAAGTAGATATCAAAGTTTAGGTTTGGCTAAAAAGAAGGAAACTCTGGGGAAGTTTGAGTGTCTCCATACGATTCACTTTATCCAGAAGAAGCCACCATTATTCAGAGCACTGCCATTGATATTCTGTATCTTGTCTATTTTTAGACACAATCCTGCAATTTTTGGTCTTTGCTCCATAACCCCACCAACCTTTGGGGGGGATCTACTGACTTTTGCACATCTGGGACATGCAGGTGTAGCTCAGACCCTCCATTTGCTGGTCATTAAGGGTTCATTTCTCCCTTCTACCAAGAGCTGACATGAGGACTCTGAGTCAGTTTTGGCCCCATCCACCCATGGGTGGTCCATCTTTAAGACTGTTCTATCTGCCCTTAGGTCTCAGTAGTGCCTGTGTGGTTACTAGCAGCAGGTAGACAAGAGTAGTTAGTGGTAACCTGTTTACTAATTTCCTTATTTACCCCTTCATTCTCCTATTAAAAGGTTCCCAAACCTTCTTTGGTTCAGCCAGAGTTGCAACAGGTTGACAGCTCTGGGGTTGGCAAGATGTCCACGTCACAGACTGTATCAGCACAAGCACAACCAACCAAAGACAGAGTTTTTCCTCTGCTTATCATTTGTAAGACCCTCTCCACTTACTGGGACCAGTTTGAGTTGGCCAGTATAAGATATATGTTGGTATACTGGAGCAAGTGCAACGTAGACCACCGAGATGGTCAGATTTGGAGTACAGGACGTAGGTGGACAGGGTGAGTGGGTTTGTTCATCCTCAGGAAGGGGAGAACTTTCAACTCATCATGAAGGTGGTCAGACATTGGAGGAGGAATATAAAGATGGGGAAATTTTCATCCTTGAATGTATTCAAAACTCACCTGCACAAGTCCTCCAGCAACCTGTTCTACGTTGACTTCAAGGTATTTTTTAGGAGGTGAAATTAACCTTCTCACCAAGGACTTGTATGCACCAGCCTGACTGCAAGGACAACCCCAGCCAAAGAATAAATTTCTTTAGAGAAACTCTATTTCCCTTTGTACCATCAGCACCTTGTATGGTATTTCACCCCTCAGCTCTGCCAAGGCATGGGGTCAAGCCTGCAGCCTTGATGGACAAAGACATGAGCTGACCTGCAAGAGGAAGGCATCTGTGGAAGAGCTCTCCTCCACTGGCATGGGCTCAACCTCTGCCTCTGAGGGCAGATGGGATCATTACCTTGTTCCTGCTCGGGGCTATGCCATGGATTTAGGGAATTCAAGCCAAGCAGGTTGGGCACATGGCTGTGTCTGTTTTAGAAGTGGGGGAATTCAGCCATAATTGGGTCAGGCGGGGTTCTTTGGTTAGATAGAGCACCATGCAAACACTTCTGTCAGCACTGTGGCCTCCAGACCTCCACGGGGAATAATGGTGGCCTCTGAGTACAGAGAAGTTATTCATTTCTGGCCTAAACCAAGAGTCTCCCTAAGTGCCTGCACCAAGCCTGCTGGTCAGACAAGATCTTCTCTTTGCAAGAGGCATCTGTTCCTCAATGAGAAAAGAGAAAATTAGGAACTTGGGCTGTTTAGAGCATGAAGAATTTATTCACTAAATGATGTGCTTTTGGTCAACCTCAAGTCAAAATTTTTGGAGTTGATTTCTGTCTTTCTTGGGGAAATGGAAAGCAAAAGAGAGAAGTGTTACAGTCCGGTGGTGACAGAGAAAACTTGCCTGTGATCTCAGCTCCAAGACATAATTAGAACAGCATCAATGAGAAGGACAAAGACCACCCCCCTGAGAGGACCCACTGCAGCAGCTCCCAACCTTTTTATAGCCAGACCTCACAGCTGCTGCCTCCTTTTTCCCACTCCCTCATCCTAAATATCTCCTCTTCCCTCTCCCTGGTCTTCCTATTGCTGTCTTCACCATGTGGTCTGGCACCAGCTGCTGTTTGCCTCTACAGAGCAAATCCTTACCCATGAGGATGTGGGTGGTGTTCCAAAACATGCTGGGCAAGTATCTTGAGATGGAGGGAAGAACTGATTTTTGGGCAAGTACTTGAATCACCAGGCAGCTGAGGAACAGGGAAGGTACTTGCTTTTCCTGGTGCTTTAATGTCCCATTTTACACCTGTCACTTCCTTTTGTTAGAGGAGCTCCCATGGAATCAAAAGTGTTTGTCCCTGGGGAGGATAAAATTTTTAATTCAATATTAGCTTATTTAATTCAATATTAATTTTTGGTGTTGCTGAAGCAGGAAAACATGGAGGGGGTGGGGGGGGGGTGGAAATCTTTTGTTTCAAGCTGAGCCAAATGTGGGATTTTTTGGTATTTTTGGTTTGTTGACTGAACTGAAAAAAAATAGTGATTCATGTAGTTCCAATATCCGCCATTTCAGGAATAATTTGCTCCCATGTTTAATTGTTCACCTAGTTAAATTTGCTCCCTGTTTCACATGTGAATTTCCCTAGCATCAGCTTCCAACCACTCAACCACTGGCTCTCATTATGCCTTTTTCTGGGTGGTGAAAGCTGCCAACTTTCCACACCCTCATCCCTCTGAAGGCACTTCTTGTCTTTTCAAGTGAATTTAGCACTGGCCAAATATGCAGAACAACAGTCCTAGAGATCCTCATCCTCTACTTTAGCCTGAACTGCCTGATCTTGTTCCACAGCAGGTCTCCATCTGCCTCCATTGTCCTCCAGAGACGTAAAGCCACTAAGATCATCAATGGGAACTCATAGAATCACAGACTGGTTTGGGTTGGAAGGGACCTTAAAGCTCATCCAGTTCCAACCCCCCTGCCAGCAGCAGGGACACCTTCCACTAGACCAGGTTGCTCAAAGCCTCATCCAACCTGGCTCAGAACACTTCCAGGGAGGAGCAGCCACAGCTTCTCTGGCCAACCTGGAACAGTGTCTGACCACCTTCGTGATGAAGAATTTCTTCCTAATATCTCATCTAAACCTCCCCTCTTCCAGTTTCAAGCCATCACCCCTTGTTCTGTCACTCCCTGCCCTTGGCCAAAGTCCCTCCCCAGCCTTCCTGGAGCCCCTTCAGGCACTGGGAGGCCACTAGAAGGCCTCCCTGGAGCCTTCTCTTCTCCAGGCTGAACAGCCCCAACTCTCTCAGCCTGTCCTCACAGCAGAGCTGCTCCAGCCCTCACACCATCCTCGTGGCCTCCTCTGGACTCATTCTAACTGGTCCATGTCATTCTTGTGTTGGGGGCTCGAGAATTGGACACAATACTCCAGGTGGGGCCTTACAAGGGTGGAGTATAGAGGGAGAATCACCTCCCTCAACCTGCTGGCCACTCTCCAGTGATGTGGGCAAACCTGGGCTCATCTCATTTAACACCAGTACCCACCAACAAGCCTCTGACAGGGGAGGAACTTGCCCTGTGCCAGCACTTCCCAAAGCTCAGCCGGTGATGAGCACGTATCTCACAAAGCCATTGCGACCATCGGGAGCTTTGGTGGCCATCACATGGTGGCCCTGAAAATTTTGCTATGTGTCCTTCAGCCTCATGTCTGATGGGTAAATGAGGAACCTCTCAAGGGTCATCCACTTACTGATGACCCAACTAGTCCTCTGGAAACCCTTGTTTCTCCTTGTAGGGAGGCCTTAGGCCACTGTTACCCTAATTTAGGTTTGCCAGGGCTGACTTGGAAGCGCTGCTCCTGATAGCGGTTGTCCTTTATCTATCATGCAGTGAGGCCCCATCCTCAGCTCAGGCATCTGTTACTGATAACCAGAGATGATTTATCCAAGCATTAGCCTGCATATCTTTAACATTTCTGTCCATGCATGGTTTGTTTTTATACTTGCTCCTTCTCTGGCCTTGGCATAGTCCTTTCTGCTCCGTGCACGTGAAGGATACAAGCAGGACCAACTCCACTTGTTTTGCTTACACAGTTTCCTACCCCTCCCTCCAATGTACAGATTTTGCTCCAAACTCCATCTGCAAACACATCCTTGTAGCGTGAGACAGAGGAGTAATTTGGATACAGGGTGATCTATTCAGAGATGCTCACCAAAAAAAGAATTAAACTCGCCACAAAAGTAAATTACTAATACAGTACTTTGCAAAAAAGCATTTGGCATCAGCAGGAACTTTTGACTTTCTCTATTGTAATGCAAAAAGCTACAGTAAAAAGTGATTAAAACTGAAAACTTTCATTTCAAGGCTATCAGGCTGGGATGTTTTGACAATCAAATTGTTCCCCCCACTCCCCTCATTTTCCTTTCCAGATAAAGCTCTGGCAGATCCATCCCATTCTGCTAGATTCGGATGGATCTGCCAGAGTTCCAATTGAGTTCTCCATGGCTCGACTGGAGTGGAATTGCATATTTCAGCAGAACTCAGTTCCAGCAGAATTCCCCCAACCAGCTCTGCCTCAAAGCTATTCCCATAACAAAGGGTGGAGAAAGCACCATCTCTTTATTTGTGTCTGCACAGCTGTGCTTCTCCTCTACGTCCCCTAAAGTAGATAGGAACCAGCTGTGGGGTACGGGCTTCTTCGTGGTGGGGTTAGGCTGTAGAAATAGCGAGCGTGCAAGGATATATTCTTATTTATTCTTCAGTTGTAAAGGGTTATTTCTACTCTTCTCCCTTTAATTGCCTTAGAAGTAATGTGGTAAATGCTTTAAGGAAAAGTTTTCTTCTAAAGTAACTTGAAGAATAATTGACTTATAGTTTTTAATGAATTTCAGAGTGGCTGTAAGGTGTCAGGCAGAGGTCTGCCTCCCAGTGCCCTGCTGCCAACCATGGCCATGAGCAGCTGCTTGGAGAAGTATAAAGGGCTGGGAAAATGTTATCATATATCCCCTGAAATCTCTCCTCTGATTTTTTTATTCAGGGACTTTCTGAACTACATGTGGTTTCTACATACTCAATAATCCTCCGTGCATTTCCCTGCCATCAGTTTGTCTCGTGCCCTTGAACATCGTCCAACGTCAGCATCAGCTCAGGGGCACTTTTAGTTTCAATTTGTTCAGCAGGACTCCAAGTAACTAACTTCCAGCTGAGTGACTTGTTTTTGTCATTCTGATATCCTCTTTTTTTTTTCCTTTTTGATCTCTCTCTCCTCTGTCTCCCCACAAAGCTGAACCCATCTCATCAGTCAGGAGTGTGTGTGCGTACGTGCACGCGTCTTGAGGAAACTGAATTGTGTCTTTTTTCTCTGCCCATAAAGTGATTTTATCTGGTTCTGCAGAAAATCCTGGCCCCTCTCTGCTCTCTTAGTAGTTGACTCTACTACCAGGCTTGCAAGTTTTTGTTTTAATCAAAGAGAATGAGCCAGAATCCCCATCGTTCGCTGGGACATCGCTGTTAGCCCTCACTGTGGAACTACCTGGTGCTGCATTTCATCATTGATTCAATTCATTACTGACCCTCTACCAAGGGCCCTTCCCAGTAAGACTTTTTTCTTTCCACTTGTCTGTACATGGGAAACACCTAGAACAGAGGTGTGATTAGAAAAGCTCCTTCCAAATTCATGATGTGTTGGGTTTGTGTGTGTGGGGAGGGACTTTTTTTCTGGTAGTGGGGGGAAGATGTTGTAGGATGTGGTTGTTATGTCTCATTGCGTTCCTAAATGAAATGGTAACAAATTAAATTGATTTTTCTTCCCCAACTTTGAGTCTGTTTTGCTCATGATCATCACTGGTGAGTGAGCCCTCCCTGTCCTCATTCCCAATCTTGTGCCCCCTTTGTTGTGTCTCCCATCCCATCTCACTGGGTGGGGGGAGTGACTGCAGGACCACATGGTCCCATTGTGGATCAAACCACCACACATGACCAGCTTAAGAATTTAGCTTTAGTGCTTCCCTTGATGTTTAATCTCAGAGCTACCAACACCACTTTAGTAGGGTTGAAAACAGAAGCTTTGCACTGAGTGTTTTGGAAGAATTCTATTTCAGGACAGAGACTTAATTTGGATTATTTGGATTAATTTGAACGTGTGGTGTACAGAGACCTGTTGCGTGGCTGGAAAAGGTGAGTAGATACATTTGATTGTCCAAGCTGTTCTTGGCTTCATGGGATCTTCTCATTCCTGCACATATCCTTGCTCCCATATGGAAAAAGATTGGTTTGGAGCTGCTGAAATCAAATCCATAATGGTGTCAAAAGGGTGTTGTAATGTTGTAGCTCCCCTGCTGTGCTGAGCCAAGGAGAAGTTTGGAGCAAAAGCCTTTCTCATTGCTCCAGACAAAGCTAACAGATGACTGACAGTTGGGATTACTTGCAGTTCACGGGGTTTTTCTAATGGTCCTGAATCTCTAACAATGATAAATGGTGTCATTAAGCCTACGTAAACAATTATTTCAAAGATGTAAAAGCAAAACACATTTTCCTTCATCTTCTGAAAGCTGGAACGCAGTGTAAAAATACACAGAAGGCTGCACTATTATTAAAACTGGATTTTTCACATTGGTCAGCTCTCTGGCTGGGACAAAACACAAGTGAAGCCAAACTTTAATGTTTGTAGAAGGTGCTAGGAGAACGGAAGAGCAGAGTGACTTGGATTATCCAAACTAATTTGCTTAATTTATTTATTTTTTCTAAAAGGAATCAGTTCTTCGTGGCGTGCAACAGTTGGGAAATGCATCACTTGAAGCTTACAGTGGTAGTTTGGCCAGTTTGGGTATCTTGTAAGCCTCCTAGAAGAGCTCTGAAACCTTTCATGAGTTGATTGTGTCACTTGGCAGTGTTCCTGTCAGGACTGTGAACCACATGTATTATCTAGCCTAATGCTTGGTGACTACCTGGAATGCAAGAGCAATTTTCATGTAGTTTTATAGCACTTATTTTCTAGGGTTTGGTGTTGGTTGGGTTTTTTTTTTTCCTAGATGAAAATACAAGACAGGTTGGTGGGGTTTTTTTTAAAACATCTCTAAATACTGGTGGTGACACACACCCTAATCATGTGCAATTTATGGCCTAAGGTTTTATGGCACTATAAATGTCTGAGCTGCCTTGAATCCTCCAGATGACTCCTTTTCGAAGTGCTTAAATGAGCAACGTTGCCAAGTGGCTAAAATTCTACAGAATAACTTGATGCTTTGAATCCTGAAAGAGATCGGTGTCAACGAAGCTTGCTTTCATCTTTGCCTAATTAAGTCTGCTTGTTTGAGAACCACAAGTCCTTCATGCATGTGTTACTAATCCCCCTGCCTAATCCAAACAAATCTTTCCAAAAGGGAATAGTCCTAACAAGACAGACATTTAGGTCAATAGAGTCTCTAACTACTCCATGCTGAGAGCAGAGAGGAAAGCTCAGCAGGTAAAAACCCTCTTTTTAAGCAAAATCTTTTCTGGCCTCAAAGATGAAGCATGGAGTAAAGCTCAAACTACAAATTTCTCCTGGAAATCATCATGACTTTCCAAAAATGCAATGAAACTCTTTTGCAACCTCTGACAGCATTTGCAAGCAGGTAGGTGCTGTAGCATCTCACCACCTTCTTAGCAAGTCTCTCAGAAGCTTGATCTGTCAGTAATTCTAGTTGTGCACCACTCATGAGAAGAGAAGCTGTGGCTGCTCCTCCCTGGAAGTGTTCTCGGCCAGGTTGGATGAGGCTCTGAGCAACCTGGTCTAGTGGAAGGTGTCCCTGCTGCTGGCAGGGGGGTTGGGACTGGATGAGCTTTAAGGTCCCTTCCAACCCAAACCATCCTATGATTCATAAGATCCCACAGATACCATGTGGGTATGATCTTGTTTTTGATGGGCACTGGGCTGCCCAAGTCCATCTTCAGTGGTGTAAACAGCCTCAGACACTACCAGGAACTTGGACATAAAGTCAGGATGTGGCCTGAAGCAAAGCAGAGCTTCTGTCCTGACCATCACAAACGAGGCTGGTTGTACCAACCAGCGTTGAGCTCAATGCCTGACTTTGAGATAATATCTTTATATAGCATCCTAAATCCACTTATGCTTATTAACATTCCAAGCTCTGGTGAGCACATCAACTCCACAAGCAGCAGTTACCAGGGCTATGCAGCTGGTAAGTCTCATGTGTAGGTCAAGAGAAGAAGACACAGGGTGAGGCTGGCGTGTTTAGCTGAAGACTCTTGTTCATGTGCTGATTAGCAGAGTCACGTACCCTTCCTGCCCAGCACTTGTCCTCATGGCTGCCTGTGATGAGAAGCTGGGGATCCCCTTGGGAATGATGTCTCCAGTCTGGTAGGCGCTGCCATATGGTGGAATGAAGGAGGGATGTATGAGAGGCAGATCTCCTCAGGGTCAGGAAGGATTTTCCTGTGCACCCTCTGGCTCCTCTGATGAAATTGTTGCTGTTGCTATTGCCTCCTAGCAGGGAATGGAAACTATGAAAAGGCTTCTTGGTTTGCATCTTCCCTGGTCCTTCTCAGGGGCTCTGTGTTTCCATCTCAGACAGACAGGGTGGTGTGCAGATGGACAGTGCAGTCCTGCCTTGAACACAAAGTCCAACCACCAGACCCCATTCTCATAACCAAGCAAATGAATGAGCTCCTCTGGGTCCTTCATTAGTGAGACAGGACTGGGAGAGCAGCTGCCCAGAGCATCCATCCAGCTCCAGAGTCCACAGTCATTGGAGAGATACCAAAAATTGGTGGAGATCTAACAAAGAGCATTAAAAGAGACATGGAAATATCCCTGAGCTGGAGTGATGTGTTGGTTTTGTGTGGTCGGGTTTTTTGGTAGGAGAGAAGGGGTTCCTGTGAGTAGCTGGTGGAAGCTTCCCCACCTCTAAGGTGGACCTGCCTGCAGCCCAGTCTGAGCGAGCCAACGATGGTGAAGCACCTCTGTGAATCTATATTTAAGAAAGGGAAAGAATGGTTGGACAACAACAACAAGGACAACAACCTGCAGAGGAGAAAGGAGGACCATGAGAGAGAGAGAGCTGCACAGACACCCAGGTCAGCGAAAGAGGAGAGGGAGGAGGTGTGCTGGAGCAGAGGTTCCCCTGCAGCCCGTGGTGAGGTGGCAGGATGTCCTCTTGCAGCCCATGGAGGTTAAAATTGGAGCAGAGATCCACTTGCAGCCTATGGAGGACCTCATGCCAGAGCAGGAGTCTGTGCCCAAAGGCAGTTGTAACTCCAGGAGGAGCTCACACCTGAGCAAGGGATCCAGAAGAAGCTTGTGCCAAAGCAAGAGACCAGGAGGAGGAAATCCACCTCCACCCCATGCCAGAGCAGGAAGCTGTACCTGAAGAAGTCCAAGACTCTGTGGTGGAGCCCACGTTGGAGCAGACCGTTTCTGAACTACTGTAGCCCACGAGAGGGACCCACATTGGGGCAGTTCATGAAGAACTGCAGCTCATGGGAGGGACCCCATGCCAGAGCAAAGGAGAGCATGAAAAGTTTCCTCTCTAAGGAGGAAGGAGCAGCAGAAACAACATGTGACAAACTGACTCCAAACCCCATTCCCCATCCCCTTGCACTGCTGTGAGGGGGGAGAAGGTAGAGAAATGGGGAGCAAAGTGATTTGAGCCCAGGAAGAAGGGAGGGGTGGGGGAAGGTGTTGTAAGATGTGGGTTTATGTCTCCTTCTCCTACTCTGATTGAGTGGTAACAAATTAAATTGATTTTTCTTCCTCAAGTCGAGTCTGGTTTGCCTGTGACCACAATTGGGGAGTGAGCCCTCCCTGTCCTTATCCCAACCCTTATCCGTAACCCTTTGTTATATTTTCTCTTCCCCACCCCACTGGACGGGGGAGGAATGAGTGAGCAGCTGCGTGGTCTTAGCTGACATCTGTGGCTAAACCATGACAACTGCCTTCTCAGCTTTCCTAAAATGTTTGCACTAGGAATCCCATGGCCCAGGTCCCTCTTCTGAGCTGTGGCCCATGTTTTGAGGTTCCTTTTTGTCTTCCACTGTTCAGCAGATCCTGTGACTGCTGTGAGTGATGGATGTGAGTTTGAGGAGAGTCATAGGTGACTTTCTATAATTTAAAATCCATTTAATAAAAAGACTTAAGACTTTTCTCAAGAAAGGTAACAGATTTTCAGACTACTTCTCCCTGCTCTGTTCCTCTCTTCCCACTGTCACTTGACCTCCCTTTTACTTTGGTCTCCCGTGAACGTATTTCACTATGGTTGAACTTCAGATTGGTGTCCACTGTTCTTCTTTCACAGTGAACCTCATGTCAATGGGAAGGGAGATGTTGCCAAGAGTCTGGGACTGCTACACACCTGGGAAGGTAATGTTGGATTTGGACAGTGGTTGATGACACTTCCAAAGTGGCAGATAAAGCACGATGGGTGCAGAGCAGAGGCAGTCTGAGTTCTGTCATGCTTGTGATGCTTGGAGACAGATGGAGACTTTCTTTGTGGTGAACATGTAACTGAAAGGCAAAGACAGGTGGGTGTGACAGAGGTTGACAGCAAGACAGACCTGACTCTGCTGGAGTTCACATTTTGGGGTATGTTTCCTTCCCCAGTCTGGCCACAGCTCAATCCAATTGTGATTGACTCAGAAAGAAAAGTAGCCTTCAAAAGTCTGCTTTTGGGTTGAATACTCACCTGTAGCAGTCTCTTAGAACTCCCTTCTACTGATTGCAAGGGTTCCTGGTCATCCAGATCCAAGCTGTAGCTCTGCAAATTGACTTGAAGACAGGGAGACCTGTCAGCTTCCACAGGCAACTCCGTGCCAACATCCCACCCCACCCTGGAGCACTCAGGATCCACAGGAGATAAGAAGGCCATATCATAGATCTACGACATCACCAACCACAACCTGGACACCCTGCATCCCACTTGTGCCTGCTAATGGGGTGGTGTCCTCTTCCCATCACATCCTTGGTTTAACAGAGCCTTCAGTATTGACCTCACCAAGAAAGACACACCTAGTGACCACATCCTTGGATATGCTTTGCCTTCATGTGAGGCACCTATAGTTTCAGCAGAGAAGGCCTGCCACCTCTCAGATCACCAATCTCTGTGCTGAGTTCTCCAACTTAGATGGAAAAGTCATTTAACAAGTCCATGGCTCACTGCCTACTGTACTGGGTGGGGGGGGGATATGGTGCTGAGAGATGCAGCTGCAGCCACTGCAGAATGCAAAAAACAGAAGGTCTTGAAAGTCTGGAAGCTTTCCAAACCCAGAAGGACACACCAATTTGTGGATGGCTGCTGCAGAAACCAGGATCCAGCTGAGCAGGAAAGGTCTCCAGGGTAGGAGACAGCTGTGGAGAAAGACTGGAAAGAAGTGAAAGAATTTGGCTGGTAGAGACCAAGTGTATAAATTGTTTCTCAGTAACTACAAGCCAATATAAATGAAATACCAAGTGAGGCAACACAACTTGCTCAACTGTTTAGGTTTGAACAAAAATAGAAACTTCACAGTTTTGTCTTGTTAAGTCTGCACTGGAATAAAATAAGCAAAATTAATTCCCTTAGCTTTGGCATAATGTCAGTGCTGAGTCTGACTCCTCTGGCATACTCTGCTGAGAGTAAGCCTGGGGTATCAGGTCTGCTTACTCTTTCTCCCATCCCAATGGTACATTTCCAAATAGAAGCCCAACTTCTTTCTAAAAACCTTCAAATCTTTGTCTCACATATGGTTACATTAAACCTTTTGGCAGGCTGCTCTATTTGGCTTCGACAAGGGGCATCTACTATTCTGAACTGAGCTGCAAGACTCACTTCAAAAGGTGGACTTGGGTTTTTTAGTATCTCTGAAGAACCCACATCTGATTCTCTGAAGAATCTGTGTCTGATTCATTGCTAAGATACAGCCAAAGTCAAATGCCTTGTGCACATGTGGGGATTTTAATGGGTTTCAAAGCGTTTCATCCACACTGAAGTTGAGATCAACCTGTGATTGAAATGAACACGATAAACTGGGAAAGGTTGTTCCAGCATAACTGCCAGCATTGTGAAAGGGAGATCTTTCTGCCAAAACTGTCTGGACTAAAGGCAGATTTGCTCTTCAGAGGAGATACTTCCAATTTATAAGCCACAAGAAACCATAACTTTCTTATAGGAATGATTGGGGCTGCCACCTCATGAGGGGAAAGACTCCATTCCCTCCAGGAAAGCTACTTTCCACAGAGAAAAAGGGCTGAAATGGGGAAAAATCAAAATCTCAGCTAAGTGGGACCCGTTCTCAACTGATACCTTCACCTGAGCATGTCTAAACGTTCATCCAGTGTCTTGCTCAAAGCATGACTTAACCCAAAGTGTGATGGGAAGAAATGTGAGGGCTCCTGATTGCTTTTCAAGGCAGAGTTTCTAGGGTTTGACAGCCAAAGTGTGTCTAGCCAAGGTGTCTGCTTTTCTCCACCGCTATCAGAATTGAAGACCCTCCTTTAAACCATTTACACAGTGGTTTTGTGTCCTGGCATGATGCAGCTCAGCAAAAGGACCATGGTCTATGAGATCCTACCCTCCCCTCGCTGGTGAGAGGGAGATGGAAATCCCATCTTCTTCCTTTGCGTGGCTTCTTGGTGCCACACAGGGATGGTTTGGTCCAGGCACGTCCTGTGTGGCCTGGGGAGAGAGAAAATCATAGAATTAGAGAATAGTTTTGGTTGGAAGGGACTTTAAAGCTCATCCAGTTCCAATTCCAACCCCTCTGCCATCAGCAGGGACATCTTCCACTAGACCAGGTTGCTCAAAGCCTCATCCAACCTGGCCGAGAACACTTCCAGGGAGGAGCAGCCACAGCTTCTCTGGCCAGCCTGTTCCAATGACCTACAACCCTCATATTGAAGAACTTTTTCCTAATATTCAACCTAAATCTTCCCTTTTCTAGTTTAAAACCATCACCCCTCATCCTGTTGCTACCTGCCCTTGTGAACAGCTATTCCCCAGCTTCTTAGAGGCATCTTTCAGGTACTGGGAGGCCACTGGAAGGTCTCCCTGGAGCCTTCTCTTCTCCAGGCTGAACAGCCCCAACTCTCTCAGCCTGTCCTCACAGCAGAGCTGCTCCAGCCCTTAAAATGCTCTAAAAGCGAGAGGGAAGGGGGGCCGGGAGCGCGGGCAGGCAGCTGTGGGAGGGAAGCTGCTGCCTCACACCCACACTCAGGGCACAACCTCAAGCTCACACTCTGTTTAAATCACTTTTATGTGTTTTGAGGGGGGTGTCTGGGGTAATTTTTTGTGATTTGAGCTGATTTCTGACATGTGAGTGTTCCTTTTTGTGAGGGGAGTTGTTTCTTCTCCAACACTTTGTTGATTTCTGCTTCTCTCTGATAGGGATGAGGATGTTGTTGCCTTTCCTCGGACTGTGGGGTGTTGGACTTGTGTTTGTTGGGGAGAAGAGGCTGAAGGAAAGGATGGAGGATGAGAGGAGAGGGAGGATAGCGCTGGCCGGGATGGCAATGGCGGTCACAAGGGCTCCGTGCCTCAGTTTCCCCTCCAGCCCTCAGCCGGGGTCCTCCCACAGCGCGGGACACTAGGGGGCGCTGCGCTCTGCCCTGTCCCTCAGCGCCATTCGCGTCTCCTAGGCAACACTCCCCGCCCACCGCTTGTGATTGGTCAACGTCGTTACCGCCGCCATTTTCAAACCGCCGGTTCGGCCGCCGCTGTCACGGCCGCCGCCATTATCCGCTGAGGGGAAGCGCTGCGGTTGGGTCCGGTTTCCGCCTTCTCCCGCCCCCGTGCCGTGACCTGTCACCATGGAGGCAGAGCCTGTGGGTCAGAAACACCTTCGGCGGAAACGGGGTAGGGTCAGTGCTGGGCCCTGCGCCAACCGCTCGCCCCCGGAGGAGAACGACCCCGGTGTGGCCGCCTCCTGTAGCCGGTAGGAGCTGCGTTCCCTCCCCGTCCTTACCCCCCGTCAGGGGTTGGAGCCCTGCTAATTGTTCCCCTTGGGTCCTTCACAGCCTATGGGGGGTGTTCCCTTTAGCGCCCCCGTTTATAAAGCGGGTGGGGTCCCCTCAGCCTCTTGTCTCACAAGGGAAGTTCCCTCCCGCCGGTTGTACCGGACCCCCCCCCCCCGCCTCAATTTCATAAGGGGAATTCCTCCCTTGCAGGCTGTCGGGGACTCCTTCCCTTTCCGCTTTGTGAGGTGGAAAAGGTTCTTGAGGCAGAGGGTGGTGGAGCACTGGAACAGGCTCCCCAGGGAGGTGCTGATGGCACCAAGGCTGACAAGATTCCAGCAGCATTTGGCCAAGGCCCTCAGGGACATGGTGTGAATGTTGGGATTGTCCTGTGCAGGGACAGGAGTTGGACTGGATGATCCTGGTGGGTCCCTTCCAACTCACAGCATTCTCTGATCCTTTCCTTCCCCCCCCAGGTTGTAGGGG
Source organism: Caprimulgus europaeus (assembly GCA_907165065.1). Next base: position 80,593,988 of record OU015528.1, read on the forward strand.
AGGTTCCCTCTGTGTCCTATAATGGAGGACCCCAACCCTCCCCACCCCACTCCTGGCAGGTTTTCCCTCCTGTCTTATAAGACTTTATAAGATTAATGTATCCACGAATTTAGGGGATCCCCAACTACCTTGTAATTGGGCAAAGGGTCCACCAACACCCCATCCTAAATGGTAAGAGTCAGGGAGGAGCATTCCTCAGGCCATAACCAGTTTCCCCGACTGTTCCTGTCCCATAAGAGGGGTAAACTGCTCCTATCTCCACCCCTGTGTGCTCAGCTACCCCTAGGCTTTTGTACAAAGATTTTCCTCCTCCCTCATTTCTTGTAGGGTTGTCCTGCAGGCTGCCTACAACCCACATCACTTTGGGAGAAGGAGGAGAGGATCCTTGTTGTTCTTCAGGGTGGGAGTAATTGGGAGGTGGGGTGTCTTTTACATCCCCTAGAGAGATTGGCTGAGCCTCCAGGATTTCTGCAGGCTCTCACATCAGATCAACTCCCTCTCCTGAGCTTTGGGGAGACTTGCCTCAGCTCCAGTGTCAGCCCTGGCTTTTATTCTGATTTTTAAATCCCAGTGTGTGCCATCTATTATTGTTACTTTGTTATGTTGACCTTGGGAGATTTTCCCAAGACCACCCAGTGAAAGAAACTGTGACTTCTTTAAGTCAACTTGAAGATCAGCTTATCTCTGTTAAGATAATGACACCTGAATACCTGTGTTTATAAGCACCTCCTGCCCTATCAGCAGCTGACCCCTGAGTGACCCATCTAGACAAACCCAGACTGATCAGCAAAGGTTTGTGTTTTCTGTTGCCTTCAAGGTTAGGAAATGCCTTTTCCAAGTGTGCAGGTGATGTAGAAACCACCCATTTCTGACAAATGTACCTCAGCCCACTTTCTACCTCCAGATGTTGTATTTGGGCAGAGGTTCATCCTCAGAAGGTCTTTTCCTCACTACTCTGGTTCTTTGCACCTGATGGGAATTTGCAGCCCTTTACATCCCAACCTGGCACCTGTTTGGGTTGAAGTGGTGAGAGATGTTCCAGCTCTTCCTCCAGCCTCATTTCTACCAGGGCAAAGAGTGAGAGGAAAGTGACTGGGGCAGTCCTTTGTTTTGGAACCTGGTGAAATTCCCCAACAGGCTGGAGTGGATGTTCTTTATTAGGTGACTTAAATCAAAGCAAGGTAAAGGTTGGTGAGCTTGGTGTTTGTAATAGCTGCTTTTAGTAACCATTGTGTGTTCTGGATGGCAGAACATTTTAATGAACTCTTAAAAAATAAATATTTTCATAGAAACATACTGCAGTATCATCTTGGAGATCAAATTGCAGCTCCCTAATTACAGCACTTGAGAAGTGTAGCGTAATTGAAGGCTTCAGTGATTTGCTGAGGTGATGAAATACTCTGGCTCAGCTTCTGGGATGGTCTCACATTCCTTTGTGAGGCTTGTCCATGTGGAGAGGCCCAGGGAAATGGTGATAAAACTGGGAAAGGAGGTAATGCAGGTAAGGTCTGTGTGTTTTAAACCTTCATCTGGAGACTCACAGGCAAGATGATGCCAGCTTGGCATCTAGATGTGGTCTTGTGATGTAGAGAAAGCAATTGCAGAAGTCATTGGCTTGAGGCTTTTTCACAGAATAATGGAAAATTTCATCTGAAAGGGACTTCTGGGAGGTCTCCAGTCCAACATCTGCTCAAAGCAAGGCCAACTTCAAATTTAGGTCAGGTTGCTCAGTTCATTGGCCAGATAAGTTTCAGAAACTTCCAAGGGCAGAGATTTTTCTTACCTCTCTGGGTGTCTCATCCAGAGTTTGACCACATTCATTGTGAGGGAAATATTTTTCCTTGCTGCAGCTTGTGTGTGTTACCTCTTTCCATTCTTCTATGTGTACCCAAGAATGATTTTTCTTCTCTCTATCCCCATTTTAGATAGTTGTATACAACAGTTAGATCTGCTTTCTAAGAAGAAAATTAACTCTATCCTAGGAAAAACCAGGACAGATCTCACTTTGCCTTCTCTTCCCCAGGCTGATTTAACCTGCTCTGTCTCTCCTTATTCATCCCATGCTTCAGCTCCAACACCATCTCGTTTGCCCTCAACTGGACATGTTCCATTTGTTGATGTTTCTTGTACTGGGAGGTCTAAAGCTGGACCCAGTACCCAGATGAGGTCTCACAAATACTGGCTGGCATCACTTGACCTGCTTGCTGTGTTTTTGCCACCTTAGTCATGCAGAGCCAACCATCTTACTGCAAACCACTAATAACAGAAGTTCAAGAGGGACAGGGATCTTCTGGAGAGAGTCCAGGAGAGGCCACAAAGATGCTGAGGGGCCTGGAGCATCTGCCTGACGAGGAGAGGCTGAGAGAGCTGGGACTGTTCAGCCTGGAGAAGAGCAGCCTGAGAGGGGATCTGATCCATGTCTATAAATATCTGAAATGTGGGGGCCAAATGGATGGGGCCGGGCTCTTCTCGGTGGTGCCCAGTGACAGGACAAGGGGCAATGGGCACAAACTGGGACACTGGGAGTTCCAGAGAAACTGAAGGAAAAACTTCTTTGCTGTGAGGGTGTTGGAGCCCTGGGCCAGGCTGCCCAGAGAGGGTGTGGAGTCTCCATCTCTGGAGATGTTCAAACCCACCTGGACACTTTCCTGTGCAACCTGGTGTAGGGAACCTGCTTTGGCAGGAGGGTTGGACTGGATGATCTCCTGAGGTCCCTTCCAACCCCACCATTCTGTGATGCTGTAAATTGTTTAATCCCTTCAGCTGTTGGGGAAGTGGCAAACTAGGGCAGAGGGACAGTAAAAAAAAAAAGTGGGTTTTGGGGTTTTTTTCCAAACCATTTATGTCCAAGTGCTTCTGCTGCTGGGCTCAATTCCTGATCTTGAAACTAGTCTAACCTGGCATGGGCTGGTGTAGGTTAGTGCAGGGTTATCCCCTTGTTAATGGTGACAACATCCATCCACTTGTTGTGGGCATGATCAATACCTGAGTCTCTGCTCTAGGACAGGTAGGAGCTCCAACTGTCTGTGCTGTGTTTGTGGTCTGACCAGCCAGCCTGCTGCACAGAGCTGCTCTTAACAGAAAATTCCACAAGCTGAGGGGTTGAATTCAGCTGAGCTTCCAGGAGTGCTACATGGAGCACGTAAACAAGCACTTTTGCACTAGAACATAAATATATTTCAACATATTTATGATAAATTACCTCGTTTCCCCTGTTAATTTGCTTTAACCTTGTGAGTGTGTGTGCACACATGCATGAAAAAACTTTTTGTAAGTATTTGTTTAACTTCTATAGAAAGCATCAAGTTTCACTTCTGTGATGCTAGAGAATTCCTGATGCTTTTAAAAGAGGGTTATGTGGCTGGGGAGGTGTGAAGGAATGTGGTTTGGACAGAGTATTTGCCTCTTGTCTGTGTAATCCCAGAGTTGTGCCTAAAAAGGGAGGAGACAATTGATAGAGGCAGTGACTTCAGAGTTATGAACAGTGAATATTTCTGATCTGGGGTCTGCTTTAACATCTTCTAATTTTCCAGTCATCCCTTTACCCCAATGATAATACCACTGTAACTTTTGCACAGAAATATGAATTAAATTTTGGGTATAAACATGAGAGGTAATTGTTTTGTTGAACAAGGGGAGAGGAAGTTAAGAGACTGTGCCCAAAGCAGAGCAGTCCTGATAGGGGAATGAGGAGTGGGTTTACCAAGGACTCATTCTCTCTGTTGCCAGCTAGTTTCTGACCCAGAATCAGACAGCATTACTAGCTGCTGGATAAGTGTTTCCCTTAACCTTATGCCCCCAGCTCTGGCAGGTAGAAGATGACCAAAAAAAATTGCAGAAAGGCTTCTGGGACAGATAAAAGAAACTTTGTTTTGTGGTTTGTTCTGTAATCTTGTTCCTAACTTCATAGTTTATCTCGTTTCAAGGTGAATCCAGGTGAAGCTGATAGCTCAGGGGCATGTTATCTCTTCTGAGGGAACACCTAAATAAAACAGTGAGTGCTCTCTCCTGCCCCAGACACACTAACCCCAGCTTGCATCTTGCATACATCTTTTGCCAAGCTGGGTGAGCTGGTGTGGAGGTTGACTCTGGAGGAGCTTCTTCCAGCTGGCATAACCCAGCATCCCACTGGGAGGAGAGAGGTACCCTCCAAGCCTCCAGGCTTGCAAATTTTCTTAATCTTTGTCCAGATTCAACTGTTCTCTCCAATATCCAGAAATATTCTCTAGCTTTGGTATTGCAGAAGCACCCAGAGGTGATCATGCAGGGTTGGAGTACTGCTGTGCTGAGCTTCTGAGGATGGAGATGGGTTGTCAAGCCACACAACTAATTAAAGCCCTACTTCATGCTCCACTTTTTGAGTGTCTGCATCTTTGGTAGTACAGAGCCACAGCTCTTTGCAGCCACTATGACTCACATAAGAGTGTTCTGCTTGTTTTGTGATCTGTTGGTGCTTGCTTGGCACCTGGGGTCCTAGACCTGTGAAGATGATAAAGTTCTGAACAAGAGAGAGTGATGTGTCTCTTGGAGACAAGCTATCTGCAGTGGGAAGGGCAGAGTCACAGCTCATTATACATATTCATGTGCTTTAAGATATTTTAATTGTAACCATCATTTCTTAGTAGTTATTCAAATGAGATCAATTTTAATTAACTGCCTGATTTTGTATGGAAGGATTAAAAGAAACAAGTGTTTTCATGTAGGTCACATTAGGGTGGAAGGTAGAAAAGATGCTCAGTTGTCAAGTTGTGCAAACAAGGGTGGTGTCACGGTAAGCCCCTGAGCAAAAGGTGGTCTGAAGCAGGCTGACCAGCATTGGCTTGAGGAAGCAAGGACAGGATCCCAGAACTGCCTGGATTGGAAGAGACCTTTAAGATCATCAGGTCCAACCATGAACCCAACACTGACCAGTCCCCACTGACCCATGTCCCTCAGCACTGTGTCTACACCACTCTTCAATCCCTCCAGGGATGGGGACTCCACCACTGCCCTGGGCAACCCCTTCCAATGCCTCAGAACCCTTTCAGCAAAGAAATTCTTCCTCACATCCCATCTCAACTGCCCTGGGCACAACTTGAGGCCATTTCCTCTTGTCCTCTCACTTGTTCCTTGGTTGAACAGACCCACCCCCACCTCTCTCCACCCTCCTCCAAGGGACTTGGACAGAGCCAGAAGGTCTCCCCTCAGCCTCCTTTTCTCCAGGCTCAGCACCCCCAGTTCCCTCAGCCGGGAACTCAGCACACTTGTGCTCCAGACCCTTCCCCAGCTCCGTTCCCTTCTCTGGACACGCTCCAGCACCTCCAGGTCCTTCTTGGACTCAGGGGCCCAACCCTGAACCCAGCACTTGAGCTGCAGGACTCGAGGACAAACAGCTTCTGTCTGGTGTGATCAGTGGATGAGACTGACAAAGGAGCTTGGTCGAGTAGCAGGTGCTGGAGAAGAGCTGAGAGTCTGGTTTGGTGTTTTCTCCCAGATGGTTCAACTGTGAACTGCTGCCAAAAGCACAGTCTGGGTTCCCCAAACCAGCTCCATTTCTGCTGCTCCCCTTGCAGTTGTCCCAGTCACTGTATGGCTGCAGGGTGAGCTGGGTAGTTTTCTGTTGAACCTGTGTCCCTCCCCCCCAAAAAAAGGGACATTTCACACTCACTCAGCAGCTGAACCACCTCCCCCCATGGCCACAGGATGGCTGAATTGGGCTTGCAGAGATCTGGCTTGGAGGAAAGGAGAAAGATGGACTTTTTTTGGTGGCATCTTGCAGTCACACTGGAGAGGTGTAATGTGAAGCGTGACCCTTCACTGCAGCCTGTGCAGGAGGTTTGTCAAGAAGAGGTTTGTTTGTAGCAGAAATAGGAGTAAAGAAACTGTTTGGCCACACAGAAGGATGGGTACCTGAAGAGAGTCCTTCCTGAATTATATGTTTACATATTATTTAAAAAAAAAAAAGCTTTTTTTTTTTTTAAATCTTCCCTGATCACCCACTTGTTCTGTACAATCTGCAGCAAACTCAACTGCATTTTATTTATTCACTCCACACATTTATACTATTTAAATCAGTCACTGTTGGCCAGTGACCTAACACTCTGTTGTGAAGGCCAAGTGTTTTTGATGGTGGTGGCTCTTTCTTGCCTTTCTTCTCCCTAATTATGGCTTTTCTGAAATGAATGTTTGTTTGCTCTTGATCTCTGTTGTGATTAAAGCCTCTATTCCATCAGACTTTCTTGGGCTGGTCAAATAGTAATGAAGAGCTCAAACATACACTTTTCCTTCCTATTATCACATCAAAGTTAGCACAAATGGAAACTTTTACTCCACTGAAGAAGGTAGCTATTAAAATAGCATCACTGGAACATAATTGGAAGCTACAGTGTAGCTTTCAGGAAATGTCTAGAGGCTCTTTTATTTCTACTGGGGGGTGATTTTTATTCCAAAACCAGGCTTTGTCTGGGTCTGAATGTGTTCAAGGCACTGTAGTTCTACGTGCAACCACTTCAGTCAGTCGTCCTTCCACTGGTCTCAAACACCCAGCTCACAGGGGACACTGCAGTAGCTGTAGTGGCCTAAATTATGTCTCCATATTTTAACTTGTTACTGTAAGAGAATGTTGATAATTTAGTAATTGTTCATGCAAAAAATCAAATTAAAGTCTGGGGTTTTTAAGGGTTAAAACCTTACCTATGTACTTTTTGATTTGTGTTTCTCCTCAACTGTCCTTCACACAAGAACTCCACAATTTCTCAGCAACCAGGAGAGGGCTGGGAACAAAGTATCCCTAAAACTGAAAGGTTTTACACTGACAGCAATTACCTTGTGACACTGTATTTTCTTCCTCTATACATTGTTTTTCAGTGAAATAGCTGGTACCACTTAAAGTTATCTTTGTCTTTCCCTGCACTCTTGAGTGTCAGAGTTTATTAAAATCCAGTATGATGATGGTGTAGCAAACTGGAATTAAATCCAGACCTTACTGGCCACCTGTTAACAACTATTTGTGCAGGGCAACTCAATTTTTTTCTGCAATGGATAAAGAAAGTGTGATCATATCTGACTTGTCAGCTGCACAGCTCTGGAACTAGTTCCTGGTTTTGGAGTTTTTTTGTTTGTTGGGTTGTTGTTGTTGGTTGTTTTTTTTGTTTTGGGGTTTTTTTTACTGGGATGTGCAAAATGGCTTAAAACAAACAAGCTGAGATACACAATTCATGGTCTTTTAGTGTCCTCTGAACAAGCATCTCAAGGAAGTGCCCATAGTGTTTGTGAGAACTCTTTTTCCACCCCCAGTGTGCTCCCAGTTCAGCTTGGTGTTTCTCAGTCCTTGAAGATGCTGGAAATGAATGAAATTTCTCCTAAGGAAGATGAGGGTTGGGGGAAGAAGAAAAAAACCTGTCAAATCATTCAGAACTTGCTTTTTCTAAACCCTGGTGCTGCTGCTTTCCCAACCTACATGGCAAGTGCCACCAGCCAGTTCTTAAAACCTATTAAAACATTTCAGTCCTCTCAACATCCCTCTGTGAATGTTGATTGTGGGTAACACCAGTCTCTTAATTACTTTATGCTGATGATAGCCTGCTTGTTATTGTCTTGTAAAACAGAAGTCATGCTACACTTACCAAATAATTATCTTCACTCACAAATCATTATCCTCAACATCCAGTTGCTTAAGCTTAGCTATTACTGCTTCAATTAATATTTTCAGGGCAAGCTCATCACAGATGCCTTGCAGAATGCTCTCTTCAGATAAGGAACTCACAGTGGATGGAGACAGGATATTGCTGCTGAGCCTAGCCAACTTCTGTCCTGCAAGTTGGAAGATAAGAGTAGCATCTCTCCTGTAAACATGAGCCCTTCAGGACTTTTGCATCCAGTGAAATAATCTTTGTGTTTGCTGAAAGTGTTGGGGTTTTTTTCTACAATAAGGGATGTTCTTAACTCTGTCTCTTCTGACTGGTCTTGTTTCTGACTTATCAGGCAAAGGTTGGTATGAGCCCACAGCAGTGACATGGTTCAGTGTGGTGAGAAGACATTGCCCTTCCCCATTTATTTTTTCACTTGTGAGTAGCTGCAGTAGTTCTTAAGAAAAGAAATGAAGCACTCAATGTACTTATTTTAAATCAAAAGTACTTTCAGCAGAGATTGATATTACTCTCCTAGCATCTAAGAGGCAGATTGTTAAAATATTCTTTACAAAATAACAAATTCTGTCAACATCTACATTTCCTGCTTGGATAGGAATTGAGCCCAGAGGTGGTGTTCCCTGCAATTGCAAGCAACAGTGCAATAGAACCTACAAAATATCTGTTTTGTGTCCTCTCACACACATTTCCAGATCCCTTGAGCAAGTTTAACAGCTGCTGGTTATGATTGCTGATCTCCTGGAATCTGCTGTGGAAAGAGAAGAGATAAAAATCAATGGCACTGTTGGTCTTAGAGGAAGATTTTGCAAGGAAAGACCAAGAAAAATCAAGTAATGCATCCAGTCATGTTGGTCTGGCCAGGGGAGAACTGCCTGACTCCAAATGAGGAGAAACACTTAACTGAAGTCATACAAGTGAGAGACTGTCCAGGCATCTGCCTCAGTTATCTTAATTTTAGGAGAAGACTCTGCATGTGTTGGCTATATCCTGTGTGATAAGAGGAAACTGAATCAATACAAAGACAGCCTTTCTCAAAGCACTGAACCTTGCATCTGTAATGCAAGAAACAACCCATAAAGGCAGGGAAGGGACTAAAAGAACAGGAGAATTTGAAAGGGATGGAAGAATGACTGTTAGATACTGCAGAGGGCAGGTAGTATGAGACTACACTGGGAAATACCAGAGTTCAGGTAATCAAGAACAGCAGGAAGTTATCAGCCTTCCTTCTATATAACCATGGTGGGCACAGGTTTCACACAATCACAGAATGGTGGGGTTGGAAGGGACCTGTGGAGATCATCCAGTCCAACCCCCCTGCCAAAGCAGGTTCCCTACACCAGGTTGCACAGGAAAGTGTCCAGCTGGGTTTGGAACATCTCCAGAGATGGAGACTCCACACCCTCTCTGGGCAGCCTGGCCCAGGGCTCCAACACCCTCACAGCAAAGAAGTTTTTCCTTCAGTTTCTCTGGAACTCCCAGTGTCCCAGTTTGTGCCCATTGTCCCTTGTTCTGTCACCAGCCAGGATAGCAGTAGATGTTTTCTGTGGAGCAATAAAATGAAGGCAAATACATGTGCTATAGAAAAAAAAAATTGATACTCCAAAGGGGGCTGGAGGGTGCAGAGAATAATCATCTTGTTCATATGGAGGACTAGGAAATTAGTTTTGTAGTGGTTTGCCAAAGAAGTGTGTGGTGGTGTCCTGTGTACTTGCTAAAGTCAGGGAAAGTGTTACCTCAGTGATATATTCAAACAGGGAGCAGGATTTAGAATCCCAGACTGGTTTGGGTTGGAAGGGACCTTAAAGCTCATCCAGTCCCAACCCCCCTGCCAGCAGCAGGGACACCTTCCACTAGACCAGGTTGCTCAAAGCCTCATCCAACCTGGCCCAGAACACTTCCAGGGAGGAGCAGCCACAGCTTCTCTGGCCAACCTGTTCTCAGAGAAGTTGTGGCTGGGAAAGGCTGTATCTAATCCTAACAAACACTTATTTTTACCAGACCAAGATTTTTGACATATGCTGAAGTGTGAGGCCCAAGTCATACCAAAGTTATCTTGCCTCTTGTATTCCACTGTCAGAGAAGCAGCCTGGTTGCACTATGTACTCTGCCACCACATTAGATCTCAAGTCTAACTTAGAAGAGACCAGCCAATGGGTGAGAGAAAAGTTTAAGTTGTGAAGGAGAAAAGACCTGCTTTTATTTACTTAATCCCCTCCTCAGCTCCAGAAACATAACAGCTTGTGTGCTCACAAAGCTACTGGATAAAATGGAGTTGTAAGAACCTGAGCTCCAACTGTATGGGAATGTGGAGACAGTGCTTCAGACCAGCATCCTGCTGATGCTTTGGTGGTTTCCATCATGCTGAGCAGATGTAAAAACAGCCCAGACTCAAGGTACAACTGCTTCCCTGACTGACCTGGCTTCACACAGAAGCCTTGAAACTGTTCAACTTGAAATATTCCACCAGCTCCCATTGCTTGTCCTTGACACTTTCAAAGGGTTTAAACTCCCAGTTTTGCTTCTATAATGCTTTCAAGAGCTCAGATTGAAAAGAACTGGAAAATTAGTTTCTTAAGTTTGGTTTTTTTCTTGTCTAAATCAAAGAAGAGCTGAAAAAAATGTAAAAACTGCTTTCAAAAATCTTTTCCTGCCCAGGTAGACCTATAAGGCTTCTAATTATCAAATCACTTGTCATTCCTTTTCACTGGCTGGCATGCAGATTTCCAGCTGGTAGCCAGCAAATCTCATGTTCTTCTTGATGTGCCTGCTAAAGACATCTCAAAAGACATCTCTGTAAGGCTGGTGGTGATCAATATGTGAGGAGGGAGCATTACCTCTGCTCAACAGAGCTAAGCAAATTGCTGAAGGGGGTGAGGCAAACTGACAGCCTTGAAGCCCTTCTGCTTCTCCAGAGAGATGGTATTTGAGTTTCACAGAGCATTGGGCATGTCAAGTAGGAGCAAAATTGTTGTTAACCAGCAGAATTGCCTGTCACGTGGATGGACTTGAATATTTCTGCAAAAGAGGGTTGGAAATGTGAGTAGGTTGGAGAAAGCAGAGTGCTGCAGCACTCTGGCAGCTCTCTGCAGGACTAGACCCAGGTATCTTTGTGAAGGGGAAGGCTGTGGAGAAAATAAAAGGGTGGGAGGAGGAGAGAAGCTTGTACAGGCTGAAGAAGAGGCATTTGCATGTCTGATGGGAGAAGAAGGAGACTGTGCTGCTGTTTCACCAACAGAGAACTTGTGGGACATCTTCAGCTTCCACTATTGGGTCAAGCTTTCCAAATGTCAGAGCTTTGTGCTGTAAGTGTCCACATTGTTCCTATTTCTACTGAGCTAAATGCTCAGGATTCACATTTGACATCAAGGCTTTCAGTTTCTGTGGTATGAGGAAGCTTTTGCTTCATTTCTTTTGGTTTCAGTTTTCTCAGAAGCTCTTTTGTCTTACCAAAAATTACACCAAGTAAAACTCAACCCATTAGGATTTGAAAATGTTTCTTCTTCCTCTGGGCTTGATTTCTGGGAACTATTTACATGTGGAAGGATGTGAGCAAATGCCTTAGAGCAAAGTAGATGTCCTGCACTAAAGTCCCCTTCCAGCTCTTACACAGTAATAAATCTACCAAGATGTCTTCTACTTCACAGAAGCAATTTCTTTTAACACAATAGCACAAGAGAAATGCAAAATACTACTTGGCCTTCCTCATTTATTCAGGAGGATGAAGTTTTTTCTTTAATTTACCTTATTAAAATATTAGGGGTTTTGTTTTACCACTATCTTTTTTCAAAAGTACTTGAGACAAGCTGTAAGTAAACTTTTATTGGCTGAAAAGAAAGATTTACTCAGTCTTTGCCTGAGAATATGATAAGCACTTCTCTAGATTCACATATATTAAAAGTAGAGAGAAATGGTTTAGAGCATTTTAGTGTCCATGTCTAGTGGCTCCAGATAACCTGTGAATTTTTCTGTAGGAAGATAATGAACTAAAAACTGATTGGAAAAGTGATTAATATAATCTGATAAATAAAGGGTTCCTAAGTAGGGGTTTATCTTTGCTGGAGGCTTGGAGAAAGACAGTTTGGGGTAACTGATTTTAAAATACATTTATTTATATATTCTGTGAGGTGATAATTATGGAAGTGGTAACTCTTGGCAGTTGTCATGGATGTTGGTGTCTGTGGCAGAAAGCAGGCCCAGTTTGGGGGCCTATAACTGGTAGTACATGGAGGAGGGAGGTTTGCTGGTGAAAGAGTTAAATCTTGTCATTCTAAATCGTGGATGGACTTAGGACCAACTAATTTCTTATGGATATTGGTTGTACTGGAAAGTTATTAGTGTTTAATTTCCTGATTTGCAAATCCTTTCTCGTTGGGCTTTTCAGCAATGCTTTTATTTTTGGGGCAACCTCAAGCACAAATCCAGGCTGGGTGGAGAATGGCTGGGGAGCAGCCCTGAGGAGAAGGACTTGGGGTGCTGGGGGAGGAGAAGCTCCACATGAGGCGGCACCGTGCGCTGGCAGCACAGAGCCAATAACCGTGTCCTGGGCTGCACCCAGAGCAGCGTGGGCAGCAGGGCCAGGGAGGGGATTCTGCCCCTCTGCTCCGCTCTCCTGAGACCCCCCCTGCAGTGCTGCCTCCAGTGCTGGGGCCACCAACAGCACAAGGACATGGAGCTACTGGAGCCAGTGCAGAGGAGGCCACCAGGATGATGCCAGGGCTGGAGCAGCTCTGCTGTGAGGACATGCTGAGCGAGCTGGGGCTGTTCAGCCTGGAGAAGAGAAGGCTCCAGGGAGACCTTCTAGTGGCCTCCCAGTACCTGAAGGGGCTCCAGGAAGGCTGGGGAGGGACTTTGGCCAAGGGCAGGGAGTGACAGGACAAGGGGTGATGGGTTGAAAGTGGCAGAGGGGAGATGGAGCTGAGATGTGAGGAAGAAATTGTTTGGTGTGAGGGTGATGAGACCCTGGCCCAGGTTGGCCAGAGAAGCTGTGGCTGCTCCTCCCTGGAAGTGTTCTGGGCCAGGTTGGATGAGGCTTTGAGCAACCTGGTCTAGTGGAAGGTGTCCCTGCTGCTGGCAGGGGGGTTGGGACTGGATGAGCTTTAAGGTCCCTTCCAACCCAAACCAGTCTGGGATTCTTCTAAATCATAACTAAGATTTAAAAGCAGTGTGTAGATGAAAACATGACCTCACTGAAACAATTGGCAAATTTTCCAGTAAATTCACTGATTTTTACCATAGTATTCCAGGATTTTACTCTAAACTGCTTTGCACAATGGGTTCATTCAAGTGCCAGTCAATTTGACAACCATGGAAACTTCCCATCTCAGCTGACTTGCAAGGATTTCCTCTCTGGATACTGGAAAAATTCTATCCTACCATTAATGCTTGTTTTTTAGTTCTGCTGTTAGTCAGCTGAACTTACTTGTTGCCTTCTCTCTCTGGGTTTTTTTTTGTTTTCCCTTTCCTCCCTTTTCTTCCTTTCCTGTAAGATCTGCCAGTATATTTTATACTTTAATTTCTGCATCAGCTTTAAATCTGCTGTCATCTCTGGTGTTGCTCTGAAGAAAACAGCAGGAAACCGTGTGGTTTCTGGTGAATGTCAAGTCACTGCAGCAATGAAAACTTAAAGGAAAGTTTGGAAATGCCTTAAGAAAAGAAAGCAACGATAAGGAAGCCCTGACCATAATATGTGGAAGGAAGAACTCTTCCCAGAAAGAAACATGATAGTGGGAGATAAACAAGAACTGGGAAGGAATGGGGTGACAGAAACAAAATGATTATATGAAAAGTTCCCTTAAAAAAGAATTTATAAGTAGGGAGGAAACAGCTGATGATGATCCTGAGGTAAAGCAGTTAATAAGGATGGAAAAGCTTTTCCCCCAGTGTCAATCAGATGAAGATTAGACTGTGTTTAAGTTCTATATGGACAATTTCCAGAGAAACTAATGGAATTTGGGTGTTTATACTGGTAACTTTTGGCTGCTTTTTGAGAGTTAAAAGATGTAAAGAGTTAAAGATGTCAGGATTCAGAATACACTGAATTCTTATTTAAATGTCAAAATTCTGCTCAGGAAAAATGAGTGTTCATGTTTGCATCAGAGCTGTTCGTGGTGCCTCTTGTATCATGTGGGTTGGTGTTTAGTGGGGGTGTTGGTGACGGTGAAGCTGCTGCCCTGAGAGCTCTTACTGCTGTGACTCAAGGGCCTCCTAAAAAACTGGAATGTGAGTGAATGCAGGAATTCCTTCATCTGCTCATCAAGACTAACAGCTGAATATACACATAAAATACTCCAGATTAAGAAAATGCATCCACTGGATGCCTCCTCTCCCTGAGGAGAAGGACTTGGGGTGCTGGGGGACAAGAAGCTCCACATGAGGCGGCACCGTGCGCTGGCAGCACAGAGCCAATAACCGTGTCCTGGGCTGCACCCAGAGCAGCGTGGGCAGCAGGGCCAGGGAGGGGATTCTGCCCCTTTGCTCCCCTCTCCTGAGACCCCCCCTGCAGTGCTGCCTCCAGTGCTGGGGCCACCAACAGCACAAGGACATGGAGCTACTGGAGCCAGTGCAGAGGAGGCCACGAGGATGATGCCAGGGCTGGAGCAGCTCTGCTGTGAGGACAGGCTGAGAGAGTTGGGGCTGTTCAGCCTGGAGAAGAGAAGGCTCCAGGGAGACCTTCCAGTGGCCTCCCAGTACCTGAAGGGGCTCCAGGAAGGCTGGGGAGGGACTTTGGCCAAGGGCAGGGAGTGATAGAACAAGCAGTAACAGCTTCAAACTGGAAGAGGGGAGATGGAGCTGAGATGTGAGGAAGAAATTGTTTGGTGTGAGGGTGGTGAGACCCTGGCCCAGGTTGGCCAGAGAAGCTGTGGCTGCTCCTCCCTGGAAGTGTTCTGGGCCAGGTTGGATGAGGCTTTGAGCAACCTGGTCTAGTGGAAGGTGTCCCTGCTGCTGGCAGGGGGGTTGGAAATGGATGTTGGTCCAACCCAAACCAGTCTGGGATTCTGAAAAAATTGGCCAAGGATCTTCCACAGGGTTTGTCACAGCAACTGGGATGGCTGTTGCTGAGGGATTTCTGCTTTGCATTTTATGGGGAAAAATCCTTCATGTGGTGAAATGCTGTGAGGAACTGGGCCTTTGGTAAATGTGGTGGGACTATGTCCTTAGCAAACAACCACAGCTTTACTTTGTGAATGTCTTCACAGCCACACATGGGCAGTGTCCCATTGGAGCGTGTCTTTGTCACCTCCTGACAAGCCCTGCACACAAAGGCTGCAGGCATGAGCTTAGATAATAGATTCATCATCAAGATTAAACCATGTCACACGATTAACATAAGCAATGAGCTGGAGACAATGGCAGGTGAAGGTTTGTGACTTGCTTCCAAATCAGATTTTAAATGGTCATTAAGTTTGTCCTCTTGGCTGCACATCTTCCTCTCTTCCTAGATTTTCTAATCTCCAGGGCAGATTTCAGCAGTCCCTGGAAAGCAGCTGCAGTTTCAGGTACTATTCACATACCTAAATACATACCTTGTTCTTTTAACTCTTGAAAATGTGCAGTTTTGTTGTTTCAGCTGGAGTACCTCTTCCTTTTTGCTCTGAGAAATGTAAATAATTCCACAGTTTCTCCCCACCCAAAATTACAGGTTGCCAGCAAATCTCTTTAACTCTGCGGTGTCGTAGACTTGGTGGTCCCACAGTTACCACATCCTGGTGAGAAGGGGAAGTACCTTATTAAATGTGCTGACATAATTGTAAGTAATTATCTGACCAAACCTTCAACTTTACCTGCAAATGGACAGGAAGGGAGGCTTGATCACAGGCCTTGACTTCCCGGTGCCTTGCTCTCCTCAGGCAATTTCATTTAGGGTTACTTTGAAGTCTTCTCAGAAATTAAATCTAGGACAGAGGCTCTCCCAGTGGTGTTTAACAGGGAGGAAAAAGGCACAGATTATTTCAGACCTCACTGTCAGATGTTTGGATGGGTCCCAGGTAGACAAAGCAATTTCATTGTTCCTTGAGCAGGACTTGTCAACAGGTTCTCCAAAAGAATCATAGAATATATGGGGTTGGAAGGGACCTTCAAAGGTCACCTAGTCCAACCCCCTGCACTGAGCAGGGACATCTTCAACCAGATCAGGTTGCTCAGAGCCCCATCCAACCTGACCTTGAATATCTCCAGGAACGGGGCCTCCACTACCTCTCTGAACAACTTGTTCCAATGATCCACCACCCTCATCTTGAAGAACTTTTTCCTAAAATCCAACCTAAATCTCCCTTTTTCTAGTTTAAAACCATCACCCCTCATCCTATTGTGACATGATCTTGTGAACAGAAGGAGCATTGAGATCCCTGGAGAGAGGTTTTAAATGTATCTGTGGAACCACAGTCTTACAGGCTTCGTGCTGCCAGCACCATCCCTGCTCTGTTTGGATGGTTCACTGCTCACCTTTCTTCTTAATCTTTATTTTGGTGAAGCCAAAGAAAATGCAGATTTCAACAACAACAACAAAAAAGGCATCAAGCCAATCATGTTGTTAGAATTGCAAATCCAGGTGGGCCCCACCTTATGTGGAGGAGTAGTAACAACCTTGGCTGAAGTTGCCTGCATGTTTTAGCAAGGCCAGACAGTAATGCAGCCTGGTTTCCTATGGAGCAGGCTTGTGCTTGGATTCTCTGATGTCTTTTTCTGCCCACCTCCATGGTTGAGGTGTAACAGTTCATTCATGATGTGCAAAGTTGAGAGAGAGGATTGTTGGTTTTGTTTGGTGGTTTTTTTTTAAGGCATATGGAGATGGAGTCCTTGAGTCTGGGGAACGGAGGAGCAGCTGAGGGAACTGGGGGTGTTGAGCCTGGAGAAAAGGAGGCTGAGGGGAGACCTTCTGGCTCTGTCCAGGTCCCTGACAGGAGGGTGCAGAGAGGTGGGGGTGGGTCTGTTCAACCAAGGACCAAGGGACAGGACAAGAGGAAATGGGCTCCAGTTGTGGCCAGGGCAGTTGAGATGGGATGTGAGGAAGAATTTCTTTGCTGAAAGGGTTCTGAGGCATTGGAAGGGGTTGCCCAGGGCAATGGTGGAGTCCCCATCCCTGGAGGGGTTTAAAAGACAGGTAGATGAGGTGCTCAGAGGTCTGGTCTGGCAGTGGACAGGTCCAGTTGGACTTGATGATCTCAAAGGTCTTTTCCAACCAAACGATTCTATGAGGTAAGGCCTAGTAGGAAAGGCATAAATGTGGGGGCCTGGACCCTCTTGGATTGTGATCCCAGAGGTGGGTGGGCATGATTCACATCCTGCTGATGCTGCTGTGCAGAAGACTTTGCTCTCCCTCCAGTGTGAGGGGTGGCTGGGCAGCAGGAGCTGCTGCACAGAAGCTCTTGGGAAGGCAGAGACCTTCCAGTGCTGCTTGGAAGAGGCTCAGGTCTCTCCCTTTTCTCCTCCATCTTTTTGTCCTGTCTTCCTGGAGTGTTGTTACCATCAGGAGCTTTCTTCTTGCTCTGTCCTGTGCTGGAGCACACACAGGGAACTCCAGATTATGAAATAAGGGACTTCAGAGCCCCTGCTGGCTCTGGCAGAGCTTTCCAATTTCTTCTGTCTCTCCAGGAGCGGCCAAGCATGCAATGAAATCCTTTCCCTGTAGATGTCACCACTGGATTGGGAAATAGAATCTTTTCCTCACTTCACTCCTACTTTGAGTTTATAATTCACAATAAATTGGCGAGTTCTTCTACATTTAGGATTAATTTCGTTCTACAGAGTCAGTTGGTCAGTTCTTCCTCATCCAGGATGAAGGCAATTAATTCCTTGAATACTACAGGATGACTTTTTTTTCCTTTCCTGCACTGAATTATTCTTCTTCTATAACATATTATTTAAACTCTGTCATCTCCAAGGTAACTTGGGGAGGAGAAAAGGAGAAAAGTGAGCAGGGAAGCAAAGCATTTGAACAAGTCCTAAGTGCCCTGGGCTCTCAGCACGTGGGTGGGCTGGAGAAGGAACGCAGCAGGGCTGGGAGCGTTCATCACCTGTATCTTCACTTAAAAGCTCTTCTGCAAAGTTGTCTGGGTGGTTCCAGGTTTATTTTTGAGAACCCAGAATATGTTAGTCTTTGGGATCAGAGAGACCACAAAAGTCTGTTGCATCAAGTTACAATTCAGCTGGTTTCCCTCCCCCGCACACATAAAGGTCTTAAGACTTTGTTTGTAACAGCTCCCGTACCCTGCTCAGTGAGAGAGTCAGCACTTGGCTTAGTTTGAACTTCTAGATGCAAGGTTTTCATAGAATCCCAGACTGGGTTGGGTTGGAAGGGACCTTAAAGCTCATCCAGTTCCAACCCCCTGCCATCAGCAGGGACACCTTCCACTAGACCAGGTTGCTCAAAGCCTCATCCAACCTGGCCCAGAACACTTCCAGGGAGGAGCAGCCACAGCTTCTCTGGGCAACCTGGGTCAGGGTCTCACCACCCTCACACCAAAGAATTTCTTCCTCACTTCTCATCTCCATCTCCCCTCTGCCACTTTCAAGCCATCACCCCTTGTTCTGTCACTCCCTGCCCTTGGCCAAAGTCCCACCCCAGCCTTCCTGGAGCCCCTTCAGGTACTGGGAGGCCACTGGAAGGTCTCCCTGGAGCCTTCTCTTCTCCAGGCTGAACAGCTCCAACTCTCTCAGCCTGTCCTCACAGCAGAGCTGCTCCAGCCCTGGCATCATCCTCGTGGCCTCCTCTGCACTGGCTCCAGTAGCTCCATGTCCTTGTGCTGTTGGTGGCCCCAGCCCTGGAGGCAGCACTGCAGGTGGGGTCTCAGGAGAGCGGAGCAGAGGGGCAGAATCCCCTCCCTGTCCCTACTCCCTACTCTTCTTTTGATCCAGCAAGCCTGAGTGATTTAATTCCCATGGGAGACTTTTTAATTCCAGTTGTGTTTGTGAGTCCCTTAAACTGGCTGGAAAATATCACCCAGAGCACTAGAAAGCATTAACTAATTAGTGGCCCGTACACAGAGCCCTTCACAAATTACACTGCCATTTGGACTTTGCACTTCATAGAGTTGATCTTTCAAAGCAGCAGGCCTGATTTTATTATAACTGTTTTACAGAGGGGTCACCTTTGAAACTCCAGCAGTTCAGGACAGACCAAGGCTCATGCAGAAGTGCTGACTTTGAGCAAAATCAACCACAACACAGCCTGGCCTCTGGCTCCCCTGCTTAGAAAGCTGCCAGCTGCTGTTGGTGTCATCACGTCCCCTTGCCTAAGGGTTATTTAGATCAGTAAAATCAGTTGGTGTTTTAACTTGTGCTGTACCAACAGTTGGGAAAGAAGATGTTCTCCTGCATAGGTGAAGTGTTGAGATACACAATGGTGTCAACGCAATCGTCCTTATCGGCGTATCGAGCCACGTTTTCTGAACCAGGTTTACATCTGTAATGTTTTGTGTTGCTGCTTGTTATTTCAGCTGACTCATGTATCTCCCACTCGATTTTTAACGTTCATTTTGATTTGTTAGGGATTATCTGTGTTCAGTGTTGGGCCCCTGACTCCAAGAAGGACCTGGAGGTGCTGGAGCGTGTCCAGAGAAGGGCACCGGAGCTGGGGAAGGGTCTGGAGCACAAGTGTGCTGAGTTCCCGGCTGAGGGAACTGGGGGTGCTGAGCCTGGAGAAAAGGAGGCTGAGGGGAGACCTTCTGGGTCTGTCCAAGTCCCTTGGAGGAGGGTGGAGAGAGGTGGGGGTGGGTCTGTTCAAGCAAGGACCAAGGGACAGGACAAGAGGAAATGGGCTCCAGTTGTGCCCAGGGCAGCTGAGATGGGATGTGAGGAAGAATTTCTTTGCTGAAAGGGTTCTGAGGCATTGGAAGGGGTTGCCCAGGGCAGTGGTGGAGTCCCCATCCCTGGAGGGATTGAAGAGTCGTGTAGACACAGTGCTGAGGGACATGGGTGAGTCAAGGACTTGTCAGTGTTGGGTTCATGATTGGACTCGATGATCTTAAAGGCCTTTTCCAACCAAAACAATTCTGTGACCTCTTTGCATCCATCCTGCTGCGCTTTGCAGTCCCACGTAGCGTGACTGTTGCAGTACTAATTCACACACATAAGGGGGCAGATTTGAGATTGCTCTGGGACCTAAATCAGTTTTCTTTGTGTAAAGAATTACTCTGGGATAATCTTTAGAGGAGACAGAGTAATCTCTGTACTAACTGTCCAAGAATGTTCTCTTGAACACGAATAACCACTAGTTGAGCTGAGTGAGTTTTAATAGTGGGTTTCCTGTGGATGTGTCTAGCAGACTTTCTCCTCTCTGAAGACTGCGTGTTCTTTCTAGAGAGCTGCTCTTTTCCCCTTGCACTGTGAGATTGACTTTGTGTGTGGGTGGTTTGTTTGTTTGTTGTAATAACTGGAAATGGCTACCATGCTCTTTATTAACATTTCATTATTACCCTCTGTTTAAAACTTGAAAACAGACTTCAGGTGTATTTATACTTCTCCCATGGAAAGAGATGAGAGACTCATGTCTGAACTCTCCTCCCTTTCTCATCCTGCTAGCTCATATGTCTTCCTTGGCCCCCAAACAGCCGCCTTTCCCTGCCAGCCTCCATCAAATTATCCCTGGAGGCAGCAGTTCCTTGTCTACTGCAATAACTACATTTTCCTTGATTTCTTAATCCTTCATCTATATTGTTTTGTCTGAGTTTCAAGCTTCTTTTTCTCTCCTTGCAGACCTTTCTTTACTCTGTTCCTTATCTGCTACTGCCTCTAAAACCTTTATGGTCAAATAGAGCCAGGTAACATCGGAGACTGTTATCCCCATAAAGACAATTTGGCTTCTAGCCTGAGGTCTAACCTCATCTCTACCACTATCCATATGCAAACTGAGATAAATTGGCTGGATTAAGAGAATGGAAGATATCTCAAACTGGAAATTGTCCTCTAGGACATGACCCGAGTCATTACTGCCTTCCAGTACCTGAACAGGGCCTACAAGAAAGATGGGAAGGGACTTTGGACAAGGGCAGTTAGTGATAGGACATGGGGTGATGGCTTTAAACTGGGAGAGGGGAGATGGAGATGAGATGTGAGGAAAAAATTCTTTGGTGTGAGGGTGGTGAGACCCTGTCCCAGGTTGGCCAGAGAAGCTGTGGCTGCTCCTCCCTGGAAGTGTTCTCGGCCAGGTTGGATGAGGCTTTGAGCAACCTGGTCTAGTGGAAGGTGTCCCTGCTGCTGGCAGGGGGGTTGGGACTGGATGAGCTTTCAGGTCCTTTCCAACCCAAACCATACTATGATTTGAGAGCTACTACTCCTCAAATGCTTTCCCACCAGCAAGAGAGAGTGTAAGTTCTCAACAGGAAGCATCATGAGATATGTCCTACACACATATAGGTGGGCATGGAGGGAGGGAGGACTAAGAAACATTCCTGTGGCTTTATGTTGGGATTCTGTGACTACAAGCTTAGGTCAGACACAGGTACCAACCATTTGGACCAGCTTTAGTTGGGATCCACCAACTGAAGCTCTCACAGAAAGGACAAGGCTGAAATGCTGCATGAAAAGGGAACTCATCAAGGAATCTGAAGCCTCTAAACTCACAGAGGAGGTAGTTCAAGGTTAAATTAATGTGAAGAAAAGTAGTCACTGTGAAAGGAAACAGGTCTCTTGCCTGAGCACAGAAGGTACACTCGTTAAAGTGCCTTAAATGAATTTAATAAAACAGTGCAAACCCTGTTGGAGAAAATGACTTCTCCTGGGGTGGTTGCTGGCCTGTGTCAGCTTAGCACGGGTCAATTTGTTACTGGCTTGCAGAGCTGCTGGGGATATCAGCACTAAATGTGTTTACTTTATTTTTACATTTAGTAAGGAAAGAATGAAAGGGACTGTGCTTTCAAAAAGTAAAAGCCTTCAACAGTCTCTTTCGTAAGAGCAAAGTACACCTTCAGGTCCTTGTAATGTTTAAATATTTAAAATATGAAGTCACTCACTGCTGCCTTACCACCCACCTACTAAGGTCTGTTTCTCTTCCAATCCTACCCTTAAATTGTATAGACATTACATTACATTACAGAGCTCCACCCTGCAGCCATTTCCTGCCCAGCTCCTTAGTCCTTGGTATTTTCTGATTATTTTTTTTCTCTTGTCTCCTCCTTTGTTTTTCCAACAGCTCCATTTTCATTTTTTTTTCTTCTCTCCATAGTTCCTAGACTGCTTCTGCTGGCTTGCTCTGCTCTGCTCTGCCCAAATCTAACCCTGCCCTCATTCCATTTTTTTTTCTAACTGCGTGGGATAAGTGCTGATCTCTTTCAGCCTGCAAAGTAATGCAGGGCATCTTTTTATAGCTCTGCCAAAGCTATAAAGGAAAAGACTGACATTTATGATGTTCCTTTCTCCTGTACCATCTCAGTCTCCACCAGTTTTCAAGTTGTCTGCTCAGTGGTTCCCAGTAAATTTCTTCCAAGGCTTTGTCCAGTCTTGATCCCATGCAGACCTTGCTCCAGGACAGTTTCTGGCAAGGAGTTTTGCAGGTCAGTTGTTTACCTGGGTTGTTCCCAATGCAGCCATGGCTGGGAAATCCTCTCCTCTACTGAAAAGAGAAGTGACCTGCCCCCACTCCAGCCAAACTGTATTTTATGGCTTCATGCACAAGTGCCCTGAGCAGTAGGAAAAATGCTGGCTTAGATTATTTCAAGCTGAAGCCATCCTGTGGCTTGGTTTGTTTTTGTTATGAATCATAAGTCATGACAAGCACATTAGTCTGGTGCTGGTGAGTCCCCAGGCTGGTGCTATAGCAAAGGGTGAGATGGCTTCCTTTAAATACACACGTGGCAGTGCCACTGCTCTTACAAATCCTCCACCTCTCCCAGTTTTAAGAGAGCCTTGAGCTGCAGTTATAGTCCTGTATGATGGAAAAAGCTATGCTAGGACAAGCAAGCAACCCCATTTCAGCTGTTCTTTAGTAACCTTTTACATGCACGTGTTCAGCCTCAGCAGAAGATTATTGTCTTTCACTGAGCACAAACCTAACTCAACTCTTGCTCAGATTATCTTGTATTTGCTGGCCAGGTGGCCAAGAAGGCAAACAGCATCCTGGCCTGTGTCAGGAACAGTGTGGCCAGTAGGAGCAGGGCAGTGCTGGTCCCCCTGCACTGGGCACTGGTGAGGCTGCAGCTCGAGTGCTGGGTTCAGTGTTGGGCCCCTGAGTCCAAGAAGGACCTGGAGGTGCTGGAGAGTGTCCAGAGAAGGGAACGGAGCTGGGGAAGGGTCTGGAGCACAAGTGTGCTGAGTTCCCGGCTGAGGGAACTGGGGGTGCTGAGCCTGGAGAGAAGGAGGCTGAGGGGAGACCTTCTGGCTCTGTTCAAGTCCCTGCAAGGAGGGTGGAGAGAGGTGGGGGTGGGTCTGTTCAACCAAGGACCAAGGGACAGGACAAGAGGAAATGGGCTCCAGTTGTGGCCAGGGCAGTTGAGATGGGATGTGAGGAAGAATTTCTTTGCTGAAAGGGTTCTGAGGCATTGGCAGGGGTTGCCCAGGGCAGTGGTGGAGTCCCCATCCCTGGAGGGATTGAAGAGTCGTGTAGACACAGTGCTGAGGGACATGGGTTAGTGGGGACTGGTCAGTGTTGGGTTCATGGTTGGACCTGATGATCTCAAAGATCTTTTCCAATTGAGACAATTCTGTGGTGCCTGTGGACTCTCACAGTGATTCAGCTGGTCAGTGCTAACTTGTTACACCACATTAAGTTGCTTTTCCAGCCCTTGAGCTCTACAACTGCCTTGGCTGCGTTCACACCAGGGGCTGCAGCAATAGTTTGCATTAAAAAAAAAAAAATACAGCTGAAGTGACTGTTTGCATAGCTTAGAGTTAAAAAAGAGAAACATTTATGCCTGTCAGCACTAAAAATGTATGTTTTCCTGACTGTTCTCTTGTGATAATTTCTCATATTTATTGGATCAAGCTTGGTTCCCACCAGAACTCAAAATAGTTGTCTGGATTTGAACCGACAGAGTCTTCCTCTGGCTGGCACGGCTGCTGGGCAGTGGAGCTCGCTCCCATGGCTCCTGGGCACTTGGAATTCCTCCATCCCAACCACTCTCCCTTGAGAAAATCCAAAATAGGTATCACAGGGGAAGGGGTTTGGGGGGGGGTGTCTTGGAGTGAAAACAGTTCTGTTTAAAGTACAGCTCATTTCAGCTGAACTTGGAGCCTTTTGCTCCCTGCCTGGAAATGTTCAAAAAGTTTAAAGTTCACTTGTAGGCTTCAAGAGGTTGGTTTTATGGGAATTAAATTTAAAAAAAGGCAGGTAAAATAAATGCAAAAGGGTCAGTGGTTCCTTAAAGCACTTGGAGACAGTGGCCTTCACTTTGGCACAGAAAAACAGTGTGAGGATGGTCTTATCTTGGAGTTTAGTCTCTATGAGGCAGTGCTTTCCCGTAAGCAAAGCCATTGTTTATAACATTTGCTTCCTTGCTCTTTCCTTCTTGAATCTGCTCCAGATACCTAAACATTTATTTGTGGCATTTTTTTGTGCTTGTGTGTTATCACCTGCTCACATTCAGTTTAACATCTCTGCATTGAGAAGTCCACTTATATATATATATTTATTTCTTTTTAATGGTGGTGGTTTCTCTGAAACACAACTCATTTCTGACCTTAAGACCAAAATTGCTGAGGAGGATGTGGACTATGGTTGGACTTAATGATCTCAGAGGTCTTTTCCAACCAGGAGATTCTCTGTTTCTATTTAGATTAAAGCCTGACTAAATATTTCTCTAAGCTTTTAGAGATACCTGCTATCAACTGCACAGCTAGAATAACATGATCAAATGAGTCAAAAATGTATTTATGAATATTGCATCCCAGCTCTAACTAGAAATTGTCAGCTGGTATTTCCTAAGCATTGAAGATCCATGTCACCTAACTTGGGTCACCTAAAACCTGATGGCTTCAATCTGAGCCACACACAAGGTTCCTTTATAGCTGATGCAGAAACAGAGGCGCCTTGAGGGTCTAACCAAGCCAGCTTCAAATGCCTGGCTGGAGGTGTCAGCCTCTCCAGGAGTGACAGGGCAGCCTGGACAACGGCCTCCTTGTCAGGGAAGTGACAGATGAGATGAGCCCTGGCCTGGCTACACACTCAGCAGGAGAAGAGGAGCCGAGGTTCAGCATGTGGTGTCGGTGTGGTTTTATTTCTGTTCCTGGTTTTTAATTGTCAGGATTATCTCGTAGCTCATCAGTCATGTGAGGAGCGGTGCGTGGCTGACAGACCTGATTGACAAGGACCTGATGGACGAAACTGGGCAGCTCAAGAGCTGGGGATCCGTTAGCTCTGCCACAGGGAGCCCTGTTCTTCTGCCAGGGATGATCCTGTGGCAGTGAGAGCGCTTGTGCTGCTGCTGACAAGCAAAATATTTTGTCAGCAGCTGCGCTGTTTCTCCCTACACTCCTCCTCCCCCTCTTCTGCTTCAGCATTTACATCACAGCTCTGGAAATGAGAGGACAAATAGCTCTGTGAAGTGGGCAGAATTACTACACGTGGCCTGTGCTTAATCATGTATCAGAGGATGTTAGTTCTGTCAGTGGCTTTCATTTTTCTCTTACTAAAGGGGAATAAAGGTTTTCTCTTTCTAGTGATGCATTATTTTCATAATCCTTTCTTCCATGCTTGCAGGCAAGAGTACCTGCCTGCAGAACCACAGCTCTTTGTGCAGCTCTGTCCCTGTGTGCCATAAAGCTGTGGTGGAGGAGAGTCTCTTCTTGCTCACCCTCCAAAGCAAAGCATGGATGGAGGCAAGGGCAAATGCCCAGGTGAGGAACAGCTTGGTGCCACTCTGGGGTGTCACTGGCATGGAGATGTTAATGCTCATGAGTCTGTAGAGACACCAGCTCCCTCCTGTGCCTTGTATGAGGGTTGGTTCTGCTGGAGCACCATAGTTTTAGCTCATGCATAGTGGTGTCTCTGTTCTTTCAGCTTGGGCATGAACCCCTCAAGACACCCAGGTTTTCACAGAATGGTGGGGTTGGAAGGGACCTCAGGAGATCATCCAGTCCAACCCCCCTGCCAAAGCAGGTTCCCTACACCAGGTTGCACAGGAAAGTGTCCAGGTGGGTTTGAACATCTCCAGAGATGGAGACTCCACACCCTCTCTGGGCAGCCTGGCCCAGGGCTCCAACACCCTCACAGCAAAGAAGTTTTTCCTTCAGTTTCTCTGGAACTCCCAGTGTCCCAGTTTGTGCCCATTGCCCCTTGTCCTGTCACTGGGCACCACCGAGAAGAGCCCGGCCCCATCCCTTTGGCCCCCACATTTCAGGTATTTATAGACATGGATCAGATCCCCTCTCAGTCTGCTCTTCTCCAGGCTGAACAGTCCCAGCTCTCTCAGCTTCTCCTCATCAGGCAGATGCTCCAGGCCCCTCATCATCTTTGTGGCCTCTGCTGGACTCTCTCCAGCAGTTCCCTGTCCCTCTGGAACTGGGGAGCCCAGAACTGGACACAACACTCCAGATGTGGCCTCCCCAGGGCAGAGCAGAGGAGGAGGAGTTTCCTCAGCAGTATAGACCCCCTGGGACATTACAGAGCTCCCATCACCTCCTCACCATGTTTGCAGGTGCTTTTAGGGGCAACCTTGAGCCACGATAGCAGTTGAAGATGATCTGTGCAGCTGCAGAGTTGTCTCAGGGGGGGACAAAGGTTTTCCTACCCAGGCTTACGTTTGCTACCTCTCCGCTGGGCCAGCACAAATATTTGCACAGTTATGATGTAAATTAAATCCTTGGCTCTTACAAAGAATCTCCAGAAAAGGCTGCTGTTACCTGTTTTGTTTCAGTGCTGGGTTGATGGTGTGTTGCAGTGCCTCATTCCACCAGAGACCTTTGAAAATGCCACTCTGTGCTAAGCATGAAGGTTGAAGTCATTTGAAGAGCTGGACAGGGATTGGGGTGGGGAAGAGAAGAGGGTTGACCACATCCTAGTGAAAAGTCTTTCTCTTTCTCCTGCAGAAAGCTCTGGCTGCCAGCCTTAGTGTTTACTGAATTTGATTTGGAGCAGATGAACTCGATTGAGGAGGGAAGTGTGAAGGCAAACTGGAAGGAAGATGTTTGGGTCATAAGGGAAGTCTGTGGTGGAAAGATATCACTTCAATCCTCAGATGAAACTCAACTGTTGCTGTGTTGGCTGTGGAGAGACTGTTAATGTGCAGCTCTGGAGAGGTCAGGAGTGTGATTATTTCAGGATATCAGCACATGTTTAATCTCCTTGGGGCTTATCTGCTCGTGTTCAGTGCTGCTGTTGATTGCTTCTTCAGACAAATAACTCCAATATTCCACCAGTACCTGTGAGGAGCAAACACTTTTCAAATGGAAAATCCTTCTTCCCGTTCAGTCTGCTCTGAATTTCATAAAGCCAAAAAATTTAATGTTCTTTTGATAATTTCAACCTGCCCAGAGTGTCTGAAGGCACTTCCTTTTAGAAGCAAAGGTTGTTCCAACAGAAAAGAACAAAATAATAGCTATTCCAGAGTGTCTGAAAAGCACAAGGAGTTCTCAGCTCAGCAGTAGCACGGCTCGATCCTGTCCAAGTGGTAGATGGCTGGAAGTGTTTTTGATCACTCTTTATTTCATGGCTTTACTATTGGAAAGCTGAGACTGCTAGAATTACTAATTGCCCCAGTGTTACAAACTGAGATGCTGCTGCTGCCAGAAATTTATTGCAGCTTTCTAAACCACATTTCCAGAGAGCAACCCATCATTTTTTTGCTCTCTCTATATAATTATGGCTGTAAGGATCCTGCTTCCCTTTGTGTCCAACCAGCAGCAATAGCACTAATGAGGTAGCATTAATAACAAAGAAGCAGTCTGCAAACTTGAACTCCAGGCAGGAGTTCACCAGCACCATTTTCCTCTCAGCCATTGAAGTCCTTGAGTTCTTCTCTCTTGCTTTTAGATATTTAAAATATCTGTCAATAGGTTTTTCTTCAAGTAAAGCTTTTACCCTGGAGCTTTTCAAGATAAGGAACTGCTGCCATAAGTGCCTTTAGTCAGAGTTTGTTTGCACAATGCTTAGGAGGCCTCTGGATATTGTTGAAGTGGAAATATTAACTATAGTAGGTTGGAAATCCAGAGGCTCTTTTTTTTTTTTTTCCCCTGCAAAAAAAAACTTTAAATTAAAATTCAAAAGGCCTTTTGTGGAGCTTTTCTGTTCTTGTCATTTAAAACAGGATTCACCAGTGTGGCTTGTTCATTTAGGCAAAGACTTATGGGGTTTTTTTTAATCTGTTCATGTTACTGCAATATTCACCCTCTTGGTACTGAACTGGTGCAAGTGGTTTATATTTAAGAACAGCTTGCTCTGAAAACAAGTTTTAAAAAAGAGAGTTGGAAGTCAGAGGGGAAGGAAACACAGAATTGCTGCCCAGTCTGAAGAATGTATTTTGGAACTTTCAAAAGTTAAGAGAGCTGCCACATCAAAGCATTTCTGCAGTTTCCTGGATAAGTCATCAAAAAATAAGTTTAAAAAGAAAAAAAAAGGGTGCAGACTGTCGAATGATGCTGACTAGGCAGTGTGGATTTACAGTAAAAAGGGAGAAAAATGTTTCAAATAACATTAATGGGAACTTGCTCTAACCTGATGAGTGAAGCTCTTCTGTGCTTTATCCTCTAGTCTGACTAATGGGAAGCTATTCTAACACACCCTTTGTGGATGTCTTTTGGATTTTTGTTGACCCCAAAATCTTATTTATGGCTTTTTTTTCCCTCCTCTCCTTCCTCAAAAAAACAGCAAAAGTCAACACAAACCCTCTCTCTGGAGAAGACAAGGAATAAAAAGGTGCTAAAGAAGCAATACAGTATTTGACAGAGACATTTGCTTTTTGATAAACTGATTTAAGATTAAGTGTGGTTTTTCACTGCTGTTTTTACCCCTTCCCTTTTGAACTTCAAAATGTGTCCAACTCTGAAGGGAATCACCAACCTTGAAATTAAATTCTGAGGACAAATTTGGCCAAGTGCTCACTGCTATTGCTTCATCCCCACCATCATCCTGTGCTGATGAGAGGATCCTGATGTTTATTCAAGGAAGGCAGTGAACAATGACTGTTTCCTTAGTCTGGTTTCAATGTGAAACAATTGAGCCTGCCCACTTTCCTTTATCAATCTGTTATCTGCTAAATTGCCCAAACTTCCTCTATTAAGATTATTGGGGCCCCATCTCCTCCACTTCTATGTTGCTGAACAGGTTTTGTGTTCAGGATTTCCCTCTCTTAATGTTGGTAGTTGGTTTTCCGAACCTGTTTGCAAACCAACTTGAAAAATCCAAAGGACACACACTTTTTAAAGGTTAAAAAATATTTCACAGCTAATCTCTCTCTGGATTGTGGCAATCTCTATTTTAACAGGCTCTGGAAAGCTTTACTCTTGGCAAGATTGGCAGTATCATCATTTGCTGGTAAGCAGCCTGGAACATTCATTTCTTGAAGCAAACAGAGGATACCAAAACAGAAGTGTTTGTTCTTGCTGTACAGTCTCAACAAGATTGCCCTTCCCCTGCTCTTACTTTGGAGAGATTTGCTTTTGCCAGTGTGTTGCTTCAACATTTGACATCTCCAAAATTATTTCTGTGTGTTCACGTAATCGTCTTCATAAGCCCAAAGTTTTTAATCACTTGAAAACAGGTTTCAAAGTGACATGAATCAGCCAGCTATAATTAACACTTTCTGTTTGTCTTGAGCCTGGTAAGATAAGGAAAGGGTCTGTATCTGCTCATCCTGTCTTAAAGAAAGAAATGATGTTGGAGATGGTCAAGAAGAATCTTTTTCAAGGAAGTGACTGGACATGATTTTAGTCTTCAGCTGGGTGACACAGCAGGGATATCTGTGGATGTCTCTACAACAGGGTTGGGTTCTTGCAACAGCTTTGTGGTAAACACAGTAATTACCCATATCCAACTGAGGCATCAGCACAATGCTTTGTTCTGCTGTCTCTGGGTACTACAACATTACATCCAGACCAATTTCCATTAATCAGAGAGTGTTTTGAGCAATGAGCAAGAGTGCAGCGCTCCCATCACGCAGTTCTGCTTTGTCTTATGTTGTCTTGTGAGATGCATCAGCTCAAACTTCCAGGATTGTTCTTAAGGTCATCATTGACCTTTAATTCACCACCATTGGCTTTGGATTCGTGACAGACCTTGCAAGGGATGCCCATCTGAGCACTGCAATCATGAGTCATCCATTTGCACGTAATAACGATCCATCCTAATAAGGATTCATCCTTAGGTGACTAAATTTGGCGCTGTAGTTTTGAGGAGCTTTGCAGGTTCTTGCAGAGCTACAGGCAGGGCAAAAAATCAAGCAGTTCTGCAGGCAATCAACCCAATGATCTTTGCTTAAATGATACCTCATCAAGGCTCAATTAGTGACTAAGGAGGGGGAACCTGGAGATGTGACAAAGCTTTGAGATGACAGAGGCCACTTTCCTCAAGGTCTTTTTACCACTTAGCACAAGGATCTGCCTCCCTCTATGTCTGTCCTTTTGCCATTCCACAGATCTCAATGCCCCACACTTGGCCAAAGGCTTTTGAAAAAGGAAAGAGGATCAGGAAGATTTTACACCACAAAAAGCTCATTCCTATTAACAAGGGATGATCAGGAAATGTCTGTGATACCAAGATTTGGAACAAAGAAGAGAATTCCTACTCCCAAAACACTGTGGATGTTGGTGGCATGTAAGAAGGAGCAGATTCTGATTTCTACTTTGCCCTTTTCTCTTACTAAGACCATTGAAGAGGAGGAAAGAGCAGCTGGTTTATAACAGGCTCTGCTGCTGCAGATGATCTGTTGGGTGTCTGGAGCTTAATTCTTAACTGGGGCAGATATTTCTATATTAAATGCCTTTTGTGGGGGGTATTAACTGCATTTCTGCCCACAGCTGAGTGAGCAAGGGGGAAAGTTCAGATGATGGAGTCTGATACAGAGAAATTTCTCTCCAACTCTTGTGGACAACTGGAAAGAAAGCTGCCTGTAGATTTTTTTTTTAACCTTAATCCTATTGTACTCCCCACCCCTACAACTCATTTTAAAATGGTGAGACTTCCAAGTGAATGCCTCTGATAAGTGATCATTTCTCCTTTTCATCAAAGAATAGTGGCTGTGGTACCTTGATACTGAGCAGTAGAGAGGTTAATACCTATGTGATCATCTCTGCAGGTTGTCTTTTGAAAGATACCATCAGGCAGGTTCCCAGGAGACTCAAGAAAAGCCTTTTTCAAGGACAGTGAGGAAGCCAGAGTGGGAGGCTTCTCATGCATTTAGCTGTGTGAGTCCCACCCCAGCTTGAGCAGAGAGGTAACTGAGATCCTGCATAGACAGTCCCACGAGGTTCATCACCCCATAGTGTGTGTGCCAAAATCAAACACTGCTTTGGATTCAAACCTTATTACAGAATGGTTTGGATTGAAGGGACCTTTCAAGGTCATCCAGTCCAACCCCCCTGCAGTGAGCAGGGACATCTTCAACCAGATCAGGTTGCTCAGAGCCCCGTCCAACCTGACCTTGAATGTTTCCAGGGATGGGGCTTCTACTGCTTCTCTGGACAACCTGGGCCAGTGTCTCACCATGCTTGGTGTAAAAAATTTCTTCCTTACATCTAGTCTGAATCTCTTCTCTTTTAGTTTAAACCCATCAGCCCTTGTCCTGTCACTACAGGCCCTGCTAAAAAGTTTGTCCCCATCTTTCTTACAGGTCCCCTTTAAGTATTGAAAGGTGCAATAAAGTCTCCCTGGAGCCTTCTCTTCTCCAGGCTGAACAGCCCCAACTCTCTCAACCTGTCCTCACAGCAGAGCTGCTCCATCTCTCTGATCACTTTTGTGGCCTCCTCTGGACCTGCTCCAACAGGTCCATGTCTTTATAACACCTATAGAACAGGAATGAAACATGTTGGGCAGTAAATGGAAATCTGCCGTGGTTGCTTTAAACCAATGAGTGTGAGAGGACAGGACAGAGCCCTGGGCCAGGCTGCCCAGAGAGGCTGTGGAGTCTCCATCTCTGGAGATGTCCAAACCCACCTGGACACTTTCCTGTGCAACCTGGTGTAGGGAACCTGCTTTGGCAGGGGGGTTGGACTGGATGATCTCCTGAGGTCCCTTCCAACCCCCACCATTCTGGGATTCTGTGACCTTTAAATCTGAGCTTTTTAAAAAGCTGCTGTAGCCAAACCTACTTGATTGCACTCCATATAATCTCCAATTTGGTTGGAAGCTGAGTGCACTAATTAATACAAATGAGCCAAACTCCTGCTTGTCTTCAGTGGCAGCTTCAGACCTCTGGTCCCATTGCTCCTCACGGGCAGGAGGGTGCACCCAGGACCCCAGACAATGCTGCTGGGACACCTACAAGCAGCCCACATCCATACTGGGATGACTGGGAGTTACTTTGAACAGTTTGCAAGCTTCATGTGGCTTCCAGGCCACAATTTGGCTGCCTTTGGTGTCAGAGATGAAGATTAATGGAATAAAATTGTGCTCTTGCTTCCCACCATGAAAGCTCCTGCCTGCTTTAAAGACTGAGCCTTACAGTCCTTTCTGGCAGCTCTTTATAGCTGTGCAGGGCACAATTTGCAGACCATTAATTATCTCTTTGCTCTTCTATCTGTAAGTCAAGGAAGGTTTAATCAAACTCATAAATTTTTGGTCTGGGCAGCCTAGCAGGTTAGATGTTAGGATTAAACAGTAAGAGGTTTTTCTTTCTCATGAGAAAAAAATAAAAATAAATGACTCTATTTTGAATTTCAAGGAAATCTGATGCTCATTCCCAGATTTCCTTCCCTAGCAGTATGTACTCTGAACAAACCCCAAAGAATGTTCCCTTCCAGAAGTTTCTTCTCCATCTAGCAATCCATGTTCTGGCATGCAACTCTTGGAAATGCCACTTTCCTTTCTCCAACAGTGTCACAGACATAGTGATTGTCTTAAAAGGTTTTGGCTAATCCAAAGGTATGTGAAGGTCATGTGAGCTAAAGAAATGTTTCTTCTGGTTTTATATAATTCATGCATATGGTATTTTGAACAAGCTTATTTTTTATATTTCTGTATTTTATAAATTTTAGGTATTTATTTTACATATTTTTATATTTAAATACCTAAGTCTATGTGTATATATATAAAATAGATGGCTTATTTACTATTCCAACCACTTTGAAGCCCATGACAATGTTCTTTCTTCCTAGTTCTCCACTGCAGATGCTTCTCACTTAGCACTGGCACTGCTTATATGGCAACTGCTTTGCTCAAACCCTTGGAGCAGGTGAAAAGCTCCCTAAACAGGTTCTGAGGGGACTTCAGCCACCCCAGAAGCTGCAGGGAAGTGTTGCTCCTATTCTGTGTGACCTATTGAGGTGGCTGAACATCTCTTGCTCCTTGTTCAGATCAAAATATACCATTTTCTGCTCAAGGCTGCTTTTTATGTGTGCTAGACACATTACTGTGTGCCTGGAGCATCTGCCTGATGAGGAGAGGCTGAGAGCTGGGACTGTTCAGCCTGGAGAAGAGAAGATTGAGAGGCTGGTGACAGGACAAGGGGCAATGGGCACAAACTGGAACACCAGAAGTCCCAGAGAAACTTAAGGAAAAACTTCTTTCCTGAGAGGGTGTTGGAGCCCTGCGCCAGGCTGCCCAGAGGGGGTGTGGAGTCTCCATCTCTGGAGATGTTCAAACCCACCTGGACACTTTCCTGTGCAACCTGGTGTAGGGAACCTGCTTTGTCAGGGGGGTTGGACTGGATGATCTCCTGAGGTCCCTTCCAACCCCACCATTCTGTGAGTCAGGAGTGAAGAGAAGAAGCCCTTCTTGCACATAGTGGTCTTGTCTTTTTGGTACCAGGTGCCAGACAACAGTTTTGGGTCATCTCCTTGGGTCATCCCAAGAAACAAAATCCGCTGTCTGGACACTGGTCCTTCCCAGAGTGAGGAGCACAGAACCAGCTCAGACATTCAGTAGTTGGTTAAATTCCTTCTCAGATTTGAGTTTGAAGCAAAATATGGTCTTGCCTGTTTTAACAGAGATAAGCTAAGCAACGGGTCAGCATAGAAATGTTATTTCTGGAGGAAAAGTGCTAATAAACTCACCTGTGCCATCTACATCTGCTGTAAAAAATGTCTGTCCCACCACCAAAAGCATCTTGTATTCCTTCTCATCTTGCTTCTGATAAGGTAAACTCCATAAAAACATTTATCTTGTTGCTCTGCATTGGCTGGTAGAATTGTAAAGGTATTTTCTGGGTGGTTGCCTTATATTTTCCAAATACCAGTCCAGAACACCCCACCCTGCACAAACCTTTTGCAGTCAAATGCTTTTTTTCTTCCGATACAGAGAGTTGCTGACGTTCAATTCTACTAATTAATAACTCTGTGAGATGAATTTTCAGCAATGCCTGACCAATGCTGGGGTGCAACTCCCCTGAAAGTCAGAAGGATTTGTATTCCTATATTATTTCCAGATTTTTTTATAATCCTGTGGGATCTTAATGTGAAGAAGAAAAGTGCAGCTGGTGAGAAGGTGCCTTTTTCTGTCTGAGTTTGTGACAGCAAAGGGGAAACCTCCCCATTAGGTGATACAGCTGGCTGCCTTAGGAAAAAAAAAACAACAAAAAAAAAGTGTGTGACCCATTTGGGACTAAATTTCAACATGCAGAACCTCAATGACAGATCAAAATGTTTCTCCATATTACAGCCAGAATAAGCTTTACAAAAATTCTTGCTGGAGACATACCTTAAGTCCAGCAGACAGTGAAAGTTGGAACAGAACTTGTTTGCTTAACTTGGTGCTAGAACAATAAATGACTTGCATAAGGCAATTGGTTTACCATTGTTCAAAGAGCAAGGATTAAACAAATGGTCTATTGTGTGTTGTGCTTTCTGGTGGTTTAACTTTCTTGGATCAAGAATGACTTAATGAAAGACCACAACTCAATTCCTGGTTGTGATTTTATGGGAAATTACAAGGCTGTATTGTCAAAGGTGCAGTTTGTTGCCTCCTTTCATTTCAGCTTCATTAACCTTGGAAAATGAGGCCACAATATTATTATTATTTTTTATTATTATTATTATTTTATCCTTCTTCTTGGTCAGATTGACAGGTTTGTGGTCAAAAAGAAGTTTTCCTCCAGCCCAGCCTGCAGGGCCCAGTGGGAATTTTTTGCCCATCTCTGTTGCACGGAGCCATTTATTGTAGTAAATGGATTTTTAATCAAACACCTGCAATCGTGGTGGGAAATACTGGCAATCCCTTTGCTCTCTCCTTCCCAAAGACTGTGCTACACCATTGTCTTTGCAACTTTTGTTCTAGGAGTTGAAGAAAAAGTATGATACCATCAAAGCTGTGATGAACAGAAGTAGTTTATCAATTACTACAGCAACCTCTAAGTTATTTACCTTATTCTTTTTTTTTTCTGCTCACAGGTACCCGCTCAGACGAGGCAGCTCTTTCACATTTCTGACTCCAGGACCACACTGGGATTTCACCTTGGTGAGTAAAACAACTGGTGGGTGCATATTGCAAAAGCAGGAGTACAGAGGTGAAGGTCCCTCTGCCTGGAGGAGAAAGAAAATCACTACATTCCTCTTTACCTGGCTAGACACTTTCTGAGCCACTGAGGCTTCTGAGCGTTAGCTGGAGGGTGTGTTTTGCACACAGGGATTAAGAGGAGGCAGGATATCCTGGACACTGTGGTTTCTTTATAAACTTCTTACTTTCCTATGTGTTTCAGCAGTCCTGCTAACTAAGCTGGCAAGGCAAGAGATGAGATGTGAAATATGGTGTAGAAGTAAAACCTTCATTTTCTTTTTATTTTCCTTAAATACAAAAATCTGTATATTACTTGGTATAGAGAAACTACCTAGAGCAAGTGCTGGGCCTAACTGTTATAAACCTCCTGCTCTCTTCTCTCCATCCTTTAACATGTGTGCCTTACTAGGGAAGTGGTTCACATCCAGCCTCTAGAGCTGGTAGAGGAAGATGGACCACTCTGGAGAGTGGTTCAGAGCACTCACGCTGGGTTTGTGTTCTGAATTGCTGCTTCATGAAGTCTGTCCATCCCACTTCATGCACTGACCCTCTGCTCTGCCCTGGGGAGGCCACATCTGGAGTGTTGTGTCCAGTTCTGGGCTCCCCAGTTCCAGAGGGACAGGGATCTTCTGGAGAGAGTCCAGGGGAGGCCACAAAGATGCTGAGGGGCCTGGAGCATCTCCTGTGTGAGGAGAGGCTGAGAGAGCTGGGACTGTTCAGCCTGGAGAAGAGCAGCCTGAGAGGGGATCTGATCCATGTCTGTAAATATCTGAAATGTGGGGGCCAAATGGATGGGGCCGGGCTCTTCTGGGTGGTGCCCAGTGACAGGACAAGGGGCAATGGGCACAAACTGGGACACTGGGAGTTCCAGAGAAACTGAAGGAAAAACTTCTTTGCTGTGAGGGTGTTGGAGCCCTGGGCCAGGCTGCCCAGAGAGGGTGTGGAGTCTCCATCTCTGGAGATGTTCAAACCCACCTGGACACTTTCCTGTGCAACCTGGTGTAGGGAACCTGCTTTGTCAGGGGGGTTGGACTGGATGATCTCCTGAGGTCCCTTCCAACCCCTAGGATTCTGTGTGTGATTCTGTGTGCATGATTGCAAGGTGATTAGTCAGCTGAAGTAGGTGCATGGTGCCTGGTGTTGTGTATATAGATCTTGGCCTATCTTAAAGCTCATTTTCATGAGCTGCCTAAGCTGATTTGCCCCCCACTGCCCCTGGAATTGGTGATCTTGTCCTCAACCAGCAAACTGATCTGACTGAAAAACTTGTCTTACCAAAAAGAAAACAAAGAGTTTTGGACAAGCTGATCCAGCTGACTGCACAAGCTGTAGGAATTCCTGTGTCTGCATGAGGAAGGGCATGAGAACAAGTGTGGAGGTGGGAAAAAGGACAAGACTACCTTGTTATGAAGGAAATCCCATCTAAAATCAGCTGAAGGTTCTTGTAGGTGTGCATTCAGACAGGCACTTTGCTGGCTGTGCCTTGAAGGGCAGCCATGTGCAATTTTGAGGCTGCACAAACAGCAGTCCAGTGTGGGAGTGGATTAACCAAAACCATAATCTCTTGTAGATATTTCTTTTGCTTAGTTTTAGAAACTTTCATCTGGTGACTACCACTACATTCAACATTTGAATATTACAAAGCCCTAGAAATTACAGTCTTTACATTTTGAAAAATATTGTGCTCTAACATCACAAATGAAAAGCATTTTGATTGAGTTTCAAGTTATTCCTGTTCTTTGCATGGTTTTAATCTGCTTTTATTATTCAGTTCAACACTCAATTACAGTTAGAACATATTGTATGTCACAACAGGTGGCAAAAACCAAAGAAACTGTTTCTGCAGGATTTAATTGACTGCATCCAGCTCTGGGGACCCCAACATCAGAAGGACATGGACCTACTGGAGTGAGTCCAGAGGAGGCCACGAGGGTGATGCCAGGGCTGGAGCAGCTCTGCTGTGAGGACAGGCTGAGAGAGTTGGGGCTGTTGAGCCTGGAGAAGAGAAGGCTCCAGGGAGACCTTCTAGTGGCCTCCCAGTACCTGAAGGGGCTCCAGGAAGGCTGGGGAGGGACTTTAGACAAGGGCAGGGAGTGACAGGATGAGGGGTGATGGCTTGAAACTGGAAGAGGGGAGATGGAGATGAAATGTGAGGAAGAAATTGTTTGGTGTGAGGGTGGTGAGACCCTGGCCCAGGTTGGCCAGAGAAGTTGTGGCTGCTCCTCCCTGGAAGTGTTCTGGGCCAGGTTGGATGAGGCTTTGAGCAACCTGGTCTAGTGGAAGGTGTCCCTGCTGCTGGCAGGGGGGTTGGGACTGGATGATCTTTAAGGTCCCTTCCCACCCAAATCAGTCTGTGATTCTAATTGCTCATCTGCATTCCTCCATCATGTCCCTCATCATCCTGATCCACTGCCACTTCTCCCTTCAAGCCCAAGTAGCTTCACTTGCAGCTACAGGTGGTGAGTATCCCTGAACTCCAGCCCTTTTCTGGATATCCAGGCTTTCCTGTGACGAGCTAGAGGGTGATCTTGGACTGATACACCTCACACTGGAAGAGAAGCAAATACAGGAGAGAAAGAATAATGAAGGAGAGTGCAGAGCTGCTGTGCAGTTCAGTTAGAATCACAGAATCCCAGACTGGTTTGGGTTGGAAGGGACCTTAAAGCTCATCCAGTCCCAACCCCCCTGCCATCAGCAGGGACACCTTCCACTAGACCAGGTTGCTCAAAGCCTCTTCCAACCTGGCCTTGAATACTTCCAGGGAGGAGCATTTAGCACCAAGTATTTATATGCCAGTCACAAAGAACATCTCCTCATGCCATAGTTTGTGCAGCAGTTTGGCCAAAAGTCTGTAAAATGTACCTGGCCTGGGCCTCAGGGGAAGCAGGTAACTAAGCCAAGTGTCCTTCTCATGCCTGCAGAGATGGGTTGAAAGAGGACTAGTGCATGTTCTGCATAATTCTAAGAAAAGACTAATGCAGTTTGGGTTAAAACATTCCCTGGATGGCTTCTGACTGGCAAAAAGGTTACTCATGCTCTGTTTTCCTTTCTTCCTTTTCATTAAGGAGGATTCATTTATGAGAAACAAGCACTTGATCTTTGTTGATTTAACGGTCCCTGATGCACATTCCTCACCTGAAATCTTATTGGTGTTTTATGACTTCAGGTGGACAATAAGCAGCAAAAACCAGACTGATCCCTAAAGAATAAAATATCCTGGTTTTAGGCAAAAGCTCTTTAGGAGGAGAGAGGAAAACTAGATGACTGGAATTGTTTTCAAATTGAAAACCAGTCCTTTCTTAAAAAGCTTTCTTGGAGCTTTAATTGGAATCCTTGAAATGTAATTAACATTCATGCCCATGGCATTGTTTAGATCATTCTAAAATAAAGTCACCAAATCCTCAGGTTTCCCTCTTGATTAGCATTTTTTTTAATCCTTCTCCTTTACAATTCTTCTTTGAGAGCCTAAATGGGGTCTCACAGTTTTTTACACTTTAATAACTTTCATAGAAGTAACTTCTTCCACATGAAAAGGTTAACATATCCCATCTCTGATCCTGACAGCCTCCAAAATGAGAGAAAACCATACCTTAGCTATTGCTTTTCTATCATTTGGCTTTAAACACCCAGATTTGACCAGTCTAAAAAGGCTGTTTTCTTGGAATCTGTTTCTATTCTGGCACCACACTCAGGAATGATCCAGCTGGCTCCGTAACGAAACGTCAACGGTTTTGTATGAAACTATATTGGGCAAAGGAAATGGGGTCCAGCCAATGTAATACTTCTTGCATAAGTCTAGCCAATTTAAAAACAAAACTTTGGCCTTCCTTTCATGTCTGGGCTTTGGGCTGGAGCTGTATGTTAAAGATGTTAATATACTTGACTACATAAGGAACAAATCATATTCAGACCCAAAAGGCGTGGTGTCTTTTGTCTTTATTGCAAGTTGTTGGGGTTTTATTTTTTTTCTGTTAAATAGATGCTAATATCTTTGACTTCCATATGGGAAAAAGAATCTGCAGACTAAAAAGGTGTGGTTAGAGCAGTCTTATTGCAGGGTTTGATAAATAACCAACTCTGAATATTTTACTAACCCTAAAAAAAAAAAAAACCAAAACTAACCCACCCAAATGTCTGTATTTGCATGCCAAAGGTCTGCTCAAAAAGTGTGGAGTGTGCTGGGACATTAATTCAGTGTCAGTGCCACAAATGTGGTAAGACATCATGTCTAATGTGAGATTTTTTTTCTCTGTAGTTGGCAAGTCGATCAGTGAGGAGATCACTTATGTGACACAGTCAATATCTTTGCAAATACAGAAAAAAAACCAGAAAAACTGAAATAATTGGGGAACTTTGCACTTGAATCCTCTTCTGTAGCTAGTTTGAATAGCTGAGGAAAAAAAAAACACAGCACCAAAACCCAAAATATAAAAAACTAGTGAGTTTTTGCAGTAATAAGTGTACTTCTGTAACATCTCACCTTTACATGTGTGAATTTAATAGTTAAATAGAAGAGTCAGCATAGCGTGGACAGGTGAGAAGACACCTTGGAGCCTAAAAACACATCACACCAAAGGATTAGCAAATAAGAGAACAGGTTTCTGAGAACCCTCCAGGGAAGCTGGACATCCCCTCAACAGCATCAGATTTTTCAAAGGAACCATAGAAATTAGGCTGGTCAGCATTTAAAAATAATTTGAATGAATACTTGTATTCAAACATTTTAAATACACTTAAAATGATGACAAACCTCTATTAAAGCTGAGACTTTTATTTGAATATATTATTTAATTTGAAGACAACAGGAATTAGATATTTTCTCCTGACAAAAAGTCAAGCTGCTGGACTGGTAGAGCACAAAAATGAAATTTGCTGAAGTTTAGAGTGGACTTTTGATAGTAGTTCCCTCTGCAGCTGCAGAGAGGGTATTTTCCCTCATTTTGCCTACTTCAATGTCTAGTCTGTTAAACTGATAAACAACATGTAGACCCATATAAAGATACAAACCAGTTTATTTTCTTTTTTCTTTGTGCTTAATGAAGTGGAAGAGGATGAACTTCACTCATTCAGAAATGTTGAAGGACAAGGGTCAAACACAGGATGAAAATCAACTCCTTGTTTCACGGGTGAACAAACAATTTATGCTCGTGACTCTTGTTTTTTTCCAGACCAGGTGATTTGCAGGCTGGCATAGTCTAACAGGATGAGTCTACAATTAGTTTATCATTATCTGGGTAATGAAAAAAATAATGTAGAAGCCCAGATAATACAGAAATAGTGGGAGGTATCAGGAAGCTCAGTGCAGATGTCTTTGATCATTGTTCTACTGGCTTGTGCTCTTCTTCAGACAGGAAAATAGCTGAGAGCTCCCTGGCCAAAAGCCTTGTCTTTCTTCCACTTATTCTTGTAGCCTGTTGCATTCCTAGCAGGGATGCTTCATCCACAGCTGCCTACTGGCCATGTCCAAAGTAATTAATTAAATAGATGATCAAAATGTCCTCACATATTTAGAATCATAGTGGTTGGAAAAGACCTTTAAGATCATCAAGTCCAACCATAAATCCAACACTACTAATTCTACCTCTAAACCATGTCCCTGAGCATCTCATCTACCCATCTTCTAAATCCCACCAGGGAAGGTGACTCCACCACCTCCCTGGGCAGCCTCTTCCAATGCTTGACAACCCTTTGGGTGAAGAAATTCTTCCTCAGATCCAATGGTTTCAGCTGTTTAGGGAACTGCACAAAACCAAATCCTTGATAGACAGTAAAAATCTCCTGAATAAAATCTACTGGGGTGTTAGAGGGGAGCTGAGGAGTAGGAACAACCAACCTAGTGCAAAACTGCTTTGTGCTGGCACTGTCCCCAGGGTGGAATCTGTAGATCCCATCACTCACAGTCCCCTGCCCAAGCCCAGCTGGTGAGCAAACGCTGTAAGAATTAGATGTGGTATCTTCTGGTGTCCCCTAGAGACCTCAGGTCCTAATGATCACCAAGTCTGACCCTCTTATTACCTAACTCCTTCTAAAAGTCCAGCTTTATTGCTGGCTTGCTGACCTCAGAAACCACCAAAAAATGTTTAATTTAACTAAATGATACTTGAATCATTTCACAGTG
This sequence comes from Caprimulgus europaeus, assembly GCA_907165065.1. The sequence goes on from OU015528.1 coordinate 80,635,245, forward strand.
GTAACCACCACATTATGAATCCCAGACTGGTTTGGGTTGGAAGGGACCTGAAAGCTCATCCAGTCCCAACCCCCCTGCCATCAGCAGGGACACCTTCCACTAGACCAGGTTGCTCAAAGCCTCATCCAACCTGGCCCAGAACACTTCCAGGGAGGAGCAGCCACAGCTTCTCTGGACAACCCGGGCCAGGGTCTCACCACCCTCACACCAAAGAATTTCTTCCTCACATCTCAGCTCCATCTCCCCTCTGCCACTTTCAAGCCATCACCCCTTGTTCTGTCACTCCCTGCCCTCGTCCAAAGTCCCTCCCCAGCCTTCCTGGAGCCCCTTCAGGTACTGGGAGGCCACTGGAAGGTCTCCCTGGAGCCTTCTCTTCTCCAGGCTGAACAGCCCCAACTCTCTCAGCCTGTCCTCACAGCAGAGCTGCTCCAGCCCTGGCATTATCCTCGTGGCCTCCTCTGAACTGGTCCATGTCTTTCCTGTGTTGGGGGCTCCAGAACTGCATGCAGTACTCCAGGTGGGAGCATTCTCTCCTGCTGCTGAGGTTTTCTACTCAAGACTTTACTCACAACCATAATTATGGGAGTGTAGAGAAACAAACTTATAGGCATATAATTTCTAGGTATCGATCAGGTGACGAAGCTCATGAAACAGCATCAACATGCTTTGCATTTATTTCCAACTGATCACCTATAGGGGATCAAAATGCCCTCAGATCCAGTGGTTTCAGCTGTTTAGGGAACCACACAAAACCAAATCCCTGATAGACGGTAAAAATCTCCTGAATAAAATCTATTGGGGTGTTAGAGGGGAGCTGAGGAGCAGGAACAACCCACCTAGTGCAAAACTGCTTTATGCTGGCACTGTCCCCAGGGTGAAATCTGTAGTTTTTTTGAGGTTTGGGGGGTGTTTTTTTGGTTATTACAGTTACTTGGGGGTGCAAAGAAAGAAAAATCTCTCTAGTCTGCTGTATAAAAACCAGAATCTTCTTTCTGAATGCAAATGGAGCATCCAGCTTTAACTCTTGTTTCCTTTCTTACAGAAGAGGAAGCGCCGAGAGAAAGATGATGATGCAGTCAGTCTTTGCAGCCTTGACTTTAAGGTAATCAAAACACTTTTTCTCTACAATATTGTGCAATCATCTCCTTAATCTGCTTTAGTGGCTTTACCAGGGAATGCCAAACTTTCTGTGTTTGCATTTCACCATCAACACTTGAGAGATGTGTACAGCTGTGTTTGCTCTTGCATACACCTCTAGGGTGGGCTGAGTCTTGCTCAGTGAGTTCCATAACACTCTTTGTGATCTCTTGTTTTAATCATTTGAATCCTAAATCTGCCACAGTTTTAATGTTGTGTGAAATAAACGCCTGTAACCTCTACTTAGCAAAAACATAAGCATTTTCAAGTGCTGGGAAGCAAAACTGTGCAAAGCCCCTTCAAATGTTGCTTTTGTTTGATTTTAGTTAGTGCACTTCATTGTATTGCAAAGAAGTTGGACTGGCTGGGTGGTAAATTTTTTCTTAAAGCTATGGATTAAATTGATTTACAAAAATGGGAGTGAGGAGGTCCAGAGTTGCATTTTTTTTTCCAAGGATTATCCAAGTTTAGTTTTTGGAAAGAGAAACTCTTTCCCACTGTCCTTCTGCCCTGAAGATCTCCCTGTCAGCCACTTCTCCCAAGAGTGGAAGGAAGAGAAATAGGGTTTTTCCTAGGAAGGTAGCTATTGAGTTGAGAGTTAACTAAGTGGGTTTTATGGTTTATTAGACTAGGATTAAAGGTAATTTGTTAGTGGGGAATTTCCTGTTTGACCTAATGACCAATGCATCCTCTCTTGTTGTCACTTATTTTGCATTTGTGCATTATTTATTAGCCTCACTTAACCTGGTTAATGCTGGATGCTTTCCATGACCGCTTGTCCTGTCCAACAGGCTAAAACTCTGGGCTTTGACCTCTCTAGACTAGATGTCCTCTTCCAGATAAGACCATCCCTGTAATTTCCCAGTAGGGGAGGGAAAAGAACAAAAAGGATTATCTACAGAAACCTATGACACAGCCCTGCCGATGCCTCCCAACTGAGTGTGTTTTGGGCTTGTATTGTTTCTGAGGTTTTCTGGTTTTCTGATGCAGATGGGAGTGTTAGGGCCAGGAAATCTGCCCTCAGGGAAGAGGATTTTCTTTTTCTTTTCCTTTTTTTTTTTCTTTACTGTTAATTAAGCTGCTTTTTTATGAGTTGGACAAAATTGTGTGAATTAAGGTTTCTCCCACAAAGCAATCACTTCAAGGTGAAACTAAAATATCAACAGCAATTTATATACACGCCTTTAAGAGTTCTAACAGAAAACTTCCAAGGAAAAAGAGAAATCCCTAGGCTAATACAGTCAAAATTCAGACTGCAGCTTTTGTTTAACTTGACTTTTTCATTTGTTCTTTTGAAAGGGTCCAGCTCTCCCCAACATTTGAGAGTTTGAGGTGCACAAACACACTCCAGTATTCTTGTTAAAATACATTAACAGTACTGATTAGATTGTAATTTTCAGACTTTTTGCTACCAACTCTCAAGGTTATTAAAAGTTTCCAAAGCACCACAGTCAACTATTTATAGTCAGATATTCAAAACTCATCACCAGGACATCTGAGTCTCATTGAGCACTTCCACTGTAGTACAGATTATACTTTGCTCTGTCTATATTTGATGAGGGTGAACCAACAGCCTAAAATTTAGCTCCATCAGACATGGATATATCTATTTCATTGATGAAATAAGGTCACAAGAGAAGATCAAGATAATTTAAGAATGTTACATGTAGGTCAGACCATATATTGTTTATGATCTTACTGATTTTTCAGAGTTTGTCTCTACAAAGTGCCTAACTCCACAGCATAATTTATTTCAGCTCCACTGTCTCCTCCAGTAAATATAGCCCAGCTGACAAGCTGTCATTTTGTCACCATACTTGTAATAACAGGAGTTTTGCCAGCGTGCTGCATTCACACTCCTACCACACAGAATTGTGTTGACAAAACTGCCATGTAGATGGTGATCCCATGAAGGGCTGCTTTGGAGCAGGGAGATCATAAGGGATCTATAGTTGTGTGGTGGTTTGACCCACAGTGGGACCATGTGGTCCTGCATTCACTCTCCCCACCCAGACAGATGGGATGGGAGACACAACAAAGGGGGCACAGATTAGGATGAAGGACAGGGAGGGATCACTCACCAGTGATGGTCATGGGCAAAACAGACTCAACTTGGGGAAGAAAAATCAATTTAATTCATTGTCATTCATCTGAGTAGGACAGTGAGACATGACAACCACATCTGACACCACCTTCCCCCACCCCTCCCTTCTTCTCAAATCACTTTGCTCCCCATTTCTCTACCTGCCCCCACCCCCAGCAGCACAGGGGACAGGGAATGGGGGTTCAGTCAGGTCACCTCTGCCACTCTTCCTGGCATGGAAGTCCAGGCACAAGATGTTCCAATGTGGGCTTCCCATGGAGTCATGGACCTCTTTGGGCTCAGCTCCTGACTCCAGCATGGGGACATCCATGGGCTGCAGACGGGTCTCCAGTCCAGTGCACCTTCTCCCCCACCCCAGGTCTGGGGGTCCATCCCAGCTCTGGCATTGAACATCTCTTGGGGTCTCAATACGGTGACACCTGCCCTCAGGCTCAGCTTTTCTGCTCCAGCATAGAGACCTCCATGGCCTACAGGAGGGTATCTGCTCCACTGTTGAACCTCCATGGGCTGCAGGAGACCTCATTGACCTTCTCCTACTCTGTGCTGTTGAACTGGGTGTCTGAGGTTCTCTGTCCTCCCCCTTCTCCTTCCTCCTGGCAATGAAGCTCTCTCTTTGTTTAGGCCAATGGTTGTCTTTTTTTCAGGTCAATGGCCTCTCCTCCAGGTTCTCTCCACCTTCTTCTTTTCAGGACAGTCCTTCTCCTCACCAATATGGATTTGCAGAGGTGTTTCTCAGGTGCTCATTACCCTAGCCTGGGCTTGGAGGTCTCTGCCTTGGAGCCAGAGGAGCTTTTCACTCTCACAAGGTGGCCCCTTCCCACACTACCAAAAAACACCCCACCACACACACAAACCCAACACAAACTCTTTCTGAAAAGCCTGAGCAGTCCTTTAATGATGTTTAAACTGTGCATATTCTAGATCATCCTTCCATGTCCCAGGAAGATGCTGTGCAAAATGGCAGGAGAGATCATGCCAGCCCAGATGGGCTGCAATGCCCCTGGCTTTTCTTATTTATTTTGGCTTCTTCCACCTCAGATTCCTCCTCCAAAGTGAACCAGATCTGTTAGGTCTGTTAAACTTCTAATTTGACATACAACCTAAAACCCTCCAAACATGACCAAAGTATGAGTAGGAAACTACAACCTGAGACCATAGTTACAGCATTTACTTCCTTCAGCACTGAGCCACCCCTTCTCCTGTGCCAAAACACTCCCCTTTTGAGAGAAAGAAGGTATTTTCTCCCCAGATCATGTCTGGAGCCGTACTACAACGTAGACTGTTGATAGTTGTCTGGATAAGACAGAAGGGAGAGTGAATTGCAGTGCAAGAACAGAAACAAGAGACTGAAGACAGGAATTTTCTTTATAAAGCAGATCTTTATGTTTCAAAAGTAAATTATTTCTGCATTTCAGGTAGATTTATGACCCAGGTTTCGTTAAGCAATCACATATGAAACGTTTCCCTATTACCCCCGCGGTTATGTAAGGTGTTGAATGATTCATGGCAGGAAGCAGGACTGTGTTTTTTGAAGGTGTGTGTACCTTGATTGATGTTTGTTAGCAACTAGATAAACACTTTTCATTATATGACAGGGAATAGATGGTGTATTTTACCAGAGGCAAAATGAAGCCAGGCTGAGTAATGTATAAGAATCACATCTCGTCTGGATGTTTTTTTTCTGTTGGTTATGGAATGTCCTTGTAAGGTTTTAGCAAGAAATATTTCAGAGAGGAAGTGAAGTCTTAGTGAGGACCCTTTTTATAAACCTTCATGCTGTGACCTCTCCAAGCCTTACTCACCTTTTTGGGATCAATTCTGTGAATATTAATCAGCCTGGATAGAAATTCAGCCCAAACAAGCCCTAGTGTTGGCAAAAGAGAGGGACTGTGACAATAAAGCTGTCAGTGACAATCTCTTGTCAGATAAACACTGAATTTTGGGGGTGTAAAAAAATTATGTGGGGGATAAAAAAAAAAGAGGAGGAGGAGAGAGAATTATTGTGTCTGTGTTCTTGCTGGTCCAGGTTGTTTGAAACCATCAATGAGTGTCTCTCTGTGGTCAGAGTTCCCACAAGCAGCTTGACTTCAAGGCAAGGATAAAACATCTGAAGATCATCACTAAATAATGCAAGAAATGGCAGCAATAACTCCCTTCCTTTAGAATATATATCCACAAGTTTTAAAGAAACACCAGAAAAAGTCCTTCCTTCCTCCCTTCCCCCTCCCAAAGACACAACCGCTCCAAAGGACTTTTACGGGAATTTTATTGGCGTGTCTGATTCATGCAAGAACGTGCCCATGCATAAGTTCCCAATTTGTCTTTGGAAGTAAACTTTGATCAAAATGAACATCTCTGGCATTGGCTACACCACACAACTCTGCAAAACAACATTTGGCACGTGAGCAGGTGAGGAGCTGAAGTCAACTGTAGCTTCTCGCTCCATTACTTTGTTGTCAGGGCAGCCGTTGGGTTTAATCATATCACGAGATCGGACGGGCCATGGGGGTTTTTTTTCTGGTGTTACATTAATATTCATAAGATGGAAATGACTTTTCTAGCCTGAGCACACAAATGTTGACTTCAGAGATGGTTGAGGTTAAGTCATTTTCTACAAAAGTTGTGTCATAGGTTGTATTTCAGTACAAAATTCATCTGCACTGTGGGTTGAAGGGGCTTTTTTTTGTGTTTGTAACTGTATAATAGAGCTGAATGGCAGCTAATTATAGTGACCTCCCACTATCCAAAATAAATGCTGGATTCCAGACTGGCTCATACACTTTTCAGATGACCCAATAGTCTCTTGATGGGTCATAGCCTACTTTTGCTCATTTTCCAGAATACTGCTCTGAATTTGGCTCTGAACATAAATATCTGGCAGTGGAATGTTAAACACAGCTCATGGGCAGTAAACAACTTTGTGTACGATAGAGAGTCTGACTGTCCTGGGTCTGGGAACACGTATGGGAGGAGGAGACTGCTCATGGACATCTTATTTATTCCAGTCTTTGAGTGTTCTGCAAGTTAGACTATACATAGAGCATTAAGAATAGCTGTAAAGGGAGTTTTTTTAGGTGGATTTCAGTTCCTAGTAAATAGGATTTCCAAACGTCCACGCACAACAATGAAAATTAATACTCGGTGGATGTAATGGATGCTCTCGTTTTCCCTGAGACTTCAAGCCGCCAAAGGGATTAAAATGTCGCAGGTTCTTTCTTTGAAGAAATTGAATCCAGATGTCAGGCAGATTAGAAGCATCCAGGACCTGTGAAAACTGGGAAAACTGCCCACTGAGGAATACCACCCCTTGTTTCTGGACTTTCTTAATGCACCAGCTCAAGTCTTCTCTTCTCCAGCCAGTGACACAACTGAGATCTTTTATCATTGACTCTTGTCAGCAGCAGCAAACATCCTTTTTGTAGGGTTTGGTATAAAATAAAGCACCTCTGAAGTCTCCTGGCTGATGGTGGGGGCTGTGTGACCTCACCAGACCTAACTAGGAGGATATTGAAGGTGCTATAAAGATTCTCTCCCACTGAAGGTAGGCTGAAAATCACAAGCCAGGTCTGCTAGAGTTTAACATTAACTTTATCTGCTTGTTATTCTCACATATAATTTGTTTGAGTACTACCAAGAGAAGAGACAGGATCAGGTCATGAGTGCTGGTTATCTTGGCCACAGGTGCTAGAGGACATATTCAGCTGTTGGGGGAACATTCCTACATGCCACACTTGGCAACCTCTGGCACTAACCAGATGCCATGTGTCGCTTAAACAACTGAGTATTTATAACTGTGAAAACTTACATCAGTCTGGAATTGTACCCTGGAATTTGGATGCATGTTTTCTTAGGAATTCATCATTTGTTAATCTAAAATTTATTTGATGATGCTTTGGGGCTAAAATAACAAAATGGCATGTCAATACCCCAGAGTATATTTTTATTTAGTAGCAATCCTACCCAGAATAACATGCAGGAGCAAGGAATGTCACAGGTATGAGGCTGCCCAGGACTTCAGGCAAACAGCTCTGTGTAACTGCAGTCCTCCCTTCTCCGTGGAAATGAAAACCCAAGCTAAAAATAAGAGTAAAACAATGAGGGCTGGTTGACTCCTCTGTCACTTGAACTCTTCCCAGCTCCCTAATTTGATAGTAGGATAGGACTCACCAAGGTATTTTGCTCCTAGAAGTGAAAATCCACATTTGAGTATAGAGGAGGAATGCTATTAATACCCACTGCTGGAAGAGCAGGAAGAACTGGTCTGTCCATCCCTCAGCACAGCGACCGGCCAGGCTGCATTCTCGTGGCTTCAGAGCCACCACGGCGTGGGCTGATCCCTGCCCAGCAGGCTGGAGGGGCAGGAGAAGACATGAAGGAGGTTGGGGCCAGGGCAGAGGGGTAAGGGAGCACTGGGAAGACAGAGTGAGATGGTGTTGGGTAGAAAAATACATCCTGAGTTAGAGGGAAGCTGGAATTATGGTGCAAAAACCAGGACAGGGGTGTCTAGAGTGCAAATCCTTAAGTCTGGCTTTGTTGCTTCTGCTGCACAAGGAACAATTCTCCTTTCTTTTTCCATTTGTTTTGGTTTCCATCAGAGGATTCCCAAGTGCCACAGCCTTGTTTGGGATGGTTTGCCACTTTATTAACTTAAAGGACATATTCACACCACCTCTTGCACGTGTTGTAAGTAGAGCAGAGGCAGGTGAGCAATGTGCAGGTGTTGTAGGTTGCTCTAAAGTGCTCTAAGGCCATGCTGATGATATTTCTGTAGAGTAGATGCCAAGGGCCTGGGAAATGGTTATTTTACCTCTGCAAGATCACCTTCCATCCTTGCTGCCTGCAGACTTCTCCAGAGCATCATCATAGAATGGTACAGGTTGGAAGGGAGCTTAAAGCTCATCCAGTTCCAACCCCCCTGCCAGCAGCAGGGACACCTTCCACTAGACCAGGTTGCTCAAAGCCTGGTCTGGATTTATTTCCTTCTTCGTGCTCTGCATTGCACGTTGGTCAACGAGTACCCGTTGTGCTGTGCACATCTCCACTGCTCAGGGTACATTTTGCCTTGAAATGGCACTTGAGGATCTATACAGAAGCTATTCCAGCATACAGCTGACATCCAACAGTAGCCAACAGTATCCTGGGGGGCATTAAAAAGAGCGTGGCCAGCAGGTCAAGGGAGGTTCTCGTCCCCCTCTACTCTGCCCCGGGGAGTTTTGTGTCCAGTTCTGGGCCCCCCAGTTCAAGAGGGACAGGGAACTTCTGGAGAGAGTCCAGTGGAGGCCACAAAGATGATGAGGGGCCTGGAGCATCTGCCTGACGAGGAGAGGCTGAGAGAGCTGGGACTGTTCAGCCTGGAGAAGAGCAGCCTGAGAGGGGATCTGATCCATGTCTGTAAATATCTGAAGTGTGGGGGCCAAATGGATGGGGCCGGGCTCTTCTGGGTGGTGCCCAGTGACAGGACAAGGGGCAATGGGCACAAACTGGAACACTGGGAGTTCCAGAGAAACTGAAGGAAAAACTTCTTTGCTGTGAGGGTGTTGGAGCCCTGGGCCAGGCTGCCCAGAGAGGGTGTGGAGTCTCCATCTCTGGAGATGTTCAAACCCACCTGGACACTTTCCTGTGCAACCTGGTGTAGGGAACCTGCTTTGTCAGGGGGGTTGGACTGGATGATCTCCTGAGGTCCCTTCCAACCCCACCATTCTGTGATTCTGTGTATAGAAATCATCTCATCTGCCACAGGGACAGCTGGGAACACCTCACATCAGTTTTGTTTCTATAAGGCATTACCCACCCCTTGGTTTGAGCGAAGGGCAGTTGTCCAGAACACGTCACCCTTTGCACGTGCCGTGTCAGAAGGCAGACGGGGAACCCTGTTGCATCAGGCCAGAGCTTTTACATTTCCACAACATGACATCAGCAGGCTGCCTCAGCTGGGCCTTGCATCACCATGAGTTAGTTAACCTCACAAGGTGTCACACAGAGAAGTCAGGGATCTCCCCACCGGTGAATCACACGTTTCCCCAGGTCACCTCCCCGAGGGCTTGGGAAGGAGAAGGACTGTTTAATGCTGACATCACAGAAAACACTTCATATGGCATGAAGTGCTTCCACACTCAGGACATCACGTTCTAGTCCTAACAAGAAGCATTTAAGTGCCACCTTTGTGTGCGTGGCTCTACTTCACGCTTTCCCTCTCGGCTCCTGGTTGTTCATCCCCTCTTTTTAGTTGACTCTGCACAGCCCTGTCTACGTCTCGCTGAAGAGAGATGAGCTGTCAGGGTTGAGAAGCATTCCTAAATCTTTAGGCCAAGTTTAACAAACTTTTGCTCTTAGGAGGAGAAATGAACATGTTGAAGGGGGCCAATAAGAAAGATGGGGACAGACTTTTTAGCAGGGCCTGTAGTGATAGGACAAGGGGTGATGGTTTTAAACTGAAAGAGGGGAGATTCAGACCAGATATAAGGAAGAAATTTTTTACACTGAGGGTGGTGAGACACTGGCCCAGGCTGCCCAGAGAGGTGGTAGATGCCCCATCCCTGGAAACATTCAAGGTCAGGTTGGATGAGGCTTTGAGTGACCTGATCTGGTTGAAGATGTCCTTGCTCACTGCAAGGGGGTTGGACTAGATGACCTTGAAAAGTCCTTTCCAACCCAAACCATTCTGTAGTTCTATGTTTGATACTCCCCCAAAAAAAGATCAAACTCAATGGAAGGTTTGCCTGTTCCTCCTCAGAGTCATCATCCCTTGTTGTCTTAAAAATGGTTGACTTCACTAATCCCAAAAAGGATTACTCATATCTGAAAGAGTCACAGTCTGTCCTTTCAGTGTAGATCCAGGAACTTACTGTACCCCAAGTTTCTGAGAATCCTGCAGTGGACAATCCTAAATGTCCTGGTCTTGCATCGCAGAGGTTAAACGGGAGCAGATTTGCCAAGAGCAGCTCTCCACAGGAGAGAAGCAAAGCTAAAAAAAACCAAAAGCCAAGGGAGGGGATATTCCTCCTGCCCTTTACTCTGAAAAATGTTATTGCAAACCCTCAATCCATAGTGGTGATGTTGGAACCGGGGATCAGCTCGGTGGGGACCCTACGGTGCTCTCAGCCACCTCAAATTTATCTCCTCCAAGAAGAAGGTTGGTTAGCACAGGTAGGCAACAACACAGCTGCTCTCCTATCACCAAATAAACTCAGTTTATTTTTACCAGCATAAGAGACCTTTTATTTTGGTGATTTGTAGCTGTGCCAGGAATAATATGACTTGAACAAACAAACAAAACAAAACAAAAAATACAAATCTTTGCATCTACAGCCAGGCCTGCTGGGACAGGCTCCCTTCTTAGAAGAGGGGGAGAGGTTCAGCCCAGCCCCTGGCTAACAGAGCTGTGCCAGCACAACCTTTAAAGCTGAGAGCAGACTTAAAAGCACAGGTCTAGACAAGAATTATTGGGGTTTTTTTTTTAAGCAAGGAGGGCTGAGGTTGGTAAAAAAAAACAACTAGCAGCAGCAAATGATTTATGCTCCAGTGGTGGTAACACGAGCGCGTCTCACCGCCATGCTTGTGAGATGGCTGTAGGCAGCGACAGGTCCTAACACTGCAAGTGCCAGTAAAGAAAAAGAGAGGAAAAAAAAACAAAACCCAAACCAAACTCTTGGTTTTGTCTCTTTTCAGCTCAAATAGTGAAAACCTCGCGTTGGAGCACAAGCGTGATGAGGGAACTGGGAGTGCTGAGCCTGGAGAAAAGGAGGCTGAGGGGAGACCTCCTGGCTCTGTCCAAGTCCCTGCAAGGAGGGTGCAGAGAGGTGGGGGTGGGTCTGTTCAACCAAGGACCAAGGGACAGGACAAGAGGAAATGGGCTCCAGTTGTGGCCAGGGCAGTTGAGATGGGATGTGAGGAAGAATTTCTTTGCTGAAAGGGTTCTGAGGCATTGGCAGGGGTTGCCCAGGGCAGTGGTGGAGTCCCCATCCCTGGAGGGATTTAAAAGACGGGTAGATGAGGTGCTCAGAGGTCTGGTTTAGTAGTGAACAGATCCAGTTGGACTCAATGATCTCAAAGGTCTTTTCCAAACCAAACAATTCTATGATTCTTTGATTTTCCAACCACTTTCCACTGTGGGGTGTGACGGAACCCATCCCCTCCACCCTCACCGGGTGCCAGCATCACACTGCCTTGAAGTCAAGCTTCTCAGAAGATCCATTTTGGGGGAGTTTAGGAGGAAATAAGGGCTGGGAAGGGGGCCCAGAGGCTCCTCACCCTTTGGGCACCTTGCCTGAGGGGGGACGAGGGGCGGGGCTAGTGCTCTGTGGGCGTGACTTAGTGCTGGGTGGGCGTGGTTATGGTGTGGCCCCGCCCCCGGCGGTGAGGTTGGGGCGCGAGGCGGCGGCGGGCGCAGAGCGGTGATGAGCGCGAGCTGAGGCCGTGGTTATAGGGGAGGGCGAGGCGGGGTGGGGGGGTGGTCGCCACGGACGGTGGCCATGGTGGCTCACGACGAGCTGGGAGGGCTATTGCCCATCAAAAGGACTATCCGGGTGATCGACGCGCAGAACCAGTCCTTCAGGGAGCAGGAGGTGAGGAGGAGTGGGGCGAGAGAGGGGAGAATGGGGTGTTCTGAGGGGAAAATTGGGTGTTTTTTGAGGGGGAAATTATGGTTTTTGAGTGGAAAATGGTGTTTTTGAGGGAAAAATGGTGCTTTTGAGTGGAAAAGGGGGTTTTTTGAGGGGAAAATGGGGGGGGTTGAAGGGAAAACGGGTGGTTTGGGGGGAAAATGGGGGTTTTTGAGGCGGAGGCTATGTTTTTTGAGGGGAAAATGGTGGGTTTTGAAGGGAAAATGGGGGATTTGGGTGTCCCACACCTTCCCACTCCTCACACCTGAGGGGAGGTGATGAGCTGGGTACACTGTCTGCTGAAAGCCAGCCCTGGAAAAAAATAAAATTTATAGCCCCTCAGGGGTGGGATTAGGGACTCGGCGCCTCACCTGATCCCCCCCCCCTCTTTTTTTTTTCCCCATTAAAAAACCTGCCTGTTCCTCTGTGTGCTCTTTCCACTGACAAGATTTTTCCTAATTAGGGCATTTGTTTGCTGCATAAACCAAAAAAAAAAAAAAAGGGGTTTGGGGTTTTGAGGATTTTTTTCTTCTTCTTCTTTTTGAAGTATTGTTATTTTTATCGTCTGTTGTTATGTAGATGAGAATAATTGCATTCCTGGTAAATGCTCCCATGCCTCCTGCTGTGACAGAAGGCAAAAGTTCAGTAGTCAGGTAGGGACCGGCTGCCTTGGGCAGGGTTTTATTGCTGAGATTAGGGACAAAATGAGGTGGAAAGGGGGGGGGGGGGGGTTGGAAAGAAGCAACTCCAGACAGTTCTGGGACTTGAGGACAGCTCTGGGACTTGAGGGCTCTGGTCTGAGTCGCCAACTTCTTAAAATCCTGGCTTTGAAACAGCCAAACTTGGGCAATCTCATTGTGCAAAAGGGAAACCAGATGCTGGGAGAGTAGTAACATAAACCAGATCTCTTAAAGGAGACTAAATCGCTGGTAATTCTTAAAACCTGCATTTTCTGTAGGGTATAACCAGCACGATGAGTATCTGAAGGTTAAACGTTGTGTCTGGGTTTGAGTAATGACTCCTAAGCCAACGCTTTTATCGGTGCCAGGTACTGAGTTGCTATCAAGAGCCACTGAAGTTATCAGCGGGAGTGTGAGGCCAGATTTCCCCCTCGGTTGTGAACAGCCTGTTGAATTTGAGCAGATTGAGGGTGATAATCTCCCTACCGATGAGTTAAACCTTAAACCAGCGCCGGGTTGTTGGGTTTGAGTGCAGCCAGCCGTTTTCAGAACAGAGCTTGAGCTTCATCAAGCTCCTTGCACGTGAATCTTAAGATAGTCAGGTGGTGATGATTTCTAGCAAGAATTATTCAAGCTGGTGATTAAAAAATCCCTTTTTACATACTTGGCTTAATAGGAAAAGTTTTGCTGTGCGTGGTTTTTAGATTTGTCACCGTGTTTGTACACATTGTTCTGAGATTGGCACATAGGACATTGCACTCTAGTAAGTGATCCTTGTAAAAACCACTAATTATTACCCAGCATAGGGGGAAAGGTTGTAGGCGTATGTGCTGCTGGAGGAAAATGTTCTTTACTCAAAAGTAGAGCCTAGAAAAAACCTATTCTTTCGAGCAGCAAAGTGCAATCTTTTTGCAACACAAAGAGTTAACCTGAGCTGAGAAGCAGTTGAAGAAATTCCACTAGTGTGAAGTCTTGCCTGCCAGCTGAGGCACCCAGGCACAGATTTAGCTCTTCTGTGTATGTTTATGATATATTTATAGTCACTTTTAATACAGAGTCTCCTAGAAAAGGAAAAATAAATAAAAAAAACCCTCTTGAGTGGAAGCAGAAGTGCTGTTGAACTCGCTGGAGTTTTAATTATCTGTCAGTAATGCTTCACACTACTAGCCTGTTAGGGAAACTTTACAGACTTCATTCTAATCTGGGCTTCTGTAAGTAATACAGCGTGGAGACAGGCTAATCATTGTTTGCAAGTACAGAACTAAAAAAAATAAATAAAAAATAAAAACACTGAGCCAAAGTTATCCATAGTATGAACTGTGCCGAGTCTCAGCTTACACCGTGGCTGAGTTTGACTGTAAGTGGAGTACGTGACCTCAAGCTGAAACACAGATCTCAGAGAGGTGAGGTTTCTAAGGAGAGGGTTTTTTTCCTCCTCCCTGCCTTGGATCAAACGATGTAGTTGGAAGGAGAAGAAGAAGGAACAGATGCAGTTTTTTGGCAGTTGAGCCATTCATGTCTGAGAGCGCTCGCAGGACAGAAAGTGAGATTGGTTTCTCTTCAAGGGAGGGGAAACAGCCTTTTGCTAAGCTGAATTTATAGCATACAGAAGTTTTTCTGTTGGCTGAACACATTGCATGTACAAAAAACACTCTGGTCATGCCCATCTGTGTGAAATTCCTCCCTCCACGGAGCAGAGGAAGGCTCCTCTGGAGCCACACTCCCTCTTGTTCAAGAGAACAGATCTTTTCACTTCAAACCCATCTTTGCACATCTCTGTTCTGAAAAGTGACAATTTATGCTCCTGTTGGAACAGGGAGCCCCTTTGTACCGCCCATCCCAAATGAAGAGGCAGGAATGCCTCCTGCCAGACCTTGTGCACACGCATGTGTCGCTGCAGCCTGGCACAGATGTGCTGGGAAGGCATTCACACGTGTCCCTCGGCACAGATAGTGTGTCGTTGTGTCTCCTATATGGAAAGGCTGCAGAGTTGACCCTTTAACAGTGAGCTGCAAAAGATTGACCAAGTGTCCTAAAGTATTGAGGTTTCTTGCTATTAATTTACAGTGTCGTGTTTTTCTTTTCCCTGCTATTTATATCTCTGGCCTTGACAGAGCTGTGTGTGGCTTGTGTCTGTATATTTTCTGCTTACATTCCTGCAGTTTCTTAAGCTTCTCTTGGCTTGTGTCCCTCTTTTCTAGTACACTGATAAATGGTTTTCTAGAAGTAAATTACCTATGCTTTTCCTCTGCTCAGAAACATCTGTAACTAATTAAAGTTTCCTTGTCTTTTTTCTTTTTTTTTTGAGCCTGGCCTAACTTTCCAGCCTTCTGCATAATTCTTTTCCTGACAGACTCTTGTCTTAGGTGCAGTGGCTCATGGTTGGCAAAGGAAAGAAGTGACTGCAGTGTCACTGTACCTAAACCCAGCTGAGGGTCAGGGTCCCGGGGCTGGGGACAATTTCTTAAAGCTTTTCCTCATTTCTATAGTACCCTCATAGTTCTGACATTCCCCAAACATTTCAAGCACAGCCTTGAACACACTTTGTGCTGTGCCAAGAGGCCTTTCTGTTCCACATCACTCATAAATTGTTTCTTTTCATGGTTTCTTCCCCCCTCCCCACCCCCTGCAACTTTGAAAGCTTAATTCAGTATGAGCTAACCCCCTCTGTTGCTTAACGCCGCGTGTAGGCAGACAGACGGGCCACTCCTCGGGTCATGTTGCTGAAATCAGATCTTACATACGTTGCTTTTATGCTTCCTCAGTCTCATGGTTGGAATCCAGCTCTGTGTGTTCCCATTCTCCTTTTTTTGTTTGCACCATTTGTCACTTCTGTCGCTACACAGAAGCGAAGGGTTTGGGCACTTTTATCTTGTAATCTCAAGACTGGGAATAGAGACAGCGGAGAGCTGGTCCTAAGGAGTCTTCTAAGAGGAGAGACTCAACTGTAATTAACCAAAAATGCCTAATAAAGCTTTGGTAAAATTTCTGCTGAGATGAACTCAAAAAAGAGGCTGCTGCCATCAGCTCATCTGAACTTCACACCAAGAAACTTCCTTGTGATGATGAGTCACGTCCAACCGTCTGCCAGATGTTTAAGAACACCAGGGCACCTCATCCAGCCTTTCTCCAAGCCTTAAGCTCCGAGTCCATCTCTTCCTGGTGTCCCACCTTTCCTTGTACAGTCCTTAAAACACAACATTTATTTTTTTGATGCAAAATACACAGAGTTGCCAGTGTGATTTTAAAACCTGATTTGAGCTTAAACAGCAGGAGGTTTCCACGGGGCGTTTCCTCTTTGTTGGCAGCCTGTCGGTCAGGACAGAACTGAAAACGCCCTGGGCTCCCGGCAGGGATTAGTGGTGTAGAAAAGCAGAAGCTCCATCTTTCAAATCTAAACAACCTATAAGAAAAATTATGATGACTTGCAGAGGGGGTGGCAGGGAGCAGAAGGAGGAGGAAGTTTTGGAAACTGAAGGTTTTAAACTTGATCCACTTAAGAGTGTGTGTGTGTGTGTGTCCCTCGCAGGAATGTTCAGCATGTGGTCATTTGCTATTTGTTAGAGTAGCTGCTGAGGTTGTCCTGGCCTCCAACTGCTACTTTTCTCTCCAAAAGAAAATTAAAATGGAAAAACACATTCTTTCTACAAAGGAAAACATAATAAAATGGAGAAGCGGATTACAGTTCCATCTTTAGATGACAGTCACTTGCCTTGCAGAGGAGAATGCTTTGGTCTATTTCTGTTCAAACCATAACAGTCCCTGTTCAAGCCCTGTTTTGAATTCTGACGGGTGTGTATGTTATCTTGCCTCTTTTACACTGGGCAAAGTCTCCGCAGTTTCATTGCAGCCTTAAAGTTCAGGCAAATATTTACAACCTCTGCTTTCCTTTTAAGATGAATGGCTACTTCAAAACACTCTCTTTGCTGTGTTTCCCACTCCTGAAGTGGGTCCATGCTTTCTCAAGCTGCCCAGGCAGGTTTAAAAATGAAGTTGGAGTCACAACTGGTACAGTTTGTTTTCTGCTTTCTTTACAGGAGCCGAGCAATAAGCGGGTTCGACCTTTAGCCCGGGTCACGTCCCTGGCAAACTTGATCTCTCCTGTCAGAAATGGTGCGGTTCGGCGCTTTGGGCAGACAATACAGGTAAGAAACAGAACCTTCTTAGTCCTAAAAGTCTAGAGATATGGGGAAAGGACTGTCTGTTTGGGGTTAAAACAGGCACTGGGATTTCAAGGCATCTCTGGAAAATTTCCTACATGATTCATACAATGCTTGTTTGGGGATGAAGAAGAGTTCAGGAGTTCAGAGGTAGCTTGGTAGATAACCCAATTATTGAGGCTTTAAGCAATAAAAAAAAAAATAAAATAAACTGATTCAGATAAGGAGAATTAGTTGATAAACTGTTCCAGTACTTGAGATATATATACTGGAGCGTGTGCTTAAATGGGAACTGACCCTCCTGTTCAGCAAACTTTCAATAACATGAGAGAAGTGTTGTCTGAGGAACACTCTACCCCACACGTGCAGATAAGAGCGCTTCTGTGTCTGGGTTTTAGTAACATTGCAAATCATGAGAGCAAAGTTCAAGTGGCTCCTGATTAGCCCCGTTATGGGTAGAATTATGATCCTAGTTTTATTTACTTCCTCATACCTTGGGAATAGACCCAAGCTTTACCTTCCTCTCCTCCTCCCAAGCGCTGCTGCTGGATCAGTGCGGGGAGAGGCGCATGGAAAAGCTTGCCAATCTCTCAGGGCTTTCTCAGCAGCTTGATTAAAGTGTTCCTTTATCTGAGGAAAAGTGTCTGGGTGTGTTTTCCTGCCTGGTACAACAGAGGAGACTGAAGGATTGGGAGGGGTATGGATAATACTATAACACTTGTGTACTTTTGAAATGTTGGCTCTATGTATTTTTTTAATTTATTTTTTTTAATCCCTATAGTCATTTGCCCTTCGCAGTGACAGCAAGTCACCTGGCTGCACACAGAAGTCATGTAGCAGATCTGCTGCTCCTACTCCTCCTAAAAGAAGAAACAGTGTACTTTGGTCTGAGATGTTAGATGTCAACATGAAAGAGTCTTTGAGCACCAAAGAAATTAAGCGCCAGGAGGTAGGTTGTCCGTTAAACAGCAGGACTGGGGGGGGGGGGAAACAGCCAAAGCCTTGGCTTGAGCTGTTTCCTTGGGGGAAAAAAGGAGTAATGAGCATCTGTGGGTGACTCTATCTTCCTGTGCACCTCCATTTCTAAGCCACTAGATTTATTTCTCCATTAGGCATGGGAAAAGGTAAGCTTCTCTCTCTGGAAGTCACTAGGGAGTTTGTCTCCCCAGTTTGACCCTTCAGAGATGCCAAACTCTTTCCATGGAGGTGCTGAGCGTTTCTGAAGTGCGAGTCCCAGCCACGCTGGTTGCTTTGCAGCAGACCCAAAGTCGGGTTCCTCGTCAAGCCAGCTGTCTTTCTCTTAAAGCTCTTGACAATTGGTTGGAAGCCAAATAGCAAGGCCTTGGCTTGCCTTTTTCCTGTAGTTCTTAGACAAATCTTATAATGACAACACAGAAGCTGACTAAAGACTCCTGGGATTTGACCTCTGTGGTTTTCTGGGTTTTGTTGTGTTTTTTGTGTGGTTTTTTTTTCTCTTTCATACTTGCCTGTGTAAAAGCAGTGATTTAAAGGCGCTAATATTTAATTTGGCTCGTGCGTGAGCGTCGGAGCTTTCACACAGTTGTCAGTAACGTGGCTTTCTCAGAGCTGGGAAAGTCAGCAGATTTACTTGAGGTTGTTGTGCCCAGGTGGCATAGAGTGATGCAGGGATGGCCAAACCACTCACTCAAGCTGCAGAGACAGGGTGTACATTCTAGGAGCTGAAAGGCTCTTTCAGAGAAAGACTGCGATTAAAAATGCCTCTCAATGTTTTATCTCCTTCCTCACAGGCAATATATGAAATGTCCAGGGGAGAGCAGGACCTAATTGAAGACCTGAAGCTTGCCAGAAAGGTGAGTGGCTTTTTTTTTCCCTGCAACCAATAATCATATTACAGATAATAATGAAGTTTTTTTACATCTGCAAACATTACACATCAGCTTTATCAAGCCCACAATCCCCAGTTTGAAAGCTGAACTTGGAAAGTTGACATGAGTAGTCCTACAGTATTGATTTAATCACAACAAACCCAGCCAAAAAAGGATTGTGCTTTGCAGTCCTACAGAGCTAGCTGGGGAATCCCTCTTGCAGTTGAGTTCAGACAGGAAAATCCTTTTCATTTGATAACTTCATAGAGAAATTAATTTTTAATGATCAAAGTTGGTGTTACTATTTCTGTTGGCTTCACTTCAGATCCATCCTGCACCTGATACATCCCCTCATACATAAATTGTCAGCTTTTGGGTCTGGGAGATTTGAATCTATTTTAATACTGATGTTCTTTGCCAGGCCTATCATGATCCCATGCTGAAACTCTCTATCATGTCTGAGGAGGAACTCACCCACATATTTGGGGATTTGGATTCTTATATTCCTCTGCATGAAGGTAAGAGCAGCTGGATCGTTTTCACATGATGTGCTGGCTAAGAGTTAAACTGGGTGCTGTCTCACATCAGAACAGCTTACAGGAGCGTTGTGACCTTGTCTATTTTCGTGTTTCAATTCCAGATTTGTTGGCGAGTTTAGGAGAAGCGACAAAACCAGATGGAACAGTGGAGCAGATCGGGCCCATTCTTGTGAAGTGGGTGAGTACATAACTTAAAGAGACAAAAGGCTAAAAATGAGCTTAAAGAACATTTACAGCTAGAAGCCGAAAAGCTGTGGGCTTTTTGTGACCTTGAGTGAAAGATTGGAACGGAAATCCTGGCTGTGCTGGAAACAATGGGACCCTGTCGGCCGTAACGGGCCACGAGTTCACCCTGGAGACTGACACCAGTGTGACTGCAATCGCTCGCTGATTTATGTTTGAAATGTCTCTATCTTCTGGACTGCTTGTCACTGATGTGTTTTTAATAGCGTTATCCCTGTTCATCTCAAACATCTGAACTTCAAAGGCATTGCGTGGGGGATGCCCTTGTTCTCCTCACAAAAGAGCAGCCACATCTACAAGATGTTCTGTTAGCTCATGTGATTGCGCTAAGCATCGCAGTAAAGGGACGCAGAACTCCCTGAGTTTGACATCTTAACATGATTTGCTTTTCCTACCTGGAATTTTGTCTCCTCAACATGGTTCTCTTCTCCTGCAGTTACCACGACTCCATGCCTACAAAGGTTACTGTAGCAATCAGCTGGCAGCCAAAGCACTTCTGGATCAGAAGAAACAGGACCGGAGGGTGCAGGACTTCCTTCAGCGTTGCCTCGAGTCTCCTTTCAGCCGCAAGTTAGACCTTTGGAGCTTCTTGGACATTCCTCGAAGCCGACTGGTCAAATACCCCCTGCTCCTGAAAGAGATCCTGAGGCACACTCCCAAAGACCATCCTGACACCCAGATTCTGGAAGAAGCCGTAAGTCATAGTGATTTCATGATCATTGTTCTGATACAAGCATGTCATTCAGGAGCTCCAAAAAGCTGCTTTTTTAAGCCCTCAGCAATTTTGTGGGGTTGTTTTCTTGGTGGACACAGATCTGTGACTGTGAAAGCAAGGGAGAGATCAGTCACTCCACGTGGATTCCATCATCTGGAGTTCTTAAATAGCACTTAAAGATGTACAAGCAGAGATCACTACTTAATAATGTGTAAATGTTTTGATTTCTAGATATCTATAATCCAAGGAGTCCTCTCTGACATCAACCTGAAGAAGGGGGAGTCAGAGTGCCAGTATTACATTGACAAGCTGGAGTACCTGGATGAGAAGCAGAAGGACCCAAGGATTGAAGGCAGCAAAGCTTTACTGTGCCATGGGGAGCTGAAGAATAAAAATGGGCATGTAAGTCCCTCCTGTTCATGATAATTAATTCTCAAGTTGGAAAACCTTCCCTCAGAGGTAGTGAAAATCGTTTGTCTGTCGTAGCAGGACCCAGGAGCCCTTCCCTCCTGATTTCAGACCTTTAGCTAAATTTAAAAAGCAGAAGAGAAAGCACCTGGTGACTTTCTGCATTTCAGGCTGTAAGGGAAAGTTTCCTGCTGACAGCTTCACAATTGGCTTTCAGAAGCTGGGAAATAATTAGTACAAAATTACCATAGAAAGTGTGTTTTGTGCCCAAGCACTCCATCAAAAGGGATTTCCTGCACACTGTTTACTTTTCAGGTGCTCTGACATTCCCTATTATGAGCACTGGCGCACAGATTTCCAAACAAAAGTGTTCCTGAAAAAGCCAAAGTTTGGCTTTGAGATGAACAGCCAGAAGTTTATCTCCCACTGCAGCAGCAGCAGCGCTGAAAGACCCTTCTGTACTCAAGGGTTTGCTGCCTTTTGTCCTGGCTTGCCAAAGTAACCTTCTAAACATCAAATCTTTTTCTATTTTATTGATTTTTTTTTTGTTTAATTTGGCCATTATACTTGTATACATGAAGCATTTTGTCTTCTCAGTAAAGAAAATTGCTTCTAATCACCCTATTCTTGCTATCTGTAAATCATAATTCACTTTTTAAGGGTTGATCAAGCAATAAACCAGTTGATATAAGTCAGGTCTGTGTCACCACTTCCAGGGCCCTACGTTCCTATAACAGGAAACTCAGAAAGTTAACGTGGGTGAAACTGGAGATAACATGGCCTTGAGTCCCAAACAACACTTTGAATCCAGAGTACACCACTTTGCTGACATCCACATGTGTTTTTCATTTCAGAAGCTCTACGTTTTCCTCTTCCAAGACATCCTGGTTTTGACCCGGCCGGTGACTCGCAATGAGCGCCAAGCCTACCAAGTGTACAGGCAGCCGATCCCCGTCCAGGAGCTGCTCCTCGAGGACCTGCAGGATGGTGATGTGAAAATGGGAGGATCCTTCCGAGGAGCTTTTGGCAATTCTGATAAAGGTACAGACCAAACCAGTTCACCTGTGTGGGAATCTGTCTGTGAGGAGAGATTACACCTGTGTGAACGTTAGAGTGGGGGAGGAGTGGCTGGAGAGCTGCTGGGCAGAGAGGGACCTGGGGGTGTTGGTGGACAGCAGCTGAACAGGAGTCAGAAGAGTGGCCAAGAAGGCCAAGGGCATCCTGGCCTGGATCAGCACCAGTGTGGCCAGTAGGTGCAGGGCAGTGCTGGTCCCCCTGGACTGGGCACTGGTGAGGCCGCAGCTCGAGTGCTCGGTTCAGTGTTGGGCCCCTGACTCCAAGAAGGACCTGGAGGTGCTGGAGCGTGTCCAGAGAAGGGAACGGAGCTGGGGAAGGGTCTGGAGCACAAGTGTGCTGAGTTCCCGGCTGAGGGAACTGGGGGTGCTGAGCCTGGAGAAAAGGAGGCTGAGGGGAGACCTTCTGGCTCTGTCCAAGTCCCTTGGAGGAGGGTGGAGAGAGGTGGGGGTGGGTCTGTCCAACCAAGGACCAAGTGACAGGACAAGAGGAAATGGGCTCCAGTTGTGCCCAGGGCAGCTGAGATGGGATGTGAGGAAGAATTTCTTTGCTGAAAGGGTTCTGAGGCATTGGAAGGGGTTGCCCAGGGCAGTGGTGGAGTCCCCATCCCTGGAGGGATTGAAGAGTCGTGTAGACACAGTGCTGAGGGACATGGGTCAGTCAGGGGCTTTTCATTGTTGAGTTAATTATTGGACTTGATGATCCTAAAGGTCTTTTCCAATCAAGGCAATTAAAATTAAAAAAATCTACCTTTAGCCTGGCACTGCTGGGCTTGCAGTTTTCTGTTTGGTGGCCTTGGACTTACACAGGGCACTTTGCAGCTGGTGCTCAGATTAGAAAACACATATTTCAACACGTCTGTGCTGGGTTGGGAGGTTTTGAGGCTTTTTTTGGTGCGGTTTGGGGTTTGTTGGGTTTTTTTTAAGTCGGGTTTTCAACACTTTCCCTGAGGCAAAGCCGGGCAGTCCAGGTTGCAATGGAATCTCTAAATATTGAGCTGGGAACTGATCTGCTTTTTCCTATGTTTATTTTCAGCTAAAAATATCTTCCGAGTTCGTTTCCAAGATCCTTCTCCAGGCCAATCCCACACCCTCCAGGCTAACGATGTTTTCCACAAGCAGCAATGGGTTAATTGCATCCGAACCGCCATCGCTCCCTTCCAGCGGACTCCTGCCGCGGCAGAGCTCAGGGACCTGCCGGAGCTGAGCGAGGAATCGGAGGAGAACAACCCCTCAGTGCCCAACATCCAAGCCTTGAAGAGGCAATCTGCCACGTCCGGCGTCACCGAGATGGAGCTGGATGAGAGCGTGTCTGAGTGTTGTGGTTCCACCTTGGACTCGGAGGAAAGCAAGGGCGTGAAAACGCACAGAACATGGTCTGGGCACAGGAAAACGAGGGAGAAGCAGCTGAGCAGCAAGAGGAAAGAAACCCTGGTGTGAAGAGGAGCCCATCCTGGTGCAAGACTGTTTATTTATAAATATTGTGTACATTTTTCTTGTCATGTGAGCATGATTGGATTCACTCTACTGAACAGAATATGTTTTGTTGGGGGTTTTGTTTGTTTTTTGGGGGTTTTTTTATGTTGTAATGGCAGCTACTGGTACACAGTTAACACTGTTGAACTGGAGTCTGGTTTTACACGTGGCCGCGGTGAGCCGGGTGATTCGGAAAGGCCCCGTGTGCTTTCTGACTGCTCACGGCAGATGTGAAGAGCACGCCTGGCTTTCTGAAAGGGGTTTTTTTTTGAGCTTGGAAAAAGAGTAAAAAGAGTAAAACTAAAGTGGAAGTTTGGGCTTTGCAGGGGGTTTGGATCAACACTGCAAGAGGCTTTTTTAAAGTGGGCTGAAAATCTGAGTTCATGTTTTCTTCTTGTCTTGTACAGCATGGGTGTGGTTATTGTCATCTGGGTAATTTTTCATGTTAAAAAAGGGGGGGAAAAAAAAAACAAAAAAACTTTTAACTTTTCATGTTAAAAAAGAAGGGGGGGGGAGGGGGATTAAAAAACAAAAACCAGACCCCAGGTTCAACAGGTTCTCAATTTACCTACTGGAATCTTTCATCTTAGCGTGTCCTTTGTACATTCCTCATCTTCACTCTTGTAACCTGCCAGATATTTAATTTTTTTTTTTAATTATTAATTCTGTTTCAAGTTTGTTTGGGGGAATTTTTTTTTGTTTTCTTTGTTTTCCTTTTTCTTTTTTTTACTTTTGTATTTTGTTGTTGCTTTTTTTTTATTCAGACTTGGCATTTTTTTTTCTTTTTCAAGTCCTTGATCCTTCTTTACTCCGAGGTGTGCGTGTGCCCAGGGTTTCTCACGTCACTCCACAGCTTAACGAGCCTTAACGAGCCGTTAACGATGAGCGATGTCAAGGGCTCACGTTGCTCTCCGGGTGACTGAAAGAGAACTGCATCTAACGGGGGTGTAGGAAGAGTTTTAGACACGTTGTAAAGGGTTTGGGGAGGGAAGAGGAGCAGTGAGTAGAGGGGGAATAGCAGTGAGCTAAGGTAGATTATTTTGTTGTTGTTGTTATCGTTGCCTTTTGGAAATGAAACGCCTTCCACCAGGGGAGGCAGGACTGGAGGCAACCAAGGGGTTAATTGCATGTGGTAGGAAGGTAGAGAAGAGGAAGCGTTTTGAGGTGTGAGGATGGAGGAAATAGCGGTTGTAGATACTCATCACAGCGGCGCTGCCGTGTTCTAACGGGCCAAAGATTCAGGGTGAGAGATACCAACTGCGCTGGAGGGAACAGAGCGGTGACAGCTTCGAGCAGAGGCAACAGGTTGTTCCTGTCACTCGCCTGGTCATGATGGGACGAGGACAGTGACCTCACCATCCCCGTCCTGGAGCGTTACCTGCCATCTCTGCTCGAGTAACTCACTGCAAAGGGTTGTTGTCACCCGTCGGCCAGTAACGTTGGCAGTGGGAGGAGGGTGTATATAGACACGAACGTGTGGTTCTCTGTAAATGCCTTGTACAGTTTCCAGTGCCAAGTACCATTAAATTCCTGACAGCCTCTTGCCTGCCGCCTCTTGAGTCTCAGCCTGGGAGGGACGCGCTGCTGCCACCGGCGCGCCCAGACGGCAGCGGATCAGCGCGTACCGAGCACACAGAGCCGGTCCCCGCCGCACGCTCCGGGCGTGGGGCTGGAGCTCGCGGGAGGAAGCTGTGGTGTTACCCAAACCCCTTTTTTCTGTCACAGTTCCTCTTTGTGTCGCTGGGGCCCAGCAGGACACGAGTTGGTGGCTTACGGCTCCGTGTGAGGCGTGGGGACGGGCGGGCGGTGTAAAACGGGGCACAGCTCCGTGACTCACACCAGCGCTTGCATCGCTCTCCTCTGTTTCTGGGGGAAAAGGGAGCAGTGGCCATAACTCCTGCTCTCCTGGGGCACCGAGACCTTCTTCCTACAGAGGAGAAACCACCTCCTGGAGCTGACAAGGTCCTTGTTTAGCAAATAGTTTAAAATCAGCTCCTAGATGAACCTTTGAGTGGAAGGGGGACCCTGCTGGGCTGACTCCCCTCTCCTGGGGTGTGTTATCAGCAGTGTGATGAAACCATCGGGTCTCTGCAGCCCAGCTCTCCTGAGGAGAGCAGGTCCACACATCAGGTCCCTCCGAGTGGCCGTGCTCCCGGGATCCTGCTGGGAAGGGAAGGCAGGGACGGGGTTTAGAGCTCAGCTTTGACCTAGGAAAAGCTGGGGAGGGACTTTGGCCAAGGGCAGGGAGTGACAGGACAAGGGGTGATGGCTTTAAACTGGCAGAGGGGAGGTTTAGGTTAGAGATTAGGAAGAAATTCTTTGCTGTGAGGGTGGTGAGACCCTGTCCCAGGTTGCCCAGAGAAGCTGTGGCTGCTCCTCCCTGGAAGTGTTCTGGGCCAGGTTGGATGAGGCTTTGAGCAACCTGGTCTAGTGGAAGGTGTCCCTGCTGCTGGCAGGGGGGTTGGAACTGGATGAGCTTTAAGGTCCCTTCCAACTCAACCCAGTCTGGGATTCTATGAAGCTGAGTTTTGATCTGGAATGGACTCATCCCTTCCCAAGCAGGGAGAAGCTGGAAAACAAAGTCATCTTTTGCCCTAAAAAGACGGCGTTCACGCGCTGTGGGGCCCCACGGAGAGGAAATCCTGCAGAGAGCCTCCTCCCGCGCGTCGGGCTGGGGCTGAGCCTTCGTCTTGTCATCATGGAGCCACCAGACAGCAAATTAGCCAAGAACTTAATTTCTCCAGAGGTAAATCCCTTCCAGCTCCTGGTGGTTCCCATCCCTTCGGGAGGAATGTGCAGACCACAGCCCCCCGCCTCCTCTGCCCTGGCTTTGCTAGACTAAACAAACCGGGCTTCCCTGGCTTCCTCCTGCGCTGAACTCCATCGGGTCCTGGCCAGCCCTCTCCTCGCCTGGGCTGCTCAACCCCTGAGCCAAGATCCCCCCATCCCACGTATGGGGGGACCCCAGGACGCAGCGGGGTGACCAAGAGGAGAGTGGGGACCTGGGCCAGCACCGTGTCCCCAAACCACACTGAGCTCCTCCATCCTTGGCCATAGGGATGTCCCCATCATGGCCAGGGAGCGGGAAGGTGTCCGTGCCTGGTGGCCACCTCCACCCTTGGTAGGAGCTCCTCAGCTCCCTGTTTACCTTTGGGGATCCTCCCAGCTTGGGTGCCACACGCAGAGAGGAGCCAACACCACCCCGATTTACAGATGTCACCTCCCCAGAGCCGGGGTCAGAGCGGGGCACGCCCCTGTCCTGAGCATCTGCTCAGGACCCCGACCCCAACCTCCCTCCTCCACCGTGGTGACATCGGGCTGGCACAAAAGTGGGACCAGGGACCTTTCGTTTGGGCTAGAACAGCCTGAGCTTAGGAGCTGCCCTGCAGAGCCTGCAGCTCCCCCTCGGCTTTGGAAACCGCTGGTAAAATTAAAATAAAATATAATAAAAATATAATAAAATAATAAAATTTAAAATTATAATTAAAAATATAAAATGAATTATTAAAAAAATAGAAAATAAAAATTAAAAACAAAATATAAAATTAAAAGATAAAATAAAATGAAATAAAATAGAAAAGGAAATAAAAAATAAAATAAAATTTAAAATTAAAAATTAAAACAAAATAATAAAATAAAAATATAATAAAAAATATAAAATGAATAATTAAAAAATATTAAAAATATAAAATAAAAATATAATAAAAATATAAAATAAAAATATAATAAAAATAAAATAATAGAAAATTAAAAATAAAATAGTATAAAATAAAAAAATAAAATAAAAATATAAAATAATAAAAATAAATAAAAGAATAAAAACAAAAAAAGAATAGAAATTTTTAAAAAGAATAAAAATAAAAAATAAAAGAATAAAAACAAAAAAAGGAATAAAAATAAAAAATAGAAACGAATTTTTAAAAAGAAAATAGAAAAGAATTTTTAAAAATATATAATTTAAAAAATAATAGAAAATAATACAATCAAATTTGACAGCCAGCAGCTGCCACCCCTGGAGCCTCCCTCAGCCGTTGCAGGATGCTGCCCAAGCTCAGCTTCTCCAGACCCCGTTTTCCACATTAAAGCTCAGTGCGATTTGTTCCGGGCTTTGCCGCGGTCCCTCCCGCTCCCAGCGGAAGCTCACGGGACCGGCTGACCTCGGCGCGTCTGGGCTGGCGCGGGGGCCCCGCGGAGGTTCCCTCTCTGCCTCCAACTTTCTCTTTTTCCATGAATTCATCAACCTCCTCCCCCAACCTCCACAGCTGCAAACGCAGACCCAGACCTCGCAGCGCACATCTGGGCCGGCGGGGAGAGCCAGGCTCAGGCTCATCCAGCTGGGTGCTCTGAACCATCTGCTTTAGGTTTTGGGGGGGTTTTTTTGGAGCTCTTACCTGGATCAAACCTCTCACAGCCAGACACTGAGGTTGAGCAGGGAGATGCCACCTGGAAAACATCACATGAAGCTTTAACTGTGCAGCTCTGGTTGGAGACATCCCAGGGAGAACAGCCAAAACACCCATCAGATGGTGGCTGTGTGCTCCTGCCTCCCACCGTGGTGGCCTCACCACTTCCCCATCCTACCCCAGATCCCAAATTGGATGGTGGAAACAGGACTTGGCCATAAACTGTGGGGTTTGATGGGCCAGCAGGCAGTTTTGTTAGGTTAATTATCCTGTCGTGCTAATGAGGGCGCAGTTAAGCGAAGTCAAAATCGAGGGTTGGTTTGAGCTTCTCCCAAAGGCTGCTGCAAACATGGGAGGTGATGGGTGCTGGTGATGGGGAGGTGATGGGTGCTGGTGATGGGGAGGTGATCATCAGAGTCATAGAATGGTTTGGGTTAGAAAGGACCTTAAAGCTCATCCAGTGCCAACCCCCCTGCCAGCAGCAGGGACACCTTCCACTAGACCAGGTTGCTCAAAGCCTCATCCAACCTGGCCCAGAACACTTCCAGGGAGGAGCAGCCACAGCTTCTCTGCCCAACCTGGGCCAGGGTCTCACCACCCTCACACCAAACAATTTCTTCCTCACACCTCAGCTCCATCTCCCCTCTGCCACTTTCAAGCCATCACCGCTCGTCCTGTCACTCCCTGCCCTTGGCCAAAGTCCCTCCCCAGCCTTCCTGGAGCCCCTTCAGGTACTGGGAGGCCACTGGAAGGTCTCCCTGGAGCCTTCTCTTCTCCAGGCTCAACAGCCCCAACTCTCTCAGCCTGTCCTCACAGCAGAGCTGCTCCAGCCCTCGCATCACCCTCGTGGCCTCCTCTGCACTGGCTCCAGCAGCTCCATGTCCTTGTGCTGTTGGTGGCCCCAGCACTGGATGTGGAAGCAAAACCCCCAGCAGCTTCCAGCTTTGTTCAGCACCGAGAGACACCCAAGATGGAGCAACTCCTTCACCCTAAGTGAAGTGACCCAGAGTCCCCCACCCAGCCCACCCTCATTTTGGAGCTCAAACAACTCCTTCCATCTCTTGAATAAACACCTAAATCCTCCTGGGCTTTGAAAACCCCCGGTTATCTGCTGGTGTTTGCTTCTCCCAGCTGGGTTCAAGCCAACTCCCCCTCCTCTTGGCTCCTTGTTTGGTTGCCCAGGGCTTTTTCACAGCCATTTTTGATTTGATCTGATTAAATCTGGAGCAGAACAGCAAGTGTGGGCAATGAGACAATGAGGGAGCAGCTCATTGCACAAGAGGAACTGTCAGGACCTCCCCTCCCCGAAACGCGCTCGCGGGGCGAGCAGCTCCACGTCTCTTGTCAGACAGGTTCCCAGCACGGCTCAGATGATTCCTCCCTGCAGCTGCAACGTTTTATGTGCTGAGAGTTTTTTCCACATGAGGTTTTTTTTCCTCAAGACAGTGAAGAAAACTTTGCCCAAACTTTGTTCCACCTGGAGAACCCATTTCCCACGTGGTCCTCAGTTGTCCCATGGGCTGGCTTCTGTTTTGTGATCTTCCCTTCAAATCTCACAGCTCTGATTCTTCACTGGGTTAAACTGGGGCTAATTGGTACCATTTTCTTGTAGCCAAGAAAGTCAAATTGTCTTCTCTACTTGTGCCTGATCATCTGCTCCATTAGCTCCTTGGGCCACCTAGAGAAGGTCACTTGGCTGTTATGGGCACATAGGAAAGGAAGATGGATGGTTGGAGGGACAGGTAGATGAGTGGTAATGGATGGTTGGATGCATGGATGGATGGTTGGATGCATGGATGGATGGTTGGAGAGTTGACTGGATCAGTGGGCAACCAGATGGATAGGTGGATGTACAGATGGATGATAACATGGTTGGGTGGATGAGTGTGCACATGGATGGCTCTTTGGGTGGATGTTGGTTGTTGGGATGGATGGTAACCTGGTTAGATGGCTGGATGGACATAGGGATGAATGGTTGGGTGGCTGGTTGGATGGATTGATGGATGATAATGTGTTTGGGTGGATTGAGGGACACAAGGATGGATGGTTGGGTGGCTGGTTGGAAGGACAGTTGGGTAGATGCATGGATGGATGGAGGGATGGATGAGTGGACAGATGGACAGACATAGCCCTCATCATCATTTGCCTCTGAGCCCTGCTGTACTCCCTGTTGTAAGAGATGAGTAAAAACGAGCACAGGCCATTACAACATGATTAACCCTCACTCAGCCTGGAGCTTCACCCCTGACTCACCAGGGCAGGACTCATGACACCACTCACCTGATGGACGACCACATCAGCTGCCCCGGGGGCCTCAGGGCCGTTCCTGGGGAGCCCGGAAGAGGCATCACAGCTGAGTCAGGTCTCTGGTCTCTGCCTGGACCTGCACGAGGGAACCCTCCCTTGGAAGGTTTGACCCGTTGCCAGCATTGCTGTGGTGGCCCTGGGGCTGGAGAAGCTGGGGGGACCCCTCTTAACCCTCCCATGCAGGACTGGAGGTCTTTGCACAACCCCAAACTCCACCAAAATTGCCTTAAAATAAGCCAAAAAAAAAATGTGTGTCACCTTTCTTCTGCCTCTCCACGAAACCACAGCACAAGTTCTTTAATTAGAGAGTTCATTAGGAGCCAACCTCATGCAATGCCACCAGTGGAGCAACCACGATGGCAACCAGGGTGGCCCAAGGTGGCTGGTGATCACTCATCATCTCCAGCACCTCAAAACCCACCTTCTCTGCTCCACCAGGATCTGGCTGAACTATTTCTGTTGACCTCATGGCTCAGCCTCTCCCACCTTCCCCAGCTCCTGTCTCCTCCTCCTCATCCGGGGAGAGGCAGGCAAGGAGGGAGGAGGTCTCATCTCCGCCTCCCCGCCGGCACGCCGCGACGTGCCGGGGCAGAGCCGCGTGTGAGCGGGGAGCACCATGGCCGAGAGGTTGTCAGAGGAGAAGATTGCTGAATTCAAGGAGGCTTTTTCCCTCTTTGACCGAGATGGAGATGGTTGTATCACCACCAAAGAGTTGGGCACCGTCATGCGCTCGTTGGGGCAGAACCCTACCGAAGCTGAGCTGCAGGACATGGTGGGAGAGGTGGACGCCGATGGTAGCGGCACCATCGACTTCCCCGAGTTCCTCTCGCTGATGGCGAGGAAGATGAGGGACACGGACAGCGAGGAGGAGATCCGAGAGGCTTTCCGTGTCTTCGACAAGGACGGCAACGGCTACATCAGCGCGGCGGAGCTGCGGCACGTCATGACCAACCTGGGTGAGAAGCTGACGGACGAGGAGGTGGATGAGATGATCAAGGAGGCCGACTGCAACAACGATGGGCAAGTCAACTATGAGGAGTTCGTGAGGATGATGACGGAGAAGTGAACCCCCCCCTTCCACCATCACCACCACCACCACCACTCACCTCCAACTCCATCCCACAGGTAACTCACTGGGATGCAGCTTTGCTCCCAACCCCAGTCAGTGTTTGTGTTGGATGTGGGCATCTCACCTGGCAGGATGGGGCTTGGGGTGCAGATGAACATGGGGGGGAGGTCATTCCCTGCTGCCCCCCATGAGATGTACCTCTTGTGTCCACAGAGGTGCCAGTGGCCACCATATGTCTCGCATGGAAAGTCCCAAACCAAGGGGATCCAGCCCAGACATTGCAACAGCCACCCCACATCTTGTATCTCCCCCCCATCCCAACCACCTCCTGCCCTGCAACTCTTGCTGGTGATTGGAAAAATCAATGTTCATGGTGCTTTCTTTTTTTTAATTTGTCCTTAATTTCTTCATAGGGAAGAGAGGTCATGGTGGCCCCCCAGCCCCTCCATCCCCCACCACCTTCTCTGCATCATCCCAGGCTGGAAAAATCCTCTTTTATCCCAGCTGGAGCATCACCAGTCAGTGTTTGTGTTGGATGTGGGCATCTCACCTGGCAGGATGGGGCTTGGGGTGCAGATGAACATGGGGGGGAGGTTGTTCCCCGCTGCCCCCCATGAGATGTACCTCTTGTGTCCATAGAGGTGCCAGTGGCCACCATATGTCCCCCAGCACCACGCCAAGATCAATAAAGAAATGTCCCCCCCCATGGCTGCCAGTGCTTTCTTCAGCTTCAATTTGGGGTCCCTGCTGAAAAACAACCCCCACCCTCCCCCAAAATCATGGACATCACCCCCATCCTCTTCCTCCCCCCATCTTTTTCCCTACAAGTTGGAAAGATGCTCCTCAGGGGTGCTGGGGACTCTCCAGCTGCAGCCCCCCCCCTTGGGTTGTGACCATCTCCACTCCAAGTCCTCATCACTTCTGGAGTCTGGGGGCTCTTTCCCACCCTCCCCTCAAGCTAAGAGGAGAGTTGGCAGCTGGGTTCAGTCCTAATCCCCATCCCAAAGCTGAGTGGAGCAGGAACCACCTTTCCCAGCTGTAATTCCTGGTTGGATCCAGGTTGGATGAGGCTTTGAGCAACCTGGTCTAGTGGAAGGTGTCCCTGCTGCTGGCAGGGGGGTTGGGACTGGATGAGCTTTCAGGTCCCTTCCAACCCAAACCAGTCTGGGATTCTGTGATAATTCACCCTGTCATGCTCCCCGTGACTCAGTTTCCCCACAAAGGCGTTGAAACCTCTTGTGAGAACTGAATAATTGAAGAATTAATTATAATGGGTCTCATTAATGCTCAGTCACTAACGAGCAAGCGGGGAGGTGGCGTGAGCGGGGCGTAGCTGTTTCACAGGGGACAACGTGGCTCCAGCATGTTCAAGCCACCACGAGGACTTCACCCCCTCTGCCAGCTCCCACCTCCAGCTTCTCCCTGGAACCAGGATCTTTGCCAATCCCAGTTGTTTTTCCCAACACTGGGCAAACTGGGCAGGTGCTCACACGCCAGTGGAGCACACCCACGCTCGCTCCACCCCAAGCATGGCCTCCAGCCCAACACCCAACACCTTCACCACGTCCTACCCTCTTGCTCACACACCCAACCTGCCAGCAGCTCTACAGGGGACAAGAAGAGGGCAAAACCTGGCCAGAAAAACCCACCAAATCCATCAAACCCAAGACAAGCAAAGGGTCACCCCAGGTTATTGCACCCAAGTGGCTAAAATTAGATCTTCTCAAAACCTTTATTATTTATAAACACCATTTTTCAGCACAAAACCCTAGGCTCTATTTTTAGGTTTGACCTTTTCTCCTTCTATTCTGGGATTGTCTCATCATCACCAGACTAATTTTTTTTTGCCTTCACACCACTTATCCTGAGTTTGTTTTATTTTAACGATGATCTTTAACAGGAGGTTGAACCTTTGGCCAGAAACACCAACCCTGCAACCCCAGCAACAACAGCATCAGCCCCAAAGAAAGTTTCTTTGTCCTTTATCACTGGAGACATTTGCCTGTTTCTCCTCCACATTGATGCTTGGGAAGGTTTCCACCAGCATCACTTGGTGATGGACGCATGGGAGGGTCCCAGTTGCTTTGGTATGGCCAAGGGAGGGGATTTTTCTCCTCAAAAATCCAGATTTTGAGGCTCAAATCACCATGTTGGATGGGATGGAGCTGATGGGATGAGCAGGACCTGGCCTGGTGCTCACACACTGCTTCTCCTGACATGGGGCAGCTCCATGACTCATGGGGTGGTTCCCATCGGGTGTCAGTTAACGATTAAATTAATTGAGCAGGTACAGGAGATGTTCTCGGTGCCTGGAAGGTGGGAGGGGTCCATGCAGGGTGGAAAGTCTGGGCATGGGGTGGAGAGGGAGAGACTGGCCATTTCCACCCCAAAACTTGGTCAGAGTGGTCACCTGGAGATGAAGATTGCATGGTGGGACCTGGGGTAGGGATTGTCTAGGGGATCTTCTGGGCTAAGACCTGGAGGATCCTTTGGGATGAGATGTAGGGGATCAGCCAAGAGGAGACCTGGAGGAGGGTCACCTGGGATGGGACGTGGGGATCATATAAAATGGGGCTTGGGGGAATATCTCAGATGAGTCCTGGGAGATACTTTGGAAGAAGACCTGGGGGATCATCTAAGATGGGACCTGGGTGGGGGTCACCTGGGATGGCACATTGGTGGGTTGCTTAGTATGGGAGTAGGAGGATCCAACCTGTGATTGGATCTCCCAGGATGGGATCTGGGGTATCATCTAGGGTGGGATCTGGGGAATCATCTAAGATGGGACCTAAGGGGGGACCACATGGGGTGGAAGATGAGGGATCGCTTAGAATGGGGGATCACCTGAGGTGGGACCTTGGGGATAGTCTGTGCTGGGACTTGGCAGTTCATCTAGGATGGGATGGAGATCACCTAGAACATGACATGGACATCACCTAGAACAGGACATGGAGATCATCTAGAACAGGACATGGAGGATCCTGCAGGATGGAGCATGGGAGATCTCTTGGGATGGGATTTGAGGGGATCTCCTGGATCCAGACTGCAACACCTGATCCCATCATCTCCACCTCTGGCAAACAATCTTCCACCACCTTTCCATGTATTTTCCTTCAACCTTTCTGCCAAAAAAGCCACCGAGGACACCAGCACCAACACCACCCAAAACCAGGAGAACCCTCCACCACTCCCCTTTCCCTCCTTATGATTCTGCTTCACCTGGACTCCATTTTTCTCTAAAATGACGCTTTTTAGGAGAAAAGCAGTTCATGAACTCCTGAGCATCACCTGCCATAGGAGGACAGGAGACACTTCTGCTCCGATGCTGCTGAATTGGTCACAAATTCTTCTCATTCCCCTTTTTATTTTAGCAAAACGAGGCATTTAAATAATATTTCAGCGAGCAAGCGTTACAAATGCAGTCAATAAGTGTTGGGGATCAACACTGAAATACCCTCAAGGAGGACCAAGGAGGTCTTCTGAGCCTGCTCAAAGGACACTGAGAAGAACAGGAATTTTTTCCCCCAATTTTTCCTATTTTTTCCCCATTGTTCCCCCATTTTTTCCCCATTTTCCCCATTTTTCCCCAATTTTCCTCTACTTTTTCACCATTTTCCTCCATTTTTCCCCATTTTCCCCCATTTTCCCCCATTTTTTCCCCATTTTCCCCATTTTTTCCCAATTTTACTCCACTTTTGCCCCATTTTCCCCCATTTTGCCCCATTTTCCTCCATTTTTCCCAATTTTTTCCCCATTTTTCCCCATTTTCCTCCATTTTTTCAACATTTTCTTCCATTTTTCCCCATTTTTTCCCCATTTTCTTCCATTTTTCTCCACTTTCCTCCATTTCTTCTCAATTTTCCTCCACTTTTTCCCCATTTTCCACCATTTTTTCCCCATTTTTCACCATTTTTCACCATTTTCCCCATTTTTTCCCCATTTCCCCCTTTTTTCCCCATTTTTCCCCATTTTTTCCCCATTTTCCCCATTTTTTCCCAATTTTACTCTACTTTTGCCCCATTTTCCTCCATTTTTCCCCATTTTCCTCCATTTTTCCCCATTTTTCCCTCATTTTTCCCCATTTTCCTCCATTTTTTCAACATTTTCCTCCATTTTTCCCCATTTTTTCCCCATTTTCCCCCATCTTCCTCCATTTTTCTCCACTTTCCTCCATTTTTTCCCAATTTTCCTCCAATTTTCCTCCACTTTTCCCCATTTTTCCCCATTTTTCCCCATTTTCCTCCATTTTTTCCCCATTTCCCCCATTTTCCCCCATTTCCCCCCATTTTCCCTATTTTTCCCTTCTCCTGCAGCTTTTGGAGCCACATCTCCCACCTCCTCCCCAGCAACAACTCTGCTCTGAAGCAAACACGACGCGTTCCCTGGGAAATGTCCTCACCCATGGGATGAGGAGGCCCCTCAACACCCTGAGGAGCCCCTCAACACCCTGAGGAGGACCCTCAACACCCTGAGGAGCCCCTCAACACCCCGTTGCCATAAAAAAGTGGGAAAAAAAAGGCTTTTTTGGAGTGTGGTTGAGCTGGGTTGGTGGGACAAGGAGTTAGGGAGAAGATCATGGAGAAGAGCAATGACCCAGGGTCTACATGAGGGAATAAATAACCAAAGAAACCCCCCAAATACCCCAAAACACCTTGGCAAATGTGTCTTGTTGATATTTAGGTTGGTGGACAACTGCTTCGTTTCTCAGAGGTGGGGTTTGTTGAACCTGTTTCAAAGGGCTTTTTCTCACTCATTTTCCACTTTTGGGTCATTTCTGGAAGGAGAAATTACTGAATGGGGGAGAAATCAACCAAAAGAAACCAGCAATTGTCCTGTGACCTGAGAGCAGGTACCAGGCAGGGTGGGCCCCAGTGCTCAGGGATCCCAGAATGGCCTGGGTTGGAGAAGACCTTTGAGATCATCGAGTCCAAGCATGAACCCAACACTGACCAGTCCCCACTAACCCATGTCCCTCAGCACTGTGTCTACACGACTCTTCAATCCCTCCAGGGATGGGGACTCCACCACTGCCCTGGGCAACCCCTTCCAATGCCTCAGAACCCTTTCAGCAAAGAAATTCTTCCTCACATCCCATCTCAACTGCCCTGGGCACAACTGGAGCCCATTTCCTCTTGTCCTGTCCCTTGCTCCTTGGGAGAAGAGCCCAACGATGGCCAAGATGATGTTGAAGAGTCATCTGGGGCCAGATCCAGCGCTGAGCCTGAGGTTGCACCAGATGGAGAATTGCTTTGGGGCCAAGTGTCTCATTTTGGGGCCACTTTGATTGGTTTTACCCCCTTTTTTTTGGCCCCACATGGGACTACGAGCACCATTGCAACGCCAATGACCAGCAGCATCCAAGGCGTGGAGTGGCTTTATGTGACATGAGTTTGCCCAGTCTCAGCTCACAGCCAGGCCAAAAATCACAACACACTCTTGGTTGTGCTTGCCAGGACATCTAGTGATGAGTCTTGGGGGGGCTACATTGGGTTTCCCTCAATGGAGAAAGGCTGGAGCCCCCAAAAGCTGCTCTGAATCCCACTAGATCTGCTCCAAAACTGACCCTGGTGCCCCTGAGAGCAGGACTAGGGGAGGGGAGAAGTGGGACAAGGAGAGGGGCCAAGTGGGACAGGGAGATGGAGATGAGTAGAAGAAGGAGAGAGGACAAATGGTACCATGAGACCAACAGGACCAGAAGAGGGAAACAAGTAAGACTGAGAGTTAGGGACAAATGTGACCAAGAGAGGACACCACTGGGTCCAGGAGTTGAGGACAAGAAGAACCAGAAGAGGGGGAAAATGTGACCAAAAGATGGAACAAGTGGGATCAGGAAACAGGGACAAGTGGAACCAGGAGATGGAGACAAATTGGGTCAGAAGGAACGAGCAGGACCAGGGCAAAAGGACAAGTGGGATCAGGAGATGGAGACAAGTTGGAGCAGGAGAAGGGACTAGTGGGATCAGAGGACAAGTGGGACCAAGAGATAGAGAGAAGTTGGACCAGGAGAGGGGGGATCCACTGGGATCAGGAGAGGGGACCAGTGGGACCAGGGGACAAGGACAAGTGGGATCAGGAGATGGAGACAAGTTGGACCAGAAGAAGGGACCAGTAGGACCGGGGGACAAGGACAAGTGGGACCAGGAGACAAGGACAAGTCTTTTGGCTGGAGATAAGTTGGAACAGGAGAGGAGACAAGAGGGACAAGAAGAAGGGACCAGAACAACCAGGAGATGGAGACAAGCGTGACCAGGAGAGGGGACCAGGACAGGGGCCACCCTGCTCTTCCAAAGCCAAGTAGTTTGTTGAGGTTCAAGATGAGCTGAGAGTGGCCCCAGAGCTGCTTGAGTGTCCTGTGACCTGCTGGACACCTCCCCAGCCCCACCATCTCATTTCCACAGCGTTCCTGAGGCTCAGCATAAAGTCCCAAGGGATTTTGTGAAGACACAGGCCGGGAGCCCCCAGCTGCCACCACATTTCACAAGGCTCCTCTCCAGCTTTCCACAGCTGAGAGCTTTCCCAAGTTCAAGTTACCAAAATAAGCCCCTTCCTGTCTCAATTCCAGGGGGGGTTTCAAGGATGAAATCCAACCAACCACCAGCTCCTGGGTGCTCAGCGTTGGCTGGGTTTCCAGCATCACAGGGTGGGCAGATGTGGCTCCAGCCTGGCTGGCTGGTGAGGGATTAAAGCAGACAAGGTCTCTTTGCAGGCACCAAGAGGGTTTCCTGGATGTCTGAAGGGTCCCTGAGCCCCCCAGGAGCCAGATCAGGATGTAGGATGGCCAAGGTGATGACCATCAACCTTCAAGAGATGTAGTCAAGCGTTGACACCATAGGGTTTAGTAGTGGACAGGTATGGTTGGACTCAATGATCTCAGAGGTCTTTTCCAACCAGGACATTTTATGTTTCTATGATTCCCTCAAGAGACAAAACCCAATCATCCATCCCTGCAAGGGTTAACTGCAGCTCCTGCAATAGGAGCTGCTTCCATTTTCCATCCCTGGAGCAGTTGGAGCCATCAGAGCTCATTAATCACACCATGATCTCAGCCCACCTGTGCCAGCAACTCAGCCCACCAGATCCCACTCAAAGGAGATTTTGGGGGGGTCTTCTCCTTCTTTTCTTCCCCTGGGGATAGGTAAGGGGATGGTGTTGTAGCTCTAGAAATCACTCCCAGAGATTAATAAAAATAATCAATAAAAATCATCATCTTCACAGCTTTACAGACCAGCACCTTCCACTCTTTATGTATAGTTATATATTAAAAAAATAAAATAAAAACAAAAAACAACTTAATTTCCCACTTTGGTCCCTACTAGTCCAAAAGACACCAAAAAAACATGAGCCTAGGCAAAGCAGAAAGGAAGAAATATTTATTTTTGCACACCCTCTATTTTTTTGTCCTGTTTTTATCCCTTTTTTTGTCCTATTTTTATCCTTTTTTTCCTATTTTTATCCCTTTTTTTGTCCTATTTTTATCCTTTTTTTGTCCTATTTTAACCCTTTTTTGTCCTATTTTATCCCTTTTTGGTCCTATTTTTATCCTTTTTTTTCTGTCCTATTTTTATCCTTTTTTTTCCTATTTTTATCCCTTCTTTTTCCTATTTTTATCCCTTTTTTTGTCCTATTTTTATCCTTTTTTTGTCCTATTTTAACCCTTTTTTGTCCTATTTTATCCCTTTTTTTGTCCTATTTTTATCCTTTTTTTTCTATTTTTATATCTTTTTTCCTATTTTTATCCTTTTTTTCCTATTTTAACCCTTTTTTGTCCTATTTTTATCCTTTTTTTGTCCTATTTTAACCCTTTTTTTTTCCTATTTTATCCCTTTTTTATCCTATTTTCATCCCTTTTTTTTGCCCTATTTTTATCCCATCCCAGGAGGCACAACCTGCCCCACACTCCCCCTTTTTCCCCTCCCAAAGCTGAGCTGGGTTTGCACAGCTTTTTCTCAATTCCTAATTTTTTCTTTTTCCTCCTTAAAAATGAAGCCCCTTCCTGAGCCCAGAGGGAATTTCACGACTGATAAAATCTGGGGAATGGGAAAAAGCACTTTTTTTTTGGTGACAGTGGAGAATTGAAGCCTGGAGGTAGGAATGGAGTCATCTCTGGAGGTGATTTATTGTTTCTAGTCATTTTTAATCAGGATAAGAACTA
Organism: Caprimulgus europaeus; assembly: GCA_907165065.1. Next base: position 80,674,158 of record OU015528.1, read on the forward strand.
AAAATAAATCATAAAAAATAAAAATACAGGTGAAATGGGGCCCATATTTGCAGATTTAAGAGTTTGGCTGAATAAAAGTGAATTTTGGCTTCACGGGGATGTGTGATGTTGTTCTGTCTGCTCATGGAAAGCCACCTGGGGCTTGTTTTAGGGAGTAGATTTTTTCCAAAGCTTTTCCAGGATTTGTTTCTCTCTCAACCAGTTAAAAATTCCCCATTCCCTGAGGAGGTTTTGTTGCTCTTTCCTGGGGGGGAGCAGCACCGCCAAGCGGCACCGCGGGTGGAAGAAGTTCCCCGCAAGCCCAGCGGTGACAAAACCTGCAGGATTTTGAAGCTTTTCATGTTCCCATCACAAATCAGTTCTAAATTGTTCAAGAAACACCTCCCCAAAATACCAAAGGCACCTTTTCCCCCCTTCAACTGGTTCTTCTGGTCCATGAGAAGGACTTGGTGAGTAGGTTGGCTGGAGAACATCCCTCAAGGAAGAGAGGGACTGACCCTTTGTCCCCAAACATCAACACCTTCCTCCTAATTTCTTTGGGATGTTGTTTCCAGCCTCAGTTTCCTTCCAGGACTCAGATTTTCCCCCCAGGCTGCTCAGGGGGAAGAGGTTTCCCCAGTTCCAGCTCTTCTCCCCATGTTTCAGCTGGATGTGGGAAGCATCCCTGGAAAACAAGGACTAAAATTTGGGGGGGGTTGGTTTTCATCATTTCAGTGTCCTCTCCAAATCTCAGCACAGCTTCTCCGGAGCCAGAGGGTCCTTAGAGCCTGTGACTGTGATAAAAACAAACCAATTCTGATAGAACCACAGAATGGTTTGGGTTGGAAGGGACCTGAAAGCTCACCCAGTCCCAACCCCCCTGCCAGCAGCAGGGACACCTTCCACTAGACCAGGTTGCTCAAAGCCTCATCCAACCTGGCCCAGAACACTTCCAGGGAGGAGCAGCCACAGCTTCTCTGGACAACCTGGGACAGGGTCTCACCACCCTCACACCAAACAATTTCTTCCTCACATCTCAGCTCCATCTCCCCTCTGCCACTTTCAAGCCATCCCCCCTTGTTCTGTCACTCCCTGCCCTTGGCCAAAGTCCCTCCCCAGCCTTCCTGGAGCCCCTTCAGGTACTGGGAGGCCACTGGAAGGTCTCCCTGGAGCCTTCTCTTCTCCAGGCTCAACAGCCCCAACTCTCTCAGCCTGTCCTCACAGCAGAGCTGCTCCAGCCCTGGCATCATCCTCGTGGCCTCCTCTGCACTGGCTCCAGTAGCTCCATGTCCCTCTGCTGTAGCCCTGATGCTTCTTTGGTGCTGCTGTACCTACCAAAGCACAAGCTGCAGCTACACTGCTGGATGAAAAAGTGAGTTGGTTTGGGGTTTTGGGGGGTTTTTTTGTCCTCAGTGACCTACAGGAAGGAGAGCCTGGGGTTAACTAACAGCACAGGTAAACCTAAAGGTGCCATGTAGAGGTAGTCAAGGTCTCCAGAGGTCCTAAGAAGTCAGTAGGGTTTGTTTTTTTCTCCTCCCTTATGCTTTGCTACCTTGCTATGGATTTAGGTGCTGGTTTAAAAATGGAAAATAACAATCTTGGCCTTAAAAACTCTGATTTCCAAACAACTCTGGCAGCCCACAGAGCAGGGAACAGGATGTTCACCAGCCTCCAAGCTGCTGGACCTCAAGCAAGCACAAGTCAGCAGAGCCCACCCACCCCAACTGGGTTTCCACTGGCTCAAGCATGAAGGACAGGCACCACCTTCTTGCAAGTGCCTGCAAGATCACTTGTTCCCCTCAAGGAAGGAGGGAAGTGATGAACAAGGTGTGTGAAAGCTCAGCTAAAAATACTCCAGGTCTTCAGCAGTTGGGTTGGTTGGGTTGGTTTGTTTTAAATCAAGAGGTAGAACACACACTTCGTGCTCATGCTTGCCCTAAACGTGATGCAACCACTCCATTACTCATCTTCAGATGCCACCTTCCAGAGGACACTGCAGACTTTGTTTGTTGCTGCTAAGGTTAGGGCAGCTCCTGAAGAGTCTCAAGTCCCTTGAAGATAGTAAAAAAATTAGAAGAAAAGAACCCTTTTTGTGTTTGATTTCTTTTCTCCACTGCTTCTTCATGCCAAGACTTGGAGAACCACAACCAACAGCACAAACCCTCCCTTTATTCACCAACAACTGCTGGTGCTACAAGGAGTTAATTCTTCAGCACTGTGAGGCTTTCTTCCAAGGCATTGGCTTCAGTCACACCTTGTTTTTTCTGGACAAACTTCACATAGTTGGGAGAAAAGCTGCTATGATCAAGCTCCCCACTCATCAGACAACCTTAAGAAGCCCGGCCAGAAGCAACCAGTAGCACCCAAGAGCAAGGCTGACTGTCCAAAAGATTAATTTCATGGATGAAAGCAAAGTCCTGTTCTCACCTGGGCTTCTCCAAAGCAGTGGGGTTATTTCAGACCACTCTCCATGCTGCTGGACCCGTAGCAAAGCTGGTGGTAGAGGAAGGAGAAACCCACAGGAGAAGGGAGGTGGCTCAAAATACTCAACTGAGTTTACAGTTTGGGGAGCCCAGGAAGGAGATGGATGTAAGCAGGACTAGCCTGGTGGGTTTGGGTTTGTTTGTGTTGGATTCATGCCTTGGTTTGACATTTGGATGAAAAGGTGAAGGAAGTCAAATAACAGCCAGAACCTGACATAAAAATAAAGCAGAGGGTGTGACCCCAGCAGAGTCAGCCGAGGAGTTTCACTTAATACCCGTGGTTCAGACTCTTCCTGGTCATCCACCAGTATGCAGAGAAGGACCTGGGAGGGCTGGTGGGTGACCAGTTGACCATGAGCCAACAATGTGCCCTAGTGGCCAAGAAGGCCAATGGTCTCCTGGGGTGCATGAAGAAGAGTGTGACCAGCAGGTTGAGGGAGGTTCTCCTCCCCATCTACTCTGCTCTGCCTTGGCCACATCTGGAGTGTTGTGTCCAGTTCTGGGCTCCCCAGTTCAAGAGGGACAGGGATCTTCTGGAGAGAGTCCAGGAGAGGCCACAAAGATGCTGAGGGGCCTGGAGCATCTCCTGTGTGAGGAGAGGCTGAGAGAGCTGGGACTGTTCAGCCTGGAGAAGAGCAGACTGAGAGGGGATCTGATCCATGTCTATAAACATCTGAAATGTGGGGGCCAATGGATGGGGCCAGGCTCTTCTCGGTGGTGCCCAGTGACAGGACAAGGGGCAATGGGCACAAACTGGAACACTGGGAGTTCCAGAGAAACTGAAGGAAAAACTTCTTTCCTGTGAGGGTGTTGGAGCCCTGGGACAGGCTGCCCAGAGAGGGTGTGGAGTCTCCATCTCTGGAGATGTTCAAACCCACCTGGACACTTTCCTGTGCAACCTGGTGTAGGGAACCTGCTTTGTCAGGGGGGTTGGACTGGATGATCTCCTGAGGTCTCTTCCAACCCCACCATTCTGTGATTCTTTCATTCCCAACAGTCCCCAAACACTTTACAAACCCACAGGTCCTTCAGCTGCCACCAAAACAGCAAAGGCACCCAGTCCTTATAAACTCAACATGAATATTTGGGATCTTCAAGTTTCTTAACCCATAACTGAGAGAAGTCAACCTCATGTGGCCAGAGGGCACCTCACCCAGGTGAGATGCATAAAACTTCCAGAAGACAAGGTCCTCCTGAGACTTTCTGTCTTATACACTTAAGAAACAAAACAAGAGTGCAAAAACAACCGGAGGAGGAACCTCTTGGGGGCAGCCACAAGGGCCCTTCCCAACCCACACCTGCAATGTGATGGTGCAACAAGACACTTACAGCTTAGTGGGACACAGAACAACATGTTCACAGCCTCTGGGATGTCTTGTGGGTGATCCTGAGCTGTCCACTTCTGACACTCATGTGAAGTAGGGCAGCACAGTGTGATGGGTTTGTAGAAGTGGAGTGGTGGGGATGGCTCTCCAGTGACCTGTCACAGCCCCTTGCATTAGTAAGGAAAGGTACCTGCAGCAATTCACCAGGAGGGAAGAGATGGCAACCCAAATTTGACCCCCACCACAGCCCTCAACCCCAGTTAGGGCAATGTTCTCCCCACAGCTTCTAATTTTCACCTTAATTTGGGATGGCTGCAGTGATTCCCAGCTCTCCAGACTACACTTGCAGCAAGGATGATGTTGCTACTGGGGCAGTAACTGCCACCAAAACTGCAATCTGACAAGAGGAAATGGCCTCAAGTTGCACCAAGGGCAGTTGAGATGGGATGTGAGGAAGAATTTCTTTGCTGAAAGGGTTCTGAGGCACTGGAAGGGGTTGCCCAGGGCAGTGGTGGAGTCCCCATCCCTGGAGGGATTGAAGAGTCATGTAGACACAGTGCTGAGGGACATGGGTTAGTGGGGGACTTGTCAGTGTTGGGTTCATGGTTGGACTCAATGATCTTAAAGATCTTCTCCAATCAAAGCAATTCTGGGATTAAGGGAAGCCAAAACATCACACAGGTTTAATGTGGCATCTACTTTGCCTTTACTCTGAGCTGTAAAACGCAATAGCTCAGAAGATGTTTCACAACAGCTGAGAAATCCCTGCAGAACTAAAAGAACCAAGGTCTAGACAGGTTGGAGAAAAGATTAAAAAGAATTCCAACCTCAATTTTCCACTTGCAGTTTAGAAAGCCAGAAACACACAAGTAAACATCCATCAGGACATCAACAGCCACAGCATGATCCAACCACTTGCCTCAGTACCTCAACACACCAGGGATTGACTTGGATGTTGTTTTGTTGCTTGTTGGCTCTCAAAGGACTTTCTGGAACATCTCTGCCTTCAGATATGGCTGTAACAAGTGGATGTGTGAAGAAAACAGCTACTGAACAAGTCTGGCTACTGTCACCAAGAGGTGCTCTCTCAGGAAGTATCTCCTGGATGCACTGATCAGCAAGACCTCTTCAAAGAGATTAAAAAAAACCCCACAACCTTATTTTAGAACCTACCAGAGAGGTGACTTAAAAGAGAAGGAAAAAAAATAAAGCTGATGTAAACAGGAACTTGGCATTTTATTCTCAGTTGTTTGAGGAGTCTTTTGTTTTCACATTGGAAACTTGAGATTTTACCATTTCATGACTTCAGCAGCTTAGGCAGTGTTAAAAAAAAAGCAATCTAATAAGGGATTTAAATTTGAACCAAAAGGAAAGGTTTTCACCCCAGATTACCAAAAGGTGCACTTTTCCTACTCCATATTTATCTGTAAGGACATGCACATTGGGCAGAGGAAGCTTTTTTTTTTGCAAGATCCAATACAAAACCTTTATCCCATCAACCACAGGGGTCAATCCCACAATAAACATCTCGAGGGCTTTCCCTGAGCTTCTTGGCATATTTCACATTTCTGTTACTTTAAACACACACAAAAAAATCAGAATTAGAACCAGACAATCCACCAAAGAGCAGGATCTCAGAAATTTTTCTCTCCTGTTCTATATGACAGCACAAAAAAAAACCCCAAACAAAAAAAAACACAACAAAAGGTGGAGGGGGGGGAACAAATTTAACTAAAAAATAAAAAATAAAGTGATTTGCTGGTCACCATTAAAGTGCATTCAGTTCCACCTCAGCTCTTTAACCCTGTGCTTTGGTTATTTTCCCTCTCTCTCCCAAGGCTGAGTCTCATCGTGGTGGCTGGAGGAGCACAAGATCTTGCAGGCAGCAGGCAAGTGATTGCCCTCAATCCTTAGATCACAGCATGAAGGATGTGGAGAGCCCCCAGTTAGCCTGATGCCACGTTCAACAGTGGATTTGGTAACATCTGCTGTCATTCAGAGGAGGAATTTGTTCTCATCACAGTGCTAAGACTTGCCATGGGGACATCAAGGAGCTCCATCCTCTTCGTACCACGTAGGTAACGTCTCATCGGGAAGGTAGATGACAATTTTGGCTCTGCCTACACAAATGTCACCTTGAAGGTTTAAATCATCCAAGGATGAAGCTGCAGTCATGCCTGTTGAAGCCAAAGGATTTGAGCACAACACTCAGCTCAGGGCTGGCTCCTGCTGTCAACTTCTGGAGAGGCTCCAGCCATTGAGAGAGAAACTCAACGGGGGAAAAATCCTCACTACAAGAAGGACATTGAGGCCCTGGATTGTGTTCAAAGAGGGAATCAAAGCTGCTGAAGGATCTGGAGGACATATGAGGATGGGCTGAGGGATCTGAGATTGTTGAGCCTGGAGAAAAGGAGGCTGAGGGGAGACCTTCTGGCTCTGTCCAAGTCCCTTGGAGGAGGGTGCAGAGAGGTGGGGGTGGGTCTGTTCAACCAAGGAGCAAGGGACAGGACAAGAGGAAATGGGCTCCAGTTGTGGCCAGGGCAGTTGAGATTGGATGTGAGGAAGAATTTCTTTGCTGCAAGGGTTCTGAGGCATTGGAAGGGGTTGCCCAGGGCAGTGGTGGAGTCCCCATCCCTGGAGGGATTGAAGAGTCGTGTAGACACAGTGCTGAGGGACATGGGTTAGTGGGGACTGGTCAGTGTTGGGTTCATGGTTGGACCTGATGATCTTAAAGGGCTTTTTCAGTCTAGGCAATTCTGTGAAAATAAAAACCTCAAAACCCAAGGCAGAGCCCAGCCCTCCTACTGCCTTTCACGTGTGGGGACACACCACAGGGATCTGCTGCACAAAGGACCTGTCCTCATGGTACCTCAGCAGCTCTGCCATTTATTGCACATAAAACCCACAGAGTGACCTCAGTGGCTCAGAGCAAGTGGAGAAATATTGTTTGGGACCAGTCACCTGGAGGGAACATGCAGAGAGAACTGCCTCCTGCTTGGGCTTGAAAATTAGACATGGTGATAGCATTGAGGAACACTACAGTAAGAGCTGGCTCACCTTCAGAGAGGAAGGAGCATGGGCAAAGTCAACCCTGATCTGGCAGCAGTTTGTCCTCACTCCTGGTGTCAAGCCAAAGCCCATGGATGCTCATGAAAAATCTGCAGTGCCTCTAATTAATCCTGAGCTCACTGAGGACTTAACTTTGCCTTGAGCTAGAAGCATGCAGGTCTCTCAAGCCTTGTCCCTTGCTATTAGACAGTTGTCACTTGAGTTATTAACACAGAGGTGGGACACAGACATCCTTATATCCGAGGGTATCACCTCTAAATCCCTTTGCAGTCAGCAGAGACAGGCACTCCCAAGGCTGTGTCATCCCAGCAGAAGCATCTAAAACAGGACAGATGAATCATGCTCCAAAAGGATCTATTTCTCTTCCCTGACTGCAAAGGGAACCTGCTGGGATCATATGGAGATGCCTTTAGGCTAGACAGGTAAAATTAGGCAAGATTAATCCTACTCAAAGAGCAAGTGCTACAGCCTCAAACACAGTGACAGTCTCACAGATCACCCCAGGAGATGTTACAACTTCAAACCAGTGCTACACCCTGCCTGAGCCTGTCTTTGCCCAGGGAGAAGAGGAAGTGCTGCCTCATAAATACTATTTACATCAGTTTGCTTAAATTAAAGTTAGTTTCTTGAGGGGAGGTAGAAGAGAAAGAGACAGAGAGACTTCATCTTGCAGGAGCTAAAGACACCATCCTGCCCAGCCACCTTGGCCCCTGTCAGTTGTAGGACAGGTACTGGATCAATCGGGGAGGAATATTTAGCTGGGCAATCTTCTCCAGAGCTCGCTGCCCGGCGGCTTTCCTCACCGTGACTCTGCAGAGCTGAGACAAACTCAGAGGTGTTTCTAAAATGAGAAAAGAGGATCCCAAGTTAGGGCTGGAGCTCAGTGAGCTGCAGATCTTCCTGCAGAGCACAGACTCTCCCAGGAGGGTGGCACCTGGCACTGTCCCCGCTGTGATCTCACAAAGCCTGGCTCTGCTGAACAAGTGCTCCATCTCCCACAGCACCCAGGCACTGCAGAGCCACCAGTGTGCTCCCTCAAGGCTCATCTTCAAGGCCAGGTGGGATGAGGCTGTGAGCAACCTGGTCTAGTGGAAGGTGTCCCTGCTGCTGGCAGGGGGGTTGGAACTGGATGAGCTTTCAGGTCCCTTCCAACCCAAACCAGTCTGGGATTCTACAGGGAAGAATTTTTTTATGAGGGTGTTGAGACAGGTTACCCAGAGAAGTTGTGGATCCCCCATCATTGGGAGTGTTCAAGGTCAGGTTGGATGGGGCTTTGAGCAACCTCATCTAGTGCAAGATGTCCCTGCTCAAGCAGGAGGGGATTGGAGTTGATGATCTTCAAAGGCCCCTCTCAACCCAACCCATTCTACAGTTCTATGATGTTTAGGATCATCCACTGCAGCAGCAAATGCTTGGAAAGGTCTGAGAATTACTCCTCTAAGTGTAACCAAGGCAAATATTGACTGAAAGCCATCCTCAGCCCTCAGTCAAATGTCCTCTCCAAAATCAGACAGCCAGCACAGCTCAAGTCTAACTCATTCCCTGTCCCAAATAAAATGAGTTTTCAACTGGGTGGTTTCCTTGACCTGACTTAATGCACCAGAGCATAAAGGCTGATGCTGACACATGAGAGGGACCTGAATTCAGTGAGCTTATGATTTGGACCATCTGTCATTCAACCACAATTAAGTAGAGTTAGCCTACAGAAAGAAATCTATACCTTCACAGCAAGATGATCTACAAATCAAAGTGGACTGAGAATCATGATCTGGTGCAATGGACCTGGCAGACACTGAATTCCTGGGGCAGGGAATCAGAGAATCCCAGCATGGTGGGGTTGGAAGGGACCTCAAGAGATCATCCAGTCCAACCCCCCTGCCAGAGCAGGTTCCCTACACCAGGTTGCACAGGAAAGTGTCCAGGTGGGTTTGAACATCTCCAGAGATGGAGACTCCACACCCTCTCTGGGCAGCCTGTCCCAGGGCTCCAACACCCTCACAGGAAAGAAGTTTTTCCTCCTCACATCTCACTTACTTTCATAGTACTCGAAGCACTTTGCTGCGGGGCTGCTGCTCCAGGTGTAATCCGAGGGCTTCTTTCCTCGGTTGTCTCTGGCGTAAATGTTTCCCCCAAATTCAATCAGCATCTCCACCAGGTCAACGTTTTTCACTTTTGCTGCATGGTGAAGGGCTGTCTCATGAAGTTTAGCAGCATTCACATTTGCTCCTGAAGCCAAAAAAGAAAAAAAAACCCAAACTTGTTCAGGAAAGCTTCACCTGACCCAAATGTAAGAGTGGTTTGACTGGAGAAAACAAAGCTGTGAAAACACTCAGGAGCAGCTACAAGATCCACACAAAACAACACAAACAGGAAACCAAACTGCTGAGCAAGTTTTCAGTGCTGGCAACACATGAGTTTTCATCTCTGACTTTATGTTTTCCTTGCAGAGAAATGATTTTTAGTCCATCTTACTGGGTAAATAAGCTGCTGAGTGTGAAGTTAATTGCTTCCTGAATCTGTGTTCTCCAAAGCCAGGAAAGAGTCATTCCCAGTCACCTCAATGGAGTGTTCCCACTCAAAGCACAGTGACATCTTTGTTAACAGAAATACCCCAGACCCACAAGATGTGGCAGCTCAGACACTACTGCAGGATCAAGTTTTAATTCTATTTTTGCTAAGAAAAGTTTGGGTTTTATAAGCTGACAGCACAAGGTCCTTCCACTCCCCCCCACAATCACTTCCACTTTATCAACTGATTTGTTCAGCTGAGGTGAGCTGAACCTCACTGAATTAAAACAACTGACTTTTAGAGGTGTGTGGCCATACTAAAGTCTCCTTATAATTAACAAGGAGAAAAAGGCATTTATGGAAAATCAATTAGTGAGTGTCCAAGACAGGGAACTGGAGCATCAGGAAACAAACTCGTGCAGAGGTGTAATTTTTAGACAACTAATGTTCAGTGACACAAATCCTCACCCCTGGGCCAAATCTCTTCCAGGTAAGCACAAGATAAAGACAATTAGTTCAACTCCAAATTCCTCCACAGTTAACAGCAAGAAAAAAACTGGGAAATGGGAAACCTGGAGGATAGAACATTGACCTGAACATCCAGCAAACTTACCTGGGTATAACTAACCAGATCAACCTGAGGTATGAAGTGATTTCATCTCTGGTTTTCTGTACAACATCAAACCCTAACATCTCCCTAACACCTGCCCAAAACCATACTGCTGTGCTACCAAAGTCAAACACGTGCACACCAGCTGACAACACTTCTGAGAAGAACTTGTAATTTTGCTCTAGGAAGCTGAAGAGTTCTGAATTTGCTTGAGAGCAGCCCTGAGGAGAAGGACTTGGGGTGCTGGTGGGTGAGAAGCTCCACATGAGGCGGCACCGTGCGCTGGCAGCACAGAGCCAATAACCGTGTCCTGGGCTGCACCCAGAGCAGCGTGGGCAGCAGGGCCAGGGAGGGGATTCTGCCCCTCTGCTCCGCTCTCCTGACACCCCCCCTGCAGTGCTGCCTCCAGGGCTGGGGCCACCAACAGCACAAGGACATGGAGCTACTGGAGCCAGTGCAGAGGAGGCCACCAGGATGATGCCAGGGCTGGAGCAGCTCTGCTGTGAGGACAGGCTGAGAGAGTTGGGGCTGTTGAGCCTGGAGAAGAGAAGGCTCCAGGGAGACCTTCTAGTGGCCTCCCAGTACCTGAAGGGGCTCCAGGAAGGCTGGGGAGGAACTTTTTATAAGGGCAGTTAATGACAGAACAAGGGGTGATGGCTTTAAAGTGGAAGAGGTTTAGATTAGATATCAGGAAGAAATTCTTTGATGTGAGGGTGGTGAGACCCTGGCCCAGGTTGGCCAGAGAAGCTGTGGCTGCTCCTCCCTGGAAGTGTTCTTGGCCAGGTTGGATGAGGCTTTGAGCAACCTGGTCTAGTGGAAGGTGTCCCTGCTGCTGGCAGGGGAGTTGGGACTGGATGAGCTTTAACGCCCCTTCCAACCCAAACCATTCTGTGATTCTATGATTAAAATAAGAGAGTGGGAATGTCACTGGGAACATCACAAAATTGGATACTGACACTGAAAAAATGCTTAAGCATTAAGCTTTGCTCAGATAAAGGCAAAACCTTTCACCTTTGGCATCTACATTGTGAATCAATAAGCTCTTTGACAAGAACACTGCTGCAGAGCACTGAAGGAAACACTGCACAGAGACACCACCATCTCCTGCCCACCCAGAAGCAAAACCCTGTGGCTGCCATACCTGCCTTGAGTAGCAACTTTGCACAGTCCAGATGCTCCCTGGCACAGGCCACGTGTAGGGGAGTCCCAAAGTGACAGTCATGAGCCTCCAAGTTCGCCCCGACGTCGATGAGGAGCTGTACACACTCTGAGCTACCTTTAGGAAGAGAAGATCAGAGTCAAAAGGAAGAATCCAGCTCAAATGTGAGCATGTGGCATGCTGAGATCAGCTTGACCCCCACCCCCCTGTTTAATATTTGAGGTGATGACTGCAAAATAGAAATGCTTGTGAGCCAAAACAATACAGTGTTGGACCAAGACTGAGACCAGGACATGAGAAAATAGAGTCACATCTACACAGCACTGAGCTAGAGCTAACAGATCTCACAGGGAGTCAGGGCAAACAAACCTGAATTCAAGGGTTTGCACTAAATCACCTGTTTGTGGAGCTGGTTGTACTGTTGATCCTGCCCTGGGTGGATTAAATCACCTTCAAGACCACTTCAGCTTTACTTTTTCCAATGCTAATAATAGGACTTAACAGAAAGCAGGCAGTCATCATCATCATCACCAAGCCTCAGGAAAAAGGCTTAATGAGGAAAAGTTAAGCAAGAGCTCACAGCTACATATTTAACTACTTGTTTGCCAAAAATCCTGTCTGCCACTGCCTTCATAGTCAAAGGGAAGCTCTGTCCAGGACACTATATAACAGAAAAAAACAGCAAAGAGGAGGAGAGAGGAGGAATTACATCTGACAAAGAGGAAACTGAGGCACAAAACAATTAAAAGATTTGGTCCCAATCATCTAATGGGCACATTGTCACCCTGACATCCAGGCTTTGTTGCTGTTGTGTACATGGAAGTGGAAGTTTAAGGGAGGAATTGGACTTAAATACCCTTCTGCCGCTCCTCTTGCCTCTGCTGCTGTCACAGCCACCCCTGACGCTTGTTCCTGCTCCATAACCCAGATCCAAATATCCAGAAGAGGCTTAAGTAGAGGATGGGGGGAGCAGAGAGCAGCTGGCATGCAGCAGCTGGGACATTATTTTGGCACCTGAAGTTTTCTCTTAACCCCTGGACAGACCCTCCAGGTGGAAAAGGCCAAGAGAGACAAGACAAGGAGGACTCCAAGTAGCAGCACTGCCCAACAGTCCCTGGCACCTTCTTCCCACCCAACAGCCCCCTCCAGCAGCTCTGAACAACCAGGAGGAGTCTGGGGCAGGATTAACTGGTTAAGATGGTCTCATGTCTTAATTAGAGCAATTTATCCCATCTCAACTTGGATCAGAGGGAAAGAATGCCAACACCCCTCTGCTCTCAAAAGCAAAGCTACTGGTTTAGCTCAAGGTTTTCTAATAGAGCATCAAGAGCTGGTACTTTACCTGCCTAACATCTTACTGGAGAGCAGCCCTGCAGAGAGGGACCTGGAGGTTCTGGTCCATGGCAAGTTGGACATGAGCCAACAGTGTGTCCTGGCAGCCAAGAGGGACCCCTGTGTCCTGGGGGCACCCAGCCCTGCACTGCGAGCCGGGCCAGGGAGGGGATCGTCCCGGTCTGCTCTGCACTGGGGCGGCCTCAGCTCCAGCACTGGGGGCAGCTTGGGCACCACAGGAGAAAAAGGATCTAAAGCTGCTGGAGAGTGTCCAGAGGAGGGACACAGCATTGGGGAAGGGTTTAGAGGGGAAGGGTGTGAGGAGAGGCTGAAGTCACTTGGATTGTTCAGCCTGGAGAAGAGGAGACTGAGAGGAGATCTCATCATGGTCTGGAACTTCCTACCCAGGGGAAGAGGAGGGGCAGGCGCTGAGCTCTTCTCTCTGGCCACCAACGCCAGGAGCAGAGGCCATGGCAGAAAGATGTGGCAGGGGAGGGTGAGGTTGGCCATGAGGAAAAGGTTCTTGAGGCAGAGGATGGTGGAGCACTGGAACAGGCTCCCCAGGGAGGTGCTCATGGCACCAAGGCTGACAAGATTCCAGCAGCATTTGGCCAAGGCCTTCAGACACATGGTGTGAATGTTGGGCTTGTCCTGTGCAGGGACAGGAGTGGGACTGGATGATCCTGGTGGGTCCTTCCAACTCACAACATTCAACGATTCCATGATCCCATGTCACGTGGGCTAAAAGCACACAACGCAAGGGACAGCATTATTGACCCGATAACACAACACTTTGCCTTCTGCACTCAACAGGAGATGTCCAATAGCACAAATATTTGCAAGCTGGAATGCTCTGATGAGCAACAACAGCTGACAGCCAATTTAAGATATTTGGCACCTACTTTTGTTATTTATTTCATTTTTTTTTTTTTCCCAAGCTGCAAATAACTGCCCAGAGATAAGACCACGTGGGTTTACCATTCATGCAGGCTTCGTGGAGAGGAGATGCTGTGTAAAGGGGAGGGTTCACCTTGGCACCGTGGGACAGCAACACTTTCACACACTCTATGCTACCCGAGGCACAGGCGTCGCAGAGCGGAGTGCTGCCATCGATATTCCGGGCATCCACCTTCAGGGCAGAAAGAAAACAAATAGTTATGAACCTGCAGGCTGCCTACTTTTTACTTCTTTTAACTCTTAGAAATAGTTTGGGCTTGGGAAAGAGTTGGTTGATACTTCCAGCAACCTGGCTTGGGCTGTGCCCATCGCTCTCAGGGCACAGGTGGGCATTAATGTCACAACTTTATTTTCATCGTTATATTTTTCTGCTGCTTTCTTGCTGCAGGTCACAAGCGTTGCAGCTGAGTAACACAAAACAATTCCTCTTCTGATTTAGTCCAAATCCCAGCTTCATCAGGAGACTTGACCAAGCTGGTTGACTTTGCACTGAGAAGGATGACAGAGAGAACACACGTGCTCCACTTCACCAGCTTTGCTCTGAGGAGAGCTGTCCTCAGCGTGTGAGAAGTCACAAGCACTTGAAGACAGTTGTCACCAGCTACATCCAAAAAACTCTGTTTAGTTGATTTTTGTTTCCAGAATAAAATGAAAGAAATAGAAGAAGAAACAAAATAATAAATATAAATCCTCTCTGGAAGCTACATGTCCCCTACTCTGCTTCTGGCCACACGAGGTGGCACCGTGCGCTGGCAGCACAGAGCCAATAACCGTGTCCTGGGCTGCACCCAGAGCAGCGTGGGCAGCAGGGCCAGGGAGGGGATTCTGCCCCTCTGCTCCGCTCTCCTGAGACCCCCCCTGCAGTGCTGCCTCCAGTGCTGGGGCCACCAACAGCACAAGGACATGGAGCTACTGGAGCCAGCCCAGAGGAGGCCACCAGGATGATGCCAGGGCTGGAGCAGCTCTGCTGTGAGGACAGGCTGAGAGAGTTGGGGCTGTTCAGCCTGGAGAAGAGAAGGCTCCAGGGAGACCTTCCAGTGGCCTCCCAGTACCTGAAGGGGCTCCAGGAAGGCTGGGGAGGGACTTTGGGCAAGGGCAGGGAGTGACAGGACAAGGGGTGATGGCTTTAAACTGGAAGAGTGGAGGTTTAGATGAGATGTGAGGAGGAAATTCTTTGGTGTGAGGGTGGAGAGACACTGGCCCAGGTTGCCCAGAGAAGCTGTGGCTGCTCCTCCCTGGAAGTGTTCTCGGCCAGGTTGGATGAGGCTTTGAGCAACCTGGTCTAGTGGAAGGTGTCCCTGCTGCTGGCAGGGGGGTTGGGACTGGATGAGCTTTCAGGTCCCTTCCAACCCAAACCAGTCTGATTCTACAATTCAAACCAGCCTGCTTTAGAAACCTGAGTCATCTAAATTAGATTTCTAGTCTCCCTGGGCTCTGTTGATAGTCAGTGAAGGGAGAGCAGGAGAAACAGAAACACTTTCAGGCAGTTATTTAAGTCCTCATCAAACTCAAACACTCTCTGAAAAGATGTACCATCCTCTGCTGACTGTCAAGAAAGCCCAGGGTGATGAAGAAGAGCCTAGAGGTAGACAAGAGGAGAATCCAGATGCCAGAAATAACATCAAGACACCAAAATAAATCTCCCATCTGTGTCAGACCCACATACCCACCTGGGCCCCTGCAGCCAGCAGCAGTTTGACACACTGTGTTTGTCCTCGCAGGCTCGCCTCGTGCAGCGGGGTGATAGAGTCGTAGGTGACGGCGTTGACGCAAGCTCCGCTCTCTATCAGCTGCTGCAGCTGTAGGATCTCTCCCCGCCTGGCTGCTTCATGAACTGGTGTTCGATCAGCCCAGAAGCCTAGAGAGGAAAGAATAAGTCAATAGATAAAAACAGACCTGTGGAGCAAATGGGTTCTCTGTGCTGGAGAAAAGCAGATGGAGAACATGGGCTGGTAGCTAGAAGAGAGAGTTGGGAATGAGGAGCTTATTCCTGACCATGCCCCCAACTCAGGATGGGATTTTAAATTGGATGTTTCATGTTTGTGGGTTCCTCAGCGACCGCTGCCCTTGCAGGGACTGTTCACTTACAGGTTCTGAAATGCTTCACAGTGCTTGCTCAAAACTTCACCCAAGTCCAAACTCCAGCAGCAATCATTAGGTCCAGATTTACCCCACCGAGCTCATAAATATTCAGCATTAGGAGTGCTGTCCCTCCTGGTGCCATCTAAATTCAGTGGAAATAGGACATCTCCAGAAAACAACTCAGCCCACCTAAAAACTATCTGCCCAAAAAGTCAATGGAGCTTCAACAACTAAGTTTCAACCTTCAATGCCTTAGAATCATGGAATTGTTTGATTGGAAAAGACCTTTGAGATCAAGTCCAACTGTACCTGTCCACTACTAAACCAGATCTCTGAGCACCTCATCTACCCATCTTTTAAATCCCTTCAGGGATGGGGACTCCACCACTGCCTTGGGCAACCCCTTCCAATGCCTCAGAACCCTTTCAGCAAAGAAATTCTTCCTCACATCCAATCTGACCTTCCCTTGGTGTTGAGCATCTACACTTACACGGGACAAGTCTGGTCTGAGCTTCCCAGCACTAACCAACAATATCAGCTGCATTTTGCTTCCAAGGAAGTGATGAGTAAAGAACAGCCCTGTGTATTTTGCAGGCACTCACGGCTGTTGAGTGGAAGAAAAAGGATTATTTGCTTTATTTCTTTAAAAAATTAAACAATTTGTCATGTATTTCAGTTGGACTGACCATCCCTCCTCCATCTCTAAACGCAGTATTTTATTTATCAGCCTAAAGCAGTAAATGCCGACACAAGCCAGTGGGTGTGAAAGATGGAGTCAAAGAATAACACGATGCTGAGGTGTACGGGGGACTGTGCAGCTATAAACCACCCTGCCCAGCCCCAAAACCATCCTACCCATCACCAAACCAGCCTACCTACCCCTAAACGAACCTGCCCACCCCCAAACCACCCTGCTCACCCCCAAAACCATCCTACCCACCACCAAACCAGCCTACCTACCCCCAAACCATCCTGCCCACCCCCAAACCATCCTGCCCAGCCCCAAAACTATCCACCCATTCCCAAATCATCCTGAGCACCCCCAAACCATCCTGCCCACTCCCAAAACCACCCTATCCATCCCCAAACCATCCTGCCCAGCCCCAAAACCACCCTACCCATCCCCAAACCATCCTGCCCACCTCCAAACCATCCTATTAATCCCCAAACCATCCTACCCATCCCCGAAATCATCCTACTCATCCCCAAACCATCCTGAGCATCCCCAAATCATCCTGCCCACCCCAAAATTATCCTGTCCACCTCCAAAACGATCCTGCCCACCCCCAAACCATCCTGCCCACCCCAAAACCATCCTGAGCACCCTCAAATCATCCTGTCCACCCCAAAATGATCCTGTCCACCTCCAAAACCATCCTGCCCACCCCAAAACCATCCTGAGCACCCCCAAACCATCCTGAGCACCCCCAAAATGATCCTGTCCACCTCCAAAACCACCCTGCCCACCCCCAAAACAACCTGAGCACCCCCCAAACCACCTGCCCACCCCAAAACCATCCTGAGCACCCCCAAACCATCCTGAGCACCCCCCAAACCATCCTGAGCACCCCCCAAACCACCTGCCCACCCCAAAACCCGACACTAACACCAGCCTCCGTCTCTTCCCAGATCAGATCAACCCTCTCCGCCCCAACGGCCCCACGGCTGCCCCGCTCCCCACGCACTGATCCCGCCCCGCTCCCCACGCACTGATCTCGCCCCGCAGGGACCCTTCGCCGCCGGGGATCTCCATGGCCCGGGGTCCCACCCCCGGGGGCTGCCGGCTGCGGCAGCGTTGGGGCGGCCGCGGGATCCGGCCTCTTCCGCTCCGCTCCGCCCCGCGCCCGGCACCGGCTGCCGGCTCCGGCCGCGGTGGCTGCCGGGAGTTGTAGTGCCCGGGAGGGGGTGGGAGGGTTACTGGGGATACTGGGAGCACTGGGGGTTCTGGGGGCACTGGTGCGGGGGGATGACGCGAGCAGCTCTGCTGTGAGGACAGGCTGAGAGAGTTGGGGCTGTTCAGCCTGGAGAGGAGAAGGCTCCAGGGAGACCTTCCAGTGGCCTCCCAGTACCTGAAGGGGCTCCAGGAAGGCTGGGGAGGGACTTTGGCCAAGGGCAGGGAGGGACAGGACGAGGGGTGATGGCTTGAAACTGGACAAGAGCACATTTAGGTGAGATATTAGGGAGAAATGATTTGCTGTGAGGGTGGTGAGACAGTGTCCCAGGTTGGGCAGAGAAGCTGTGGCTGCTCCTCCCTGGAAGTGTTCTCGGCCAGGTTGGATGAGGCTTTGAGCAACCTGGTCTAGTGGAAGGTGTCCCTGCTGATGGCAGGGGGGTTGGAACTGGATGAACTTTTAAGGTGCCTTCCAATCCAGACCAGTCTATCACTCCATAATTCTATAATACCTCTTGGAATCAGCATGTGCAATGCAGAGGGCGAGCTGGGGCCTCCTGGCCTCTCCATAAGCACCTTAATTTCTTGGTTATTTGTATTATGGTTGAACTCTCCAGTTTTGCTGGGTCATAATGCTGGTGGCTGCTCTGCAAAATTGACAAGTAGGTAAGACAGCAGAAACAGAAGCACAGAGAGGTGAAGATTTGCCCAAGATTACAAAAAGAAATCAGTACAAGGCTGAAATTACAGCCTGAATCACTTGATTCCCACTTGATTCACCCAGGAGAGTGCAACCCTTCTCTAGCACTTTGCTGTCTGTCCCAGCTCTCTCCTCTCTCAGGGTAGGAGCTAGGGTAAGATGCATTCCTTAAAATGTTTATTTCAAACCTTCCAAAATAACTTTGCCCACATGGAGGCAGCAGCAGAACCTGCAGGAAACAGCCACCACATACCATGCTTGATCATGCTGATGAAACCATCAACCCTATTGCTGGTGTCTCAGGTGTCTCGTCCCCATCACATCAGCTCAACTGCCAGAGGGACACAGCTCCAAGCACGTCCCTTTCCTCATCTCAGCAGGAGACATCTCGCAGCAACTTCACCTCATCAACAAATTGCTGATCATCTACCCAGGGTCAGGGAGTGGGAGAGAAGCCACAGCAACCAAACTGCAGAAGACAGGAGACAAACATGAGCTTATCACACTCAGAATATGAACATAAATGTCAGTGACTGCCCTAAAATCTTCCACGTGCTGCTCTGGTTCTCCCATTTTATAATCTAGGACAGAAATCAAAGAGCTGGGTAATATTCAGACTTCATCTTCCACCTTCCTCTCCTCCTGTGTCTCCAAATTATTGTTCTTAGCATTAGAGATGTATGAGAAAGAACCCAGGCTGTGCAGTTATCTGCAGTTCATCCCTGGATTTTCTTCTCCTGCGTGCCAGGTTCCCCCTCCTGGGCCACACTCGTCACATCCAGAAATACAAAGCTTTTGCTGTCCTAATTCCCAACAGATTACTTAGGTAGCTGATATTTATGAGGACTTTGTAGGAGGTCTTGGTGCCTGAATGTTTGTTTTGCTTTGGCAAAGCAATTTACCCAAAGAGAAAGAAGACCTGTGGGTTGGTGCCAGCAGCTTGGGCAACTGCCATGTGATAGGGTTATTAACCTTCTCTCATTCACATCCAGGAGGTGTGTATCAGCTTTCTTGTGTGTCCTACTTTATTACACTCCCAGTCTTGCAGTCTTCCCCTGTTGTCTTTCCCAAATTGCTGGAGTAAAAAAGTAAGGAGACATAGAATCACAGGATCCCAGACTGGTTTGGGTTGGAAGGGACCTGAAAGCTCATCCAGTCCCAACCCCCCTGCCAGCAGCAGGGACACCTTCCACTAGACCAAGTTGCTCAAAGCCTCATCCAACCTGGCCTTGAACACTTCCAGGGAGGAGCAGCCACAGCTTCTCTGGCCAACCTGAGCCACCGTCTCACCCCCCTCACACCAAAGAATTTCTTCCTAATATCTAATCTAAACCTCCCCTCTTTCAGTTTAAAGCCATTTCCCCTCGTCCTGTCACTCCCTGCCCTTGGCCAAAGTCCCTCCCCAGCCTTCCTGGAGCCCCTTCAGGTACTGGGAGGCCACTAGAAGGTCTCCCTGGAGCCTTCTCCTCTCCAGGCTGAACAGCCCCAACTCTCTCAGCCTGTCCTCACAGCAGAGCTGCTCCAGCCGTGGCATCATCCTGGTGGCCTCCTCTGCACTGGCTCCAGCAGCTCCATGTCCTTGTGCTGTTGGTGGCCCCAGCACTGGAGGCAGCACTGCAGGGGGGGTCTCAGGAGAGCGGAGCAGAGGGGCAGAATCCCCTCCCTGGCCCTGCTGCCCACGCTGCTCTGGGTGCAGCCCAGGACACGG
This sequence comes from Caprimulgus europaeus, assembly GCA_907165065.1. The sequence continues at coordinate 80,693,961 of OU015528.1, forward strand.
TTATTGGCTCTGTGCTGCCAGCGCACGGTGCCGCCTCATGTGGAGCTTCTCCTCCCCCAGCACCCCAAGTCCTTCTCCTCAGGGCTGCTCTCCAGCCATTCTCCACCCAGCCTGGATTTGTGCTTGGGGTTGCCCTGACCCAGATTCAGGACCTTGCACTTGGCCTTGTTGAACTTCATGAGGTTTGTGTGGGCCCAGCTCTCCAGCCTGTCCAGGTCCCTCTGGATGCCATCCTGTCCCTCCAGTGTTGACCAAACCACCCAGTTTGGTGTCATTGGGAAACAACATAAGAAATCAATTAAAAAACAGGGACCAAAAAAAAATAATCCCCTTTACCCCAACCAATCTCTGCAGGAGCAGATCTGCAAGAAGAGCTGCTCCTCCAAGGAGAGATGCTGCAGGATTTCCTCTCTTCACCTTCCTGCCATAGATTTGCAATTCTTTTCATGGTTTTTTTTTCATTTTGCCCAACCTGCTTTGCATTTGTATGTGCATTTCTCAGGTGGTTGAGAGCTGTGCTCCAGGGTACACAGCCAGCTGAAGAACTCCTGCCTCCCCCCTTCCACCCACAGCAGGATAAAGGATGAAACCATTAAAAAAAGAAAAGAAATTACATTTTTAGAAAATAAAATTCTATTACTTCTTACTATTTTGCAGTGACTACACTTCTGAAATAGAAACCTGCCCTTTTTTGAGGTAAAAAAACCCCCAAACAATGTTTTCCAGCAGTGGACATTTTTCTCCTGAAAATATCAATGTTGAAGAAAACCAATTTTCCATTGCAGGATGATGAAATGAAATAACTCCAGTGGGAAACTTCTGGTCAGCACAGTGTTGGACCTGCTGCCACTTTCATATAATAAGAAAATCAAGTATGTCTTACACTAACTTCATAAAAACTAAAATTGCTACATCCTGTCAACTAAAACTCTGAGGATTAGCCCAGAATGGGACCTTTCAAATTGTGAGATGTTATCTTTAGGGTTGCAGCTATTCATGCCAAGCTTAAGGGCAAGACAAGATAACTGTGTCATTGTTTTGAACATTTTCAAGGTTTCCATTCCCTTTTTAAGGATGTAAAGAGCTGCCATGCCAGCACCATACCAGAAACACAAACAGGGCTGGACATGATCTCTGGGAAAAACACTCAAATTCTCTCACTCCTTGCCCCAAGGTGGGTCCAAGGATGAATTTAAGAAGTGGATAAACTCATCTTCTTAGTACAGGAGAATAGCAGGTAGTGCCAGGTAGGGATGGACATCATGTCAGCTGCAATTCAGGCAGTGCTGGGCTTTCATCAGCTGTAGGTATCAAAATTATATCATAGGCAAGAAATTGAAGAGATAAATGCAGTGTCTGCCTCAGTTTAAGATCAGGATTCCTATTTCAAAACCTATGCCTAAATACACAACACCTGAAAGCAGAAGGTGAGGAAGGATTGTGTTTTAACCTTACACAGTTCCTTATCTGGCCTCCAGCAAAGCACTCACTGCCTCAGTTTCCTCCTCTGTCAAATATGGATATTGCTGATTTATTCCATCTGCCTGATGGAGGGGTTTAAGCAGCACTGCATGGGCTGATGTAGCTCAAGGTAGGAGAAACTTTCTTCCCTGAGACCAGCCAGCACCTCTTCAGCCTCACCCAGCTCTTCTGTGGAATGCAGGATTATTGAGAGCAGCCCTGAGGAGAAGGACTTGGGGGTACTGGGGGATGAAAAGCTGGACATGAGTGGGCAATGTGCACTTGCAGACCAGGAGATCAGCTGTATCCTGGGCTGCACCCAGAGCAGCGTGGGCAGCAGGGCCAGGGGGAGGATTCTGCCCCTCTGCTCCGCTCTCCTGAGACCCCCCCTGCAGTGCTGCCTCCAGTGCTGGGGCCACCAACAGCACAAGGACATGGAGCTACTGGAGCCAGTCCAGAGGAGGCCACCAGGGTGATGCAAGAGCTGGAGCATGAAAGAGTTAACCCTGAGAAATTAGAAACAAAAAGATTTATAGTTACTTGCTTAATTGGATTTGGACATCACCCAGTTGTTTTAACAACCTTTGGATGAAATTCCTCACAAATTGCTGATAAATTTGCTTTTGCAAATGTTCTAACATAAAACTATCAGAAGTGCTTAAGCCTGAGGAAGGACCAAACATCCTTCAAGGAATACTGTCCCCAGCAGGTAAAAGAGACACCACTGTGCAGAATCAAAGAGGAGTTCAATCAGTGGATACAGTGATGAAGGCTATTGAAGACCAGCGACTCATTTTACTGCACAAGCATGAAGGACATTTACATATGCTAAATAGTTAAGGGAAATGTTTTGAATATGTAGCTAATTGCTCAGAAGTTTTGCAGCTTCCTTCTCCTCAGGGCTGCTCTCAATAATCCTGCATTCTACAGAAGAGCTGGGTGAGGCTGAAGAGGTGCTGGCTGGTCTCAGAGAAGAAAGTTTCTCGTACCTTGAACTACATCAGCCCATGCAGTGCTGCTTACACCCCTCCATCAGGCAGATGGAATAAATCAGCAATATCCATATTTGACAGAGGAGGAAACTGAGGCAGCGAGTGCTTTGCTGGAGGCCAGATAAGGAATTGTGTAAGGTTAAAACACAATCCTTCCTCGCCTTCTGCTTTCAGGTGTTGTGTATTTAGGCATAGGTGTTGAAATAGGAATCCTGATCTTAAACTGAGGCAGACACTGCATTTATCTCTTCAATTTATTGCCTATGATATAATTTTGATACCTACAGCTGATTAAAGCCCAGCACTGCCTGAATTAGAGCTGACATGATGTCCATCCCTACCTGGCACTACCTGCTATTCTCCTGTACTAAGAAGATGAATTTATCCACTTCTTAAATTCATCCTTGGACCCACCTTGGGGCAAGAAGTGAGAGGTGAAAGAATTTGAGTTCTGTTGCTCAGAACATACGTGTGCTGAAACAAAGATGGACACACACACCTTGGGGGAGTGCTCTCCATGTGTGTGTCCAGCACTGCAATAAAGAATTCCTGCTTTCTAAAGCTGCAAAACGACCCTTAGAGAGTTTCTCTGATGGCTTTCTGGGTATCAGATTGGGTGACCCCAATGGGACCCTCTCTGCCCAGCTGTAGGATCCATTGAGAACAGGACTCCCTTGGGTACCCCCAGATATTTCTCCAGAGGAGGGACTCCTCACCTCAATCAGTTCACTGCAGGAGCAGACAAGGACCAGCAACCAGAAGGTATTCTCTATTTTTCTCTTTTAAAACAGGCAAATGGAAGCCTGGTGAAAGAATTATTTCAGTTTGATAGTTATTGCCTCGAAGGCATTTGAAAATCTGTGAGTTGTTTGGGTTTTTTTTTACCTTTATATCAGAAATTGTATGATTGTGTGTGAATGAGTCCTACAAATACCTACATGTGGAGTCTGGATCCATGGTTCTGAGAAGGACAAAGTGACTGATACATATCAGTGTGGGTGATTGCAAGTGTGAAGGATGTTCTCTGGTACTAATAGCTCTAGTCACAGGTGCCTGAGGGGGGAAAAAAGAAGGGGAAAAAAAAAAGGGAGGAAAAAAAAAAGGAAATCTCCTTTGGGATGTGTATTGGAGTGCTGAGGGGGGGTGGAGGAGTTGTGGTCATCGGTGACTGATGTTTACTTTGGATAAGCAAGAAAAATGGCCAAAGAATGGAACTAGAAAGTATAATGTTATATTAAAGTAAGGGTTGTTTTGTAAGAGGGAAGGAAAATGAGATAAGATACTGGATGTTGATTGATTATTTGTGAAATAATTATAGGAGCTGGAAGAATTGTGGGTTGATTACTAATGTTCTGAGTATGGAAATGGATAATGGGAAAGCTCTTGATTGAAATGATGATGGTTCAACATGTAGTATTGAAAGATCCAGAGGATGTGGAGGAGAAAGGGGTTCAGTTGTGGGTTGGAACAGATAAATAGAGGGTGGCTAGTAATAAAAAAAAAATTAAAAATTAAAAAAAAAAAGGAGAAAGAGCTTTCAGGAATTAAACTTATAGTACTTATAGTCCAATTATGGGACAGATTAGATGTGGAGCTGTAAGCCTCTCTGAGACAGGCAGTAGGACTAGAGGAAGAGTTGGTGTGAGTAACAGAGCCCTTATCTGTAACTGATTTAAAGATGTGGAAAGAAATGACTCGAACATCCAGGGAAAATCCTCATCAATTAGCACAGACTTTGGAAATCCAAAGCTAATTTTATCTGGGGTGAAAAAAATGTAATTACCAGGTTAACCAAGGGAAGGATGAAAAACCTTCTGCATTTCATAAAGTTGGAAATATTCTGATTTAGATCCAGACAGAGAGGGAGATGCTCTGTCACTGGGAAATATATTTATTAGGAAATCAAATCTGGATACTAAAAGGAAGCTGCAAAAAATTGGAAGGAAGAAGGGCACTCAGTTCAGGGATTGGAATGGAGCTGAAAAGCGATCAGTGTTTTTATTCTAAAGAGTTCACACACTGGAAAAAGGAATGTCCTAAATTGTAGCAAGATTTTTGGGGGTTTGGAAATGTGTCAGAGCTGGAGTGATGGAAACCAGGGGGATCTTCCCTACTGGAGCCCTGGGTAAAAATTCAGCTAGGGAAAAAGGGAAAATCCTTATAGTTTTTGGTGGATACAGGGGCTGCCTTTTCTGTAGTGAATCAAGCTTTGTTGCCAGTCAGCACTCAAAGTGTTAATACTGTGGGAGCAACTGGACAAGTAGAGAAAGGTTTCTTTTTGAAGCCTTTGAAATACAGAAGCAGGAAGAGTGGTGGGAATTCACAAATTTCTCTACTTGCCAGATGCACCAAGATCTCTGCTAGGCAGAGATTTATTGGAGCAATTGAATGTCAAAATAAAATTTGAGAATGGAGAAATTCAATTTGAAACTCCAGAAGAAAACTATGTTGAGAACCTGAGCTTGACCCTCTCAGAAACCAGAATTAAAGGGGAAAAAATTTACAAGAAATAATCAAGTGTATCCCGAGGTCTGGGCAATGGGAATACATGGAAAGGTTAAAAGTGCTGAATTGGTCACTATTAAGCTTAAAGAGAAGGTTTGACCAGTAAGAATTAAATAAAACCCCTTGAAATTGGAAGACAGAAAAAGGGGTAAAAGGTGTAATAGAAGAATTTATAAAGCATGGGTTACTCTGAATGCTCCTCAGAGTATAAAAGCCCAATTTTACCAGTAAAGAAGCTGGACAGGAAAATTTAACAGCTGGTGCAGGATTTAAGAGCAATAAATCAGAGAGTTGAAGATTTACATTTGGTAGTGGCAAACCCTTACCCATTATCAACAAACCTAAAGGAAACCTGTGAATGGTTGACAGTCTTAGACTTGAAAGATGCCTTCTTTTGTCTCACCTCAACTCCTGAAAGCTGCAGTTGATTTGCTTTCGAATGGGGAAAAATCCCAATACAGGGAGAAAAACTCAACTCACCCGGACAGGGTTACCTGAAGGATTTAAGAACAGCCCTACTATTTTTGGAAATCAGTTGGCTAAATAATTAGAAACCTGGGAAAGGTCCTCTGGAAATGGGGACCACTCAGCAATATGTGGATGATATCTTACTAGCCATAGAAAAGGAGGAGGACTGTAAAATTTGGACTGTGAGCTTGCTAAATTTTTTGGGACTAAGTGGTTATTGAGTATCGTTGCAGAAAGCACAAATCCTGAAGAAGGAGGTGATCTACCTTGAATTCATGATTTCAAAAGGACAATAATAGCTTGGAAATGACCACAAAGAGGCCATCTATCAAACTCCAGAACCCAAAGATAAAAGATACTGTGAACCTCTTTGGGAATGACAGGCTGGTGTCATCCGTGGATTGCTGATTATGGATTATTGGTTAAGCCCTTGTATCAATTACTGAAGGAAAATCAGAAGTCACTAATCTGGACTGATGAGGCTAGAAAAGCCATTAGAGATCTAAAATTGGAATTAATGAGAGCCCCAGCTTTAGGTTTGCTTACAAGAGGCGAGGGGTGGCTTTGGGAGCTCTGGCTCAAAGGCCAGGGCCCTACAAGAGAACAGTTGTTTATTTCTCCAAACAACAAGATGAGGTTGTTTGGAGAACAGCAAAGGTCAGCAAAGGATGGCCAAGGTGCCTCTGAGCTGTGGCAGCAGTGGTGCTCATCATACAAGAGGCCTGGAAGTTTACCCTGGGCCAGAAGATGATTGTGAACACATCACAGGCCATGGCCACAGTTCTGGAACAAAAGGGAGGACACTGGCTCTCCTCCTCTTTGAGGTTTTTTAAGTACTAAGCAATACTAACTGAACAAGATTGGATGGATGCCTCATCCAGGCTGGATGAGGCTTTGAGCAACCTGGTCTAGTGGAAGGTGTCCCTGCTGATGGCAGGGGGGTTGGAACTGGATGATCTTGAAGGTCCCTTCCAACCCAAACCAGTCTGGGATTCTAAGATGATGTAGAACTTATCACCTCCTCTATTGCTAACCCTGCTTCTTTTCTGAGTGAAAAACAGGAACCAGATGCTGTGTTTCATGATTGCATAGAGACTATTGAGATGGTATACACCAGCACACCTGACCTGAGAGAGGAGCCTTTGGAGGAAGCTGACCATACCTGGTACACCAATGGCAGCAGCTTCATCAGGAATGGTGTTTGGATGGCAGGATATGCCATGACCACTAAGGAACAGGTGGTAGAAGCTAAGTCCTTACCTAAAGGCACCTCAGCACAATGAGCAGAAATAATTGCCCTAATAAAAGTGTTGGAAGTATGGACAGACTCTAAATACACTTTTGGGGTAGTTCACACTCATGGGGCAATTTGGAAGAAACATGGACATTTAACCTCCCAAGAGAAGCACAGAAAACATGCAGATGTGATCCTGTGACTTTTGGAAGCAGTTTCCCTCAGAGGTGGCAATCATACATTGTGAAGAACATCAAAAAGGTAACACTGACAGGGAAGTGGGAAATAAATTGGCTGATTATGAAGCAAAACAGGCAGTGGAACAAGGTGAGGTATGAAGTTTGATCCCTGAAATGTCTTTGCCACTACTACAGTCAGCAGGTTATGATGAAAAAGATCAAAAGCTAATCAAAGATCTAGGGGTCAAAATTACACCCTCTGGGTGGGCTGAATTTAGGGAAGGAAGGAAGAGTGGTGGGTCCCTTTCAAAATGTTATGGAAATTGGTAAAAATGAAACACAGAAAAAAACTCATTGGGGAAGGGATGCCCTTTTTACTTCACTTTCAAAACAGGTAATAGCAAGAAAGATATTTCAAACTGTGAAAACAGCAGTGGAAAGATGTGAAGTATGCTTAAAGGATAATCCTAAGGTAGAAAATCAGGTGCTATTTGTAGCAGTTGAAAAGGGAAATGCTCCAGGCCAGACATGGAAAATAGAGTTTTCAGAACTTCCTAGAAAAGTGGGGTACCAATATCTACTGGTCTAACTGACACATTTTCTGGGTGGCCAGAAGCATTTCCTTGCAGAATCAATAAGGCACAGGACAGAGGTCACAAGAATACTGTTGCATATGATCATCCCAAGGTTTGGAGTGCCTGGAGTAATATCTTCAGGTAAAGGGTCACACTTTATATCTCAGGTTGTCCCAACAAGTGAGCAAATTTCTGGATATCAATTGGAAAGGAATAAGCACCTTAGTGGGTTTAGTCTTTCAATCTGTAGTTGTTTTAATAGATTATGATTGTAAAAGCATTTACAAGTTGAAAGAAAAGGGGGAATGAAAGAGTAAACCCTGAGAAATTAGAAACTAAAAGATTTATAGTTCCTTTAGTTGCTCAATTAGATGTAGACCTCACCCAGCTCTTGTAACAACCTTTGAATGAAATTGCTGGTAACCACTGAATGAGCATTTATCACCTAGTTGTTTGATATTTACATATGTTAACAACCACTGAATGAAATTCCTCACAAATTGCTGATAACCTTAGGACGTTTTTCAAATGTTCTAACATAAAACTAGCAGAAGTGCTCAAGCCTGAGGAAGGACCAAACATCCTTCAAGGAATACTGTCCCCAGCAGCTAAAAGAGACACCACTGCACAGAATCAAAGAGGAGTTCAATCAGTGGATACAGTGATGAAGGCTATTGAAGACCAGCGACTCATTTTACTGCACAAGCATGAAGGACATTTACATATGCTAAATAGTTATGGGAAATGTTTTGAATATGTAGCTAATTGCTCAGAAGTTCAATGAACATACGTGTGCTGAAACAAAGATGGACACACACACCTTGGGGGAGTGATCTCCGTGTGTGCCCAGCGCTGCAATAAAGAATTCCTGCTTTCTAAAACTGCAAAATGAGTCTTAGAGAGTTTCTCTGATGGCTTTCTGGGTATCAAGCACCTCCCCTGTGAGGACAGGCTGAGAGAGTTGGGGTTGTTCAGCCTGGAGAGGAGAAGGCTCCAAGGAGACCTTATTGCACCTTTCAATACTCAAAGGGGGCCTGTAAGAAAGATGGGGACAGAGTTTTTAGCAGGGCCTGTAGCAATAGGACAAGGGGTGATGGTTTTAAAGTAAAAGAGAGGAGATTCCGACCAGATATAAGGAAGAAATTGTTTAGAATGAGGGTGGTGAGACTCTGGCCCAGGTTGCCCAGAGAGGTGGTAGCAGCCCCATCCCTGGAAACATTCAAGGCCAGGTTGGACAGGGCTCTGAGCAACTTGATCTGGTTGAAGATGTCCCTGCTCACTGCAGGGGGGTTGGACTAGATGACCTTGAAAGGTCCCTTCCAACCCAAACCATGCAGTGATTCCATGGAAGGAGATATCTTCAATTATGATCTTAAGGGTCTTTTCCATCCAAAACGATTCTATGATTCTATAGATTAGAGGTTGGAAATAAGGCAGAGTAGGGAAGAAGTGGTTGTGGAGGAGGATCATGGATACAGTCTAAATTTCCATCTGGGAGAAAATAATCCACTGTAAATATCACTCAGCTGAACAGGATCACTTGCCTGCATCTGCAGATAGTCTGAAATAAGAGTGGTATCACAGAATCACAGTGGTTGGAAAAGACCTTTGTGTTGGGTTTGTGTGTGTGGGGTGAGGGGCTGTTTTTTTGTTAGGGGGCAAAAGGGCCACCTTCTGAGAGAGAAAAGCTCCCCTGGCTCCAAGGCAAAGACCCCTCAGCCCAAGCTGGGCCAATGAGCACCTGAGAAACACCTCTGTGAATCCACAATGGTGAGGGGACTGTCCTGAAAAGAAGGTGGACAGAACCTGAAGGAGAGGCCATTGACCTAAGAAGAGATGACTATTGGCCTAAACAAAGGACAGACAGAGAGAGAGCTTCTTTGACAGAGAAAGACAAAGACCCACACCCAGTTCAACCAAATGGAGTAGGAGAAGATAAAGTCCCATTTGCAGCCCATGGAGATTCAACAGCCCACTTGTAGGCCATGGAGGACTCCAAGCTGGAGCAGAGAAGTTGAGCCTGAGGGCAAGTGTGATGGAATTGGGACCCCGAGAGTCGCTCACTGCCAGAGCAGGGGTGGACCCCCAGAGTGGGGGGTGAGTCTGCATCCCATGGATGTCCCCATGCTGGAGCCAGGAGCTGAGCCCAAAGAGGTCCATGACTCCATAGGCAGCCCACATTGGAACATCTTGTTCCTGGACTTCCATGCCAGGAAAAGCAGCAGTGATGAACAGACTGAACCCCCATTCCCTGTCCCCTGTGCTGCTGAGGGAAGAAGGTAGAGAAATGGGGAGCAAAGTTATTTGAGCCTGGGAAGAAGGGAGGGGTGGGGGAAGGTGGTGTCAGATGTGGTTGTTATGTCTCGTTGCATTACTTAGATGAAATAGCAACTAATTAAATTGATTTTTCTTCCCCAAGTTGAGTCTGTTTTGCCCGTGACCATCACTGGTGAGTGAGCCCTCCCTGTCCTACATTCCTTATCTCATGCCCCCTTTGTTGTGTCTCCCATCCCATCTCACTGGGTGGGGGGAGTGACTGCAGGACTGCATGGTCCCACTGTGGGTCAAACCACCACAACCTTTAATTAATTAAATAGATGATCAAAATGTCCTCACATACTTAGAATCATAGTGGTTGGAAAAGACCTTTAAGATCATCAAGTCCAACCATAAATCCAACACTCAATTCCACCTCTAAACCATGTCCCTGAGCACCTCTTTTAAATACCACCAGGGATGGGGACTCCACCACCCCCCTGGGCAGCCTGTTCAGATGCTTGGCTACCCTTTCAGTGAAGAAGTTTTTCCTCAGATCCAATCTAAACCTCCCCTGGGGCAACTTGAGGCCATTTCCTCTTGTCCTCTCACTTGCTCCTTGGTTGAACAGACCCACCCCCACCTCTCTCCACCCTCCTCCAAGGGACTTGGACAGAGCCACAAGGTCTCCCCTCAGCCTCCTTTTCTCCAGGCTCAACACCCCCAGTTCCCTCAGCCGGGAACTCAGCACACTTGTGCTCCAGACCCTTCCCCAGCTCCGTTGCCCTTCCCAGGACAAGCAGCACAGCAATTAGTTTTTAATATCAACATCAGTAGTGATTGGAAAAACTGGGGAAAAAATTACAAAGTCTTGAAAAAAGGTCACTTGCTCACCACTGAAAATGTTCATCTGCACTTTGTCACATTCTTGTCATCTTTGACTCATTCCCTGAGTGGACCTTGTAGCTCCCTGTGCAGTGTGTGGTTTTACACCATTGTGAAAACACCATAAAACAAACTGGGTTTTGTTAGAGGCTTTTGTAGGTGGTTGGTTGGTTGTTTTAACAACTTTGATTCGGATTTCCCAGTGCTTCTAGAGCTATTAAAATGTTTGTCATCACAACTCTAACAAAAAGTTGGTTTCTTAGGACCAAAGTAGCCAAAAAATCAAACACAAGAATAAATTGATGGCAATGAAAATGGTATTGAAAATAAAATGTGTTTTCCAACAAACACAAGAAGACATTTGTCACTAAGGGGCACATTGTGAAGCAGAGAGTTATTTGGAATTTCCTTGAAGGGACAAAAGACTTGGAAGATAGGTAGGCTTGTAAAATGTGCTGGCCTATCTAGATAAGCATATGCTGGGAAAGTAAGAACGAAGATTTCAAGGGAAAGGACTCAAAAATCTGTTTCTCAGGGAAGAATAATCCTCTGTGTTTAATCTCAATCTGTCTGTCACTCACAGACTTGGAAAGCAGGTAAGAAAAATTACGCTTGTTCTCAGAGAAACCACACACATAAATTGTTGTGCTGGAGGATTCCTGCATCTGTATAAAGCTGGAGATGATATTTTTGGAGACTTTCCCCTACTGTTGAAAGATGGAACAAAATTAAAAGTCTCAGGCCAAATTTAGTTGTCTTACTGCAAGATCCCAAAGTGATTATGGGAGTTTTACTTGAGTTGAGTGAAGGATGTGGCAAGAAAGCTTTATGGAGGATGACATTCACCTTGACAGTGTCGTAGAATAAAGTAGACCTTTGGGTCAAGAAGTTCCTGGCTTTGCATTTCATGCTTTTCACAGAATCCCAGAATTGCCTTGACTGGAAAAGACCTTTCAGATCATCAAGTCAAATCATGAACCCAACACTGACAAGTCCCCAACTAAACTATGTCCTTGGGATTCAAGAGTCATGTAGATGTAGTGCTGAGGGACATGGGTTAGCTGGGGACTTGTCAGTGTTGGGTTCATGATTGGACTCAATGATCTTAAAGGGCTTTTCCAATCGAGGCAATTTTGGGATTCTATGATCCTGTGAAATAGGAGAAAACCAAAGAGAAACTCAGTGTTTCCACATATGCTGGTGTCATCTGCTGTCCCATGATTCACACATGGCAGGAGAAGGGGAGGGACCCCCAGGTCCTGTGCCACATGGCGTTTGCAGGCTGTGTTGTACGCTTGCAGCTGGGACTCTTAACACTGCCCCTCGCAGTCAATAACGATCTCAAACCTAATTATTTGCTTTATCATTGTGTGTTGTCTTTCAGCAGGAGGACACTGTTGTTTTCACAAACTGCTGCTTCCACCTCCCAGTTGACTCATTTTGTTGCAACTATTTTCTTTTTCAGAGTGACTGACAGCACCTGCAGACATCATTGATTTTCTTTCCATATAAAAAGAGGAAATAGATCTTCAAATGACTTCTTTATTTTAGATTTGCAAGTATGCCAGAACTTTATGAGTCATTCTTTCAAAGAAGCCAAAATAGACTATTGCCAGGAACTGGGTCCCCACCACAGTTAGATCATGGGCTCTCCCTTTGCACACACCATATGTGCCACCACCCAAGAAGGCATGAGGCACCTAACAGCAACATAAAAACTCCAGTTAGAAATGGTCTGGCTTCCAGAGGCTCCAGTTTCTCTCCCCAGCAAAATGATGACAAAATTCCCTCCAATTCCTTGTTTTCCTAATAGATGAAATGGGAATAGATCATTGAGAAAGGAGCTCTCACCAGAAATCCTACATTTCTTCATCAGAAATAATTCTTTATACTAAAATACTTGTGTGTCATTGTGGCAGCAGCTGAATGGTCACAGTTGAGGTGGAAACCTGGATGCTCTGACTGCGGATTTGCTCTTCCTTATAGACACTGTAGAAGCTCAGAGCCTTTCTCCTGTCTCCTAGGATGGGGCACATGGGGCTGTTCATCTTCTACACTCACAGGGCAACTGGAGACATTGACCCTGCAAAGATATTTCCATCTCACCTCACGTGAATATGAAGACAAGGGAACATGGAAAACCTTTTTTTCTAGCTGTGTTCAGGACCAGCAACACCAGCAAGAATTCCAACCTTTGATATATCAGCAGGAGCTAAAAAAATCAGCAAATCTGGGAAATCAGAGATACACTGCCACACAGTCAGAGCATGAGACCACTATCCATGCTGCCTCTACTGGCTGTAGGACACCAAAAAAATCATTTACTCTTCCCTGTGCCTTTGTTTTTTCACTGGATAGGAACATTTTGCACTCTCTGCTGCTGCAGTAGCAAATTCTTAGGGTGGGTGAAATATCTCTAACGGTGTGTGACTGACCTGTGACATTGCTTTGAGTAATAAGTGACTTCCAGGTCAGCTGTCACACTGTCATCTCATTGTTCTTTCTCCTTTTTTTCCTTTGTTTGCCAATCTTTCCTTGCTTAAGGCTATGATTACCTCAGCATGTAAAAATACACCCGAGGAGGTGAGCAGAGCTAAAGCAGAGCCTGGGCGCTGGAGAGCTGAGCACAGAGATACCCAAAAGGTCTGCACAAAACACCAGCAAGGATCAGGAATTTATTAGTCCATAAATTTATTAGCTCAGATGGGTGACAGCACAGCGTGTCCATGCTTTGTGGACACAGCACCACAGATCTTATTGCCAAAAGTACCTGAAATCCTGGATGGGTTCCTCTGTGAGCACCCACCAGACTCATCACCCAGCATAGCTGAACCCACGCTCATGCAACACAACCGTTGACCCATCATTTGGCACGCCGTGTTCACACAACCTCTTGTGAAAGAGGTTGAGTAAGTTCAGATCATCCTGTTCCCTGCTCCAACATCTATTGCAACATTGGCTATTTGCTGCCTACCAGGAGCTCACATTCCTGATATCCCTGAGACCCTGGTGAACTCAAAGAATTATCATCTACTCCTCCTGTGTCCAATGATACTGTGAACCATCAAAAGTGATTACATGTCCCTTGGAGCAACGTTAAAAGTATCTCAGGCACAAGTGGTGTTCTCCTTTATCCTCCCAGATGAAGGAGTTTAGGAAGGAGGAGACAAGTTGAACAGTTGAAGGCCTGTCTGGTGCCACACTCACAAGTTTTGGCTTCTATGATCATGGATCTATCTTTGAGAAGCCGGGTCTGTTGGGACCTGATGGGATTCACCTGTGCAAGTAGGGCAAGAGGGTCTTGTCCAACAAACTGGCCAGAATCACAGAATGGTGGGGTTGGAAGGGACCTCAGGAGATCATCCAGTCCAACCCCCCTGCCAAAGCAGGTTCCCTACACCAGGTTGCACAGGAAAGTGTCCAGGTGGGTTTGAACATCTCCAGAGATGGAGACTCCACAGCCTCTCTGGGCAGCCTGGCCCAGGGCTCCAACACCCTCACAGCAAAGAAGTTTTTCCTTCAGTTTCTCTGGAACTCCCAGTGTCCCAGTTTGTGCCCATTGCCCCTTGTCCTGTCACTGGGCACCACCCAGAAGAGCCCGGCCCCATCCATTTGGCCCCCACATTTCAGATATTTCTAGACATGGATCAGATCCCCTCTCAGGCTGCTCTTCTCCAGGCTGAACAGTCCCAGCTCTCTCAGCCTCTCCTCTAAGGCAGATGCCCCAGGCCCCTCATCATCTTTGTGGCCCAGACTTATATGAAGAGCTTTAAACTAAACTTAGCAGGGAAAGGGGTTGGAGTTTTGAACAACAGAGAAGAGCCAGAGGGTGTTGATGCCTCAGGAACCGACAAGGAATCACTAGTGAAATGCTTCAGAGGAATTAGGGCACGTTCCTCTAAACGGTGTCACAGTCGATGGCCCACCTGAAGTGCCTCTATACCAAAGCACACAGCATGGGGAACAAGGAAGAGCTGGAAGCTGCAGCTAGAAAGCTACAATCTAATCAATATTTATATATTAAATATATAAAGGGAGATTATAAGGACGGCGGAAAAAGACTTTTTACCAAGGCCTGTCTAGACAGGACAAGGGACAATGGTTTGAAACTGAAAAAGGGAAGGTTTAGACTAGACAAAAGGAAGATGTGTTTTGTGCTGAGTATGGTGAGACATTGAAGCTGTGGATGCTGTGTTCAAAGTCAGGTTGGACAAGGCTTTGGGCAACCTGATCTAGTGGTTTACACACAGCCACTCAAGTAATAAACTGTTTCCCTGCTAGGGTGATCTAAACAGATCCCAGGTGGTGCAAGGAAACCAGACTACTTATCTAGTTTTCCTGCTTAAATGTTCATTTATACCCCTCACTCCTGAAGAAAATCCACTCCCTGGGGCCACACATTTCCATGTTTTCAACAGAGGAACAAACTCCAGAGTTTCTGGGTGGGATGGGGCACTTTTTAACACCCTGGGGAAAACCCCATTTGAAATGAGGCCTGGAGCCACCCCATGAGAGGTCCCAGGGGTACCACAGGTCCCAGGGGTACCACATCTCAAGAGGGGTAATGGGGACAGGGATGGGGCAGAGAGATGGCCCCATGGCACCCATGGAGGTGCTGAGGCAATGGCCATAGGAAGGGGCTGAGGAGATGAGGGAAGAAGCCAGAATGGCTGCAGAAAGATGGGAGAAGGTCCTGAGGGAAGGGGCTAAGGGAAGAGACAAAGGAAGGGGCTGAGGGAGGACCAAAGGAATGCCCAAAACAAGGGGCTGAGGGACAGCACTGAGGGGAAAGGACTGAGGTGAGGGAAAGGGGCCCTGGGCATGAGGAGGTAAGGGAAGGGGCCAGAAGGGCTGAAGTAAGATGGACGAAGGCCCTGAGGGAAGGGGCTGAGGGGGCCAGGGAAGGGGTTGAGGGGAGGCTGAGGGAAGGCACTGGGGGGGGAAGGACTGAGGTGAGGGAAGGTGCCCAACATGAGGGGATGAGGGAAGGGGCCAGAAGGGCTGAAAAAGATGGAGGAAGAGCACAAGGAAGGGGCTAAGGGGCTCAGGGAAGGTGTTGAGGGGGCAACTGAGGGAAGGTCCAAAACAAGGGGCTGAGGGATGGCACTGAGGTGGAAGGACGGAGATGAGGGAAGGGATCCGGAGCATGAGGGGATGAGGGAAAGGGGCTAAGGGGATGAGGGAAAGGGGGCTGAGGGGGTGAGGGAAAGGGGGCTGAGGGGGTGAGGGAAAGGGGGCTGAGGGAAAGGGGGCTGAGGGGGTGAGGGAAAGGGGGCTGAGGGGGTGAGGGGAAGGGGGCTGAGGGGGTGAGGGGAAGGGGGCTGAGGGAAGATCCAAAACAAGGTGCCAGGGGAAGGAACTAAGAAGCCGGGAAAAGGACTGAGGTGAGGGACGGAACCCAGGGCATGAGGTGAAGATTGAGGGGACAGAGGGAAGCGCTGAAAACCGGCACCGAGGCAGGGGCTGAGGAAAGATCCAAACCCAGGGGGCTGAGGGAAAGACTGAGGCGAGGGAAGGCGGCAGGGACAGGAGGGGAAGGCTGAGGGACGGCGGGCAGGGCCGCTGAAGGCCGTTGGCGGTGCGGCGGTGACCCGCGGGAAGAGGAAAGCCGCGGGCGCGGCCGCGCTCTCTTTCCGGTTCAGTTTTCACTTTCTGTTTTTTTACCGGTTACCTCCGCCCGCCCCCAGCCCCGGCCCTGGCCCTGCCTCCCCGCCCGCCCGTCCGTCCGCCAGCTCCGTCCCTCCGCGGAGCATTTTCACTTCCTGGGGCCGGCGGATGGCGGCTGCCCGCAGCGTTCCCGCCCCACATGTCGCCCCGCGTTCCTTGAACCCACCGACCCGCCCGGTCCGATAGCGCCGCACCCTCCCGGGGCCCCCCGCCGGGAGCGGAGCCGCGCCGAGGGCCGGGCGGGGCGGCATGAGGGCGGCGTGAGGGTCGGAGC
Organism: Caprimulgus europaeus; assembly: GCA_907165065.1. The sequence continues at coordinate 80,710,457 of OU015528.1, forward strand.
TGGTGGGGAACGACGAGGAACGAGCTCCGGTCATGGGCGAACGGCAACACGAGGAGACCGGCGGGCCGGGCACAGGTGAGCAGGGACGGGGAGGGGACGGGCCGGGCCGGGCGGGGAGTGAGGCATGGGGAGGGCGGCCGGCTCCATCCCACCCTTCATCTAGGGAGGAGGTCAAGCTGGCTTCCCCCCTCTGTTTCTCCAAAGCCGGGGCTGCTCGATCCCGTGGGGACGAGCTTGAGGAGGAACCGGCTCCTTGCCGGGTGAGGGGGAGCAGCCCCCAGGTCAGGTCTGGAACCCCTGGAGGCCTTCGACACCGAGAAAACATCTTTTTTAATTTAATTTTAACGGATTTCCTGAGGACACATTGGGAAAGGACACATTTTCCAAGCTTCTGCTTGTTCTGGTAGCTGACCCCAAGGTTCATGCGTTTGGGAAAACCGCCGTCATTTTTGGTTTTGTGGCTTGCACACACTTTCGGTCTGCCCTTGTGGAGCCGTGTTGGTCAATGCAGGTGCCCTTCAGGAGGGAGATATGGAAATACAAACAGATCAGCTGCGTGCTGCTCCCTCCCTGGGACTGGTGTGGGGAGCTGAAGGCTGGAAGGCCTCTTTGCTCCCCCCCTTGAAGCAACTTGCTGCCCTGTGAGGCTGGAAATCAGCCTTAAGAGAAGCAGGAAAATAATGTAGTTCTTCTCTGATCCCACACAGTTCTGCTCCCTGCTTGTCCTCAAACAAATTGTCTTGCAGGAGGTCAGATAGGAGCAGGGCTTGCTGACCTGTAGGTCTGCCCTCCTTAAAGGCAGGATAATCTAATAGGTGGAGCAAGCAGGAGGGTGGATGGCACAAAAATAGTTGTAAAACATGTTCCTTACTCCAGGACAACAAATATATTCTTTTAAATGTGCAAAAAAGCTTACCTGGCCCAGAACAATCAGTAGCCCAGTGGTTGGGTGCTCACTGTGGATGCAGGAGACACTGGGTCAAGCTCTGCTCTGTGGAGGATTCAACTCAGAACATTAACCTCATGGTTTTACCCCAATCATTTGGTCAAAATGGTTGTTTCTTAGTGTTACTCAAGAGATCTCCTTACAGTGCTTAAAAAAGACTGGTAATAATAGGGAGACAAACACTGGGCTGTACTGGTACTTGCTGTCTTATCGTTGAGTCTGGAAATGACCAGTCTGCACTTGGACGAATTTGTTAGATATAGTGTATTGTCAAGAAAATGTCTGATTTGACAGAAATTGCTGTTTTCCAATTGAAAAATCATTTTGTCAGAGGATTTCCTATCTGCTCTGATAAGAAATGTAATTCACCTAGGACCAGAGACTATATAACCCAGCTCTGAAACTGGTTTTACATACTAGTTTAGTCTATTTTTAGTGTTCCTCTTAAACCTGGTGGTTTTGGTGGTAGCAGAGGTAGCTTAAGTGTTCCCCATTCCCAAATACTCACCCTCAATACCCCAACATCCACATCCCACCTGATTTAGAGCTGTGTTGGTGCAACTCTTTGTGATGCCATGCAGCAATCCAGATTAAAAATAGATCTGGATTGAACCAATCTGGATTAAAATTAACCTCTTTTACTTTATTTTCTGCTGCAATTTGTTGATTTTCTTCTTTACACAGCTCCAGCTGTGCCAGGAGGGGAAGAGAAGGAGCATTGTGGTGAGGGCTTGCGTAGGTCACTGTAGCTGTGCACCGAAATGCACGTGGGATTACAGCTTTGGTGGAATGGGGCTGGTTTAATCACATGAAATATGTATGTTGGTCACTCTGACACCTGCTAAAATCACCAACTGGTTATTCTTGGTTAGAATAATTTTGATACAAGAAACTGAAATGTTTATTTTTGATAAATGCTATTTTCATACAGTTTGGCTTTTTTGGGGTGTGGTTTTTTGATGGTGAAACATCTACCCACTAGTTCTGATGAGATGTTTGGAGACAGTGTCTGTAGAGATTTTAGTACTTGGCTTCAGTTCTGGTTTTGTTTCTAACTATAAGGGTGTCTTGGTAATTTCCACAGCCAAAGGGTCCATAGAGAAGGTGTAGTTAGAGCTTTACTGCCTTATCAAGCAGAACAAGAGACCAGGGGAAAGAAAGTCAATGCTGAAAGGAGAGCAAAATTAACACAATAAACCACACCTGAGGAAGGATATATCCTGGTTTGGGAGCTTTTCAGGCTTGCTCAAAGGCAAAAAGAGTAAATAACTGTTGGTCTGGAGGAATGCAGCTGCTGGATTTCAAGCAGGGGAACTGTATGCCTGTTTTTTTCCAGCCACAAACAAATTGTTTTGTGTTGGTTTTTTTTTTCTTTTCCCAAATTGGGGCATCTCTGCCTTGAGGAGGTTGTTTTTAACATGTGAACCATCACTGTTGCTCTTACAAGGTGTGTTGGGAGACCCTGGACATCGTTGCAGCACGTGTAGTCACCTTGACAACGTCTGAGCTTTAGATCCAAGATGTCCCTAGTCTCATTTTTTTGGCATCCCAGGAGGCAGCAGATGAACTCAAGGTGACAGCAGGCTGATGTTTCTTGGGAGGGTTGGATGTTCCTCTGTGGATGCTGTGTGGTTGGCTGTGTGGGTTTCAATGAAGCATTTGTGGGCTGCTTGTGAGGAATCCGTGAAACATCACCCAGCAAAGGCAAGCCTGTCGTCATTGAGGGTTTAGTTTGCTGAGCACGTGTCTACAGCTGTTCCACAAGGTCAAAACACATCAAGTCTGACTGTCTTACACCATGGTTGCTACCACACCAGCATGGAGAATCAGTTGGCTGGCTGGTTTTGTAAAGAAAGGGATATCTTTAGTTGTCTATGTGCTTAAAATACCTGTGCTGGTGCTAGATTAGGGAAGAGTTAATACAAACACCTGCAGCTGAGTGAATCCACCACAGGTGGGAACCTTGTATGAGATGATAGAGGAGAGGAGATGTGGCAGGATGTGGATTTGAGGAGCATCTGCTGAGATGAAAGGCAGCAACAACTGCCTGTGCAGTGAATTAATGAGGGAAAACTTAAAATAACCACATCCTCAATTACATCAGCAGCTGAAAGTAACAGGAGAGAGATTATAAAATCAAAGAAATGTTACCTGGAAGATTTCTCTGGTGTAGAACTACTCTTGAGTAGATTTTTCACCAATATCAGAGTGGGGCAGGTGTGGCTTTGCCCAGCCAAGAGTGGAGACCCACACCTTCCTGTGACCTGTCCTAAGGGTCCATCACTCTCCAGGAGAAAAATTTCATCCTCTCATGTCCAGTCTCAACCTCCCAAGATACAACTTGAGTTGTTTCCCTTTATTTTTGCCATCTGCTGGTGCCAGAAGAGGGGCTCCATCATCTCTGTGACTCTCCATCAGGGAGTTGTGGGCTGCAGTTGGATCTCCTCAGCTTTTCTCCCATGAACAAGCCCATCTCTCTTTGCTCTCTGTGTAATTAGTTACAGTCTTGTTGGAGCTGCCTTCTCTGGGTAGGAATTTGGGGCACAGGTTGAAACAACCACATTTGCTGAAATTTCTTATGACACAGGGGTTTTTTTACATGGTGTAGGAACATAACCTCGACCCATGAAGAAACAAAGAATGTTGGGTTTTTTTTCCCCAACCAAGGTGATGCATTCAGATATCGCTGTGAGATTAAATCTGTGTTGGCAGAGCTCAAGTGGAACTCTCCATGTAAAGGTTGCCTGTCCTCTTGGCAGAGTGGTGGCTCTCCTGAGAGGGTGCCAGGGGTTCCCTGCATCGCCTGAGTCCTAAAAATGATCTAAATACATACTGTCACTCTCTGATATTGAGATGAAAAGCATTACAAAAGCTTCTGCAGCTTAGATATCCGCATTCCCAGGCTACCTGATCCCAGAGGTAATTTAAAATGCAATCCAGCACCTGAGTTTTCCAGCTAAGCTGCAATCACTTTGTCTCATGGAAGAATATTTTAAATACATTAAACCAGGAGATTGTAAAAAAACACCATCTCACCCCAAACAGGGACATAACTCCCAGATTTAAACCAATGATGTTAATTTAGGAAAATGGAGCTGCATCAGTCTGCTTATTTTTTTCCCAGTTGATTGCAAGGTTCAAGAGCTGTGCCATCCAAAAATCCCCCCCCTGCCCAGCAGTTTGAATGCTTGGTTCTTTGGAGGGAAAACAGCTCCACAGTTAGGAGAGCTCCTGAAGTTCCATGCAAGCCAACCACTCTCTTTCTGAGAGCACAAGGGAGCATTTGCTGCAGAGAGGTGGTTTGTGATGATCTGTTATGAATTTACTTGCAGGAGGCCTGTAGCAGTTGTAGGATTCTTGACTCAACAAGTTCCTGGTCTTGCCTTTGAAAGCACCACATAGAGTAAGAGATGCTTCCTACCACGGTTGTGCTGATGTGACACTCCTTATCCATCACCTAGTGTCAGCCTGGCCCCATGCCCCTTGGAGGAGGGATAAAACCTTGTGCTGATTTAATGCCTGTCCCACCTGAGACCAAATACCCATCTTGGCCAGTATCCTGACTCCAGGAATGGCCTCTCAGGGAAAAAGGATGTGAACAGGATAAAGGTACAGCTCTCTTTCTCTGAAAACTCATGCCAAGTGTGCAGGTTTATGGCTCAGGGACTTCCTTTGCATTTAAAGGACCTGGAGGTGCTGGAGCGTGTCCAGAGAAGGGAACGGAGCTGGGGAAGGGTCTGGAGCACAAGTGTGCTGAGTTCCCGGCTGAGGGAACTGGGGGTGCTGAGCCTGGAGAAAAGGAGGCTGAGGGGAGACCTTCTGGCTCTGTCCAAGTCCCTTGGAGGAGGGTGGAGAGAGGTGGGGGTGGGTCTGTTCAAGCAAGGGCCAAGGGACAGGACAAGAAGAAATGGGCTCCAGTTGTGGCCAGGGCAGTTGAGATGGGATGTGAGGAAGAATTTCTTTGCTGAAAGGGTTCTGAGGCATTGGAAGGGGTTGCCCAGGGCAGTGGTGGAGTCCCCATCCCTGGAGGGATTGAAGAGTCGTGTAGACACAGTGCTGAGGGACATGGGTTAGTGGGGACTGGTCAGTGTTGGGTTCATGGTTGGACTCAATGATCTTGAAGGTCTTTCCCAATCGAGGCAATTCTGGGGCTCTGTAGCTCCCACTCAGGCTAGTTTATTGCTGATAAAAACGGTTCCAGTGCAGGGCAGGCCCCAGGACAGGCTGTGAATCCTCTCCCCCAGGATTTCAGGGCACGGATAACACCCCCTGTGGGATCAGCTGGGCCGTGCTGGTGCAGAGCTGTGCTGGTTTCTCCAGCTCTCCTCCAGCCATCACTCCTATGATGTGTCTTTGCTGTCCAAGCGATGCCATGTGAAAAGCTGTTCCCGTTCCCTGCTGCGTGGTGGTGGTGGCACATCCAACCTGCTCAGAGAGGAACGGGCACTTTCACTTTTACTTCTGGCTTAGGCACTTTCACTTTCGCCTGCGCAGAGACTGTCCAAGGCTTTCTGCTCCTGAAAATGAAACCTGGATGTGTCAGGGTTTTGCCTACGTTTGTGTGAGTGAAGACTCTTCCTTAAGGTGGGAGCAGATCTGAGGAAGACCCTTAAATCTGCAAGGGGGAGATGAGGTTACAGCAGGCTGTTGGGTGACACGCTCTGTGATTGTTTGGTTTATTTATTACTACAGCAACTTTTAATTTATTTATTTTTTTTTCCCTTTTAGACTTTCATTTTCACTCTGCAGCTGAATTTGCAAGGAGGAACAAACATTTGAGCTACCACCTGCAAAATTGCTGTTTAGGTTGCATTTCCAAGAGCTTCCCAGCCCTATTTTTTTTTTTTTTGAAAGCCTTTAGCTTTTACCCCTGAAAGATACTGAACATCTGATGCTTGTTCTGATTTAACATCTCCATATGTGTCCTGTGTCCAGGGGGGTTTTTGACTCTGTAATCTCTCTCTGTTGTCTTGGTTTCTCACATATTCAGCAGGGAAATGCACGACTGGGTCCCAGCTTGCACGTTTAGACGTGGCCTTTCTTATGCTCCAAGACCTGAAACTTGTTGGTGATGCAGAATTGCAAGACGCTGTCGATAGGAGAAGTAGAATGTGCAAACCTCATGAAGTTCAACAAGGCCAAGGGCAAGGTCCTGCACCTGGGTTAGGGTAACACCAGCACAAATCCAGGCTGGGTGGGGAATGGCTGGAGAGCAGCCCTGAGGAGAAGGACTTGGGGTGCTGGGGGAGGAGAAGCTCCACATGAGGCGGCACCGAGCGCTGGCAGCACAGAGCCAATAACCGTGTCCTGGGCTGCACCCAGAGCAGCGTGGGCAGCAGGGCCAGGGAGGGGATTCTGCCCCTCTGCTCCGCTCTCCTGAGACCCCCCCTGCAGTGCTGCCTCCAGTGCTGGGGCCACCAACAGCACAAGGACATGGAGCTACTGGAGCCAGGCCAGAGGAGGCCATGAGGATGATGCCAGGGCTGGAGCAGCTCTGCTGTGGGGACAGGCTGAGAGAGTTGGGGCTGTTCAGCCTGGAGAAGAGAAGGCTCCAGGGAGACCTTCCAGTGGCCTCCCAGTACCTGAAGGGGCTCCAGGAAGGCTGGGAGGGACTTTGGCCAAGGGCAGGGAGTGACAGGATGAGGGGTGATGGCTTTAGACAGGAAGAGGGGAGATGGAGCTGAGATGTGAGGAAGAAATTCCTTGGTGTGAGGGCGGTGAGACCCTGGCCCAGGTTGGCCAGAGAAGCTGTGGCTGCTCCTCCCTGGAAGTGTTCTGGGCCAGGTTGGATGAGGCTTTGAGCAACCTGGTCTAGTGGAAGGTGTCCCTGCTGCTGGCAGAGGGGTTGGGACTGGATGAGCTTTAAGTTCCCTTCCAACCCAAACCAGTCTGTGAATATCGCACCCTGAAAAGTGAGATTGTTTGGAGCAGTAGCTATGAAATTAAATAGCACCAGCCACAGTCCTGTGCTTCTGGGACACGAGGAGCTGTCAAGGGAGGTGGGTTTGTTTAGGCTGGTAGAGAAGATGCTGAGGACAAAGCTGTCTCTCCTCAAAGGATGACTCCAGACACAAGCATTGTGCTACTCCAACAAGAAGCAAAAAGGGATGTTATGTTCAGTCCAAGCCTTTGAGCAGAGCTGTGAGCTGGGATGCAGTTCCCTGATCTGTTTTTTGTGGAGGAATCTGAACTCCCTGACTGCTTTTTTGAGATCCACAGGGTGCAAGAGCCACAGACAAAGCAAAATGAAAGACAAGTGCGGAAAAAAAGTGAGCAAATTTAACATCTGAAAGCAATAAAACAATAATACTGAGAGAGCAGCAAAAGGTCTTTATTTTTCTGCACTTGAGAGCCAAGTTATGTTCACCTGCTTTTTTACTGACACATCACCTGAAAGTGGGAAGTTTAAAACATGAGTACAAGGGCACAAAACCCCCAAAAGCAAAGTTAAGAGAAGCAAAAGTACTTGTAAAGACTTTTATTTCTGAGCTCCCAATTTCCATTCCCACCTGCTCTCTACATGCTTTTCTTAGAACTATTTTTAGAGCCGTTTTTATACTGTTTCCCCCAACTTTCTGCTTTGTCTGGATTTTCTTTTACTTGGCACAATGCAGGCGCTGTCTCCCTTCCCCTGTTAAACCCCCGTGGTGGGGACTGGCTGACCTGGCTGAGAGCTGTGTTGCTAAATGAGTTTAATACATGTAGTGAGAACTGTTATTTTTCCTTGTTCATTATATTAGATTCTTTTTTTGTGTTTGAGAGGAATAACAAAATTTGTGACATAGGGAATTATTCTGTCTTTTCTTCTTTTTAGTTGAAGGAAGAAAAAAACAATTAAAACTTACCTTTTAAAATTAGGAGTGAAAACCCAAGTAAGTTGCAGGGTGACAACTGCTGCTTTCTTGCTCCTCACCAAAGAAACATGAGACTTTCTGCTTTAGAGGTTAAAATGAGAACTTATCTCTATTTGTCCTCAAATATTTCAGTGAGGTTTTTCTTAAAGAGCAACCAGCTTGCAAAACCTGCTCTTCAGGTGGGGTTCCACAGTTCTACATTTCTTTTCTTGTAGATGACTGCTTTATTTTCTAAAGATTTTTGGTCAGAGGAAATAAACCTTTTTTCAATGTCTCTATGCTGCAAACTCAGCTTTGGGATTCGAAATCTCATAGCTCATGAATCACCACCAGTAATAAAAGATTTTAAAATGTGCAACAGAGACTTGAGCCCAGGATTTCCTGTGTTTCTAAGTGGCTGCTTGATTGAATATTTGGATTTTAACAGCTGCAAGAGCACAAATACTGCAGGGCTTTCCTTTGTTTCTGCATCCGTATTTAATTTGTCAACTGCTTTGGGACCTCTTCTTCATGGGATGCTGTTGGGAAGTGTTTTATTGGAGATGTTTTCTTTCAGAAAGGTCTGGAGAGAGTTTGGGCTTTGAGAAAGTTCTGTCTGTTGGGGCTTTGAAGAAGGGTTTGCTCTCATGGTATTGAAAACCACAGCCACTCAAGACTTAAAGATCTTTATAGAAAACCTGATTACCCCAAGAAACTGAGCATGAACCAACATTTTCCTTGTGTGCAGCCATCAACTCACTCTAAAAGAGCACACAATGAATCTCAGTTTTAGCACAAGAGAAAACCTGACCTCCTCAGCATAAAGTTAATTTACCACCAAGCTTTGCTTCTAGTAGTTGCTAACAATTTCTTTTTCCTTTTTTTACCTGTTGCAAAGGAAAAACTTTAAGGGTTCACTAACAAAGAGCTCAAATTCCTCCTGCTGAAGGGGAATTTAACTTGCAGACAGAGACTTTGGGGTTGTATGGCTGGAGGGGAGCTGCTGCTCCCCGTGGTACCATGGAGCTGAACTGCTCCCTGGAGATCTGGGCTTGATAAATGAGGCCCATGTGTGGTGAGTCACACTCAGCTGCCACCCACTTCAGCTGAGGCCCCATACTCATCTGGGAATGCCCAGAGTTTATATTTTTACCTGTTTTTTTTGCTTTTTTCCTCCAGGTTTTCATCCAGAGTCAGAAGAGTCGAGTTCCCTTTTCCAGACAGCAGTTTCAGTGTTGCAGAGCTCCTACTTGAACTTGACATCTAGGTACAGTTTTCAGTACAGCCGAGCAGTTCTGGTGGAAAACGATGTTTTTCGAAGTGAGGTAAGGCTGGAGGGGGAGCAGGGAGCTGCTGGCAGCTCAGGAAAGAGTGGAATTTCTTTGAATTTGCAGATGTCTGTAAATGCTGGTTTATTGGAAGGTCTTTCCTTTCCAGCACGTGGCTGATCTGCCTGCCTTGTAGAGTCCCATTTCTAGTTCCTGACTGAAGGGAGCCTTTTCTTTGCTTTCTTGCACTTCTTCCTTCCCAAATCTGATCAGGAACACAAAGTCTGTTCAGCCAATGTTGCCAGACATTCAGCAGCAGTTCCTGAAGCGAGCCTTTGAGGCAGGTTGAAATCTTGGTTTGATACCTGGCAGGAGAGCTTTAATGTTATTGTACTTCTGCTGATTCACAGCTGAGGAGATTTCCCTGTCCAGTCAACATGGGTTTATGAAAGTCCTGCCTGACTGACCTGATCTCCTTCTATGACAAGGTCCCACTTAGTGGATGAGGGAAAGGCTGTGGATGTGGTGTACCTGGACTTTGGTGAAGCCTTGGACACCATTTCCCACAGCAGTCTCCTGGAGAAACTGGCTGCCAGTGGCCTGGACAGGCACACTCTGCTGGGTTAAAAACTGCCTGAATGGCTGGGCCCAAAGAGTGGTGGGGAATGGAGTTAAATCCAGTTGGTGCCCGGTCACCAGTGGTGTCCCCAGGGCTCAGTACTGGGGCCAGCCCTGTTTCACATCTTTATCAATGATCTGGATGAAGGGATTGAGGGCACCCTCAGTAAATTCACACATGACACCAAGCTGGGTGGGAGTGTTGATCTGCCTGTGGGTAGGAAGGCTCTACAGAGGGATCTGGACAGGTTGGATCAATGGGCTGAGGCCAATTATATGAGGTTCAACAAGGCCAAGTTCCAGGTCAAGCACTTGGGTCACAACAACCCCATGCAACGCCACAGGCTTGGGGAGGAGTGGCTGGAGAGCTGCCTGGTGGGAAAGGACCTGGGGGTGTTGGTGGGCAGCAGCTGAACATGAGCCAGCAGAGTGGCCAGGTGGCCAAGAAGGCCAAGGGCATCCTGGCCTGGATCAGCACCAGTGTGGCCAGCAGGAGCAGGGCAGTGCTGGTTCCCCTGCACTGGGCACTGGTGAGGCCGCAGCTCGAGTGCTGGGTTCAGTGTTGGGCCCCTGAGTCCAAGAAGGACCTGGAGGTGCTGGAGCGTGTCCAGAGAAGGGAACGGAGCTGGGGAAGGGTCTGGAGCACAAGTGTGCTGAGTTCCCGGCTGAGGGAACTGGGGGTGCTGAGCCTGGAGAAAAGGAGGCTGAGGGGAGACCTTCTGGCTCTGTCCAAGTCCCTTGGAGGTAGGTGGAGAGAGGTGGGGGTGGGTCTGTTCCAGCAAGGGACAAGACAGGAGGAAATGGCCTCAAGTTGCCCCAAGGGCAGTTGAGATTGGATGTGAGGAAGAATTTCTTTGCTGAAAGGGTTCTGAGGCATTGGAAGGGGTTGCCCAGGGCAGTGGTGGAGTCCCCATCCCTGGAGGGATTGAAGAGTTGTGTAGACACAGTGCTGAGGGACATGGGTCAGTGGGGACTTGGCAGTGTTGGGTTCACATTTGGACTCAATGATCTTGAAGGTCTTTTCCAACCAAAACAATTCTGTGATTCTATGAGATTATTTGTCTTCTGATGGCCATAGTTGGCTTCTAAATGTAATGCTCCACCAGCTGCTTGGTGAAAGGAGCTTCCCAGTAGCTGCCAATGTGTGACAAGTGGGTTAAGGCAGAATGAGGCTGGACTTCCTTGGGATGAGCCCAGTGTGGGACTGGATGTGCCTGCTCTTCCTTGGAGGACCTTGACGATGTTCTTCTGGGGAAAAAGGCAGAGACAGACAGACAGATGCAAGGACTGGAGGCCTTGTGGTGGGAAACCAGGTGTCCACGTGTCTGGGGGAGGGAATGATGTGTGGGCACATGAGCTGGCCCAGCATCACCTGGCTGCTAACAATGGCTGAAGGTACATGGGACACATTGTCCTCACACCACGAGTTCCCTGTACTGCTTGATCACTTGACTGTGGCACAAACAGACTAGAACAAAATGTTCTTGTTTCTTCTGCAGCTCAAAGCGTTTGCCCGAGCAAAGGAAGCTGCTGGGTACAGTCAAGAGGAGCTGAAGGAGACCTTTGCATTTCTCCTGTTTGATCATGAAGAAGAGGTAACCTGAAATGCTTATTCAGCTGAAGAAGTTTGATGCCAAGTGCCTGCACGTGTCCCCTGTCCCACCAACACCCAGCAGATCAGTGTCCTGGCTCTCTGTACCTCGGTTACCAGTGCAATTATGACTGTGTAAATAGACCAGAGCAAGTTCTGAAAGCAGCTCCTGGGAGGTTTTAGTGATAGATCTTATTTTGCATCTCTCCAATTAATAGTTGAATTGGAATAACCACAGTTGGAGGCCTGTGGTTAATGGTGATCCCCAAGGGTCAGGACTTGGTCCAGTGGCCAAGAAGGTCAGTGGTCTCCTGGGGTGCATTTAGAAGAGTGTGGTCAGCAGGTCGAGGGAGGTTCTCCTCCCCCTCTACTCTGCCCTGGTGAGGCCACATCTGGAGTGTTGTGTCCAATTCAGGGCTGTTCAAGAGAGACAGGGAACTTCTGGAGAGAGTCCAGTGGAGACCACAAAGATGATGAGGGGCCTGGAGCATCTTTCTTGTGGGGAAAGAGAGAGGTGGGTCTGTTCAGCCTGGAGAAGAGCAGACTGAGAGGGGACCATATCAATATTTATAAATATCTAAAGGCTGGGTGTCAAGAGGATGGGGCCAGACTCTTCTCAGTGGTGGCCAGCAACAGGACAAGGGGCAACGGGCACAAGCTGGAATACAGGAGGTTCCACTTAAACATGAAAAACTTCTTTCCTGTGAGGGTGTTGGAGCCCTGGGCCAGGCTGCCCAGAGAGGGTGTGGAGTCTCCATCTCTGGAGATGTTCAAAACCCTCCTGGACACTTTCCTGTGCAACCTGGTGTAGGGAACCTGCTTTGTCAGGGGGGTTGGACTGGATGATCTCCTGAGGTCACTTCCAACCCCAACCATTCCGTGATTCTGTAATAACTTTGAGATCTGGCTGCCTCCTTTGCCCTCTGCAGGGAGATAGAAGAAGTCTCCCTTTGTCCCACAGGATTTATGGTCAAGTACAGGCAGGTGAAACCTTTTATGTATGCTTAGAAGAGAAAAGCACCTTTGTGACAGAAGGCAGGAGTTTGTCAGCTGGTTTTGGACAAGTTCCCTTGGTTTTGCCAGCTGGGTGGAGAGAGAACCTGACACAGCTATTGGGAAAGTTATTCCTGCTTATTTCTCACAAGGATACTTTTGATCTTGTAAAAAGATTTTTGTCTACACAAGGATGGTCAGGGAATCTAGTGGGAATTCACTTCTAACATGATTTAATGTGGAATTAACTTTTAACATGATCTAATGTGATCTTCACCTTTTGATCTTGTGAAAAGAGTTTGTCTACACAAGAATGCTCGGGGAATCAAGTGGGAATTAACTTCTGATGTGATTTAATGATGCCATGCTAAATCATGGTACAGATTATTTTGTTCAGGATGAGAGTGGCCTGAATGCAGCTTAGTTCTCTTCACTTTGGACTGACCTACAGCAGAATAAACCACTTTCAGTCTCAGTTTGGGCATTGTCCCACTTCATTTTAGCTGTTTGAAATTTAGCACTGTCTGTGCCAAGTGACTCAGCTCCTTGTATAGTCCTGAGGAAAGAGGGAGCTCTCCAAGAGGACAGTTGGACCTTGTTTAATACAGGCATCTGAAATCCTCTGGCTAAATCACTCTCTGGAGGTGCCTCTGTTGTTCTGAGGAGAAGTCTAGCTGGCTGATCTAAGATAGATACTTATCTTTGAGGAGGCAGAAGTTAGGAGAGATGAATGACCAGTATTGCTTATTAAGGAACTGAGCACAGTTTGACTGGTTTGCTTTTATTTCTCACCCATAATGAGTTCAAACTTCTCCTGTTGTCACTTTTTGGTCAACATACATTTGATCTTTTTCACAATTTGATGAATATCCTTGGGACATGGATTAAATCAAAGCTGGTGAGATGCTCCCAAGGTGGGAGTTGTGCCTGTGGAGGAGTGAGCACAGACTAGTAGATGTCTTTTGCATCCATGCCAGCCCCATTGCATTTATTTTTCCACAAATTTCCTATGCAGATAAAGACCAAAAAGTCCAAAGTCCAGCCTTGCACTTGCAGTCGTTTCTGGAGGTGCTGGATTTCTTCCAGATTTTCCTAAACTTTTGCTTCCACAGAGATTTTTGTAACAACATTTGATAAACACAAATCTTCAGTGTCTGAAAACAACAAATTTTCTTCCTGTTGGTTCTTCCTGTGGACATTGTGTTTAGTTTTCTTTATACAGTGGGTGTTTTGGGACTGTAACAATCTGTAATTGACTTGCAGTGCCTGTTTCCTGTTACAAGTACTTTTCTGACTGTTGTGCTACTGATTTCAGTGACTATGTCCCTTTGAAAATAGATGGTAAAAGAAATGTCTCTTCTTTTGAAGGCATTAAAGGTGTGTCAGACAGGCCTCCGTGTAAACAGCAGTTCTACTTCCATACTTGGGGACCCAGCAAAAGGTAAGATTTCCATTTAGAGGACCAAGAGATCTGTTCACTGTTCTGGGAATATTGACTCATTGAAAAACAAAACCAAAAGCCCAGACAAACTCCTGGTACTGCCTTGTTATTTACTGCAAAGACCCATGGAAACTCCTGGGTTTTGTACATAGGAAACTGCATTTGTTTGGATCAAGCGAGCAGCAGTGTTTACCTTCTGTTCCCTCAACCAGATGATGATGGGATCTTCCCCAGGGAACATTGTCTCTTCATTTCTCCATTTCAGGCTTTTTCTCCCTTGTTCATAACAACCTCTGTCACCAAAGTGGCTTTTTGGCAGCTCTCCCCACCGTTTTGCTCCTCAGAGGCCGTTTGCTGAGCTTTTGCCAGCAGTCCTGTTAATAACCAGAGCAGATCATGACGTGTCAAAACCCTTTTCAGTGTGTTCTCCTTCCTTGCCCAAAGCTCTGGGGCCTCAAGACACACAGTGCAGGACGTGTTACTCAAAGAAATTCATCTGCCAGAAGCAGAACATCTCCCAGTGCTCATCCTGCAAGTCTTTGCAGGCCAAGACACCTAATTATTGACCAGTCAGTGGCAATGAATGCAAAACCAAGCAAGAACTGGTTATTTATCTGGGTGTATATCTTAGTCCTGATGGACTGAGATGAATATTATGGTGTGCCTCTTTGTAGCCATTCCCCTGCCCAGTCCCTGTTTCCCCACCATGGACTTCTCTACCCATCTTGTCTACAAATATAAAACAGGAGTGAAGAGCCAACACCCTCTCCCCCTCAATAAATCCACATGTGATGTGCCCTGAGCATGGAGAAGGGATGAGAATAGGCCTTGTCACAGGGTAGAAGGTTCACGTTGGCATCTGGGACGCTGAAGGACCATAAGGATCCAAGGGTCTGTGCCACGTGTAGTAGTTTAACTTGACTGGCAACCAAACACCACACAGCTGCTCGCTCACCCCTTCCTTCCCCCTCACCCAGGGAACAGGGGAAAGAATTGGAGGAGTAAAGGTAAGGAGACTTGTGGGTTGAGATAAGAACAATTTAATAATTGGAATAAAATAAACTTAAAATCATAATGATTATAATTATAGTACTCATAGAATCATAGAATGGTTTGTGTGGGAAGGGACCTTAAAGCTCATCCAGTCCCAACCCCCCTGCCAGCAGCAGGGACACCTTCCACTAGACCAGGTTGCTCAAAGCCTCATCCAACCTGGCCTTGAACACTTCCAGGGAGGAGCAGCCACAGCTTCTCTGGCCAACCTGGGCCAGGGTCTCACCACCCTCACACCAAAGAATTTCTTCTTCCCATCTCATCTCCATCTCCC